>CAMQGK010000001.1:3660000-4885000 GCA_947000775.1 Pterois miles
GTGAATACACGAACACTCTGGGTTACAGGTTCCGTGTGTTCGTCGAAGTGAATTGACGGTTTGGAAAAAACAGGCCGCATGAATTGCCCAACATTTATACTTTTACGTAAACACACACATGATCGAGTGCCCTCTGGTTATAGTACCTAGCCTTTACTGAAGCCCCACGTTGATGTGTGTCGAGCTAGTCGTTTAAACGTGTCGTAATAGCGGCGATAGTCGGTGTTACCAGAACCCATGACTCATATCACTCAGTGAAGCTGTTAGCAGTCGAGTCGTGTTCATGATACACGGACTTGGTATGTGTATTTGTTCAGTGCCAGTTCATATCACAGAGTGTGTTCTGGTGGGTGAATTGGCAACAGGAGAGTGGGGTAGACTTGACACTTTGAAGAGCTCCCACCGTGGCTTCATTTCCACACTGTTTCCTGGTATCTTCTTCCAAGGGAATCCATAAACTTGGTTGCGAAGTGGTGCGTGTCAGCATGCCAGGGTGGGGCAGAGGCCTCCACCTCACTCTAAAGTAGCTCTAGACCTAAAATTAACAGTAGAGGCTGTAGTATATGTGCTGAGGTGCCCTGGGGCCCTCTTCCCCTGAGCTGGTGCAGAACTGAACTGAGATAGCACCGGCCAGGAGGCTGTTGTGAAATACATGAAGCAACTTCCATATAGCATGTTAATGTTGACATTTATACTCAGAGTGCCTCTCTGTCTTGTACATTGATTTCATGTGACATTTCCTCATTGTTTTGCTTGTGAAGATAAGATAAAATGTTCCTTTATTGGTCCCACAGTGGAGAAATTCACAAGATCACTGAGGTATAATCAATTGTTGTCTTAAACTTCTTTTCATCACAGGAGCTTAGCGACCTGGCTCGTGACCCTCCAGCACAGTGCTCAGCCGGCCCAGTGGGTGATGATCGTAAGCAATAATTTTGTCTCTAAAATGCCAGAAAATAGTGAAGAAATTATGTAAAAACTCCCTTCAGACCAAACTGATCTCTTGAGCTGTCTCGTTTTCTGGCCCAACAATCCAAAAAACCCAAAATATTCAGTTTACCGTCATGTAGAACAAAGAAACATCACATCTTCACATATGAGAAGCTGGACATTGTTTTTGAAGTTAAAAATGACCAAAACAATTTGTCAGTTGTCAAAGCAGTTGCTAATGTATTTTCAGTTGACCTACTAACCTAACCGTTTAATTGATAGTTTGGAGGTGGAGGAAACAGAACAATTAAATGCCGAAACAAAAACTGTATGTGCTCTCAAGAGAATTTGACCTCTACCTGCTTTTATAATGCTGAAAACCGGTTATATTAGACCTGAATACCTCCGCCATAAAACAGTGATGGACCATAGAGTAAAGCTAATGCTAATGGCTGGGAATTACCAGAGGCCCCAGGATGTTTTTGGTTGTTTTTTTTTCCCAACTGCAAGTTATGCAGTTTATCAACATCTGTTTTGTCTAATATGATACAGATTTCACTCTGTTCAGCTCAGTGTTCATTCACATATCTTGAGGGTAGAGGTCAAGAGACCCCCTTGAAAATGGCCAGTATTTCCTCACCAAAATTTAGAATAATTTTGGAGCATTGTTTAGCATTGTTGACATGGCTGGTACCAATATCTTCACTCTAGATACAGTAAATATATAATAAAAGATATGTACTTGACATCTATCCATGTCTGTTTCCCCCTAAAGCTGTACAAAGTATGAAAATGTCCTAGTGTTGCTTATAAGTTACAAAACCTTCTGTTCCTCTCAGATGACATACCTGTGTCCTTTCATTGTTTCCTAACATTTTACTTTCTGCTCTCTGCAGTGTTTCACTGGCAAGCCACAATCATGGGACCTGTAAGTAGATAGTTTATGACATAATTGTTGCTCTCTGGGTAATTTACAGCAGCATGAGGTTGGAAATTGTCACTGAGGTTGTCTCTGGCTGCTTTAAATGTATCCATGGGATAAAGGTTGAAATTTGACTTGATAATGTGAACCTGGCGACAGGAGCTTTTCAGTTGTTCTTTACTGAAATATGTCAATGTTGTCCTTGATTTCAGCCTGACAGTCCATATCAGGGAGGTGTTTTCTTCTTGACAATTCATTTTCCAACAGACTACCCCTTCAAACCACCCAAGGTAAGCCGAATCACACTTGAACCACGGTTCCCTTTTTTCTGGATTTGTTACACTGGGGGTAATTAAAGTGTTGATTTTGTGCATTTATATATATTTTTTAAGCAATCATTTTGTATCTAAAATGCCAGAAAATTCCCCGCCAGACTGAATCGGCCCCTTCAACTGTTTTTTTCTGTCCTAACCATCCAAAACCTAAAAATATTCAGTGTACCATCATGTAGGACAAAGAAATACATCACATCTTCACATGTCAAGTATCAAACACCTGCTGTGTCCCTCTTGCTACAGACACATCTTGATTGCGACACTGAAATAACATTCATTTAATCTATTAATTGTCAAGAACTGGGGTCAAACATTTGTGCAAAAACTCATGATATTTACATAAAAGTTACAGAGAAACAACAAAAACACGTCTTCTGAAATGAAACTGTGCCTAGCAGTTTGGTGTCATAAACACATTTTGATCGACAACCTTCATGAAGTAATACCTGTCTTTCCAGTTACCGGTAGTCATGCCACATGTCAAGTCATACCACGTGTTAGTGACTTGTTTGGGGATTTTGATTTGCTTAACAATGTCATGATATGTGACGCAGCCTTATTTTACTCTGTCCTCACTTTTTTTTATTTCTTTGCCAGGTTTCATTTACAACAAGAATTTACCACCCAAATATTAACAGCAACGGCAGTATCTGTCTGGATATTCTCAGATCACAGTGGTCTCCTGCACTTACTATTTCTAAAGGTACGAACCATCATAAAGGAACATTATGTCAAGTATTTGAGCTAATTAAGAAGGTTCACGTGCCTAAAGAAAGGGACATGACAACATGTAAATTGTAAAATATTTATTTAATTCTGGCCACAAATATTTTTATTATTATATTTATTTTTCTAAATTTACCATATATAATGTTTATGCCAAACATGTTTTGTTGACATGTTTCTAAATTACTGTGATCAACATACAGGATCTTGTGTTACTTTATCATTTGTAGACGTTATGTACGTCACACATTCAATCTATGTTTGTGTCCCAGAAATGATGCTAAAATTAGTATTTGGTATTCAATTTGCTCATTTGAAGTACTGGTTGAAATGTGTATATGTGTGTATATTCTGTTTCTTGTAGTTCTTCTCTCCATTTGCTCACTCCTATGTGACCCAAACCCTGATGACCCACTAGTTCCAGAGATCGCACGAATCTACAAAACAGATAGTACGAGGTGAGTGTATATATTCTGTGTATTCGTAACTTTCCTCTAAATGTGGAACAACAAATTTTCTCTCCTATGGTGAGCAACACTCTGCAATACACACTCAGTTGCCAGTTTATTAGGTACACCTAGCTAAAACAAATGTGGACTAATGGCCAGGATGCGTGAGCAGCACGGCTCGGCTGCATGTCGGCTATGTTTCTCCTGGAGATTAAAGGTCTATTTTTTTCTGCGTGCTGCACAGTTCACAGCAAAGAGACAATGAAAATGATTTTTTTTCTAAACAGTATATTGACATCATACCAGCAACACCGTGAGATATGCTATTGATATGGACATCAAAACTGTAGTAGATGTGGGGGAAAAAGTAAATGTGTGTATTTGACATGACGCTCTCTGTTTTAAAATAAAAGCCCTTTGGTGTTACTTCTATAGACAAAAGTCCTTGTTTAGTTAACAAAAGGCCTTTCTTCTGAAATATTTGCAAGGCGGTGTTGTGGGAAATGCAGTGACTTGTGCGGCTGCATGAATTAAGAGTCACTGGCTTCTAATTGCGGAGTATTATCATTTACTAATAAGCACATGCTTCTTAAACTTTTTTGGTCCCAAAAAAAAGAAATGGCATTATGTTAAAATAATATGGCCATTATGAAAGGCAAACACTAGCTGTAGAAATAAAGTGCGAGCAGTAGCTGTATAGCATCTTCGCTGTTGGTGTACATGCTACACAGATTAGCGGCGCAGCAGGTAGCTGTCAAATGTGTGGCCTGGGTCTAATACAACAGTCCTGTATCATCGCTTTTGGGTTTGTCTTGCTGTTAAATTGTATTACGTTGTACAGAGAGGTGTTTCTGGTATTATTCCCACCCTCATTGATTATAAATGGGATGGACAAAGTAATAGAAAAAGCTGTCTGCATTAGGGGTGCTAATTTTGGAAAGTTTTCTTAACCGACCCTCATGAACCGATTATTTACTGTGGACCAACAAGATTTGTGCCCTGCAGCATATGAGCACCAGCTGCAGTTTATGAGCGCTGGCAGCCACGGTGCTGCGTGTAGTGTCGCGGTCATGCAGCCACTTTCACAGCAAAAGTCTCCACAGCACATTTAGTTTAGCAGGTTGTCAGCTGTGTCTGCCCACCATAGTGAAAACAAGTGTCCGACAGTGTGTGTGTTTGTGCTACGTTAGCAGCTGATAGTGTTGCCAGTGTCTTTGTGCCCGTTGTAGTGTAACTTCAGCGAGTTTCTGACAGACTGTGTGTGTGTGTGTGGCGATGGTGAGTGTGGGTTTGTTGGTGGTGTTATAGCTGTGAACGTAGCTGTAGCAGACAGTGTGTGTACAGTTTATTTGTAGATGAATAAATGCTTCAAGCTACAACTCCTCAGCTGGAAGTCCCGAACCAACTTCCTGTATCTGCGCCGGCTCTCTCTTAAGGTGGACCCGCTTTTCTCCTTAAAGTGACATACCCCCTAGTTTTTCTTTTTAATTAGTTATTAATATTTGTTTTAATCGTTTAACCTGTACCGTTAATCGGTTAAAATGCTTAATGTTGGTTAACGGTTAAATGGTTAATTATTAACATCCCAGGTCTGCTTAATGCAGTATACTTTTACAGCACTGCAAACTACAACCTCCTATATGACCATGAAGTTGAATCAACACCTTTCTGAAACACTTGAGATAAAACTGAACAGGACTGCTGTATTATATTGCAGTTTGTTTTTTTTAGTTAGTGGAACCTACCAAACTGGCAACTGATTTGTGTATTTTATGATGTATTATCCACAATAAGTGCCACCTTCAGACATCTAGTTGGTTGAGATGAGATGATCACCTGAGTGTAGTGTGTAACCTAGTTTCACTCTGTCAGGTACAATAAACTAGCTCAGGAGTGGACAGCCAAGTATGCCATGCTTTAGGGTAAGATCAAGAGCCAGTGCTGCATCTTGGCTGCTGTTTTGGCTTTGTCTGTTGTGTTTGTGATGCTCTGGTCTCACTGACATAACTGTGATTATACAGTTTTCTCTTGCATGAAAATGTACTCAAATAAGTACATCCTTACTGATATGAGAGTAAAATCCAAACGGGGCGTGTTTAAAGGCTCAAGACACACAAAACGGACATAAAACAAGCAGCAATGAAGGCCTGTTGCATCATCTGTTTTGGCCAAAAAGTTATATTTGAACAAAGACTACAGCCAACTAGTATGTACGTTCTGCACCTAGGTGAGATGAAATAACTCTCCACACCAGCATGTGGCGGTAGTCTGTATTCATCCTTCAAAACCACAAACCGGAACACCAAGGACGGCAGATATATGAGCAGTTCTGATACACACATGGGGGAAAAAAAGCAGCATTTGCCGACCATTAGCTCCATTCCAGATTGGCATACTAGGTCGCTGGTCAACCGGCCTGGTGTGTCAGGTCCTTAAAGTGGCAATGTCGAGAATTTCATTTAAGTAAATCTTTAAGTCACTATCTATCACCAAATAAGGTAATGCAATGGTGATTGAGAATATTGCCAACTGATAAAAATATTGCAATATTTGCACAATTATGAAATGGAAGTCCGTGATGACATTCCCAGAAAACTAGTTTTCCCCTCTGTATATACAGAAAAACTGGAACTATGCCCACAGTTCTGAAAGCTTGAAGTACATGTACATAGACATTTATAGAAATAGATTTTTTTTTTTATTGCTATGCTTATTTTTCAACAAGAAGACTCCAGACTGCTCAACTCTGAACACCATTCAGTTGTGTTCACTTTAAGGTCTTTTCATGCCCAATAACCTTTCATGATTCCAGTTCAACAATCATCTTAATAGACCGCACAGTACTTTTATTTAGTTACTTTTTATTTTATACATACATTTACGATCATATTTTTTTTGTATGATTGGAAAATCAATGTGAAGAGACTTTAGATGGGTTGATCTGTCACAGTTTATAGTGGGTTGCCTTTTATTTTTCACAGTTAATGTTGCGTGGTAGGCAGTCGTCTGCAGAGACTGTTCGGAAAAATGTTCCTGGTGGTGCATTCGAGGACACGCCGGCAGTTAGTTGCCAAAAAGAACAGCATTCATGAGCTATGTCTGATGATGAAACTGAAGCCTAGCAGACAAACAATAAGGATAATACAGGTTTATTTTTATGAAGAGGTTGCTGTTGGAGCATGTTATGAACCCTCAAGTGTCAACACACTGTCTGTGGGTTGTAGAGAAACATCCTGAACACTGCAAAATGAGAAGAAAAGAGAAAATACAGGCAGAGGGCTGCAGGTTCTCTGTAGATACAGACACCATCATGCACTTCTAGTGGGTCATTAAATGATGATTGAGAGGGATTATTTTTCAAGCCATACATTGTTATTTAGGAAAATGTTGCATATTATACCATATTTAATTATTGCTTCTTGTAACAGCGTTGTAGGAGAGAAGCAGAGTTTTCGGTGCATGTAAACGTAGCCACTAACTCCAGCATGAAAAAGTTTGGTGTTGCAAAAAATGATGCATCCTTACTTGTCAGAGGAATATTTCACCATTTCAAACTAGGTTGTACAAAGTGTCCAGTATTTATATGCATGTACTGTAGGGATGTGACGGTGAAGAAGTTTTCTCACCGTTAATAAACTTGTGACAACGCTGGTGTTATTGATTACACCGGATATTTACAAGAAAAGGTGACAGTCGGCATCTGGAGACCGCACACTGGCCTCTCCGATCCGGCTCTCACTGCAGGGCCGGAGGCTTCCACTCGGTGCTGCACACACCGACCGTGACCGCTCTGTCCTCTGCACGGTGACGACCTTACGGTTGCTTAATAGCGTTGGTGTTAAATTTGACCCCACCATCACCCAATGTCAGCTGGGTTTGGCTCCAGCCCCGCTACGCCAAACAGGGTAAGAGCCTGCAGATGGATGGCAAATATTCACCTAATATGCCTTCCTTTGGAGGTTTTCTGGGCACATCCAACTGGTAAGAGGCCCCGGGGTAGACCCAGAACTCTCTGGAGAGGTTTATGTATCTCGTCTGGCCTGGAATGTCTCAGGGTCCCCTGTCACATGCTTTAATGAATCTTGAATTAAAAAGCGAGTGTGCAACGATTCGTAGTCTAAAAAAATGTTTTTTTCTTTTTTTTCTCTTTGCAGATACACCAAAACGGCAAAAGACTGGACACACAAATACGCCATGTGATGCCGTCGTTTGGAAAGCTGGTGAAAAAAAAAATTATGTTGCTGGTTCAAACAAAAAATACGGGATTGCTTTTCTTTTTCACTTTTTTTTTGTTTTTGTTTTTGTTTTGTTTTTTTGATTAATCAGAGCATTTTACCCCCTACTTTTCCCACCTGCGCGCTCATAAGAAGATAGTGTTTTCTCTCTAGGACACGTGCCAGTTTCTGTGAAGTTTCAACTCCCGTTTTGTGCGGAGTTTAAAAAATAAATAAATAAATAAATATCAACCATAGTTCTGAACACTCAGCTTGAGCATGCACCAGTAAGAGTTGGTGATGTTAGTCATTTACTCTGCACACACTTAGTAGAATCTGATGCGACTGGTCTCCTGAACGCTATCAGCCTCATGGTGATCCAGGCCGTTCACTGGCTGGATCCTGTGCGGTTGATATTTACTTGATTAAACTGGATCTCTAAGAGCACTTACAGAGAAACCTGTCTTTTGCCATACCTGTAAATTCTGAATTTTAAAGTTTCAAATTGGCAAAGAAACAAAAATGCATTTTATTTAGCAAAATCCAATCTGAACTATTTGGGAAACTGGTTAGTGGCTCTTGTATCTGCCTTCTGGACTGGTGTGATGTCCCTATGTTTTTCTGATCTTTAGTATAGGACTCTATTACCTGAGGGAAGAAGTGTATCTTATTCCACTATCAAAGTGTGTGTACAGAGAAGCACAGCAGTATATATCAATGTTAAGGAAACAAAATATAAGAACTTCAATGTTGTATTTTATGCATGTTAATAAAGGTAGGCTATTATATCTGATATGTTTCTGCAAATTAAGTGGATTGTAAGGCTGAACAGTTGGAAAAATATGGTTCCCCTCAAAGGCTTTCTTTTTCTTTTTCGTTATTTAGAAGCCAGTAGATGAGCTATTAGTTTTATGCCCACTCGAACACTGTCTTCTTGTAGCCCTAAAATATTGATGCAAAGCTAATGGTTGATAATCAACTTGTGGCTCTGTTTCTTTTTAGTTTTCCCTCCAATAAAGTTACTTAAAACCATAAAATGAATCAGAGTGGTGTTTGTTTTTGTTCCATTTAAAGTAAATATATAAACTAGGGTTAAAGTTGACACTTAATGCCGTGGTAACATGAATTTGTTTTACTGCCACTTATTTCTTTAATGCAACTTTAAAGTTAAAGTGAAGACAGTGGCACCATATGAAATGTGAACAGCACTCAAGAGCGCAGACCTCCACCAAAGTGCCCAAGTAGGATTTGATTGTTTTTGTTTACTGCTGATACTGTAGTACTTTTAGTTAGGAACAGTTTTGAATGCAGTTTTTGCTGCTTTTGCTGTTTTTTTTAACAATATTATGCTCTTCAGGTTCTCTATAATTGATTACTATATCAATAACTTTTATTTGCACACAAAACAAAATCCAGATAAAAATGATTATATTTATATATTATTAACTTATCAAAACACTAATCTTGTTTTTGTTCAACATTACAAAAACACAACACTTGAATTTTATCTTAAAAATTGTGACAAAATTTTGATTCTAATGTTAAGAGACTTGAAGAGGCATAATTTTACACATCTTATTAACCTTTTCCACCCCTAGGTACTTTTTTTTTTTTTAATACATCTGGGGTTTGTCTTTGTGGATAAATTTGGCTGTGTTGATGCATATGGTCTGAGATTTGGTCAGGGTGTGCATTTTGTGGTGAATTGTGATATTTCAGATTTTTTTTAAGTCTTTAAAACACTCCTGAACCTTTTTAGAGCAGTCCTTGGTCCCTATGTGTAAAAGTAATTCATGCCTTGGGGGGTCAAAGTCCTTTAAACTTGCAGTTTTTGTTTTCTCCACCAGATGGCGCCATTTTCCCATGTACAGCCTGTCTGGCATTAACCATGTATTTCAGTGAGGAAGTCATAGAGAGGTGTTGAGTAGTATTTACAGTGTGTGTGTGTGTGTGTGTGTGTGTGTGTGTGTGTGTGTGTGTGTGTGTGTGTGTGTGTCCACACACACTTGTGGAAAGTCCCGCTGCAGTGCACTTCCTTGTTATCAGGCTGCTCTCACGTTCAAAGCCCCGTTATGATCGATAATGATCACTTATCATGCTCACAAAGAAAAAATCGACACTTTCAGACATGCACTCCTTCATATAATAAAAATATCATACATTTTGCAGGATTTCAATAGCTTACACACGAAGTGAACCAAAACAAAGTCTGACTTTGTTTATTCAGGTGCGATCGCAGGTAAATTATAAATATATGTCACATGGATCTGGGCTCATTTCGTCCTACCTGTCAAGATGAGTAGACACCGCTACAGCACGACAGAAGCTAATCAAAGACATATCCTAGGCTGCGATAATTATGATAAAACAATCAACTTTCCTTTCAGTATATTGAAAATATTTCCGTTTTTGTGCATTTGTCCCATAAACAATTCATGTACTATCACAAAAACTGGCATTTAAGGGGTTAAACCCCTGAAAGGAATGAGTAATTGATATGTATGATGAGGACTGAAGTTGATGATAGTATTCCTAAAAAAATCAGAACAATACAGTAATAGGTAATATTTTTATGGCAGTCTTTATTGCATGTATTTTTTATACATAAGGGAGCCAGATTGAGATTTTTTAAGGGGTGGAGAAGGGTTAAAATAATAATACTTTATTTCACCCTTTTACAGATGATGTAATTCAAATTCCTCATAACTTTATTTAAATAATACAAAACTATTTATGTTTTTTTTACCTAATTGCCTAAATAGGAAGAGTAAAATATTTATATAAATTTTGCTTTTAAACCTCTCACAAATCTTTTATGAAACACATCCCAAAATAAAATAAAAAAAGACTCCAATCACCTGACTGACACGAGGTGGGTCATGTGACGAACCCGGAAGCGCCCCTCGGTACAACAGCAACAAAACACAAATAGTGCGCTTCTAGAGAGTATTCCCGTGACTTATCGTGGCAGAAACAACAAGCTAAACGCTATGACTGCGCGCGGAACCTGTATTTGTGTTTTACTGTGTTTGTTTTTCGGGGTTTTATCGGTATTTTGTTCAGTAACTGTGAGTCTGAACGGTAAATGGATGCTGTCAAACTCCAACGGTTCATTGTCGCTGCTCGCAGAGGTGCCCGGATGTGTTCATTCAGCTCTACAGCTGCAGGGATACATCCAGGTAGGTCAATACATGACTTTATATGAGGATATATATAACTGTGTACTCCCTTTGTTGTATTTTATTCTGCAAGTACACCATGGCGTTTATTGGATAGACCTTTTCACTTCTGTGGTGAAATAAAGTACAGTAACTCAAGACCTGTACTTAAGGACAAGTCTGAGGTACTTTATTTGAGTATTTGTTTTATGCTGCTGTATACTTCACTACATTTCAGTGGTTCAAGTACTCAGATCTTTTACTTAAAGAGAACATTATCTAAGTTTCCAACATGTTATTTACTAGGAACGTTCAATCTTTTACAGTATTTGTGAACATGAGCTACTCTGTCAAAGCCAGAGACCTGAATAGTATTCTGTATAGCATAGTATTGATTCATGTATTAATTTAGGGATGCAAATAATAAGTATTTTCATTGTCGATTATTTCCTTAATTAATCGATTAGTTGTTTGGTCTATAAAATGTCAGCAAATGTTGAAAAATGTCGATCAGCTCAAGATGACGTCCTCAAATGTTTTGTTTTGTCCACAACTCAAATATATTCAGTTTACTGTCACAGAGGAGTAAAGAAACTAGAAAATACTGAAGTTGAAGAAGTTCCAATCAGAGACTTTTGACTTATTTTAGATTAAAATATGACTCAAATCGATTGTCAAAATAGTTGGCGATTAATTGAATAGTTGACGACTAATCGATTAATTCTTCTAGTCCAGTTTGGTTATATTTAATATATTTTATTAGAGAAAAAAAACTGATATATTTGCTCTGAGTTATGGCTCAACAGGGAATTAATTAATTTCCTCTAATATCATGTTGAGAATTCGGGCTGCAACCAACGATTATTGTCATTGTCAATTAATCGATTATTACCTCAGTTACCGAAGAATTTGAAAAAACGTAATGGTATGTATAGAACACAAAGCCCTTAAACTAAGAATCGGAGTTAGGGTTAAATCATCAGTAGCAGCTGGACTTGAAGGATAAGGGAAACTCAGAGGACAAAAACATGCAGATTCAGGACAGGGAGGAAAGGTGGTTTGAAAGAGGCCATGTAGAGAAGCCATCACTCAACAGAGGAGGAAACCTAAGGCATTACTCGTCTTCCACCTACAATGCTGTGCAACCATCCCTTCCCAGGAGATTAAACCACCGTTCACACCTGACCTCGCCGGACAGCCACTCACACCCGGCATCAGCTGACTCTGAGGACCCACAGCTACAGTCATCACACATAGGAGCACCAATATACTGAATGGTTTCTGTTATCCTGCTATGAACCCCACAGAGGTTAAACTCCTGGGATCCCCTGCTAGTTAGTCAGGACTGAAGAAGCTTCTTGGATGACAAGTGAAATGTCTTCTAGAATCTAAACCAAGTCCAGTTGCTGTGGATTTAAACCGTATTCGGATGACTGAGAACCTTCACAAACATACAGGAGAGGATTGACATCAGAAATATTCCTAAATCCTTTCATACTTTTGTTTTAGGACCCATATTTCAGGTTCAACGATGTGTCTTATCGGTGGATTGCCTTTGACAACTGGACATACACAACCACATTTACTGGCTCTGCCCAGCTGAGGTCAGTATCATGAATTGTATTGTTTTTTTTTTTATATACACAGTATATTTCTATTCCCTGCCCCTGACTCAGCTGTGTATTCTCTGTATTAACAGGGCCAGACAGAAGGTGCTGCTCGTCTTTGACGGCGTTGACACCGTAGCATCGATTTGGCTCAATGGAGTCGTCATCGGGAAGACGGACAACATGTTTCGTAGATATGTATGTTCACTGGAAAATAAGCACTGTACGCATTTTCTTGCATGCACCATTTGCTTCAGATCCCATCGTGTTTTTGGTGTGTAGGACTTCCCAGTCGTAGACTTGCTGAGGGACAAGGATAATGTGCTGAAAGTCAGCTTGTTGTCTCCAGTTGTTTATGCGTCTGAGCGGAGGAAAGTTCATTCTGCTTACAGAGTTCCTCCTGAGTGTCCTCCAGATGTCCAGAAGGGGGAGTGCCACGTCAATTTTATCAGAAAAGTGAGTACCTGACAAAATAAATGCATGAATAAATGAATGAATGACTTGATAAATAGATAAATGTCATTATATGCAACAAAAATAATGTAAAAAATAAATATAGCTATTAATTAATTGATAAAATGTGACATAAATTGATATTTCTGTATTAATCTGCTTCTTTAATTTTCATGTTGAATGACAGCCCCCTCATTTGCATAATGAAGCAGACATGCATAAATAAATGTGAAAGTAAATGTATAAAGAAAAGAATTAATAAAAAAAATAAGTTTTAGGAAATAAGAAGTAAAAGAAAATTGTGCATGAATAAATACATTTAAAAATAAACATAACATCAATAAAAATTACATGCAGAAAATGAATAAATAAATAAATTCAACAAAATAATGAAAAATAAATACATAAATAAAAGGGAAAGTTAAACAGAAGAGTCAGTAAATATGGGAAGATAACTAAATAAAGAAGCAAACTAAAACAGAAATATCAATTTATGTCACATTTAATCAATTAATTAATTGCAAAATTTTGTTTTAATATTATTGTTGCCACATTTAATGGCATTTATTTATCTATCAAGTATTTATTTATTTTTATTTTACCAGGTTCTGTCCATGTTTAACCTCACCTCTGGAATATGAAAGTAAAATAGTCTGATCAAAACAAACGTTTTTACTCAACAGTTTAAAAACCTGATTTTTCCAAAGCAGATAAGGTAGAGAAGAGGATTGTTTTGATGTTTCCATTTTATTAAATTAACTATACATGCAGACCAAAGTCTCACACCTTTAAGAGCACTTCCATTTCAACGCTAATCTTAAGTTCAATCACTCTGTTTTGGTGAAGGAGCAAAGCTCTTTCAGTTGGGATTGGGGGCCTTCGTTCCCCACGATGGGACTGTGGAAGGGAGTTCGACTGGAGGGGTTTGACGTCCTGCAGCTCATCCAGGTTTCATCTGTTCCTCTATATGGTACATCTCATTTCATCTTTAACGACAACATTTTGTTGAGTAAACCTATTAAACCTAAGGAATGCTGTCAAACATAAATGTATACTCACTTTGATCATTGTATGCTGGTTCAAGCACCTGAGTGTCAAAGTGAGACAAATCTTTCCAAAGTAGAACAGCGTAATGCAACAGCACCACAAACTGCAAAATGGCCATAAAGTTGAATAAACACTGTTTCAACAAAACTGAATGTTATAACCTTCATGAGGGTTTAACTTACTGCAGCGCTGCTGTAATAGGCTGCAATAGCTTTAGCTATAGGTGTACCTAATAAACTGGCAGCTGAGCGTAGATGGGAGTTTTCTTTTAAAATCTTGTATAAATATTTTCTCCCAGAGTTGTACGACTGAGAAATACTTTTTCACATTTCCAGCATAACTTTTCATTTTCTCGTCTCACCCTAGTGAAATAATTAAATGTGTTTTTCTGTCTAGATGTCAGCTTCTCTCAGTGGAGAGTCCAGATTGAGCTTGTCGTCGATGCGGTTCAGACAACAAACAGCCAAATCTCGCTCTCCGTGCCTGAGCTGGACTCAGAGCAGATCTACCAGACACAGTTTCTCCCAGGAAAGACCAAGAGCAGCTTCACCTTACACATCAACACGGTACTCAGTGCAGTTTGGTCAAACGGTTTTCAGATTTTCAGTTTGAAGCTGGACAGGAATGTTCACCTGTGTCAGCATTTGCCTCATAAAGATACAGTACAGTGTGAGCAACAGTCTCGCACATTGCTTGAGTGTATTGTGACCCTCCTTGTTATCTCTGAATTACGTGTTACTAGTGAGAGCTTTTCCTTCTTCCTCCAGAGCAGCCAGGTGAGGCTGTGGTGGCCCAACGGCCACGGTGACCGACCCTTTTACCACCTCACTGTCAGAGGATTTCAGGATGGACTTTTGATCCTGAACACAGAGTCTAAGGTCAGAGGTCACTCACAGTCTCCTCATATGTTCATTAGCCATCATTCAGCTGATGTTTACTAGGGCTTAAGGCCACAATGGTAATCACAATTATTTTTAATCAATATTGAGAGCATGATTATTTATCACCATTATTCATTTTAGGGACAAAGCATTTTTTGCACTGCATTCCTGCTAATGTACAAATATTTGCATAAAAATGACATAGAATAAGGTTGTTATTCATCTGAATTCAGTGCATTTTTTTTCCCTGTAAACTAAACCGTACTAAAACCGTACTACTCCTCTACTCTGGACTGCAGTCAAAACATTGAGGAAAGTTTCTCACAGGCTACAGCAGTGGGGTGCACAAACAACGGCGTGACAGCACACCAAAAGTGAAGCCAAAACATCTTGATCGCCAGCTGGTGGCTATTTAGGAAGTGCTTAATTTAATAGTTTTCTATGAGCGGAGCATGCAACGTCAGTATTGTAGTCGATCATGTTCATTTCATTGTGGGAAGCAATTGTGATATTTGATAATTATACAATGTGCAGCCTCAGTGTATTATTTACCCAGGATAGTGCACTGTGACATAAGTGCATCAAATTCCTACTTTGATGACCTAAAAATCCCAATATATCTCCACCTCTTCCCTCTGAAAACATGACAGATTATGTGATGATCTGACATCCAACAAGAGATTAGATTACACTCATGATGCCGAGAACGTAATAATTGATTTCTGATTTATGCAGGACAAATTGTTGCACAGGAAAACAGCAGTGGCCAAGGTTTTGATGTTGAGATGGGAAAAAGTCTTTTTGGGCCCAGCGGCATCATGTGACAGATGTGGATGTTGTAGTAGCACTGTTTGACTGCATAGCCTGGCGTTCCTCCTGGGGGCTTGGTCAAAACACAAGCTAAAAATGTTGATATTGCTCCACATTGTGCTCCAGAGATGAAACTGAATTCATAGATATAGGTGCTTTTTTTTTTGTTTTGGTGTTTGATGAAAATGTCTTCTGCAGGTGTATTTCCGGACAGTAGAACTTGTCCAGGAGCCACTTGTTGGGTCTCCAGGCCTGAGCTTTTATTTCCGCATCAATGGGAAACCAATTTTTCTGAAAGGCTCCAACTGGATCCCAGCCCACTCCTTCCAGGACCGAGTCACCCCTGCTGTGTGAGTGCCGTTTGAAAAAGTGCTTTTTCACCACACCTTGTTGCTTGATTCGTTTGAGTCCAGCCTAGCGAGGGGGAATACTGACCTCTAATTACTATGATATTCTGAGAGAAACTTCCCCTGTGTCTTTGTACAAATTTGTTTCTGACTTGGACTCACAGGACAGGTCTTGTTTGAACTACTGAGTCCGTTGTGAATGCATTAATGTTGAAGCTGCCTGCTCTCTGTTTGTCCTGCAGCTTGAGGAACTTGTTGCAGTCGGCGGTGAATGCGAGCATGAACGCTCTCAGGGTCTGGGGAGGAGGAGTGTATGAACAGGATCTCTTCTACAGCATCTGTGACGAGATGGGAATCATGGTAACTGCTGTCATTCTCTGGTGAAAACAACAACATTACATTGCTTAATCTTTGAACAGGTAGTTACAGGTGATATCTGCAATATTTTAACAAAAGATAAGCCTTAAAGATAATAGAAAAGATTTCCATACTCTTAGAGCCACGTACTATTTCACTACTTCTTTAATACTAAGCTTTCTGTCTGTCAGACCTTCATCAGAGCATACGTTACTCAACAAAGGACAGGCTGGTAGAAATAACCACCATTCTCATTACTGCTGGTGTGCAGAACACCTGTGCACACCCTGGTGGTGGTGGAGGCTCCACCTTTTCTCAAAATACAAGGAGGCGTAGAACAGTGACTATAGGAAATGGAAAAAACGTATGATATCACACAGCACCTAATAATAATATATAATATCATACATATACACCACATAGTAAATGGGACTATGAAACGGATCAGGCTTTAGCCATCATAAATCAGACATCCCAGATCCGTTAGAACAGACCTGGGCATTATACGGCCCACGGGCTAGAACTGGCCCTCGTGATGGTTCTGCTCGGCAGCCTCAGAAAAACCACACAATTTAACTTATGAAGCTAAAAAAAAACAGTAAAGAAAAAAAGCTTTTGTTTTGAAATGCTTGTGTATTGTTAGTGTGCTTCTTCCTGTCACATATGACATTGATGTAAACTGACGTGAGTGATGTTTGAAGTAGCGTCACCTATTGAGGCAGCACGTCTGTAATAAGACAATAATAAGTCATGGACTGATAATTATCTTTTAGTGGAGGTTGGCGGTAAAGCTGTGTGCTTAGTTTGCAACAAACATGTGGCTGTATTCAAAGAATACAACTTGAACCGTCACTTTGAGACAAAACATGCAGAAAAATCCAGAAACCTGTGTGGAGATGAGAAGGAGAGGACAGCCGACGGGCTGCTGGCTGAGATACTAAAGCAGAGAGGAGTTTTTTCAAAGCTGCATGAACCAAAGAAGGAAATGTAAGTGTTAATGTTAAATTAAAGGTTAAATGTAAGTGTTATTGTTAAGTTAAATGTTCAATGTAAGTGTTAATTTTAAGTTAAATATTAAGTACAGTAATGTAATTTTCTCAACAACATGCAGTGATTTTCAGTATAATAAATACTGAAAAGTGCCCAGTATGTTTTCCATAGTGATAAAATAGAGGTTACGTCTGACAGTATCTGTTTGGCCCCCGGCAACAATCTGGGCTTCTTATGTGGCCCCCCAGGAAAAATAACTGTCCACCTCTGTATTAGAAAAAAAAAACAAACATCTCAGAAGAGGATCAAAAAAAAAATTCAAAAAAGGGACAATAGAACGAAGAGCTATGGAAGGGTATCAGACGAGGGCCGTCATAAACCACAGACACCAGAGTCTACATAGAAATGAAGGAAACATCTTAGATAAGCCTGAAATCGTTAACTTTTTGACATTAGTTGTAAAACAGGAGAGCATCATCAACATAAAAAGAAATCAGAAGCGTATGGAGAGACCTTCAGGGCTAGGGAAGGGTTTATGTTTGACGTTGACCTCCGTGACTCATGAACAGAACAGATGGACGCTCAAAGTGTTTCGATATGTGTCTTTAGGTTTGGCAGGACTTCATGTTTGCCTGTGCCATGTATCCCACTGAGGACGACTTCATACAGACAGTAAGAGAAGAAGTCTTCCAACAGGTGAGTGGCGTGTCATATATTTATTTAAGGTGTCACATCTAAAGACAACCACATGGAAGGATTAAGAAAAGAGGTAGTTCACACAGAGCGTTTCTATCATCAGTATGGTAAATCAAAAACACATTTTAAAATGCCAACAAGCAACATTTGAGGCTAGGTTAAGTATGCCAAATCTTTGTTGTTGCATCCTGTCCTGACAGCAAATGTCCTCAGTTTTGTCTTCATGTTTTCTCTCGTCAGGCTCAGCGCCTCAAGTCTCATCCTTCCATAATAACTTGGAGCGGGAACAATGAAAACGAAGCTGCTCTGGCAACAGACTGGTTCAACGTCCCCGTTTCCCAGAGGCCTACATACCTGAAAGACTATGTGACGCTGTATGTGAAGAACATCAGGGCGATAGTTAAGGAGGTGAGAGTCGAGTCGTCATGATTTATGTTTTTAAAAGATTACTGATTGTTAAAGGCAGGGTGGGCGATCCTGAGAAACTAGCAAGAGTACACTACATTTTTAAACATGGAACAACCCGGCTGACACATCAACCCACAAATCCTCAATCCTTACAAGTTGAACATCATTGTGAAGGTAAATAAACAGGCGTTCCAACCATGTAAAATACAATGACAATTAGCATTGTAGCAATAGAGAAATAATTCACCAAACACGAATTTTAGTTTATAACAAAATGTTAATAAGATCTTTACCAACCCTCCCTTTAAAAGCGTGATATACAACATGATTTATTGTCAGTGTTTGTTTTTTTATAATCATATCAAAAGTCAGTAGAAACATACAGTAATTCTTCTGTAAGAATCAGTGCAAAGAAGAGGTGGAAGCACACTGTTTTAACGCCTTTATTATTATTTCATTTTATGTATGTATTTTTTTTTTATTACAAATGTATTTTTTATAAATTTGTGTAAAAATAAAAATTGCAAGTCAGAAAAAATACAAAGAAACTAAAGGCTGTTAAGTGAATCTAATATCTGCTTCAGGAGGACCGGAGTCGGCCGTTCCTCGTGTCCAGCCCGACTAACGGGGCTGAGTCGGAGCGGGAGGGTTGGGTGGCGGCGAACCCCTACGACCCTCACTACGGCGACACACACTACTACAGCTACGCTCTGGACTGCTGGGACTGGACGGCTTTCCCTCGAACGCGTTTCGCCTCCGAGTACGGCTTCCAGTCGTGGCCGTCCTTCTCCACTCTGCAGCCGGTGACTGAATAAACCTTTTAGTGATGATTTTACCAGTAGATTTGTATCTAAAATCTGAGGTGTCCTCTTCAATATTCTGGAGAATTTCAGACATATTTGGGTCTCTTTTGTGCCAATTTTTACTTTAGTTTTTGTTTTCTTTTTAACTGATTAAGAACCAAAGATGCCACCATTATTTCCAACTGCATTGCTAACGGGGGGTTTAACTTTAAAAGTTGAAGTTTGAAATTTTAAAAAATTATTTTATGTAGTTGGTACAAAGTTTCCGTCTGTTTTTGTGGTGTTTCAGGTTTCCATTAAAGACGATTGGCGCTACAACAGTCATTTCTCTTCACATCGTCAACACCACGAGGACGGGAACCAGCAGATGTTACGGCAGGCTGCTTTACACTTCAACCTGCCAAACTCCACCGACCCCTTGAAAAGATTCACAGACACTCTCTACATCACTCAGGTAAATCACACCAGCCACCATCGCCTCACAACCACTTCCTGTAAATCACCATTTTCAAAGGGCTCCCTTGACCTCTGACCTCTAGATTTGTGAATGTAAATGGGTTCTGTGGGTACCCACGACTCTCTCCTTTACAGACATGCCCACTTGATAATAATCACATGCAGTATAAATGTGTTTTTTCCTCCTATTCTAAAATGGTGTGTTTGAATAGTTCTGCATACTGGGGTCCCTAAACAACAGGTATCACTCTATAGGTGACAGTCTTGGGGATCCAATGAGCTTTAAACTTGACCTCACCGTGTAAAATGACCTGTGGTGACCTCTAGGCTAATCACAGCCTCATGAAACTTGACAGCCTTAAACTAGAGACCTGGAGCATTCAGAGGATGGATGGCTTTCCTAGCTACATTGACAATAAGTGGGTTTCTGTGCAGTTTACACAGCTCGCCATCTAATTGCCGAAAAATGCAATTCTCGCAGAAATCTCCAAATGTCAAAAGTTTTTGATACCAAATCACAGCATGGATTTTTCTCTGGTGTTCCTCAAGGTCTTGGTGTCTTAATGTGGTATTTTGGAGGGAGTATTGGTTATTTTATCAATTCTTGACAGAAAAAAATGACTAAATTTAGCACCAAATCATAATGTTCTGAACCCGTATACAGTTTCAACATTTATTTTAAGGGGATAAACACTGTTTCCATGTAGTAATGGTAATGTTTCATGTCCAGGTCATGCAGGCTCAGTGTGTGAAGACACAGACCGAGTTTTATCGGCGAAGTCAGAGTGAGATCATTGAGGGCAAAGGTCGCACTATGGGCGCTCTCTACTGGCAGCTCAACGACATTTGGCAGGGGCCTTCCTGGTCATCGATCGGTGAGTGAACGATACCACGGCACATTTTTAGACCTGTTGCTCATTTTTGAAACTTGTTGAACTTGTTTGTATTTCGGACTCCTGCTTTAATGTCATAATAGAAACTTATTTCTGATAAGTATAACTTGTGTGTTGTTTAACAGATATAATTATCATTTAATCCTTGTGTGTCTGTGTGTGCAGAGTTTGGTGGGAAGTGGAAAATGCTGCATTATTTTGCACAGAACTTCTTCGCCGCCGCCCTGCCGGTCGGCTTCGAGGATGGCGACACAATGTTGATCTACGCCGTCTCAGACCTGAGTCATGACCTGAAGCTCAGGGCGGTGGTAAGTTTTCAATCATGAACTCTATCTTCACGTGACATTCATTGTGCCCAATTGACCTACAATAAGTGCATTAAACTCCGAAGGAAAAATAAAAGGAATCGCGTCCCTCTGAAGCGCATTCAATGAGACAATACAATTGCACACAGTTTCTAATGATGTGCACACAATAAAACATAATAAGAAATAACAATACCCTCCATTAATAGAAAACAGGATTACAAAACAGGCATTTCATAAATTGTTTGCCTCACATTTAGTCAAAAAATTGTCACATTCATTACTTTTCTTGTTTCCTCCCTGTGTGGTTCATGCTAACCTTAAAGTTTTCAGTCTAGAATTAACTTAAAATAAAAATATTCATCTCTTCATCTTCATCTTCAACCGCTTATCCGGGGTCGGGTCGCGGGGGCAACAGATCCAGCAGGATAAAATAAAAATATTACACAGCGTAAAAAAAAAAAAAAGAGAGAACAAGTGTATTTAAGAGAAATTGTTAAAGGAAAGAAAAAAGGAACAAAAGACTCTTTGTTGAAGAGCATTTTCAATTTTATTTTATTTTTAAATATTATCAACCCTTTGTGGGGGTTATTTCAGCAGTAAGCGTAGTGTGTTTTCTAGATTGCACTTCCCACCGACACACCTGTCACACATTCAGGTATTTTTAAAACCAGTACTGTATATTTTGGGATTTTCAGCTGCTAATATGTGATAGTTTGTGAATTTCCCCACTGTGGGACTAATAAAGGAATATCTTATCTTATCTTATCTTAGTTTAAGTTTTAATGTGACTGGTTACATGTTCACGTTTTAATAGACACAGAAGCAAAATTATTAACACGACACAATAAATTAAAGCCAGTTGTTTTTGTTATAATTTATCATTTTATTAACTAAAAAAAAAGTTACAAATCAAATTTAACTTAAAACATAGCTGTATGGTAAAATAAAATAAACTGTTATTATTCCATTTTAGTGAGTAAGTTCTCATGAATTTAGCTAAAAATATATAATTTAATCTGCTTTAATATCATATGATTATTTTTTTTTTTTTGTCTGCATTTATTCTCATGGATTAACACCACAGTGGGCGGTGTCAGCCTTTTATGAGATTGATGCATATTTTAGTCTTGCAGTAAGATATCTTAATATTTTATGCATGTGTGACCATCACCGGCCCTCTCTGGAAACCAAGCTGTCATTCTTTATTAGATTTACCTAACCTGTGCCAGAGAGGGCAGTGCTGCACCGCAGTGAACTGAGGAGGAAACAAGCGATAGACCGGACGAGACTAGACGAAGTGGGGAGAGTACAGACAGGCAGGCAGTGCTGTTAGAATGAAAATTAAATTCAAATGTTTGAGCATCATCTGAACTCCTTCAGTAACATGAACTGGCTAATTTCATTTAATATGTGGTCACTGACACATGAGCAGAAACAGGTCTGTTCCTCTGTTGCCCAGGTGTCCGTGTACTCCTGGTCTGGTCTGGATCCAGTGTGCACCCTGAAGTCAGACCTGCTCCCGGTCCCCGGAGGCAGCGCCACAGCCATTTTTAAACAGCCGGTTTCCGACCTGCTGGCAGGATGTGGACGCTGCACCCGCCTCACCTGCCTGCTCACCTTCCACCTGGAGGACGGCAGCGGCCAGCAGGGCCCCTCCAACTACCACTTCCTGAGCTCACTGAAAGATGCTCAGGGCCTCCAGAGACCCAACATCACAGTAAGACACCGTGTGAAAAGACGTTTGACTGCTTTTATTTACTTATTTTATGCACAGATTTAAAATAGCACATGGAAACAGTCAGTCCGTTAATTATGATGTGTAGGGTGGTCACATTGGCAATAACTGATTTTATATCTAAACATCATGATAACATCATAATGAGGGGCTGTTGGCAGTCTCCTACCTACCTGATGGTGATGCCGTTCCCTAAAGATAACGCAGAAAATAATTCAGTTTTTAGAAAGCAATCAGGTTAAAAGATAACAAAAGTAAAATAATTAAAAACAACATTGCAAAAATTGATTTATAGGACACAAATAAAGCCAGATTTTCAACTCCAACAATAGTGGTTGTTTAAAAATGAAGCTAACAGCTCCCATGAGGCCCCGCTTCTTCACAATGCCATAAAACTCCATTACTGAAGTTGAAGTTTTCATTAAGAAATCAATAGAATACAAACAATAAAATAATAAAAGGAATGGTTGTAAAGTGAAAGGATGACACTCGACTTGGGATATCTGTGTTTACAGCAGCTTTTCAGTTAGTTTCTAGGGCGCCTGATAGCATTAATAGACATTTATCTCATAAATTTATCAAAGATGAACAAGACTGAAGAAATAACAGCCAAAGACATGTCGTTCTTTACTATAGTGGAAGGATAGGAGTTATAAATCTATGCTAATGAGCCTCCTGAGCTACACCTTTATTTTCTAGGATCTTTCCCACTGAGGTTCAAAATCTTGTTTTCAGTGGAGTCCTGGCCAAGACGACAGAACAGAAAGTTTAATTTAAAGACAAAACAGCAGATTATTAACGACATATGCAACAGACGAAAACAAACAATGAATTTGCAGTTCTCAGTCACTCTACTGATAAATAGAGCGCTACAGGGATGAGTCCTAAAACCCAGAAATGAGTGAAGCACTTCTGGTTCTCTTGTCTGGAAGTCAGTGGGTTTTAGTTGGATGCCTGAAATAAGATCAGTGGTTAACACAAGCGGAGTATGCATGTTCTCCCTGCGTTAACATTGGTTTTCTCCAGGTTCTCCGGCTTCCTCCCACAGTCCAAAGACGTGCTAATGTAATGCAGGTTAATTGTTGACTCTAAATTGCCTGTAGGTGTGAATGTGAGTGTGAATGGTTGTCTGTCTCTATGTGCCCTGTGATGGACTGGAGACCTGTCTTGGGTGTACCATAAGTGATTATAGATGGATGGATGTTCTACAACATAAAAGATATCAGTAAATATCCCAGTCATGAATTTTGAATCTTTCACTTGTCTTTAAAATAAGCGGTTGCTAACAAGTGGTTAAATGAGACAACTAAATGTCATCACGTTGACTCGTTGTGTTTCTACCAGTGTTCATGCGACTGTGGTGTAGTTTGTTTGTAGCCTAACGTGAGCTTTTTACTTCTGGTGATTGCATTCACTCTTCAAAAATAATAAAACTGGTTTGTGGAGATTATCTTGATGAACAAAACATGCAAGTATCATGAATGTTTTTTTGCCACAGAGATTATTTTGTACAATAAACCAAAACCCAATGAAAAACTCCCATTGGCTTTTTGTGGAGGGAACCATGGCGATACTAACTTCCTGATTGGCCTACAGAAATACGTCATCCCTGCAGCACTCTGTTGAGGCTTGTCCTTTTTGTTCTCATGACGAATTTGAGACAAATCATTTGTCCATCAAAACATAGTGGTTCATTTTTGCCTTTTGTTTTGATAGTGGCAGTTGAGGTGCAGACAGGAAATGTGGTGAGAGAGTGGGGGAGGGCAGACCAAGGCCACAGAGACACATTGTTGACTTCAAACACACTTTATTGGACTAAATTGGGCACTTAAAGGAACACTTCACCCACAAAATGACCTTCTGCATATCAGTTACTCAATCTGTGTTACCTTGAATTCCTGAGGAAAACTTTGTTTGCCTCCACAGTGAACAGAGACTCAAAAAACTGAGAAAAGCCCACGTTTTAACAACAGCAAAGCTATATCAAAACATTAGCTTCCAAACTCTCCCACAACTGGTGCAGTTTAATCCAAGTCTCATTTATCCTGCTGTATGCTCACTACTTCACAAACACATGCATCTTGGCTAAAACCTTACTCTATAAAACACTTCTGCATAAACAGTCTCATGCTTATGCAGCGCTGCTTGTCTGTGTGAGTCCAAAGTGTTTTAAATAAAAAGGTTTTAACACAGATGCGTGTGTTTTGGAAGTAGTGAGCATACGGCTGGATAAATGAGGCTTGGATTAAACTGCAGCTGCTGTATGAGAGTTTGCAAACGGATGTTTTGATATAGGTTTGCTGTTGTTAAACATGGCCCTCAGTTACGTCAGTTCATCACGACTTTTCTCTGTTTTCTGATTCTTCGTTCACCGTGAAGGTTTGCAAGAAAAAGAGTATTTTCTTCAAGAAATCAAGGAAACACAGGTTCAGTAATTGATGTACAAATGGTCATTTTGTGGGCGATGTATTCCTTTAAAAATGCTACAGATTGCATCACGTTCGTGCCCGTGTTCACTCGTTTTAAACAGTGTGTTTCTCTGCAGGCCGAGGTGCAGCAGGATAAGACGGGCTACAGCGTCACCCTCCACTCTGCCTCTGTGGCTCCTTTCGTCTGGCTCGACGTGGGAAACATCTCCGGATGCTTCAGCTCCAACGGCTTCCTGATGGTTTCTAGAAACCGGACGGTCAGTTTTAACGCTTGGCGCCCCACCAATGTCACAGAACTCTCCAGAGCGCTCACCGTCACATCTTTAAGGGACGTATACTGACCTGAGACCAGCCAGCCTACTTGGGGACGTGATCCGGAGGTAAAAGACGGGAACAGTGGGACAATCCTGTCCCTGTCTTTCCTTTCTTATCAGAAAGATAGACAGAAGACAGACTTTGTGCCAGTTTCCTAAATGTTTAAACTTGTTTTCTTTTCTTCTCAGAGCAGAAAAGACTCAGAAAATGGAAAATTTCCAAACAGAGGAAAGGTAGGAAGGTTTCAGCAGCTCTTGACTACAGGGTGTATTCAGTCACTAGCTGTCACACAGTGGGCCTTTACATGACGCATTCATGCACATAAAAACATCAGACAAAGGAATGAAATGTGACCAATATAATGTTGATAAAGGTTAACAAGTTGAACCAGCCAGTAGTAGCCTCTAAATCTTCTGCATCTTTAGATTCTTTAGCTATTAAAACAGATGAATCGTGAATTAATGAAGCGAAACAAAATGACAATGCTGCCTTATCTGCTGCTCTGATCAGTCGTTTGCTGTTGCAGATAGACAACATGTAGTGTGAACGGGGTCTGACTCTAGTTTGTTTTACTGTTTTCCTCTAGTTTGTTTCGCTGTTTTCCATGTCACTATCACTTGATTATCATCAGATAATCAACAGAGCAAAGATTCTCATACTTGACATAATGAATGTGTTGTATTACTTATAGTACTTTCCAAAGTATTTGTATATTTGTTCTGTATTTAGATAAATTTGGAGAGCTTTGTTGTTGACATGAAAGTATTTAAATCTGTTGGTCAGTCTTTAAAAAAAATCTTAATTTCAGCAAGTGTTATTAAGTGTTTAAGAAATGAAAATGACAAAAATATAAACTTTTCTGTAAAATCAAATAATACATTAATGTTATCCTCTGGTGAGAAAATGTGTTACAGCTGCACAAACAGACCGCATTACTCATCCAAAGTGTTTTAAATAGTACGGTTTTAACACGGCTGCACGGTGGTGCAGTGGTTAGTGCTGTCGCCTCACAGCAAGAGGGTCACAGGTTTGAATCCAGCGTGGGGCTCTTCTGTGCTCCCGTCCCACCCAATGCGATTAGTGACTGAAGATGGATGGTTTTAGTGCAGATGTGTGTTCTGACATTTTTATCAGAACCAGCTAAAACTCTGCTGGGAGCTTAAAGGTTAAAACTTTTTCAGCGATTTGAGCCTCAGTAGCTCTTCTATTGGATCAGACAACACAGGTCAGCCTTCACTCGTCATGTGCATCCCTGAGCCTTGGCTGCCGATGACCTTGTCGCTGGTTCACCGGTTTTCCTTCCTTGGACCGCTCTTGGTCGGTCCTGACCACTGCAGACTGGGAACATCCCACAAGAGCTGCAGTCTGTAGAGATGCTCAGACCCAGTGCTCACAATCTGGCCCTTATCAAAGTCGCTCACATCCTTACTTTTGCCCATTTTTTCTGCTTGCAACACAAAAACTTCAAGGACAAAATATTCACTTGCTGCCTAATATATCCCACCCACTGCTGGGTGCCTTTATAATGAGATTACACATGGAAGAAGGTCTGGATTCTTCCTCATAAATATCTAATAGTGAATAAGATTAAAATTATTCACTACCCTGTCAGTCACTACATGCAGAAATTTAAAAAAGACATAAAGACCTTTGCAGATTTATCATTGATCACATCTTTAAAGATGGGAAGGTGTGGTGTTTGGTTTCTTCAAAAAATGTTTAATAAATTTGATATGTTTTCGTTTAATCTTTTTTACAGAAGTATAAATAAACAGTAAATCATATTTTGTTTTCTTGAAGGCTGTTGAGCAATATGTGAAAGCACTTTCTAATTTGACTGAGAAAAAGGCCGTTAAGACACTCAGTATACAGTAGCAGTGAGGTTACTGTACGATAAAAATATTACACTTTTTCTGAGAGAGAGAGAGTTGTATTAGTTGTCTGTTCAAAAGTCTTATGGCCTGGGAGAAAAATCTGTTTCTCAGCCTGCTGGTGTGAGTCCTGGAGGGTCCTGCATCGTCTACCAGAGGGCAGGCTGTTGTGGGGTTTGTGGTGTCCTTAATGACGCTCAGGGACTTCCTGAGGCACCTCTGGGTGTACAGCAGGCTGGGCAGCTCGCACCCGGTGATCTGTTGGGCTGAGCGTCATCCATCGGTCCTTCCCAGCGCCTTACGGTCCACGTTGGTGCAGCTGCTGGACCAGGTGGTGAGGCGGCCTGTCAGGAGGTAGAAGTCCCCCCGAGGATTTTTAGTTTAGGTCCAAATCTGAGCAGAAGTCTAGTTTTTGCTCAGAACACTTGAATTACAAAATGCTGAAAGGTTATTATGGATTTTTTTTTTCCCAATTATGCCAAAAATCTTCTGCCCACTGAAGCTTTAATGCTGCCTACTTCCCCTGCAGGTCTTTGCTTTGCTGTTTTTCATGCGTGGACCACCAGCCGCCACCAGGGGGCGACACGGGCCCAAAAACACGACTCACATGTTTCATGTTTATGATTTTTTTTTTTTCTCCCTCCAGCTGTTTCATGGTTGAACTAACGGAATCACATCTGTAAACTGAGTTTGGTGCTCCGCGTGTTTCCCCTATTAACACCTTCAACCCTGCACACGCACAGTTTGTCTCTCAGTGTGTGTGTGTGCGCGCACACGTGTGAGCATACCAAGTGAGAAAGTCAGTCACAAAAGAAAGCTTTGAAACACTGAGTGCACGCGGTCGGTCACCTCCATGTTTTTCCTCCTGCATGGCTCTGCAGACTGATCTTTGAACCTGGTCTACCTCGGATAGTCCCGGTCCTGATAGACCACCAGACCACATCAGAGGAGGCTGCTGCTCCTTATATACCTTAATCACCCCGAAGGAACCTCAGACCTGATCTCTGCTCCGTCTCTGTGCCATGGATCTGATTGTGGATCTGCAGACAGACTCCGCGGACTTGTTGATTTCAGAGTAAAATGCTCTCAGAGCAGCAGGACTAGCAGATTCACTTACTGAAGGAAACAACACTAAACTCCAGAGATGTTGCGCTTAAGATGTTTTATTACGTGCGTTTTGTTTTTTATCCCAAAGAGTGAGAGTTTAGATGTGGTCGACCGGGATGGACGGGCCTTTCTGGACAACATTTTACGCTATTATGGTCAAAATAATTCAATCTCAGCGGAGAAACTGGACGATTTACTGCTGCTGATCTCAGACAGAAGATCCGAGGAGATAAGTGAGGGAAATCCACTGACAGACCAGGAGGTGAGCACATCAACTATTTATTATTATTACTGTGTTTTAAACTCATTCATGATCATTTACACAACTGCTGGGGATTTAGAAACAGTATGAAACTGATTTATTAATCTTATTTACATGACAGCTTAGTTCAAATGGACGTAGAGTTGATTTCTTGCAGTATGAAACAGACTTATTTAGGAGAAAACTAAACTTAAAATGTATTAACATTGCTATAAATACTTTGTTGTCCTTGTAAAGTAATAAATGCCTGAAATATTCTGTCTAATATTATATCTGATGGACTTCTTGTAGTCATAGTTAAACAACTGGGCTTATTTTTGTCCATTTTATGTAATTTTTCTCATTATTTGTTTCATTTATTTATTTCCCATTATTTATTGGTTTTATCCTGTTTTCATCCTCAGTATTTTGACACAAATATATGGTTGATACACTCCTGATCAAAATCTTAAGACCAGTTAAAAAATTGCAAGAATTTACGTTTTGCACTGTTGTATCTTAAGAAGGTTCTAAGTAGAGTTTCAAAATGCAAAAAGAAGAAATGAGAGCAAGAGACTAAATGTTTTGAGCAGGCAATTTATTGAAAAGGACAATTTAACTAAAATAGGCTGTTCATCAGCTGATCAAAAGTTTAAGACCATAGCTCAAAAAAAAAAAACCCTAAAACAGAAATTAAAGTCTCAAAAACAGACTCAGTAATGAGTAGCTCCACCATTATTGTTGATCACTTCAAAAATTCGTGTTGGCATGCTTGATGCGAGTGTTTCCAAAAGGCTTGTAGGAATGTTGCTCCAAGTGGTGAAGATGGCTTCACGAAGGGCATCCACTGTCTGGAACTGATGTCCATTTTTGTAAACTTCCCTTGCCATCCATCCCCAAATGTTCTCAATTGGATTTAGATCAGGGGAACATGCAGGATGATCCAAAAGAGTGATGTTATTCTCCTGAAAAAAATCCTTTGTCAGACGGGCATTGTGAATTGCAGCATTGTCCTGCTGAAAAACCCAGTCATCACCACGCAGACGAGGGCCCTCAGTCATGAGGGATGCCCGCTGCAACATCTCCACGTAGCCAGCTGCTGTTTGACGCCCCTGCACAACCTGGAGCTCCATTGTTCCATTGAAGGAAAAAGCACCCCAGATCATGATGGCGCCCCCTCCGCTGTGCCGTGTTGAAAAAAATCTCAGGTGGCATCTCCTTGTCATGCCAGTAGCGTTGGAAGCCATCAGGACCATCAAGGTTCAATTTTTTCTCATCAGAGAATAAAACTTTCTTCCAACTTTGAACGTCTCATGTTTGGTGCTCCCTTGCAAAGGCCAAACGGGCAATTTTGTGGCGTTGAAGGAGACGTGGCCTTTGAAGAGGTTTTTTGTTTTTGAAGCCGTTCCTTTGCAGATGCCGTCTGATGGTTATTGGGCTGCAGTCAGCACCAGTAATGGCCTTAATTTGGGATGAGGATCGTCCCGTGTCTTGACGGACAGCCATTCGGATCCTCCGGCTCAGTGCCGGTGAGATTTTTTTGGGTCTACCACTTGATTTTTTTGTTCCATAAACCTCAGGATCTTTTAAGAAATGCAAAATGACTGTCTTACTGCGTCCAACCTCAGCAGCGATGGCACGCTGTGAGAGGCCTTGTCTATGCAGCTCAACAATCCTGCTACGTTCGAAGGCAGTGAGTTTTTTTTTGCTTTTCCCATCAAGAGGTCTTGACAGTGTGATTACTTGACAGAAAATGACATGGAATCCAAATTTTTGCACAGATTTGGGCTTTTAAAGGATGTGGTCTTAAACTTTTGATCAGCTGATGAACAGCCTATTTTAGTTAAATTGTTCTTTTCAATAAATTGCCTGCTCAAAACATTTAGTCTCTTGCTCTCATTTCTTCTTTTTGCATTTTGAAACTCTACTTAGAACCTTCTTAAGATACAACAGTGCAAAATGCAAATTCTTGCAATTTTTTAACTGGTCTTAAGATTTTGATCAGGAGTGTATTTTGTCATTATTTCGTATTTCTTTTGCAATTGTATGCTAATGCATTTTAAATGATGCACACAATATGTTGGTAAACTTTAATGTACCGAATTAGGACATACAGTATGATAACATTAAACTTACTGTACATGTGTATCCGTCTAATTCATCTTTAACGCAAACTCATTAATGGTTACATACTTATTTACATGACAACTGAATTTAAATGGACTTATAATTGATTTCTTGCATTGTGAAACAGACTTGTTTATGAAAAACTAAACTTAAAATGTATTAAAATTGTTATATATACTTTATTGTCCTAGTAAAGTATTAAATGCCTGAAACATTCAGTCTCATATTAAAGCACTATACTAAACTGACTTATTTGTAGGGAGTTGTAGTTAAACGACTGGGCTTATTTTTGACCAAACGTGGTCATTAATTCATGGTTTATGTCATTTTTCTTATTATTTCTTTGTTTTCCATGTTTAATCAATATTACAACTTTTTTTTTTTGTAAACCTGATTTGTGCCCTGACAGTGTGGGGTTATGGGTTTCTGGCGGTCACTGTGATCAACCTGGCGTCTCTGCTTGGTCTCTTCCTGATCCCCTTCACCAAGAAGCCTTATTTCCCCAAAGTGTTGACCTATTTCATCGGCCTCGCCATCGGGACGCTCTTCTCCAACGCTGTGCTTCAGCTCATACCAGAGGTTTGTAAGAGGTGGAGCGGCCAAAATGGTTTCATATTTTGAAGGTGTTTTACTGTTTCGTAAAGGGAGGTATTTTATACTAACATCCATTTATTAATCCACAGGCTCTGGGTTTCGATCCCAAACAGGATAACTATGTTGCGAATGCAGTTGGAATATTTGGAGGATTTTATATCCTGTTCTTCATGGAAAAGATACTGAAAATGGCTCTCCGGTTAGAGCATGAGGTAACAGTGCATTCAGTTGATTTATTAACTGTGAAGCACTTTTCTTTTATTGCAGAGAGATATCCTTTATTACAGTTCAGCTATCCTGAGTAATCCATCTCTCTGTTAAAACCCAGATTATTATCTTACAAACAACCACTTTGTGCTTTTTTTTTCCCCCCGTCAGCGGAGCTCCCAGAAGAAGATATGCATCCTGGTGATAGTGTTGGTCGTAGTTGCTCTTATTATTGGACTCATCATCTGGAGCGCTGTGGGAAAATGAGGGCCTCTTCTTCCTCCTCTTTGCCGCTGCCTCTCCTGTTTAGTCATCAGCCTGGCACAAAGGATGAAGCACTGACTGTCCTCTCCTCATCCTCTTCCTTTTCTCAACAATGTGTTTGAGTATTTCTGCGTACTGAGACCCCTAAACAGTGTTGAATTCCACTAATTGGGTCTCACTGTAAAGCTGAGACTCTTGTGGATACAACTGCATCCAACTGTATTCATGTGTGATGATGTTAGTCCCCATAGGAGCCATTTCATTGTAGTGAAACCATTTTTTGAAACTTGACTGTATAAAATGACCTGTGGTGACCCCTAGGATAATCACAGCCTCATGAAAGTTTACAGTCACAAACTAGAGACATACAGCATTCAGAGGATGGATGGCTTTCCAAAGTAGATTAACAATAAGGGGGTTTCTGAGCACTTTACACAGCAGAAGTACTCACCATCTAATTGTAGAAAAGTGCAATTCTTGCAGAAAGTTTTTGATACCAAATCAAGGTCAAGGTCTAAGGTCTTACTAGGGTATTTCTATTTTATAGCTACAGGTCATGTGACTCATTTGGAAAGACGAAATAAACATTTAAATAAAATGAATGTCAGACACTTTATATTCATTAGATTTTTTTATTTATTTATGCAATGCTATAACAAGGTGTAACAAGTTTAGGATGTTCTGGAAGTTTGTATTGTGGCTCACCCTTGCGTGCGCAAACGAGATTGGAACTGTAGGGATGCTATTGCTAGAGAATGACCGGATCACCCGGAGTAAACCCTAACACAAACATCCTACTACTTTCTAATCCAAACATTGAAGTTATGCAGATGGATTTGCTTTTCTCTGGCCTTCACAGCCTTCAATTTTTCTTGTTGTTGGAACAGCAATGAAGAATTTGCATTCTTCATGGCAGAAAGAAGAGCCAGAGTGCAGCGTGATTTGGACTTTTATCGTGCGAAGGAAAATATCATCTTCCGTCGCACGATAAAAGTCCAAATCATGCTGCACTCTGGCTCTTCTTTCTGCCATGAAGAATGCAAAGGCAGAAAAGAAGAGCCAGAGCGTCAGCGTAATTTGGGCTTTTATCGTGCGAAGGAAAATATCATCTTCCGTCGCACGATAAAAGTCCAAATCACGCTGACGCTCTGGCTCTTCTTTCTGCCTTTTCTCCTGCATCTGCTTCAGAAGGATGGCACAGTGTCTATGACAATCTGCAATGTTGTTTGCCTCCTCTTCCTGCTTCTGCTTTGCCAATGCAGCCACTGACATGGCTTCATACTTGGCAAGCTTTTCCTTCTTCAGAGTTGTGTCGGCAGCCTGCTTCTTCCTGAGGCGTGCCAGGTCTTCCATAAGTCTCTGTTGACGTGACTGAAGGTCCTTGGACCTCTCTGCTTTTGCAGTCGGTTTTAGCAACAAACTGCAATTTGCATTCTTCATCGCAGCATTCTCCTCCTGCATTCTGGCACGTTTCTCAGCTGCCAGGGAGATATTGAAGTTTTGCAGCTCGATTTGCTTTTCTCTGGCCTCCGCAGCCTTCAATTTTTCTTGTTGCTGGAACAGCCTGCATTCATCTTCCTTCGCACGATAAAAGTCCAAATCACGCTGCCGCTCTGACTCTTCTTTCTGCCTTTTCTCCTGCATCTGCTTCAGAAGGATGTCACGGTATCTATGACGCTTTGCAATGTTGTTTGCCTCCTCTTCCTGCTTCTGCTTTGCCAATGCAGCCACTGACATGGCTTCATACTTGGCAAGCTTTTCCTTCTTCAGAGTTGTGTCGGCAGCCTGCTTCTTCCTGAGGCGTGCCAGGTCTTCCATAACTGTCTGTTGACGTGACTGAAGGTCCTTGGACCTCTCTGCTTTTGCAGTCGGTTTTAGCAACAAACTGCAATTTGCATTCTTCATCGCAGCATTCTCCTCCTGCAGTCTGGCACGTTTCTCAGCTGCCAGGGAGATATTGAAGTTTTGCAGCTCGATTTGCTTTTCTCTGGCCTTCGCAGCCTTCAATTTTTCTTGTTGCTGGAACAGCCTGCATTCATCTTCCTTCGCACGATAAAAGTCCAAATCACGCTGCCGCTCTGACTCTTCTTTCTGCCTTTTCTCCTGCATCTGCTTCAGAAGGATGTCACGGTATCTATGACGCTTTGCAATGTTGTTTGCCTCCTCTTCCTGCTTCTGCTTTGCCAATGCAGCCACTGACATGGCTTCATACTTGGCAAGCTTTTCCTTCTTCAGAGTTGTGTCGGCAGCCTGCTTCTTCCTGAGGCGTGCCAGGTCTTCCATAACTGTCTGTTGACGTGACTGAAGGTCCTTGGACCTCTCTGCTTTTGCAGTCGGTTTTAGCAACAAACTGCAATTTGCATTCTTCATCGCAGCATTCTCCTCCTGCAGTCTGGCACGTTTTGCAGCTGCCAGGGAGATATTGAAGTTTTGCAGCTCGATGTGCTTTTCTCTGGCCTTCGCAGCCTTCAATTTTTCTTGTTGTTGGAACAGCCTGCATTCATCTTCCTTCGCACGATAATAGTCCAAATCACGCTGACGCTCAGACAGTTTTGTCTGCCTTTTCTCCTGGATCTGGCGTGCCAGGTCTTCCAGAACTGTCTGTTGACGTGACTGAGGGTCCTTGAACCTCTCAGCTTTGCATATGTCCCATGGTTTTGACTCTACGCTAAGTCTGAACATTTTGGCTCTGAAATGTTCACTCGTGTTTTGTTAACACTGTAAATACTCCTGTGTAACTTGCAATAAATACAAAACTACAACTATTACTACTACTTTTTGCCTTTGAAGTCGTGTATTGTTAACACTGTTAACACCAATGTATTGTTAACACTGTAAATACTCCTGTGTAACTTGCAATAAATACAAAACTACAACTACTACTTATACTACTTTTTGCCTTTGAAGTTTATGGTGCTTTATGACATCATTCTGTAGTCCTAAATACTGCTTCCTGTCATGGGACTTGTAGTTCTTAGGGTTGATTCTGTCTAAATACTGCTTTGTATCTTGGGACTTGTAGTTCTTAGGGGTGATTCTGTCTAAATACTGCTTTGTGTCTTGGGACTTGTAGTTTTACCGCCCTCTTGTCGGTAGATCCGCCGTAGTGTCTCACTCATTTCGGTCCAGGATAGGCCCGGCTCTAGAGAGTACTCAGTACTGACACCAGGCGGATCCGCACATCGGACGCCCTTTTCTTTTTCCCTCCCAGTTCAAAAACTTAACGACTGAGTCGCAGTTGCTGACTGCTCCGTCTGGGTGGAGGAACTATTGTGAGGTACAAGGAGGATACGAACAAGGTAAGCAGCTAACGCTAAACCAAGCTGTCAAAATATGCTTTATTTGTACAGCTGCCTAGTAAAATCATACCGGTCATAGATAACGTATTTAACTGCGTTGTATTTGGTTTTTAATTCTGAAATATGCGCTTATGGCAGGCCAAGTTAGCTCAAGTTACAGCACATTAGCACTAGCTAACATAGCGTTAGAGTTGAGATAAAGCTAACAAACTCCCAGTTGGATGGGATGTATTTCTGTCTGTCAGGGGCTGATTTTATCATTAATTAGCGTTAACGTTGCCTGCCCTGGTTATTTAGATCCAGCCCTAAGCGCATATTTCAGGAGCAAGATCCCACTGTAAGTTAATGTTAGCTAGCTAACTTGATGGGCAGGTTCTGATGTAACGTTGCTCGTTTGAGCGATGTTTTTAGCCGATATTTGTATAGATAATAAATAATGTATGTATAACAGTATGCCGAATTAGCTATCAGTAGTTTCTTCTTCTTATTGTAGCCATGGACGTACAGCTAAATGTGACGGGGTGAATTTAATATCGAAGAAAATAATTAAAATGATTGATTGATGAATAATTAAAATGCGATTATCCTCAGGCTAGTTTTGTAGCAAACTTACCAGGTAGTGACAAGTTAAAATGAAAAGTTACAAGACAAGGACAGTAAGATTAATAGCAGCAAGTCTAGTATATATATGTAAACAGTGTATTCCAGAATAGTATGTAATGTTACTGTGATTAAGTAATGATAGTGCTGTCTGCATTAATATAGTAAATTAGAAATATAGTATATGACATGGTAAGACAATATAACATTAACATAGAATCGTATTGTACAGTATAGTATAAGGTATAAGAATGTAATTAGTAATAATAATATATAATAACATAAAATAGCGTAGTAGTACAGTAAGAGTATATTATGTATATAATATAGCAAAGAATATAAGTAAATCAGGGGAGCTGTGGTCTCCACTGCTGTTGTATTCGTCTGATGGCTGCTTAGATAGTGCTTAGGTTTGGACCTTGGTGGGATGAGCCGCTGGCTGAATTAAGATTAACATACAATAACATTATATGTGTCTGTGTTCTATTGCAGCTTACAGCATAGTGGCACCTATCTGATGACTCATCCTTTCCTGCTGCCTGAAAAAAGTAAGATTAAATACAGTTTTAAACACCATTTAATTGTCTATTTTGTCAAATACTGACAGTCGTTCACACATGCATCAGCTTTTAAAATCTAATAAATTGACATATTTGAATTTTTAGGCACAGACCCTTGCTTTGACTCTCTGCTTTACACTTTATTACCAGATGTTCCTATTAATACTAAATAATTTGACCATATCTAGGCGCTACAGTGCAGGTTTTATTTGCTCTATGTCACCATGCATATGTTCTGTTGATAATCAAATTATATTTAATGAGGTATTATGGGTATTGTAGGTTTTACAGCTCCCAGTACATACTAAATTGTTGCTGCACCCACAGTCAAAGTAGAGAACGTCCTCTGTAGTGTATTTGCAATAACAAGCACACAGGCACAGTATGTTCATTAAAACCTCTTCATTTTCACTGGGAGGACAGCTTTGGAAATGCACCTAATTTTCTTAAGTAGGTCCACTATTTCTGATCATTATTATAGTTTTGTTGTTGTTGTTGTTGTTGTTGTTGTTGTTGTTGTTATTATTATTATTTCATCTGCTTCTGTTCCTGCAGTGATTCCCAGGTGCAGGCTCAGAGTGAGGCCATCACTGAAGAAGACCTGAGGCTGATCCAGGAGAGAGAGTCATCCATCAGGCAGTTAGAGGCACAAATAAGAGTCAAATGTCTCTGTCAGCATGGCTAGTAATATGTACAGTATCTCATCAGCTCTGTGTTTCCCTTTCACATGAACCATCTCTCTTTATGCTGCTGGATTCAGGCTGACATCACAGACATCAATGACATCTTCAAGGACTTGGGGATGATGATCCATGAGCAGGGAGACATGATAGGTGAGCTTTTGTCACCTTCTTGTCTGTCTGTGCCATGTATCCCACTGAGGACGACTTCATACAGACAGTAAGAGAAGAAGTCTTCCAACAGGTGAGTGGCGTGTCATATATTTATTTAAGGTGTCACATCTAAAGACAACCACATGGAAGGATTAAGAAAAGAGGTAGTTCACACAGAGCGTTTCTATCATCAGTATGGTAAATCAAAAACACATTTTAAAATGCCAACAAGCAACATTTGAAGCTAGGTTAAGTATGCCAAATCTTTGTTGTTGCATCCTGTCCTGACAGCAAATGTCCTCAGTTTTGTCTTCATGTTTTCTCTCGTCAGGCTCAGCGCCTCAAGTCTCATCCTTCCATAATAACTTGGAGCGGGAACAATGAAAACGAAGCTGCTCTGGCAACAGACTGGTTCAACGTCCCCGTTTCCCAGAGGCCTACATACCTGAAAGACTATGTGACGCTGTATGTGAAGAACATCAGGGCGATAGTTAAGGAGGTGAGAGTCGAGTCGTCATGATTTATGTTTTTAAAAGATTACTGATTGTTAAAGGCAGGGTGGGCGATCCTGAGAAACTAGCAAGAGTACACTACATTTTTAAACATGGAACAACCCGGCTGACACATCAACCCACAAATCCTCAATCCTTACAAGTTGAACATCACTGTGAAGGTAAATAAACAGGCGTTCCAACCATGTAAAATACAATGACAATTAGCATTGTAGCAATAGAGAAATAATTCACCAAACACGAATTTTAGTTTATAACAAAATGTTAATAAGATCTTTACCAACCCTCCCTTTAAAAGCGTGATATACAACATGATTTATTGTCAGTGTTTGTTTTTTTATAATCATATCAAAAGTCAGTAGAAACATACAGTAATTCTTCTGTAAGAATCAGTGCAAAGAAGAGGTGGAAGCACACTGTTTTAACGCCTTTATTATTATTTCATTTTATGTATGTATTTTTTTTTATTACAAATGTATTTTTTATAAATTTATACTGTGTAAAAATAAAAAAAGAAAGTCAGAAAAAATACAAAGAAACTAAAGGCTGTTAAGTGAATCTAATATCTGCTTCAGGAGGACCGGAGTCGGGGCTGAGTCGGAGCGGGAGGGTTGGGTGGCGGCGAACCCCTACGACCCTCACTACGGCGACACACACTACTACAGCTACGCTCTGGACTGCTGGGACTGGACGGCTTTCCCTCGAACGCCTCCGAGTACGGCTTCCAGTCGTGGCCGTCCTTCTCCACTCTGCAGCCGGTGACTGAATAAACCTTTTAGTGATGATTTTACCAGTAGATTTGTATCTAAAATCTGAGGTGTCCTCTTCAATATTCTGGAGAATTTCAGACATATTTGGGTCTCTTTTGTGCCAATTTTTACTTTAGTTTTTGTTTTCTTTTTAACTGATTAAGAACCAAAGATGCCACCATTATTTCCAACTGCATTGCTAACGGGGGGTTTAACTTTAAAAGTTGAAGTTTGAAATTAAAAGTTCAATCCGGTTTTTCAACTATGCCTGACATCCTCAGGCAAAGGGACTGCCCTATAAAAACGAGACTATCAGCTAACTAGGCTACATTTACATTTGTTTGAATGTTGATTAGTGTACATTGTCCTCTAACAAATAAAATTAATTAAGGGGCAAGGATACATTTTGACAACTACAAGTACTACTGCTCCTAAAATTTATAATAATGATGATTGTTGCTTGTCGTATTCCACAATGTAGTATAGATTTCTGACCCAGAATAAAATGTAAACCTTATTTTATATCTTAAAATAATTAATACTAAAATGAAAGATGATGAAAAGATACATTTTAAAAGACCGTCCTTCACAGCCACAGAACTCAGTTGAAGATTTATTTTATGTAGTTGGTATAAAGTTTCCGTCTGTTTTTGTGGTGTTTCAGGTTTCCATTAAAGACGATTGGAGCTACAACAGTCATTTCTCTTCACATCATCAACACCACGAGGACGGGAACCAGCAGATGTTACGGCAGGCTGCTTTACACTTCAACCTGCCAAACTCCACCGACCCCTTGAAAAGATTCACAGACACTCTCTGCATCACTCGGGTAAATCACACCAGCCACCATCGCCTCACAACCACTTCCTGTAAATCACCATTTTCAAAGGGCTCCCTTGACCTCTGACCTCTAGATTTGTGAATGTAAATGGGTTCTGTGGGTACCCACGACTCTCTCCTTTACAGACATGCCCACTTGATAATAATCACATGCAGTATAAATGTGTTTTTTCCTCCTATTCTAAAATGGTGTGTTTGAATAGTTCTGCATACTGGGGTCCCTAAACAACAGGTATCACTCTATAGGTGACAGTCTTGGGGATCCAATGAGCTTTAAACTTGACCTCACCGTGTAAAATGACCTGTGGTGACCTCTAGGCTAATCACAGCCTCATGAAACTTGACAGCCTTAAACTAGACACCTGGAGCACTCAGAGGATGGATGGCTTTCCTAGCTACATTGACAATAAGTGGGTTTCTGTGCAGTTTACACAGCTCGCCATCTAATTGCCGAAAAATGCAATTCTCGCAGAAATCTCCAAATGTCAAAAGTTTTTGATACCAAATCACAGCATGGATTTTTCTCTGGTGTTCCTCAAGGTCTTGGTGTCTTAATGTGGTATTTTGTAGGGAGTATTGGTTATTTTATCAATTCTTGACAGAAAAAAATGACTAAATTTAGCACCAAATTATAATGTTCTGAACCCGTATACAGTTTCAACATTTATTTTAAGGGGATAAACACTGTTTACATGTAGTAATGGTAATGTTTCATGTCCAGGTCATGCAGGCTCAGTGTGTGAAGACACAGGCCGAGTTTTATCGGCGAAGTCAGAGTGAGATCATTGAGGGCAAAGGTCGCACTATGGGCGCTCTCTACTGGCATCTCTCTGTTAAAATCCAGATTTTTATCTCACAAACAACCACTTTGTGCTTTTTTCCCCCCCCTCAGCGGAGTTCCCGGAAGAAGATATGCATCCTTAGACACAGTGGTCTGCAGTGCGGGGCCCCCGCAGGGAACGGTTCTGGCTCCGTTCCTCTTCACGCTCTACACTTCAGACTTCTCCTACAATTCACCAACCTGTCACCTACAAAAGTTCTCTGACGACTCTGCTATCGTCGGCCTCATCACTGATGGGGACGATGGGGAGTACAGAGAACTTTCCCAGGACTTTGTGAACTGGTGCCTGTGGAACCACCTCCAGATCAACGCGGGGAAAACTAAAGAGCTGGTGGTGGATTTCCGCAGGCAAACTCATCCCCCTCCAACACCGGTGAACATCCAGGGATCAGACATTGAGATGGTGACATCTTATAAATACCTGGGTGTTCACCTGAACAATAAACTGGAGTGGACTACAAACTCCTCTGCACTCCATAAAAAAGGCCAGAGCAGACTGTATCTGCTCAGGAGACTGAGGTCTTTTGGAGTGCAGGGGACACTACTGAAAACATTTTATGACACCGTGGTGGCATCAGCCATTTTTTATGGTGTGGTCTGCTGGGGCAGCAGCATCACAGCTGCAGACAGGAAGAGGCTGGATAAGATTATCAAAAGGGCCAGCTCTGTCCTGGGATGCTCTCTGGACACAGTGCAGGTGGTGGGAGAGAGGAGGATGATGGCTAAGCTGTCATCCATGATGGAGAAGGACTCCCACCCCATGAGAGACACCATCAGAGCTCTGGAGAGCTCCTTCAGTGACAGGCTGCTACACCCTAAGTGTACAAAGGAGCGTTACAGACGGTCCTTCCTGCCTGCAGCTGTTAGACTCCACAACCAGCACTGCTCCCAGTAGACCCACATACACATTCACAACAAACTCACTGGACATAAGTGCAATAACAACACATATGTGCAATCTTATCATCTGTGCAATTATAGCAACTGGACAATAATATTTTTTTAATATGCTGGACATATTTGTAGCCTTACTTCTCTTTATGTATATATTGTTTTATTTATTTGTATTAATATTCTTTTAAAACCAATGCTTCTTTTTTACTGCACTATCCACTTTGCTGCGGTAACATGTAAATTTCTCCACTGTGGGACAAATAAAGGAATATCTTATCTTATCTTGTATCTTATTATTGGACTCATCTGGAGCGCTGTGGGAAAATGAGGGCCTCTTCTTCCTCCTCTTTGCCGCCGCCTCTCCTGTTTAGTCATCAGCCTGGCACAAAGGATGAAGCACTGACTGTCCTCTCCTCATCCTCCTCCTTTTCTCAACGATGTGTTTGAGTATTTCTGCGTACTGAGACCCCTAAACAGTGTTGAATTCCACTAATTGGGTCTCACTGTAAAGCTGAGACTCTTGTGGATACAACTGCATTCAACTGTATTCATGTGTGATGATGTTAGTCCCCATAGGAGCCATTTCATTGTAGTGAAACCATTTTTTGAAACTTGACTGTATAAAATGACCTGTGGTGACCCCTTGGATAATCACAGCCTCATGAAAGTTTACAGTCACAAACTAGAGACATACAGCATTCAGAGGATGGATGGCTTTCCTAAGTAGATTAACAATAAGGGGGTTTCTGAGCACTTTACACAGCAGAAGTACTCACCATCTAATTGTAGAAAAGTGCAATTCTTGCAGAAAGTTTTTGATACCAAATCAAGGTCAAGGTCTAAGGTCTTACTAGGGTATTTCTATTTTATAGCTACAGGTCATGTGACTCATTTGGAAAGACAAAATAAACATTTAAATAAAATGAATGTCAGACACTTTATATTCATTAGATTTTTTTATTTATTTATGCAATGCTATAACAAGGTGTAACAAGTTTAGGATGTTCTGGAAGTTTGTATCGTGGCTCACCCTTGCGTGAGCAAACGAGATTGGAACTGTAGGGATGCTATTGCTAGGGAATGACCGGATCACCCGGAGTAAACCCTAACACAAACATCCTACTACTTTCTAATCCAAACATTGAAGTTATGCAGATGGATTGGCTTTTCTCTGGCCTTCACAGCCTTCAATTTTTCTTGTTGTTGGAACAGCAATGAAGAATTTGCATTCTTCATGGCAGAAAGAAGAGCCAGAGTGCAGCGTGATTTGGACTTTTATCGTGCGAAGGAAAATATGATATTCTTCCTTCGCACGATAAAAGTCCAAATCACGCTGACGCTCTGGCTCTTCTTTCTGCCTTTTCTCCTGCATCTGCTTCAGAAGGATGGCACAGTGTCTATGAAAATCTGCAATGTTGTTTGCCTTCTCTTCCTGCTTCTGCTTTGCCAATGCAGCCACTGACATGGCTTCATACTTGGCAAGCTTTTCCTTCTCCTTCAGAGTTGTGTCGGCAGCCTGCAGAAGCAGGCTGAGGCGTGCCAGGTCTTCCATAAGTCTCTGTTGACGTGACTGAAGGTCCTTGGACCTCTCTGCTCTTGCAGTCGGTTTTAGCAACAAACTGCAATTTGCATTCTTCATCGCAGCATTCTCCTCCTGCAGTCTGGCACGTTTCTCAGCTGCCAGGGAGATATTGAAGTTTTGCAGCTCGATTTGCTTTTCTCTGGCCTTCACAGCCTTCAATTTTTCTTGTTGCTGGAACAGCCTGCATTCATCTTCCTTCGCACGATAAAAGTCCAAATCACGCTGCCGCTCTGACTCTTCTTTCTGCCTTTTCTCCTGCATCTGCTTCAGAAGGATGTCACGGTATCTATGACGCTTTGCAATGTTGTTTGCCTCCTCTTCCTGCTTCTGCTTTGCCAATGCAGCCACTGACATGGCTTCATACTTGGCAAGCTTTTCCTTCTTCAGAGTTGTGTCGGCAGCCTGCTTCTTCCTGAGGCGTGCCAGGTCTTCCATAACTGTCTGTTGACGTGACTGAAGGTCCTTGGACCTCTCTGCTTTTGCAGTCGGTTTTAGCAACAAACTGCAATTTGCATTCTTCATCGCAGCATTCTCCTCCTGCAGTCTGGCACGTTTCTCAGCTGCCAGGGAGATATTGAAGTTTTGCAGCTCGATTTGCTTTTCTCTGGCCTTCGCAGCCTTCAATTTTTCTTGTTGCTGGAACAGCCTGCATTCATCTTCCTTCGCACGATAAAAGTCCAAATCACGCTGCCGCTCTGACTCTTCTTTCTGCCTTTTCTCCTGCATCTGCTTCAGAAGGATGTCACGGTATCTATGACGCTTTGCAATGTTGTTTGCCTCCTCTTCCTGCTTCTGCTTTGCCAATGCAGCCACTGACATGGCTTCATACTTGGCAAGCTTTTCCTTCTTCAGAGTTGTGTCGGCAGCCTGCTTCTTCCTGAGGCGTGCCAGGTCTTCCATAAGTGTCTGTTGACGTGACTGAAGGTCCTTGGACCTCTCTGCTTTTGCAGTCGGTTTTAGCAACAAACTGCAATTTGCATTCTTCATCGCAGCATTCTCCTCCTGCAGTCTGGCACGTTTCGCAGCTGCCAGGGAGATATTGAAGTTTTGCAGCTCGATTTGCTTTTCTCTGGCCTTCGCAGCCTTCAATTTTTCTTGTTGTTGGAACAGCCTGCATTCATCTTCCTTCGCACGATAAAAGTCCAAATCACGCTGCCGCTCTGACTCTTCTTTCTGCCTTTTCTCCTGCATCTGCTTCAGAAGGATGTCACGGTATCTATGACGCTTTGCAATGTTGTTTGCCTCCTCTTCCTGCTTCTGCTTTGCCAATGAAGCCACTGACATGGCTTTACACTTGGCAAGCTTTTCCTTCTTCAGAGTTGTGTCGGCAGCCTGCTTCTTCCTGAGGCGTGCCAGGTCTTCCATAACTGTCTGTTGACGTGACTGAAGGTCCTTGGACCTCTCTGCTTTTGCAGTCGGTTTTAGCAACAAACTGCAATTTGCATTCTTCATCGCAGCATTCTCCTCCTGCAGTCTGGCACGTTTCGCAGCTGCCAGGGAGATATTGAAGTTTTGCAGCTCGATGTGCTTTTCTCTGGCCTTCGCAGCCTTCAATTTTTCTTGTTGTTGGAACAGCCTGCATTCATCTTCCTTCGCACGATAATAGTCCAAATCACGCTGACGCTCAGACAGTTTTGTCTGCCTTTTCTCCTGGATCTGGCGTGCCAGGTCTTCCAGAACTGTCTGTTGACGTGACTGAGGGTCCTTGAACCTCTCAGCTTTGCATATGTCCCATGGTTTTGACTCTATGCTAAGTCTGAACATTTTGGCTCTGAAATGTTCACTCGTGTTTTGTTAACACTGTAAATACTCCTGTGTAACTTGCAATAAATACAAAACTACAACTATTACTACTACTTTTTGCCTTTGAAGTCGTGTATTGTTAACACTGTTAACACTAATGTATTGTTAACACTGTAAATGCTCCTGTGTAACTTGCAATAAATACAAAACTACAACTACTACTTATACTACTTTTTGCCTTTGAAGTTTATGGTGCTTTATGACATCATTCTGTAGTCCTAAATACTGCTTCCTGTCATGGGACTTGTAGTTCTTAGGGTTGATTCTGTCTAAATACTGCTTTGTATCTTGGGACTTGTAGTTCTTAGGGGTGATTCTGTCTAAATACTGCTTTGTGTCTTGGGACTTGTAGTTTTACCGCCCTCTTGTCGGTAGATCCGCCGTAGTGTCTCACTCATTTCGGTCCAGGATAGGCCCGGCTCTAGAGAGTACTCAGTACTGACACCAGGCGGATCCGCACATCGGACGCCCTTTTCTTTTTCCCTCCCAGTTCAAAAACTTAACGACTGAGTCGCAGTTGCTGACTGCTCCGTCTGGGTGGAGGAACTATTGTGAGGTACAAGGAGGATACGAACAAGGTAAGCAGCTAACGCTAAACCAAGCTGTCAAAATATGCTTTATTTGTACAGCTGCCTAGTAAAATCATACCGGTCATAGATAACGTATTTAACTGCGTTGTATTTGGTTTTTAATTCTGAAATATGCGCTTATGGCAGGCCAAGTTAGCTCAAGTTACAGCACATTAGCACTAGCTAACATAGCGTTAGAGTTGAGATAAAGCTAACAAACTCCCAGTTGGATGGGATGTATTTCTGTCTGTCAGGGGCTGATTTTATCATTAATTAGCGTTAACGTTGCCTGCCCTCCAGCCCTAAGCGCATATTTCAGGAGCAAGATCCCACTGTAAGTTAATGTTAGCTAGCTAACATGATGGGCAGGTTCTGATGTAACGTTGCTCGTTTGAGCGACGTTTTTAGCCGATATTTGTATAGATAATAAATAATGTATGTATAACAGTATGCCGAATTAGCTATCAGTAGTTTCTTCTTCTTATTGTAGCCATGGACGTACAGCTAAATGTGACGGGGTGAATTTAATATCGAAGAAAGGTTAAAATGCGATTATCCTCAGGCTAGTTTTGTAGCAAACTTACCAGGTAGTGACAAGTTAAAATGAAAAGTTACAAGACAAGGACAGTAAGATTAATAGCAGCAAGTCTAGTATATATATGTAAACAGTGTATTCCAGAATAGTATGTAATATTACTGTGATTAAGTAATGATAGTGCTGTCTGCATTAATATAGTAAATTAGAAATATAGTATATGACATGGTAAGACAATATAACATTAACATAGAATCGTATTGTACAGTATAGTATAAGGTATAAGAATGTAATTAGTAATAATAATATATAATAACATAATATAGCGTAGTAGTACAGTAAGAGTATATTATGTATATAATATAGCAAAGAATATAAGTAAATCAGGGGAGCTGTGGTCTCCACTGCTGTTGTATTCGTCCGATGGCTGCTTAGATAGTGCTTAGGTTTGGACCTTGGTGGGATGAGCCGCTGGCTGAATTAAGATTAACATACAATAACATTATATGTGTCTGTGTTCTATTGCAGCTTACAGCATAGTGGCACCTATCTGATGACTCATCCTTTCCTGCTGCCTGAAAAAAGTAAGATTAAATACAGTTTTAAACACCATTTAATTGTCTATTTTGTCAAATACTGACAGTCGTTCACACATGCATCAGCTTTTAAAATCTAATAAATTGACATATTTGAATTTTTAGGCACAGACCCTTGCTTTGACTCTCTGCTTTACACTTTATTACCAGATGTTCCTATTAATACTAAATAATTTGACCATATCTAGGCGCTACAGTGCAGGTTTTATTTGCTCTATGTCACCATGCATATGTTCTGTTGATAATCAAATTATATTTAATGAGGTATTATGGGTATTGTAGGTTTTACAGCTCCCAGTACATACTAAATTGTTGCTGCACCCACAGTCAAAGTAGAGAACGTCCTCTGTAGTGTATTTGCAATAACAAGCACACAGGCACAGTATGTTCATTAAAACCTCTTCATTTTAACTGGGAGGACAGCTTTGGAAATGCACCTAATTTTCTTAAGTAGGTCCACTATTTCTGATCATTATTATAGTTTCTGTTGTTGTTGTTGTTGTTGTTGTTGTTGTTATTATTATTTCATCTGCTTCTGTTCCTGCAGTGATTCCCAGGTGCAGGCTCAGAGTGAGGCCATCACTGAAGAAGACCTGAGGCTGATCCAGGAGAGAGAGTCATCCATCAGGCAGTTAGAGGCACAAATAAGAGTCAAATGTCTCTGTCAGCATGGCTAGTAATATGTACAGTATCTCATCAGCTCTGTGTTTCCCTTTCACATGAACCATCTCTCTTTATGCTGCTGGATTCAGGCTGACATCACAGACATCAATGACATCTTCAAGGACTTGGGGATGATGATCCATGAGCAGGGAGACATGATAGGTGAGCTTTTGTCACCTTCTTGTCTGTCTGTGCCATGTATCCCACTGAGGACGACTTCATACAGACAGTAAGAGAAGAAGTCTTCCAACAGGTGAGTGGCGTGTCATATATTTATTTAAGGTGTCACATCTAAAGACAACCACATGGAAGGATTAAGAAAAGAGGTAGTTCACACAGAGCGTTTCTATCATCAGTATGGTAAATCAAAAACACATTTTAAAATGCCAACAAGCAACATTTGAAGCTAGGTTAAGTATGCCAAATCTTTGTTGTTGCATCCTGTCCTGACAGCAAATGTCCTCAGTTTTGTCTTCATGTTTTCTCTCGTCAGGCTCAGCGCCTCAAGTCTCATCCTTCCATAATAACTTGGAGCGGGAACAATGAAAACGAAGCTGCTCTGGCAACAGACTGGTTCAACGTCCCCGTTTCCCAGAGGCCTACATACCTGAAAGACTATGTGACGCTGTATGTGAAGAACATCAGGGCGATAGTTAAGGAGGTGAGAGTCGAGTCGTCATGATTTATGTTTTTAAAAGATTACTGATTGTTAAAGGCAGGGTGGGCGATCCTGAGAAACTAGCAAGATTACACTACATTTTTAAACATGGAACAACCCGGCTGACACATCAACCCACAAATCCTCAATCCTTACAAGTTGAACATCACTGTGAAGGTAAATAAACAGGCGTTACAACCATGTAAAATACGATGACAATTAGCATTGTAGCAATAGAGAAATAATTCACCAAACACGAATTTTAGTTTATAACAAAATGTTAATAAGATCTTTACCAACCCTCCCTTTAAAAGCGTGATATACAACATGATTTATTGTCAGTGTTTGTTTTTTTATAATCATATTAAAAGTCAGTAGAAACATACAGTAATTCTTCTGTAAGAATCAGTGCAAAGAAGAGGTGGAAGCACACTGTTTTAACGCCTTTATTATTATTTCATTTTATGTATGTATTTTTTTTTATTACAAATGTATTTTTCATAAATTTATACTGTGTAAAAATAAAAATTGCAAGTCAGAAAAAATACAAAGAAACTAAAGGCTGTTAAGTGAATCTAATATCTGCTTCAGGAGGACCGGAGTCGGGGCTGAGTCGGAGCGGGAGGGTTGGGTGGCGGCGAACCCCTACGACCCTCACTACGGCGACACACACTACTACAGCTACGCTCTGGACTGCTGGGACTGGACGGCTTTCCCTCGAACGCCTCCGAGTACGGCTTCCAGTCGTGGCCGTCCTTCTCCACTCTGCAGCCGGTGACTGAATAAACCTTTTAGTGATGATTTTACCAGTAGATTTGTATCTAAAATCTGAGGTGTCCTCTTCAATATTCTGGAGAATTTCAGACATATTTGGGTCTCTTTTGTGCCAATTTTTACTTTAGTTTTTGTTTTCTTTTTAACTGATTAAGAACCAAAGATGCCACCATTATTTCCAACTGCATTGCTAACGGGGGGTTTAACTTTAAAAGTTGAAGTTTGAAATTAAAAAAAAAAAAAAAAAAAAAAAAAAAATTAAAAAATTATTTTATGTAGTTGGTACAAAGTTTCCGTCTGTTTTTGTGGTGTTTCAGGTTTCCATTAAAGACGATTGGCGCTACAACAGTCATTTCTCTTCACATCATCAACACCACGAGGACGGGAACCAGCAGATGTTACGGCAGGCTGCTTTACACTTCAACCTGCCAAACTCCACCGACCCCTTGAAAAGATTCACAGACACTCTCTGCATCACTCGGGTAAATCACACCAGCCACCATCGCCTCACAACCACTTCCTGTAAATCACCATTTTCAAAGGGCTCCCTTGACCTCTGACCTCTAGATTTGTGAATGTAAATGGGTTCTGTGGGTACCCACGACTCTCTCCTTTACAGACATGCCCACTTGATAATAATCACATGCAGTATAAATGTGTTTTTTCCTCCTATTCTAAAATGGTGTGTTTGAATAGTTCTGCATACTGGGGTCCCTAAACAACAGGTATCACTCTATAGGTGACAGTCTTGGGGATCCAATGAGCTTTAAACTTGACCTCACCGTGTAAAATGACCTGTGGTGACCTCTAGGCTAATCACAGCCTCATGAAACTTGACAGCCTTAAACTAGACACCTGGAGCACTCAGAGGATGGATGGCTTTCCTAGCTACATTGACAATAAGTGGGTTTCTGTGCAGTTTACACAGCTCGCCATCTAATTGCCGAAAAATGCAATTCTTGCAGAAATCTCCAAATGTCAAAAGTTTTTGATACCAAATCACAGCATGGATTTTTCTCTGGTGTTCCTCAAGGTCTTGGTGTCTTAATGTGGTATTTTGTAGGGAGTATTGGTTATTTTATCAATTCTTGACAGAAAAAAATGACTAAATTTAGCACCAAATTATAATGTTCTGAACCCGTATACAGTTTCAACATTTATTTTAAGGGGATAAACACTGTTTACATGTAGTAATGGTAATGTTTCATGTCCAGGTCATGCAGGCTCAGTGTGTGAAGACACAGGCCGAGTTTTATCGGCGAAGTCAGAGTGAGATCATTGAGGGCAAAGGTCGCACTATGGGCGCTCTCTACTGGCATCTCTCTGTTAAAATCCAGATTTTTATCTCACAAACAACCACTTTGTGCTTTTTTTCCCCCCCTCAGCGGAGTTCCCGGAAGAAGATATGCATCCTTAGACACAGTGGTCTGCAGTGCGGGGCCCCCCACAGGGAACGGTTCTGGCTCCGTTCCTCTTCACGCTCTACACTTCAGACTTCTCCTACAATTCACCAACCTGTCACCTACAAAAGTTCTCTGACGACTCTGCTATCGTCGGCCTCATCACTGATGGGGACGATGGGGAGTACAGAGAACTTTCCCAGGACTTTGTGAACTGGTGCCTGTGGAACCACCTCCAGATCAACGCGGGGAAAACTAAAGAGCTGGTGGTGGATTTCCGCAGGCAAACTCATCCCCCTCCAACACCGGTGAACATCCAGGGATCAGACATTGAGATGGTGACATCTTATAAATACCTGGGTGTTCACCTGAACAATAAACTGGAGTGGACTACAAACTCCTCTGCACTCCATAAAAAAGGCCAGAGCAGACTGTATCTGCTCAGGAGACTGAGGTCTTTTGGAGTGCAGGGGACACTACTGAAAACATTTTATGACACCGTGGTGGCATCAGCCATTTTTTATGGTGTGGTCTGCTGGGGCAGCAGCATCACAGCTGCAGACAGGAAGAGGCTGGATAAGATTATCAAAAGGGCCAGCTCTGTCCTGGGATGCTCTCTGGACACAGTGCAGGTGGTGGGAGAGAGGAGGATGATGGCTAAGCTGTCATCCATGATGGAGAAGGACTCCCACCCCATGAGAGACACCATCAGAGCTCTGGAGAGCTCCTTCAGTGACAGGCTGCTACACCCTAAGTGTACAAAGGAGCGTTACAGACGGTCCTTCCTGCCTGCAGCTGTTAGACTCCACAACCAGCACTGCTCCCAGTAGACCACATACACATACACATTCACAACAAACTCACTGGACATAAGTGCAATAACAACACATATGTGCAATCTTATCATCTGTGCAATTATAGCAACTGGACAATAATATTTTTTTAATATGCTTGACATATTTGTAGCCTTACTTCTCTTTATGTATATATTGTTTTATTTATTTGTATTAATATTCTTTTAAAACCAATGCTTCTTTTTTACTGCACTATCCACTTTGCTGCGGTAACATGTAAATTTCTCCACTGTGGGACAAATAAAGGAATATCTTATCTTATCTTGTATCTTATTATTGGACTCATCTGGAGCGCTGTGGGAAAATGAGGGCCTCTTCTTCCTCCTCTTTGCCGCCGCCTCTCCTGTTTAGTCATCAGCCTGGCACAAAGGATGAAGCACTGACTGTCCTCTCCTCATCCTCCTCCTTTTCTCAACGATGTGTTTGAGTATTTCTGCGTACTGAGACCCCTAAACAGTGTTGAATTCCACTAATTGGGTCTCACTGTAAAGCTGAGACTCTTGTGGATACAACTGCATCCAACTGTATTCATGTGTGATGATGTTAGTCCCCATAGGAGCCATTTCATTGTAGTGAAACCATTTTTTGAAACTTGACTGTATAAAATGACCTGTGGTGACCCCTAGGATAATCACAGCCTCATGAAAGTTTACAGTCACAAACTAGAGACATACAGCATTCAGAGGATGGATGGCTTTCCTAAGTAGATTAACAATAAGGGGCTTTCTGAGCACTTTACACAGCAGAAGTACTCACCATCTAATTGTAGAAAAGTGCAATTCTTGCAGAAAGTTTTTGATACCAAATCAAGGTCAAGGTCTAAGGTCTTACTAGGGTATTTCTATTTTATAGCTACAGGTCATGTGACTCATTTGGAAAGACAAAATAAACATTTAAATAAAATGAATGTCAGACACTTTATATTCATTAGATTTTTTTATTTATTTATGCAATGCTATAACAAGGTGTAACAAGTTTAGGATGTTCTGGAAGTTTGTATCGTGGCTCACCCTTGCGTGAGCAAACGAGATTGGAACTGTAGGGATGCTATTGCTAGGGAATGACCGGATCACCCGGAGTAAACCCTAACACAAACATCCTACTACTTTCTGATCCAAACATTGAAGTTATGCAGATGGATTCGCTTTTCTCTGGCCTTCACAGCCTTCAATTTTTCTTGTTGTTGGAACAGCAATGAAGAATTTGCATTCTTCATGGCAGAAAGAAGAGCCAGAGTGCAGCGTGATTTGGACTTTTATCGTGCGAAGGAAAATATCATCTTCCGTCGCACGATAAAAGTCCAAATCACGCTGACGCTCTGGCTCTTCTTTCTGCCTTTTCTCCTGCATCTGCTTCAGAAGGATGGCACAGTGTCTATGAAAATCTGCAATGTTGTTTGCCTTCTCTTCCTGCTTCTGCTTTGCCAATGCAGCCACTGACATGGCTTCATACTTGGCAAGCTTTTCCTTCTCCTTCAGAGTTGTGTCGGCAGCCTGCAGAAGCAGGCTGAGGCGTGCCAGGTCTTCCATAAGTCTCTTTTGACGTGCGAAGGTCCTTGGACCTTTCTCTTTTCAGTTTTTAAAAAAAAGAAATTTGAATTTTTCATCGAGAATTTTCCTCTTAGTTGGATTTTAGTGGGGGAAATATTTAATTTTTTTTTTTAAATTAATTTTTTTGGAAAATTCATCTTCCTTTGCACGATAAAAGTCCAAATCACGCTGCCGCTCTGACTCTTCTTTCTGCCTTTTCTCCTGCATCTGCTTCAGAAGGATGTCACGGTGTCTATGACGCTTTGCAATGTTGTTTGCCTCCTCTTCCTGCTTCTGCTTTGCCAATGCAGCCACTGACATGGCTTCATACTTGGCAAGCTTTTCCTTCTTCAGAGTTGTGTCGGCAGCCTGCTTCTTCCTGAGGCGTGCCAGGTCTTCCATAAGTCTCTGTTGACGTGACTGAAGGTCCTTGGACCTCTCTGCTCTTGCAGTCGGTTTTAGCAACAAACTGCAATTTGCATTCTTCATCGCAGCATTCTCCTCCTGCAGTCTGGCACGTTTCTCAGCTGCCAGGGAGATATTGAAGTTTTGCAGCTCGATTTGCTTTTCTCTGGCCTCCGCAGCCTTCAATTTTTCTTGTTGCTGGAACAGCCTGCATTCATCTTCCTTCGCACGATAAAAGTCCAAATCACGCTGCCGCTCTGACTCTTCTTTCTGCCTTTTCTCCTGCATCTGCTTCAGAAGGATGTCACGGTATCTATGACGCTTTGCAATGTTGTTTGCCTCCTCTTCCTGCTTCTGCTTTGCCAATGCAGCCACTGACATGGCTTCATACTTGGCAAGCTTTTCCTTCTTCAGAGTTGTGTCGGCAGCCTGCTTCTTCCTGAGGCGTGCCAGGTCTTCCATAACTGTCTGTTGACGTGACTGAAGGTCCTTGGACCTCTCTGCTTTTGCAGTCGGTTTTAGCAACAAACTGCAATTTGCATTCTTCATCGCAGCATTCTCCTCCTGCAGTCTGGCACGTTTCTCAGCTGCCAGGGAGATATTGAAGTTTTGCAGCTCGATTTGCTTTTCTCTGGCCTTCGCAGCCTTCAATTTTTCTTGTTGCTGGAACAGCCTGCATTCATCTTCCTTCGCACGATAAAAGTCCAAATCACGCTGCCGCTCTGACTCTTCTTTCTGCCTTTTCTCCTGCATCTGCTTCAGAAGGATGTCACGGTATCTATGACGCTTTGCAATGTTGTTTGCCTCCTCTTCCTGCTTCTGCTTTGCCAATGCAGCCACTGACATGGCTTCATACTTGGCAAGCTTTTCCTTCTTCAGAGTTGTGTCGGCAGCCTGCTTCTTCCTGAGGCGTGCCAGGTCTTCCATAACTGTCTGTTGACGTGACTGAAGGTCCTTGGACCTCTCTGCTTTTGCAGTCGGTTTTAGCAACAAACTGCAATTTGCATTCTTCATCGCAGCATTCTCCTCCTGCAGTCTGGCACGTTTCTCAGCTGCCAGGGAGATATTGAAGTTTTGCAGCTCGATTTGCTTTTCTCTGGCCTTCGCAGCCTTCAATTTTTCTTGTTGTTGGAACAGCCTGCATTCATCTTCCTTCGCACGATAAAAGTCCAAATCACGCTGCCGCTCTGACTCTTCTTTCTGCCTTTTCTCCTGCATCTGCTTCAGAAGGATGTCACGGTATCTATGACGCTTTGCAATGTTGTTTGCCTCCTCTTCCTGCTTCTGCTTTGCCAATGAAGCCACTGACATGGCTTTACACTTGGCAAGCTTTTCCTTCTTCAGAGTTGTGTCGGCAGCCTGCTTCTTCCTGAGGCGTGCCAGGTCTTCCATAACTGTCTGTTGACGTGACTGAAGGTCCTTGGACCTCTCTGCTTTTGCAGTCGGTTTTAGCAACAAACTGCAATTTGCATTCTTCATCGCAGCATTCTCCTCCTGCAGTCTGGCACGTTTTGCAGCTGCCAGGGAGATATTGAAGTTTTGCAGCTCGATGTGCTTTTCTCTGGCCTTCGCAGCCTTCAATTTTTCTTGTTGTTGGAACAGCCTGCATTCATCTTCCTTCGCACGATAATAGTCCAAATCACGCTGACGCTCAGACAGTTTTGTCTGCCTTTTCTCCTGGATCTGGCGTGCCAGGTCTTCCAGAACTGTCTGTTGACGTGACTGAGGGTCCTTGAACCTCTCAGCTTTGCATATGTCCCATGGTTTTGACTCTATGCTAAGTCTGAACATTTTGGCTCTGAAATGTTCACTCGTGTTTTGTTAACACTGTAAATACTCCTGTGTAACTTGCAATAAATACAAAACTACAACTATTACTACTACTTTTTGCCTTTGAAGTCGTGTATTGTTAACACTGTTAACACTAATGTATTGTTAACACTGTAAATGCTCCTTGTAACTTGCAATAAATACAAAACTACAACTACTACTTATACTACTTTTTGCCTTTGAAGTTTATGGTGCTTTATGACATCATTCTGTAGTCCTAAATACTGCTTCCTGTCATGGGACTTGTAGTTCTTAGGGTTGATTCTGTCTAAATACTGCTTTGTATCTTGGGACTTGTAGTTCTTAGGGGTGATTCTGTCTAAATACTGCTTTGTGTCTTGGGACTTGTAGTTTTACCGCCCTCTTGTCGGTAGATCCGCCGTAGTGTCTCACTCATTTCGGTCCAGGATAGGCCCGGCTCTAGAGAGTACTCAGTACTGACACCAGGCGGATCCGCACATCGGACGCCCTTTTCTTTTTCCCTCCCAGTTCAAAAACTTAACGACTGAGTCGCAGTTGCTGACTGCTCCGTCTGGGTGGAGGAACTATTGTGAGGTACAAGGAGGATACGAACAAGGTAAGCAGCTAACGCTAAACCAAGCTGTCAAAATATGCTTTATTTGTACAGCTGCCTAGTAAAATCATACCGGTCATAGATAACGTATTTAACTGCGTTGTATTTGGTTTTTAATTCTGAAATATGCGCTTATGGCAGGCCAAGTTAGCTCAAGTTACAGCACATTAGCACTAGCTAACATAGCGTTAGAGTTGAGATAAAGCTAACACACTCCCAGTTGGATGGGATGTATTTCTGTCTGTCAGGGGCTGATTTTATCATTAATTAGCGTTAACGTTGCCTGCCCTGGTTATTTAGATCCAGCCCTAAGCGCATATTTCAGGAGCAAGATCCCACTGTAAGTTAATGTTAGCTAGCTAACATGATGGGCAGGTTCTGATGTAACGTTGCTCGTTTGAGCCACGTTTTTAGCCGATAGTTGTATAGATAATAAATAATGTATGTATAACAGTATGCCGAATTAGCTATCAGTAGTTTCTTCTTCTTATTGTAGCCATGGACGTACAGCTAAATGTGACGGGGTGAATTTAATATCGAAGAAAGGTTAAAATGCGATTATCCTCAGGCTAGTTTTGTAGCAAACTTACCAGGTAGTGACAAGTTAAAATGAAAAGTTACAAGACAAGGACAGTAAGATTAATAGCAGCAAGTCTAGTATATATATGTAAACAGTGTATTCCAGAATAGTATGTAATGTTACTGTGATTAAGTAATGATAGTGCTGTCTGCATTAATATAGTAAATTAGAAATATAGTATATGACATGGTAAGACAATATAACATTAACATAGAATCGTATTGTACAGTATAGTATAAGGTATAAGAATGTAATTAGTAATAATAATATATAATAACATAATATAGCGTAGTAGTACAGTAAGAGTATATTATGTATATAATATAGCAAAGAATATAAGTAAATCAGGGGAGCTGTGGTCTCCACTGCTGTTGTATTCGTCCGATGGCTGCTTAGATAGTGCTTAGGTTTGGACCTTGGTGGGATGAGCCGCTGGCTGAATTAAGATTAACATACAATAACATTGTATGTGTCTGTGTTCTATTGCAGCTTACAGCATAGTGGCACCTATCTGATGACTCATCCTTTCCTGCTGCCTGAAAAAAGTAAGATTAAATACAGTTTTAAACACCATTTAATTGTCTATTTTGTCAAATACTGACAGTCGTTCACACATGCATCAGCTTTTAAAATCTAATAAATTGACATATTTGAATTTTTAGGCACAGACCCTTGCTTTGACCCTCTGCTTTACACTTTACTACCAGATGTTCCTATTAATACTAAATAATTTGACCATATCTAGGCGCTACAGTGCAGGTTTTATTTGCTCTATGTCACCATGCATATGTTCTGTTGATAATCAAATTATATTTAATGAGGTATTATGGGTATTGTAGGTTTTACAGCTCCCAGTACATACTAAATTGTTGCTGCACCCACAGTCAAAGTAGAGAACGTCCTCTGTAGTGTATTTGCAATAACAAGCACACAGGCACAGTATGTTCATTAAAACCTCTTCATTTTCACTGGGAGGACAGCTTTGGAAATGCACCTAATTTTCTTAAGTAGGTCCACTATTTCTGATCATTATTATAGTTTCTGTTGTTGTTGTTGTTGTTGTTGTTGTTGTTGTTGTTGTTGTTGTTGTTATTATTATTATTTCATCTGCTTCTGTTCCTGCAGTGATTCCCAGGTGCAGGCTCAGAGTGAGGCCATCACTGAAGAAGACCTGAGGCTGATCCAGGAGAGAGAGTCATCCATCAGGCAGTTAGAGGCACAAATAAGAGTCAAATGTCTCTGTCAGCATGGCTAGTAATATGTACAGTATCTCATCAGCTCTGTGTTTCCCTTTCACATGAACCATCTCTCTTTATGCTGCTGGATTCAGGCTGACATCACAGACATCAATGACATCTTCAAGGACTTGGGGATGATGATCCATGAGCAGGGAGACATGATAGGTGAGCTTTTGTCACCTTCTTGTCTGTCTGTGCCATGTATCCCACTGAGGACGACTTCATACAGACAGTAAGAGAAGAAGTCTTCCAACAGGTGAGTGGCGTGTCATATATTTATTTAAGGTGTCACATCTAAAGACAACCACATGGAAGGATTAAGAAAAGAGGTAGTTCACACAGAGCGTTTCTATCATCAGTATGGTAAATCAAAAACACATTTTAAAATGCCAACAAGCAACATTTGAAGCTAGGTTAAGTATGCCAAATCTTTGTTGTTGCATCCTGTCCTGACAGCAAATGTCCTCAGTTTTGTCTTCATGTTTTCTCTCGTCAGGCTCAGCGCCTCAAGTCTCATCCTTCCATAATAACTTGGAGCGGGAACAATGAAAACGAAGCTGCTCTGGCAACAGACTGGTTCAACGTCCCCGTTTCCCAGAGGCCTACATACCTGAAAGACTATGTGACGCTGTATGTGAAGAACATCAGGGCGATAGTTAAGGAGGTGAGAGTCGAGTCGTCATGATTTATGTTTTTAAAAGATTACTGATTGTTAAAGGCAGGGTGGGCGATCCTGAGAAACTAGCAAGAGTACACTACATTTTTAAACATGGAACAACCCGGCTGACACATCAACCCACAAATCCTCAATCCTTACAAGTTGAACATCATTGTGAAGGTAAATAAACAGGCGTTCCAACCATGTAAAATACGATGACAATTAGCATTGTAGCAATAGAGAAATAATTCACCAAACACGAATTTTAGTTTATAACAAAATGTTAATAAGATCTTTACCAACCCTCCCTTTAAAAGCGTGATATACAACATGATTTATTGTCAGTGTTTGTTTTTTTATAATCATATCAAAAGTCAGTAGAAACATACAGTAATTCTTCTGTAAGAATCAGTGCAAAGAAGAGGTGGAAGCACACTGTTTTAACGCCTTTATTATTATTTCATTTTATGTATGTATTTTTTTTTATTACAAATGTATTTTTCATAAATTTATACTGTGTAAAAATAAAAATTGCAAGTCAGAAAAAATACAAAGAAACTAAAGGCTGTTAAGTGAATCTAATATCTGCTTCAGGAGGACCGGAGTCGGGGCTGAGTCGGAGCGGGAGGGTTGGGTGGCGGCGAACCCCTACGACCCTCACTACGGCGACACACACTACTACAGCTACGCTCTGGACTGCTGGGACTGGACGGCTTTCCCTCGAACGCCTCCGAGTACGGCTTCCAGTCGTGGCCGTCCTTCTCCACTCTGCAGCCGGTGACTGAATAAACCTTTTAGTGATGATTTTACCAGTAGATTTGTATCTAAAATCTGAGGTGTCCTCTTCAATATTCTGGAGAATTTCAGACATATTTGGGTCTCTTTTGTGCCAATTTTTACTTTAGTTTTTGTTTTCTTTTTAACTGATTAAGAACCAAAGATGCCACCATTATTTCCAACTGCATTGCTAACGGGGGGTTTAACTTTAAAAGTTGAAGTTTGAAATTTTAAAAGTTCAATCCGGTTTTTCAACTTGCCTGCATCCTCAGGCAAAGGGATTGCCCTATAAAAAGAGACTTAGTAATAGGCTAATTTCATTTGTTTGAATGTTGATTAGTGTCATTGTCCTCTAACAAATAAAATTGATTAAGGGGCAAGGATACATTTTGACAACTACAAGTACTACTGCTCCTAAAATTTATAATAATGATGATTGTTGCTTGTCGTATTCCACAATGTAGTATAGATTTCTGACCCAGAATAAAATGTAAACCTTATTTTATATCTTAAAATAATTAATACTAAAATGAAAGATGATGAAAAGATACATTTTAAAAGACCGTCCTTCACAGCCACAGAACTCAGTTGAAGATTTATTTTATGTAGTTGGTACAAAGTTTCCGTCTGTTTTTGTGGTGTTTCAGGTTTCCATTAAAGACGATTGGCGCTACAACAGTCATTTCTCTTCACATCATCAACACCACGAGGACGGGAACCAGCAGATGTTACGGCAGGCTGCTTTACACTTCAACCTGCCAAACTCCACCGACCCCTTGAAAAGATTCACAGACACTCTCTGCATCACTCGGGTAAATCACACCAGCCACCATCGCCTCACAACCACTTCCTGTAAATCACCATTTTCAAAGGGCTCCCTTGACCTCTGACCTCTAGATTTGTGAATGTAAATGGGTTCTGTGGGTACCCACGACTCTCTCCTTTACAGACATGCCCACTTGATAATAATCACATGCAGTATAAATGTGTTTTTTCCTCCTATTCTAAAATGGTGTGTTTGAATAGTTCTGCATACTGGGGTCCCTAAACAACAGGTATCACTCTATAGGTGACAGTCTTGGGGATCCAATGAGCTTTAAACTTGACCTCACCGTGTAAAATGACCTGTGGTGACCTCTAGGCTAATCGCAGCCTCATGAAACTTGACAGCCTTAAACTAGAGACCTGGAGCATTCAGAGGATGGATGGCTTTCCTAGCTACATTGACAATAAGTGGGTTTCTGTGCAGTTTACACAGCTCGCCATCTAGTTGCCGAAAAATGCAATTCTCGCAGAAATCTCCAAATGTCAAAAGTTTTTGATACCAAATCACAGCATGGATTTTTCTCTGGTGTTCCTCAAGGTCTTGGTGTCTTAATGTGGTATTTTGTAGGGAGTATTGGTTATTTTATCAATTCTTGACAGAAAAAAATGACTAAATTTAGCACCAAATTATAATGTTCTGAACCCGTATACAGTTTCAACATTTATTTTAAGGGGATAAACACTGTTTACATGTAGTAATGGTAATGTTTCATGTCCAGGTCATGCAGGCTCAGTGTGTGAAGACACAGGCCGAGTTTTATCGGCGAAGTCAGAGTGAGATCATTGAGGGCAAAGGTCGCACTATGGGCGCTCTCTACTGGCATCTCTCTGTTAAAATCCAGATTTTTATCTCACAAACAACCACTCTGTGCTTTTCCCCCCCCCCTCAGCGGAGTTCCCAGAAGAAGATATGCATCCTTAGACACAGTGGTCTGCAGTGCGGGGCCCCCGCAGGGAACGGTTCTGGCTCCGTTCCTCTTCACGCTCTACACTTCAGACTTCTCCTACAATTCACCAACCTGTCACCTACAAAAGTTCTCTGACGACTCTGCTATCGTCGGCCTCATCACTGATGGGGACGATGGGGAGTACAGAGAACTTTCCCAGGACTTTGTGAACTGGTGCCTGTGGAACCACCTCCAGATCAACGCGGGGAAAACTAAAGAGCTGGTGGTGGATTTCCGCAGGCAAACTCATCCCCCTCCAACACCGGTGAACATCCAGGGATCAGACATTGAGATGGTGACATCTTATAAATACCTGGGTGTTCACCTGAACAATAAACTGGAGTGGACTACAAACTCCTCTGCACTCCATAAAAAAGGCCAGAGCAGACTGTATCTGCTCAGGAGACTGAGGTCTTTTGGAGTGCAGGGGACACTACTGAAAACATTTTATGACACCGTGGTGGCATCAGCCATTTTTTATGGTGTGGTCTGCTGGGGCAGCAGCATCACAGCTGCAGACAGGAAGAGGCTGGATAAGATTATCAAAAGGGCCAGCTCTGTCCTGGGATGCTCTCTGGACACAGCGCAGGTGGTGGGAGAGAGGAGGATGATGGCTAAGCTGTCATCCATGATGGAGAAGGACTCCCACCCCATGAGAGACACCATCAGAGCTCTGGAGAGCTCCTTCAGTGACAGGCTGCTACACCCTAAGTGTACAAAGGAGCGTTACAGACGGTCCTTCCTGCCTGCAGCTGTTAGACTCCACAACCAGCACTGCTCCCAGTAGACCACATACACATACACATTCACAACAAACTCACTGGACATAAGTGCAATAACAACACATATGTGCAATCTTATCATCTGTGCAATTATAGCAACTGGACAATAATATTTTTTTAATATGCTGGACATATTTGTAGCCTTACTTCTCTTTATGTATATATTGTTTTATTTATTTGTATTAATATTCTTTTAAAACCAATGCTTCTTTTTTACTGCACTATCCACTTTGCTGCGGTAACATGTAAATTTCTCCACTGTGGGACAAATAAAGGAATATCTTATCTTATCTTGTATCTTATTATTGGACTCATCTGGAGCGCTGTGGGAAAATGAGGGCCTCTTCTTCCTCCTCTTTGCCGCCGCCTCTCCTGTTTAGTCATCAGCCTGGCACAAAGGATGAAGCACTGACTGTCCTCTCCTCATCCTCCTCCTTTTCTCAACGATGTGTTTGAGTATTTCTGCGTACTGAGACCCCTAAACAGTGTTGAATTCCACTAATTGGGTCTCACTGTAAAGCTGAGACTCTTGTGGATACAACTGCATCCAACTGTATTCATGTGTGATGATGTTAGTCCCCATAGGAGCCATTTCATTGTAGTGAAACCATTTTTTGAAACTTGACTGTATAAAATGACCTGTGGTGACCCCTAGGATAATCACAGCCTCATGAAAGTTTACAGTCACAAACTAGAGACATACAGCATTCAGAGGATGGATGGCTTTCCTAAGTAGATTAACAATAAGGGGGTTTCTGAGCACTTTACACAGCAGAAGTACTCACCATCTAATTGTAGAAAAGTGCAATTCTTGCAGAAAGTTTTTGATACCAAATCAAGGTCAAGGTCTAAGGTCTTACTAGGGTATTTCTATTTTATAGCTACAGGTCATGTGACTCATTTGGAAAGACAAAATAAACATTTAAATAAAATGAATGTCAGACACTTTATATTCATTAGATTTTTTTATTTATTTATGCAATGCTATAACAAGGTGTAACAAGTTTAGGATGTTCTGGAAGTTTGTATCGTGGCTCACCCTTGCGTGAGCAAACGAGATTGGAACTGTAGGGATGCTATTGCTAGGGAATGACCGGATCACCCGGAGTAAACCCTAACACAAACATCCTACTACTTTCTGATCCAAACATTGAAGTTATGCAGATGGATTCGCTTTTCTCTGGCCTTCACAGCCTTCAATTTTTCTTGTTGTTGGAACAGCAATGAAGAATTTGCATTCTTCATGGCAGAAAGAAGAGCCAGAGTGCAGCGTGATTTGGACTTTTATCGTGCGACGGAAGATGATATTTTCCTTCGCACGATAAAAGTCCAAATCACGCTGACGCTCTGGCTCTTCTTTCTGCCTTTTCTCCTGCATCTGCTTCAGAAGGATGGCACAGTGTCTATGAAAATCTGCAATGTTGTTTGCCTTCTCTTCCTGCTTCTGCTTTGCCAATGCAGCCACTGACATGGCTTCATACTTGGCAAGCTTTTCCTTCTCCTTCAGAGTTGTGTCGGCAGCCTGCAGAAGCAGGCTGAGGCGTGCCAGGTCTTCCATAAGTCTCTGTTGACGTGACTGAAGGTCCTTGGACCTCTCTGCTTTTGCAGTCGGTTTTAGCAACAAACTGCAATTTGCATTCTTCATCGCAGCATTCTCCTCCTGCAGTCTGGCACGTTTCTCAGCTGCCAGGGAGATATTGAAGTTTTGCAGATCCATTTGCTTTTCTCTGGCCATCACAGCCTTCAATTTTTCTTGTTGTTGGAACAGCCTGCATTCATCTTCCTTTGCACGATAAAAGTCCAAATCACGCTGCCGCTCTGACTCTTCTTTCTGCCTTTTCTCCTGCATCTGCTTCAGAAGGATGTCACGGTATCTATGACGCTTTGCAATGTTGTTTGCCTCCTCTTCCTGCTTCTGCTTTGCCAATGCAGCCACTGACATGGCTTCATACTTGGCAAGCTTTTCCTTCTTCAGAGTTGTGTCGGCAGCCTGCTTCTTCCTGAGGCGTGCCAGGTCTTCCATAAGTCTCTGTTGACGTGACTGAAGGTCCTTGGACCTCTCTGCTTTTGCAGTCGGTTTTAGCAACAAACTGCAATTTGCATTCTTCATCGCAGCATTCTCCTCCTGCAGTCTGGCACGTTTCTCAGCTGCCAGGGAGATATTGAAGTTTTGCAGCTCGATTTGCTTTTCTCTGGCCTCCGCAGCCTTCAATTTTTCTTGTTGCTGGAACAGCCTGCATTCATCTTCCTTCGCACGATAAAAGTCCAAATCACGCTGCCGCTCTGACTCTTCTTTCTGCCTTTTCTCCTGCATCTGCTTCAGAAGGATGTCACGGTATCTATGACGCTTTGCAATGTTGTTTGCCTCCTCTTCCTGCTTCTGCTTTGCCAATGCAGCCACTGACATGGCTTCATACTTGGCAAGCTTTTCCTTCTTCAGAGTTGTGTCGGCAGCCTGCTTCTTCCTGAGGCGTGCCAGGTCTTCCATAACTGTCTGTTGACGTGACTGAAGGTCCTTGGACCTCTCTGCTTTTGCAGTCGGTTTTAGCAACAAACTGCAATTTGCATTCTTCATCGCAGCATTCTCCTCCTGCAGTCTGGCACGTTTCTCAGCTGCCAGGGAGATATTGAAGTTTTGCAGCTCGATTTGCTTTTCTCTGGCCTCCGCAGCCTTCAATTTTTCTTGTTGCTGGAACAGCCTGCATTCATCTTCCTTCGCACGATAAAAGTCCAAATCACGCTGCCGCTCTGACTCTTCTTTCTGCCTTTTCTCCTGCATCTGCTTCAGAAGGATGTCACGGTATCTATGACGCTTTGCAATGTTGTTTGCCTCCTCTTCCTGCTTCTGCTTTGCCAATGAAGCCACTGACATGGCTTCATACTTGGCAAGCTTTTCCTTCTTCAGAGTTGTGTCGGCAGCCTGCTTCTTCCTGAGGCGTGCCAGGTCTTCCATAACTGTCTGTTGACGTGACTGAAGGTCCTTGGACCTCTCTGCTTTTGCAGTCGGTTTTAGCAACAAACTGCAATTTGCATTCTTCATCGCAGCATTCTCCTCCTGCAGTCTGGCACGTTTCTCAGCTGCCAGGGAGATATTGAAGTTTTGCAGCTCGATTTGCTTTTCTCTGGCCTTCGCAGCCTTCAATTTTTCTTGTTGTTGGAACAGCCTGCATTCATCTTCCTTCGCACGATAAAAGTCCAAATCACGCTGCCGCTCTGACTCTTCTTTCTGCCTTTTCTCCTGCATCTGCTTCAGAAGGATGTCACGGTATCTATGACGCTTTGCAATGTTGTTTGCCTCCTCTTCCTGCTTCTGCTTTGCCAATGAAGCCACTGACATGGCTTTACACTTGGCAAGCTTTTCCTTCTTCAGAGTTGTGTCGGCAGCCTGCTTCTTCCTGAGGCGTGCCAGGTCTTCCATAACTGTCTGTTGACGTGACTGAAGGTCCTTGGACCTCTCTGCTTTTGCAGTCGGTTTTAGCAACAAACTGCAATTTGCATTCTTCATCGCAGCATTCTCCTCCTGCAGTCTGGCACGTTTTGCAGCTGCCAGGGAGATATTGAAGTTTTGCAGCTCGATGTGCTTTTCTCTGGCCTTCGCAGCCTTCAATTTTTCTTGTTGTTGGAACAGCCTGCATTCATCTTCCTTCGCACGATAATAGTCCAAATCACGCTGACGCTCAGACAGTTTTGTCTGCCTTTTCTCCTGGATCTGGCGTGCCAGGTCTTCCAGAACTGTCTGTTGACGTGACTGAGGGTCCTTGAACCTCTCAGCTTTGCATATGTCCCATGGTTTTGACTCTACGCTAAGTCTGAACATTTTGGCTCTGAAATGTTCACTCGTGTTTTGTTAACACTGTAAATACTCCTGTGTAACTTGCAATAAATACAAAACTACAACTATTACTACTACTTTTTGCCTTTGAAGTCGTGTATTGTTAACACTGTTAACACTAATGTATTGTTAACACTGTAAATACTCCTGTGTAACTTGCAATAAATACAAAACTACAACTACTACTTATACTACTTTTTGCCTTTGAAGTTTATGGTGCTTTATGACATCATTCTGTAGTCCTAAATACTGCTTCCTGTCATGGGACTTGTAGTTCTTAGGGTTGATTCTGTCTAAATACTGCTTTGTATCTTGGGACTTGTAGTTCTTAGGGGTGATTCTGTCTAAATACTGCTTTGTGTCTTGGGACTTGTAGTTTTACCGCCCTCTTGTCGGTAGATCCGCCGTAGTGTCTCACTCATTTCGGTCCAGGATAGGCCCGGCTCTAGAGAGTACTCAGTACTGACACCAGGCGGATCCGCACATCGGACGCCCTTTTCTTTTTCCCTCCCAGTTCAAAAACTTAACGACTGAGTCGCAGTTGCTGACTGCTCCGTCTGGGTGGAGGAACTATTGTGAGGTACAAGGAGGATACGAACAAGGTAAGCAGCTAACGCTAAACCAAGCTGTCAAAATATGCTTTATTTGTACAGCTGCCTAGTAAAATCATACCGGTCATAGATAACGTATTTAACTGCGTTGTATTTGGTTTTTAATTCTGAAATATGCGCTTATGGCAGGCCAAGTTAGCTCAAGTTACAGCACATTAGCACTAGCTAACATAGCGTTAGAGTTGAGATAAAGCTAACAAACTCCCAGTTGGATGGGATGTATTTCTGTCTGTCAGGGGCTGATTTTATCATTAATTAGCGTTAACGTTGCCTGCCCTGGTTATTTAGATCCAGCCCTAAGCGCATATTTCAGGAGCAAGATCCCACTGTAAGTTAATGTTAGCTAGCTAACATGATGGGCAGGTTCTGATGTAACGTTGCTCGTTTGAGCCACGTTTTTAGCCGATATTTGTATAGATAATAAATAATGTATGTATAACAGTATGCCGAATTAGCTATCAGTAGTTTCTTCTTCTTATTGTAGCCATGGACGTACAGCTAAATGTGACGGGGTGAATTTAATATCGAAGAAAGGTTAAAATGCGATTATCCTCAGGCTAGTTTTGTAGCAAACTTACCAGGTAGTGACAAGTTAAAATGAAAAGTTACAAGACAAGGACAGTAAGATTAATAGCAGCAAGTCTAGTATATATATGTAAACAGTGTATTCCAGAATAGTATGTAATGTTACTGTGATTAAGTAATGATAGTGCTGTCTGCATTAATATAGTAAATTAGAAATATAGTATATGACATGGTAAGACAATATAACATTAACATAGAATCGTATTGTACAGTATAGTATAAGGTATAAGAATGTAATTAGTAATAATAATATATAATAACATAATATAGCGTAGTAGTACAGTAAGAGTATATTATGTATATAATATAGCAAAGAATATAAGTAAATCAGGGGAGCTGTGGTCTCCACTGCTGTTGTATTCGTCCGATGGCTGCTTAGATAGTGCTTAGGTTTGGACCTTGGTGGGATGAGCCGCTGGCTGAATTAAGATTAACATACAATAACATTATATGTGTCTGTGTTCTATTGCAGCTTACAGCATAGTGGCACCTATCTGATGACTCATCCTTTCCTGCTGCCTGAAAAAAGTAAGATTAAATACAGTTTTAAACACCATTTAATTGTCTATTTTGTCAAATACTGACAGTCGTTCACACATGCATCAGCTTTTAAAATCTAATAAATTGACATATTTGAATTTTTAGGCACAGACCCTTGCTTTGACTCTCTGCTTTACACTTTATTACCAGATGTTCCTATTAATACTAAATAATTTGACCATATCTAGGCGCTACAGTGCAGGTTTTATTTGCTCTATGTCACCATGCATATGTTCTGTTGATAATCAAATTATATTTAATGAGGTATTATGGGTATTGTAGGTTTTACAGCTCCCAGTACATACTAAATTGTTGCTGCACCCACAGTCAAAGTAGAGAACGTCCTCTGTAGTGTATTTGCAATAACAAGCACACAGGCACAGTATGTTCATTAAAACCTCTTCATTTTCACTGGGAGGACAGCTTTGGAAATGCACCTAATTTTCTTAAGTAGGTCCACTATTTCTGATCATTATTATAGTTTCTGTTGTTGTTGTTGTTGTTGTTATTATTATTATTATTTCATCTGCTTCTGTTCCTGCAGTGATTCCCAGGTGCAGGCTCAGAGTGAGGCCATCACTGAAGAAGACCTGAGGCTGATCCAGGAGAGAGAGTCATCCATCAGGCAGTTAGAGGCACAAATAAGAGTCAAATGTCTCTGTCAGCATGGCTAGTAATATGTACAGTATCTCATCAGCTCTGTGTTTCCCTTTCACATGAACCATCTCTCTTTATGCTGCTGGATTCAGGCTGACATCACAGACATCAATGACATCTTCAAGGACTTGGGGATGATGATCCATGAGCAGGGAGACATGATAGGTGAGCTTTTGTCACCTTCTTGTCTGTCTGTGCCATGTATCCCACTGAGGACGACTTCATACAGACAGTAAGAGAAGAAGTCTTCCAACAGGTGAGTGGCGTGTCATATATTTATTTAAGGTGTCACATCTAAAGACAACCACATGGAAGGATTAAGAAAAGAGGTAGTTCACACAGAGCGTTTCTATCATCAGTATGGTAAATCAAAAACACATTTTAAAATGCCAACAAGCAACATTTGAAGCTAGGTTAAGTATGCCAAATCTTTGTTGTTGCATCCTGTCCTGACAGCAAATGTCCTCAGTTTTGTCTTCATGTTTTCTCTCGTCAGGCTCAGCGCCTCAAGTCTCATCCTTCCATAATAACTTGGAGCGGGAACAATGAAAACGAAGCTGCTCTGGCAACAGACTGGTTCAACGTCCCCGTTTCCCAGAGGCCTACATACCTGAAAGACTATGTGACGCTGTATGTGAAGAACATCAGGGCGATAGTTAAGGAGGTGAGAGTCGAGTCGTCATGATTTATGTTTTTAAAAGATTACTGATTGTTAAAGGCAGGGTGGGCGATCCTGAGAAACTAGCAAGATTACACTACATTTTTAAACATGGAACAACCCGGCTGACACATCAACCCACAAATCCTCAATCCTTACAAGTTGAACATCACTGTGAAGGTAAATAAACAGGCGTTCCAACCATGTAAAATACGATGACAATTAGCATTGTAGCAATAGAGAAATAATTCACCAAACACGAATTTTAGTTTATAACAAAATGTTAATAAGATCTTTACCAACCCTCCCTTTAAAAGCGTGATATACAACATGATTTATTGTCAGTGTTTGTTTTTTTATAATCATATTAAAAGTCAGTAGAAACATACAGTAATTCTTCTGTAAGAATCAGTGCAAAGAAGAGGTGGAAGCACACTGTTTTAACGCCTTTATTATTATTTCATTTTATGTATGTATTTTTTTTTATTACAAATGTATTTTTCATAAATTTATACTGTGTAAAAATAAAAATTGCAAGTCAGAAAAAATACAAAGAAACTAAAGGCTGTTAAGTGAATCTAATATCTGCTTCAGGAGGACCGGAGTCGGGGCTGAGTCGGAGCGGGAGGGTTGGGTGGCGGCGAACCCCTACGACCCTCACTACGGCGACACACACTACTACAGCTACGCTCTGGACTGCTGGGACTGGACGGCTTTCCCTCGAACGCCTCCGAGTACGGCTTCCAGTCGTGGCCGTCCTTCTCCACTCTGCAGCCGGTGACTGAATAAACCTTTTAGTGATGATTTTACCAGTAGATTTGTATCTAAAATCTGAGGTGTCCTCTTCAATATTCTGGAGAATTTCAGACATATTTGGGTCTCTTTTGTGCCAATTTTTACTTTAGTTTTTGTTTTCTTTTTAACTGATTAAGAACCAAAGATGCCACCATTATTTCCAACTGCATTGCTAACGGGGGGGTTTAACTTTTTAAAAGTTGAAGTTTGAAATTTTAAAAAATTATTTTATGTAGTTGGTACAAAGTTTCCGTCTGTTTTTGTGGTGTTTCAGGTTTCCATTAAAGACGATTGGCGCTACAACAGTCATTTCTCTTCACATCATCAACACCACGAGGACGGGAACCAGCAGATGTTACGGCAGGCTGCTTTACACTTCAACCTGCCAAACTCCACCGACCCCTTGAAAAGATTCACAGACACTCTCTGCATCACTCGGGTAAATCACACCAGCCACCATCGCCTCACAACCACTTCCTGTAAATCACCATTTTCAAAGGGCTCCCTTGACCTCTGACCTCTAGATTTGTGAATGTAAATGGGTTCTGTGGGTACCCACGACTCTCTCCTTTACAGACATGCCCACTTGATAATAATCACATGCAGTATAAATGTGTTTTTTCCTCCTATTCTAAAATGGTGTGTTTGAATAGTTCTGCATACTGGGGTCCCTAAACAACAGGTATCACTCTATAGGTGACAGTCTTGGGGATCCAATGAGCTTTAAACTTGACCTCACCGTGTAAAATGACCTGTGGTGACCTCTAGGCTAATCACAGCCTCATGAAACTTGACAGCCTTAAACTAGACACCTGGAGCACTCAGAGGATGGATGGCTTTCCTAGCTACATTGACAATAAGTGGGTTTCTGTGCAGTTTACACAGCTCGCCATCTAATTGCCGAAAAATGCAATTCTTGCAGAAATCTCCAAATGTCAAAAGTTTTTGATACCAAATCACAGCATGGATTTTTCTCTGGTGTTCCTCAAGGTCTTGGTGTCTTAATGTGGTATTTTGTAGGGAGTATTGGTTATTTTATCAATTCTTGACAGAAAAAAATGACAAAATTTAGCACCAAATTATAATGTTCTGAACCCGTATACAGTTTCAACATTTATTTTAAGGGGATAAACACTGTTTACATGTAGTAATGGTAATGTTTCATGTCCAGGTCATGCAGGCTCAGTGTGTGAAGACACAGGCCGAGTTTTATCGGCGAAGTCAGAGTGAGATCATTGAGGGCAAAGGTCGCACTATGGGCGCTCTCTACTGGCATCTCTCTGTTAAAATCCAGATTTTTATCTCACAAACAACCACTCTGTGCTTTTTCCCCCCCCCCTCAGCGGAGTTCCCGGAAGAAGATATGCATCCTTAGACACAGTGGTCTGCAGTGCGGGGCCCCCGCAGGGAACGGTTCTGGCTCCGTTCCTCTTCACGCTCTACACTTCAGACTTCTCCTACAATTCACCAACCTGTCACCTACAAAAGTTCTCTGACGACTCTGCTATCGTCGGCCTCATCACTGATGGGGACGATGGGGAGTACAGAGAACTTTCCCAGGACTTTGTGAACTGGTGCCTGTGGAACCACCTCCAGATCAACGCGGGGAAAACTAAAGAGCTGGTGGTGGATTTCCGCAGGCAAACTCATCCCCCTCCAACACCGGTGAACATCCAGGGATCAGACATTGAGATGGTGACATCTTATAAATACCTGGGTGTTCACCTGAACAATAAACTGGAGTGGACTACAAACTCCTCTGCACTCCATAAAAAAGGCCAGAGCAGACTGTATCTGCTCAGGAGACTGAGGTCTTTTGGAGTGCAGGGGACACTACTGAAAACATTTTATGACACCGTGGTGGCATCAGCCATTTTTTATGGTGTGGTCTGCTGGGGCAGCAGCATCACAGCTGCAGACAGGAAGAGGCTGGATAAGATTATCAAAAGGGCCAGCTCTGTCCTGGGATGCTCTCTGGACACAGCGCAGGTGGTGGGAGAGAGGAGGATGATGGCTAAGCTGTCATCCATGATGGAGAAGGACTCCCACCCCATGAGAGACACCATCAGAGCTCTGGAGAGCTCCTTCAGTGACAGGCTGCTACACCCTAAGTGTACAAAGGAGCGTTACAGACGGTCCTTCCTGCCTGCAGCTGTTAGACTCCACAACCAGCACTGCTCCCAGTAGACCACATACACATACACATTCACAACAAACTCACTGGACATAAGTGCAATAACAACACATATGTGCAATCTTATCATCTGTGCAATTATAGCAACTGGACAATAATATTTTTTTAATATGCTGGACATATTTGTAGCCTTACTTCTCTTTATGTATATATTGTTTTATTTATTTGTATTAATATTCTTTTAAAACCAATGCTTCTTTTTTACTGCACTATCCACTTTGCTGCGGTAACATGTAAATTTCTCCACTGTGGGACAAATAAAGGAATATCTTATCTTATCTTGTATCTTATTATTGGACTCATCTGGAGCGCTGTGGGAAAATGAGGGCCTCTTCTTCCTCCTCTTTGCCGCCGCCTCTCCTGTTTAGTCATCAGCCTGGCACAAAGGATGAAGCACTGACTGTCCTCTCCTCATCCTCCTCCTTTTCTCAACGATGTGTTTGAGTATTTCTGCGTACTGAGACCCCTAAACAGTGTTGAATTCCACTAATTGGGTCTCACTGTAAAGCTGAGACTCTTGTGGATACAACTGCATCCAACTGTATTCATGTGTGATGATGTTAGTCCCCATAGGAGCCATTTCATTGTAGTGAAACCATTTTTTGAAACTTGACTGTATAAAATGACCTGTGGTGACCCCTAGGATAATCACAGCCTCATGAAAGTTTACAGTCACAAACTAGAGACATACAGCATTCAGAGGATGGATGGCTTTCCTAAGTAGATTAACAATAAGGGGGTTTCTGAGCACTTTACACAGCAGAAGTACTCACCATCTAATTGTAGAAAAGTGCAATTCTTGCAGAAAGTTTTTGATACCAAATCAAGGTCAAGGTCTAAGGTCTTACTAGGGTATTTCTATTTTATAGCTACAGGTCATGTGACTCATTTGGAAAGACAAAATAAACATTTAAATAAAATGAATGTCAGACACTTTATATTCATTAGATTTTTTTATTTATTTATGCAATGCTATAACAAGGTGTAACAAGTTTAGGATGTTCTGGAAGTTTGTATCGTGGCTCACCCTTGCGTGAGCAAACGAGATTGGAACTGTAGGGATGCTATTGCTAGGGAATGACCGGATCACCCGGAGTAAACCCTAACACAAACATCCTACTACTTTCTGATCCAAACATTGAAGTTATGCAGATGGATTCGCTTTTCTCTGGCCTTCACAGCCTTCAATTTTTCTTGTTGTTGGAACAGCAATGAAGAATTTGCATTCTTCATGGCAGAAAGAAGAGCCAGAGTGCAGCGTGATTTGGACTTTTATCGTGCGACGGAAGATGATCATTTTCCGTCGCACGATAAAAGTCCAAATCACGCTGACGCTCTGGCTCTTCTTTCTGCCTTTTCTCCTGCATCTGCTTCAGAAGGATGGCACAGTGTCTATGAAAATCTGCAATGTTGTTTGCCTTCTCTTCCTGCTTCTGCTTTGCCAATGCAGCCACTGACATGGCTTCATACTTGGCAAGCTTTTCCTTCTCCTTCAGAGTTGTGTCGGCAGCCTGCAGAAGCAGGCTGAGGCGTGCCAGGTCTTCCATAAGTCTCTGTTGACGTGACTGAAGGTCCTTGGACCTCTCTGCTTTTGCAGTCGGTTTTAGCAACAAACTGCAATTTGCATTCTTCATCGCAGCATTCTCCTCCTGCAGTCTGGCACGTTTCTCAGCTGCCAGGGAGATATTGAAGTTTTGCAGATCCATTTGCTTTTCTCTGGCCATCACAGCCTTCAATTTTTCTTGTTGTTGGAACAGCCTGCATTCATCTTCCTTTGCACGATAAAAGTCCAAATCACGCTGCCGCTCTGACTCTTCTTTCTGCCTTTTCTCCTGCATCTGCTTCAGAAGGATGTCACGGTATCTATGACGCTTTGCAATGTTGTTTGCCTCCTCTTCCTGCTTCTGCTTTGCCAATGCAGCCACTGACATGGCTTCATACTTGGCAAGCTTTTCCTTCTTCAGAGTTGTGTCGGCAGCCTGCTTCTTCCTGAGGCGTGCCAGGTCTTCCATAAGTCTCTGTTGACGTGACTGAAGGTCCTTGGACCTCTCTGCTTTTGCAGTCGGTTTTAGCAACAAACTGCAATTTGCATTCTTCATCGCAGCATTCTCCTCCTGCAGTCTGGCACGTTTCTCAGCTGCCAGGGAGATATTGAAGTTTTGCAGCTCGATTTGCTTTTCTCTGGCCTCCGCAGCCTTCAATTTTTCTTGTTGCTGGAACAGCCTGCATTCATCTTCCTTCGCACGATAAAAGTCCAAATCACGCTGCCGCTCTGACTCTTCTTTCTGCCTTTTCTCCTGCATCTGCTTCAGAAGGATGTCACGGTATCTATGACGCTTTGCAATGTTGTTTGCCTCCTCTTCCTGCTTCTGCTTTGCCAATGCAGCCACTGACATGGCTTCATACTTGGCAAGCTTTTCCTTCTTCAGAGTTGTGTCGGCAGCCTGCTTCTTCCTGAGGCGTGCCAGGTCTTCCATAACTGTCTGTTGACGTGACTGAAGGTCCTTGGACCTCTCTGCTTTTGCAGTCGGTTTTAGCAACAAACTGCAATTTGCATTCTTCATCGCAGCATTCTCCTCCTGCAGTCTGGCACGTTTCTCAGCTGCCAGGGAGATATTGAAGTTTTGCAGCTCGATTTGCTTTTCTCTGGCCTCCGCAGCCTTCAATTTTTCTTGTTGCTGGAACAGCCTGCATTCATCTTCCTTCGCACGATAAAAGTCCAAATCACGCTGCCGCTCTGACTCTTCTTTCTGCCTTTTCTCCTGCATCTGCTTCAGAAGGATGTCACGGTATCTATGACGCTTTGCAATGTTGTTTGCCTCCTCTTCCTGCTTCTGCTTTGCCAATGAAGCCACTGACATGGCTTCATACTTGGCAAGCTTTTCCTTCTTCAGAGTTGTGTCGGCAGCCTGCTTCTTCCTGAGGCGTGCCAGGTCTTCCATAACTGTCTGTTGACGTGACTGAAGGTCCTTGGACCTCTCTGCTTTTGCAGTCGGTTTTAGCAACAAACTGCAATTTGCATTCTTCATCGCAGCATTCTCCTCCTGCAGTCTGGCACGTTTCTCAGCTGCCAGGGAGATATTGAAGTTTTGCAGCTCGATTTGCTTTTCTCTGGCCTTCGCAGCCTTCAATTTTTCTTGTTGTTGGAACAGCCTGCATTCATCTTCCTTCGCACGATAAAAGTCCAAATCACGCTGCCGCTCTGACTCTTCTTTCTGCCTTTTCTCCTGCATCTGCTTCAGAAGGATGTCACGGTATCTATGACGCTTTGCAATGTTGTTTGCCTCCTCTTCCTGCTTCTGCTTTGCCAATGAAGCCACTGACATGGCTTTACACTTGGCAAGCTTTTCCTTCTTCAGAGTTGTGTCGGCAGCCTGCTTCTTCCTGAGGCGTGCCAGGTCTTCCATAACTGTCTGTTGACGTGACTGAAGGTCCTTGGACCTCTCTGCTTTTGCAGTCGGTTTTAGCAACAAACTGCAATTTGCATTCTTCATCGCAGCATTCTCCTCCTGCAGTCTGGCACGTTTTGCAGCTGCCAGGGAGATATTGAAGTTTTGCAGCTCGATGTGCTTTTCTCTGGCCTTCGCAGCCTTCAATTTTTCTTGTTGTTGGAACAGCCTGCATTCATCTTCCTTCGCACGATAATAGTCCAAATCACGCTGACGCTCAGACAGTTTTGTCTGCCTTTTCTCCTGGATCTGGCGTGCCAGGTCTTCCAGAACTGTCTGTTGACGTGACTGAGGGTCCTTGAACCTCTCAGCTTTGCATATGTCCCATGGTTTTGACTCTACGCTAAGTCTGAACATTTTGGCTCTGAAATGTTCACTCGTGTTTTGTTAACACTGTAAATACTCCTGTGTAACTTGCAATAAATACAAAACTACAACTATTACTACTACTTTTTGCCTTTGAAGTCGTGTATTGTTAACACTGTTAACACTAATGTATTGTTAACACTGTAAATACTCCTGTGTAACTTGCAATAAATACAAAACTACAACTACTACTTATACTACTTTTTGCCTTTGAAGTTTATGGTGCTTTATGACATCATTCTGTAGTCCTAAATACTGCTTCCTGTCATGGGACTTGTAGTTCTTAGGGTTGATTCTGTCTAAATACTGCTTTGTATCTTGGGACTTGTAGTTCTTAGGGGTGATTCTGTCTAAATACTGCTTTGTGTCTTGGGACTTGTAGTTTTACCGCCCTCTTGTCGGTAGATCCGCCGTAGTGTCTCACTCATTTCGGTCCAGGATAGGCCCGGCTCTAGAGAGTACTCAGTACTGACACCAGGCGGATCCGCACATCGGACGCCCTTTTCTTTTTCCCTCCCAGTTCAAAAACTTAACGACTGAGTCGCAGTTGCTGACTGCTCCGTCTGGGTGGAGGAACTATTGTGAGGTACAAGGAGGATACGAACAAGGTAAGCAGCTAACGCTAAACCAAGCTGTCAAAATATGCTTTATTTGTACAGCTGCCTAGTAAAATCATACCGGTCATAGATAACGTATTTAACTGCGTTGTATTTGGTTTTTAATTCTGAAATATGCGCTTATGGCAGGCCAAGTTAGCTCAAGTTACAGCACATTAGCACTAGCTAACATAGCGTTAGAGTTGAGATAAAGCTAACACACTCCCAGTTGGATGGGATGTATTTCTGTCTGTCAGGGGCTGATTTTATCATTAATTAGCGTTAACGTTGCCTGCCCTGGTTATTTAGATCCAGCCCTAAGCGCATATTTCAGGAGCAAGATCCCACTGTAAGTTAATGTTAGCTAGCTAACATGATGGGCAGGTTCTGATGTAACGTTGCTCGTTTGAGCCACGTTTTTAGCCGATAGTTGTATAGATAATAAATAATGTATGTATAACAGTATGCCGAATTAGCTATCAGTAGTTTCTTCTTCTTATTGTAGCCATGGACGTACAGCTAAATGTGACGGGGTGAATTTAATATCGAAGAAAGGTTAAAATGCGATTATCCTCAGGCTAGTTTTGTAGCAAACTTACCAGGTAGTGACAAGTTAAAATGAAAAGTTACAAGACAAGGACAGTAAGATTAATAGCAGCAAGTCTAGTATATATATGTAAACAGTGTATTCCAGAATAGTATGTAATGTTACTGTGATTAAGTAATGATAGTGCTGTCTGCATTAATATAGTAAATTAGAAATATAGTATATGACATGGTAAGACAATATAACATTAACATAGAATCGTATTGTACAGTATAGTATAAGGTATAAGAATGTAATTAGTAATAATAATATATAATAACATAATATAGCGTAGTAGTACAGTAAGAGTATATTATGTATATAATATAGCAAAGAATATAAGTAAATCAGGGGAGCTGTGGTCTCCACTGCTGTTGTATTCGTCCGATGGCTGCTTAGATAGTGCTTAGGTTTGGACCTTGGTGGGATGAGCCGCTGGCTGAATTAAGATTAACATACAATAACATTGTATGTGTCTGTGTTCTATTGCAGCTTACAGCATAGTGGCACCTATCTGATGACTCATCCTTTCCTGCTGCCTGAAAAAAGTAAGATTAAATACAGTTTTAAACACCATTTAATTGTCTATTTTGTCAAATACTGACAGTCGTTCACACATGCATCAGCTTTTAAAATCTAATAAATTGACATATTTGAATTTTTAGGCACAGACCCTTGCTTTGACCCTCTGCTTTACACTTTATTACCAGATGTTCCTATTAATACTAAATAATTTGACCATATCTAGGCGCTACAGTGCAGGTTTTATTTGCTCTATGTCACCATGCATATGTTCTGTTGATAATCAAATTATATTTAATGAGGTATTATGGGTATTGTAGGTTTTACAGCTCCCAGTACATACTAAATTGTTGCTGCACCCACAGTCAAAGTAGAGAACGTCCTCTGTAGTGTATTTGCAATAACAAGCACACAGGCACAGTATGTTCATTAAAACCTCTTCATTTTCACTGGGAGGACAGCTTTGGAAATGCACCTAATTTTCTTAAGTAGGTCCACTATTTCTGATCATTATTATAGTTTCTTTGTTGTTGTTGTTGTTGTTGTTGTTATTATTATTATTTCATCTGCTTCTGTTCCTGCAGTGATTCCCAGGTGCAGGCTCAGAGTGAGGCCATCACTGAAGAAGACCTGAGGCTGATCCAGGAGAGAGAGTCATCCATCAGGCAGTTAGAGGCACAAATAAGAGTCAAATGTCTCTGTCAGCATGGCTAGTAATATGTACAGTATCTCATCAGCTCTGTGTTTCCCTTTCACATGAACCATCTCTCTTTATGCTGCTGGATTCAGGCTGACATCACAGACATCAATGACATCTTCAAGGACTTGGGGATGATGATCCATGAGCAGGGAGACATGATAGGTGAGCTTTTGTCACCTTCTTGTCTGTCTGTGCCATGTATCCCACTGAGGACGACTTCATACAGACAGTAAGAGAAGAAGTCTTCCAACAGGTGAGTGGCGTGTCATATATTTATTTAAGGTGTCACATCTAAAGACAACCACATGGAAGGATTAAGAAAAGAGGTAGTTCACACAGAGCGTTTCTATCATCAGTATGGTAAATCAAAAACACATTTTAAAATGCCAACAAGCAACATTTGAAGCTAGGTTAAGTATGCCAAATCTTTGTTGTTGCATCCTGTCCTGACAGCAAATGTCCTCAGTTTTGTCTTCATGTTTTCTCTCGTCAGGCTCAGCGCCTCAAGTCTCATCCTTCCATAATAACTTGGAGCGGGAACAATGAAAACGAAGCTGCTCTGGCAACAGACTGGTTCAACGTCCCCGTTTCCCAGAGGCCTACATACCTGAAAGACTATGTGACGCTGTATGTGAAGAACATCAGGGCGATAGTTAAGGAGGTGAGAGTCGAGTCGTCATGATTTATGTTTTTAAAAGATTACTGATTGTTAAAGGCAGGGTGGGCGATCCTGAGAAACTAGCAAGATTACACTACATTTTTAAACATGGAACAACCCGGCTGACACATCAACCCACAAATCCTCAATCCTTACAAGTTGAACATCACTGTGAAGGTAAATAAACAGGCGTTCCAACCATGTAAAATACGATGACAATTAGCATTGTAGCAATAGAGAAATAATTCACCAAACACGAATTTTAGTTTATAACAAAATGTTAATAAGATCTTTACCAACCCTCCCTTTAAAAGCGTGATATACAACATGATTTATTGTCAGTGTTTGTTTTTTTATAATCATATTAAAAGTCAGTAGAAACATACAGTAATTCTTCTGTAAGAATCAGTGCAAAGAAGAGGTGGAAGCACACTGTTTTAACGCCTTTATTATTATTTCATTTTATGTATGTATTTTTTTTTATTACAAATGTATTTTTCATAAATTTATACTGTGTAAAAATAAAAATTGCAAGTCAGAAAAAATACAAAGAAACTAAAGGCTGTTAAGTGAATCTAATATCTGCTTCAGGAGGACCGGAGTCGGGGCTGAGTCGGAGCGGGAGGGTTGGGTGGCGGCGAACCCCTACGACCCTCACTACGGCGACACACACTACTACAGCTACGCTCTGGACTGCTGGGACTGGACGGCTTTCCCTCGAACGCCTCCGAGTACGGCTTCCAGTCGTGGCCGTCCTTCTCCACTCTGCAGCCGGTGACTGAATAAACCTTTTAGTGATGATTTTACCAGTAGATTTGTATCTAAAATCTGAGGTGTCCTCTTCAATATTCTGGAGAATTTCAGACATATTTGGGTCTCTTTTGTGCCAATTTTTACTTTAGTTTTTGTTTTCTTTTTAACTGATTAAGAACCAAAGATGCCACCATTATTTCCAACTGCATTGCTAACGGGGGGTTTAACTTTAAAAGTTGAAGTTTGAAATTAAATTAATGTTTTAATACGAATCAGGAAAGGGATTCCTAAAAAAAAAAAATAAAAAAAATTATTTTAAATTAAAAAAAAAAAAAAGGGAGAAAATTTAAAAAAAAAAATAAAAAATTTTAAATAAAAAAAAATTTAAAAAAAAAAAAAAAAAAATTTAAAAAATTATTTTATGTAGTTGGTACAAAGTTTCCGTCTGTTTTTGTGGTGTTTCAGGTTTCCATTAAAGACGATTGGCGCTACAACAGTCATTTCTCTTCACATCATCAACACCACGAGGACGGGAACCAGCAGATGTTACGGCAGGCTGCTTTACACTTCAACCTGCCAAACTCCACCGACCCCTTGAAAAGATTCACAGACACTCTCTGCATCACTCGGGTAAATCACACCAGCCACCATCGCCTCACAACCACTTCCTGTAAATCACCATTTTCAAAGGGCTCCCTTGACCTCTGACCTCTAGATTTGTGAATGTAAATGGGTTCTGTGGGTACCCACGACTCTCTCCTTTACAGACATGCCCACTTGATAATAATCACATGCAGTATAAATGTGTTTTTTCCTCCTATTCTAAAATGGTGTGTTTGAATAGTTCTGCATACTGGGGTCCCTAAACAACAGGTATCACTCTATAGGTGACAGTCTTGGGGATCCAATGAGCTTTAAACTTGACCTCACCGTGTAAAATGACCTGTGGTGACCTCTAGGCTAATCACAGCCTCATGAAACTTGACAGCCTTAAACTAGACACCTGGAGCACTCAGAGGATGGATGGCTTTCCTAGCTACATTGACAATAAGTGGGTTTCTGTGCAGTTTACACAGCTCGCCATCTAATTGCCGAAAAATGCAATTCTTGCAGAAATCTCCAAATGTCAAAAGTTTTTGATACCAAATCACAGCATGGATTTTTCTCTGGTGTTCCTCAAGGTCTTGGTGTCTTAATGTGGTATTTTGTAGGGAGTATTGGTTATTTTATCAATTCTTGACAGAAAAAAATGACAAAATTTAGCACCAAATTATAATGTTCTGAACCCGTATACAGTTTCAACATTTATTTTAAGGGGATAAACACTGTTTACATGTAGTAATGGTAATGTTTCATGTCCAGGTCATGCAGGCTCAGTGTGTGAAGACACAGGCCGAGTTTTATCGGCGAAGTCAGAGTGAGATCATTGAGGGCAAAGGTCGCACTATGGGCGCTCTCTACTGGCATCTCTCTGTTAAAATCCAGATTTTTATCTCACAAACAACCACTCTGTGCTTTTTCCCCCCCCCCCTCAGCGGAGTTCCCGGAAGAAGATATGCATCCTTAGACACAGTGGTCTGCAGTGCGGGGCCCCCCAAAGGGAACGGTTCTGGCTCCGTTCCTCTTCACGCTCTACACTTCAGACTTCTCCTACAATTCACCAACCTGTCACCTACAAAAGTTCTCTGACGACTCTGCTATCGTCGGCCTCATCACTGATGGGGACGATGGGGAGTACAGAGAACTTTCCCAGGACTTTGTGAACTGGTGCCTGTGGAACCACCTCCAGATCAACGCGGGGAAAACTAAAGAGCTGGTGGTGGATTTCCGCAGGCAAACTCATCCCCCTCCAACACCGGTGAACATCCAGGGATCAGACATTGAGATGGTGACATCTTATAAATACCTGGGTGTTCACCTGAACAATAAACTGGAGTGGACTACAAACTCCTCTGCACTCCATAAAAAAGGCCAGAGCAGACTGTATCTGCTCAGGAGACTGAGGTCTTTTGGAGTGCAGGGGACACTACTGAAAACATTTTATGACACCGTGGTGGCATCAGCCATTTTTTATGGTGTGGTCTGCTGGGGCAGCAGCATCACAGCTGCAGACAGGAAGAGGCTGGATAAGATTATCAAAAGGGCCAGCTCTGTCCTGGGATGCTCTCTGGACACAGCGCAGGTGGTGGGAGAGAGGAGGATGATGGCTAAGCTGTCATCCATGATGGAGAAGGACTCCCACCCCATGAGAGACACCATCAGAGCTCTGGAGAGCTCCTTCAGTGACAGGCTGCTACACCCTAAGTGTACAAAGGAGCGTTACAGACGGTCCTTCCTGCCTGCAGCTGTTAGACTCCACAACCAGCACTGCTCCCAGTAGACCACATACACATACACATTCACAACAAACTCACTGGACATAAGTGCAATAACAACACATATGTGCAATCTTATCATCTGTGCAATTATAGCAACTGGACAATAATATTTTTTTAATATGCTGGACATATTTGTAGCCTTACTTCTCTTTATGTATATATTGTTTTATTTATTTGTATTAATATTCTTTTAAAACCAATGCTTCTTTTTTACTGCACTATCCACTTTGCTGCGGTAACATGTAAATTTCTCCACTGTGGGACAAATAAAGGAATATCTTATCTTATCTTGTATCTTATTATTGGACTCATCTGGAGCGCTGTGGGAAAATGAGGGCCTCTTCTTCCTCCTCTTTGCCGCCGCCTCTCCTGTTTAGTCATCAGCCTGGCACAAAGGATGAAGCACTGACTGTCCTCTCCTCATCCTCCTCCTTTTCTCAACGATGTGTTTGAGTATTTCTGCGTACTGAGACCCCTAAACAGTGTTGAATTCCACTAATTGGGTCTCACTGTAAAGCTGAGACTCTTGTGGATACAACTGCATCCAACTGTATTCATGTGTGATGATGTTAGTCCCCATAGGAGCCATTTCATTGTAGTGAAACCATTTTTTGAAACTTGACTGTATAAAATGACCTGTGGTGACCCCTAGGATAATCACAGCCTCATGAAAGTTTACAGTCACAAACTAGAGACATACAGCATTCAGAGGATGGATGGCTTTCCTAAGTAGATTAACAATAAGGGGGTTTCTGAGCACTTTACACAGCAGAAGTACTCACCATCTAATTGTAGAAAAGTGCAATTCTTGCAGAAAGTTTTTGATACCAAATCAAGGTCAAGGTCTAAGGTCTTACTAGGGTATTTCTATTTTATAGCTACAGGTCATGTGACTCATTTGGAAAGACAAAATAAACATTTAAATAAAATGAATGTCAGACACTTTATATTCATTAGATTTTTTTATTTATTTATGCAATGCTATAACAAGGTGTAACAAGTTTAGGATGTTCTGGAAGTTTGTATCGTGGCTCACCCTTGCGTGAGCAAACGAGATTGGAACTGTAGGGATGCTATTGCTAGGGAATGACCGGATCACCCGGAGTAAACCCTAACACAAACATCCTACTACTTTCTGATCCAAACATTGAAGTTATGCAGATGGATTCGCTTTTCTCTGGCCTTCACAGCCTTCAATTTTTCTTGTTGTTGGAACAGCAATGAAGAATTTGCATTCTTCATGGCAGAAAGAAGAGCCAGAGTGCAGCGTGATTTGGACTTTTATCGTGCGAAGGAAAATATCATCTTCCGTCGCACGATAAAAGTCCAAATCACGCTGACGCTCTGGCTCTTCTTTCTGCCTTTTCTCCTGCATCTGCTTCAGAAGGATGGCACAGTGTCTATGAAAATCTGCAATGTTGTTTGCCTTCTCTTCCTGCTTCTGCTTTGCCAATGCAGCCACTGACATGGCTTCATACTTGGCAAGCTTTTCCTTCTCCTTCAGAGTTGTGTCGGCAGCCTGCAGAAGCAGGCTGAGGCGTGCCAGGTCTTCCATAAGTCTCTGTTGACGTGACTGAAGGTCCTTGGACCTCTCTGCTTTTGCAGTCGGTTTTAGCAACAAACTGCAATTTGCATTCTTCATCGCAGCATTCTCCTCCTGCAGTCTGGCACGTTTCTCAGCTGCCAGGGAGATATTGAAGTTTTGCAGATCCATTTGCTTTTCTCTGGCCATCACAGCCTTCAATTTTTCTTGTTGTTGGAACAGCCTGCATTCATCTTCCTTTGCACGATAAAAGTCCAAATCACGCTGCCGCTCTGACTCTTCTTTCTGCCTTTTCTCCTGCATCTGCTTCAGAAGGATGTCACGGTATCTATGACGCTTTGCAATGTTGTTTGCCTCCTCTTCCTGCTTCTGCTTTGCCAATGCAGCCACTGACATGGCTTCATACTTGGCAAGCTTTTCCTTCTTCAGAGTTGTGTCGGCAGCCTGCTTCTTCCTGAGGCGTGCCAGGTCTTCCATAAGTCTCTGTTGACGTGACTGAAGGTCCTTGGACCTCTCTGCTTTTGCAGTCGGTTTTAGCAACAAACTGCAATTTGCATTCTTCATCGCAGCATTCTCCTCCTGCAGTCTGGCACGTTTCTCAGCTGCCAGGGAGATATTGAAGTTTTGCAGCTCGATTTGCTTTTCTCTGGCCTCCGCAGCCTTCAATTTTTCTTGTTGCTGGAACAGCCTGCATTCATCTTCCTTCGCACGATAAAAGTCCAAATCACGCTGCCGCTCTGACTCTTCTTTCTGCCTTTTCTCCTGCATCTGCTTCAGAAGGATGTCACGGTATCTATGACGCTTTGCAATGTTGTTTGCCTCCTCTTCCTGCTTCTGCTTTGCCAATGCAGCCACTGACATGGCTTCATACTTGGCAAGCTTTTCCTTCTTCAGAGTTGTGTCGGCAGCCTGCTTCTTCCTGAGGCGTGCCAGGTCTTCCATAACTGTCTGTTGACGTGACTGAAGGTCCTTGGACCTCTCTGCTTTTGCAGTCGGTTTTAGCAACAAACTGCAATTTGCATTCTTCATCGCAGCATTCTCCTCCTGCAGTCTGGCACGTTTCTCAGCTGCCAGGGAGATATTGAAGTTTTGCAGCTCGATTTGCTTTTCTCTGGCCTTCGCAGCCTTCAATTTTTCTTGTTGCTGGAACAGCCTGCATTCATCTTCCTTCGCACGATAAAAGTCCAAATCACGCTGCCGCTCTGACTCTTCTTTCTGCCTTTTCTCCTGCATCTGCTTCAGAAGGATGTCACGGTATCTATGACGCTTTGCAATGTTGTTTGCCTCCTCTTCCTGCTTCTGCTTTGCCAATGAAGCCACTGACATGGCTTTACACTTGGCAAGCTTTTCCTTCTTCAGAGTTGTGTCGGCAGCCTGCTTCTTCCTGAGGCGTGCCAGGTCTTCCATAACTGTCTGTTGACGTGACTGAAGGTCCTTGGACCTCTCTGCTTTTGCAGTCGGTTTTAGCAACAAACTGCAATTTGCATTCTTCATCGCAGCATTCTCCTCCTGCAGTCTGGCACGTTTTGCAGCTGCCAGGGAGATATTGAAGTTTTGCAGCTCGATGTGCTTTTCTCTGGCCTTCGCAGCCTTCAATTTTTCTTGTTGTTGGAACAGCCTGCATTCATCTTCCTTCGCACGATAATAGTCCAAATCACGCTGACGCTCAGACAGTTTTGTCTGCCTTTTCTCCTGGATCTGGCGTGCCAGGTCTTCCAGAACTGTCTGTTGACGTGACTGAGGGTCCTTGAACCTCTCAGCTTTGCATATGTCCCATGGTTTTGACTCTACGCTAAGTCTGAACATTTTGGCTCTGAAATGTTCACTCGTGTTTTGTTAACACTGTAAATACTCCTGTGTAACTTGCAATAAATACAAAACTACAACTATTACTACTACTTTTTGCCTTTGAAGTCGTGTATTGTTAACACTGTTAACACTAATGTATTGTTAACACTGTAAATACTCCTGTGTAACTTGCAATAAATACAAAACTACAACTACTACTTATACTACTTTTTGCCTTTGAAGTTTATGGTGCTTTATGACATCATTCTGTAGTCCTAAATACTGCTTCCTGTCATGGGACTTGTAGTTCTTAGGGTTGATTCTGTCTAAATACTGCTTTGTATCTTGGGACTTGTAGTTCTTAGGGGTGATTCTGTCTAAATACTGCTTTGTGTCTTGGGACTTGTAGTTTTACCGCCCTCTTGTCGGTAGATCCGCCGTAGTGTCTCACTCATTTCGGTCCAGGATAGGCCCGGCTCTAGAGAGTACTCAGTACTGACACCAGGCGGATCCGCACATCGGACGCCCTTTTCTTTTTCCCTCCCAGTTCAAAAACTTAACGACTGAGTCGCAGTTGCTGACTGCTCCGTCTGGGTGGAGGAACTATTGTGAGGTACAAGGAGGATACGAACAAGGTAAGCAGCTAACGCTAAACCAAGCTGTCAAAATATGCTTTATTTGTACAGCTGCCTAGTAAAATCATACCGGTCATAGATAACGTATTTAACTGCGTTGTATTTGGTTTTTAATTCTGAAATATGCGCTTATGGCAGGCCAAGTTAGCTCAAGTTACAGCACATTAGCACTAGCTAACATAGCGTTAGAGTTGAGATAAAGCTAACAAACTCCCAGTTGGATGGGATGTATTTCTGTCTGTCAGGGGCTGATTTTATCATTAATTAGCGTTAACGTTGCCTGCCCTGGTTATTTAGATCCAGCCCTAAGCGCATATTTCAGGAGCAAGATCCCACTGTAAGTTAATGTTAGCTAGCTAACATGATGGGCAGGTTCTGATGTAACGTTGCTCGTTTGAGCCACGTTTTTAGCCGATATTTGTATAGATAATAAATAATGTATGTATAACAGTATGCCGAATTAGCTATCAGTAGTTTCTTCTTCTTATTGTAGCCATGGACGTACAGCTAAATGTGACGGGGTGAATTTAATATCGAAGAAAGGTTAAAATGCGATTATCCTCAGGCTAGTTTTGTAGCAAACTTACCAGGTAGTGACAAGTTAAAATGAAAAGTTACAAGACAAGGACAGTAAGATTAATAGCAGCAAGTCTAGTATATATATGTAAACAGTGTATTCCAGAATAGTATGTAATGTTACTGTGATTAAGTAATGATAGTGCTGTCTGCATTAATATAGTAAATTAGAAATATAGTATATGACATGGTAAGACAATATAACATTAACATAGAATCGTATTGTACAGTATAGTATAAGGTATAAGAATGTAATTAGTAATAATAATATATAATAACATAATATAGCGTAGTAGTACAGTAAGAGTATATTATGTATATAATATAGCAAAGAATATAAGTAAATCAGGGGAGCTGTGGTCTCCACTGCTGTTGTATTCGTCCGATGGCTGCTTAGATAGTGCTTAGGTTTGGACCTTGGTGGGATGAGCCGCTGGCTGAATTAAGATTAACATACAATAACATTGTATGTGTCTGTGTTCTATTGCAGCTTACAGCATAGTGGCACCTATCTGATGACTCATCCTTTCCTGCTGCCTGAAAAAAGTAAGATTAAATACAGTTTTAAACACCATTTAATTGTCTATTTTGTCAAATACTGACAGTCGTTCACACATGCATCAGCTTTTAAAATCTAATAAATTGACATATTTGAATTTTTAGGCACAGACCCTTGCTTTGACCCTCTGCTTTACACTTTACTACCAGATGTTCCTATTAATACTAAATAATTTGACCATATCTAGGCGCTACAGTGCAGGTTTTATTTGCTCTATGTCACCATGCATATGTTCTGTTGATAATCAAATTATATTTAATGAGGTATTATGGGTATTGTAGGTTTTACAGCTCCCAGTACATACTAAATTGTTGCTGCACCCACAGTCAAAGTAGAGAACGTCCTCTGTAGTGTATTTGCAATAACAAGCACACAGGCACAGTATGTTCATTAAAACCTCTTCATTTTCACTGGGAGGACAGCTTTGGAAATGCACCTAATTTTCTTAAGTAGGTCCACTATTTCTGATCATTATTATAGTTTCTGTTGTTGTTGTTGTTGTTGTTGTTGTTGTTGTTGTTGTTGTTGTTATTATTATTATTTCATCTGCTTCTGTTCCTGCAGTGATTCCCAGGTGCAGGCTCAGAGTGAGGCCATCACTGAAGAAGACCTGAGGCTGATCCAGGAGAGAGAGTCATCCATCAGGCAGTTAGAGGCACAAATAAGAGTCAAATGTCTCTGTCAGCATGGCTAGTAATATGTACAGTATCTCATCAGCTCTGTGTTTCCCTTTCACATGAACCATCTCTCTTTATGCTGCTGGATTCAGGCTGACATCACAGACATCAATGACATCTTCAAGGACTTGGGGATGATGATCCATGAGCAGGGAGACATGATAGGTGAGCTTTTGTCACCTTCTTGTCTGTCTGTGCCATGTATCCCACTGAGGACGACTTCATACAGACAGTAAGAGAAGAAGTCTTCCAACAGGTGAGTGGCGTGTCATATATTTATTTAAGGTGTCACATCTAAAGACAACCACATGGAAGGATTAAGAAAAGAGGTAGTTCACACAGAGCGTTTCTATCATCAGTATGGTAAATCAAAAACACATTTTAAAATGCCAACAAGCAACATTTGAAGCTAGGTTAAGTATGCCAAATCTTTGTTGTTGCATCCTGTCCTGACAGCAAATGTCCTCAGTTTTGTCTTCATGTTTTCTCTCGTCAGGCTCAGCGCCTCAAGTCTCATCCTTCCATAATAACTTGGAGCGGGAACAATGAAAACGAAGCTGCTCTGGCAACAGACTGGTTCAACGTCCCCGTTTCCCAGAGGCCTACATACCTGAAAGACTATGTGACGCTGTATGTGAAGAACATCAGGGCGATAGTTAAGGAGGTGAGAGTCGAGTCGTCATGATTTATGTTTTTAAAAGATTACTGATTGTTAAAGGCAGGGTGGGCGATCCTGAGAAACTAGCAAGAGTACACTACATTTTTAAACATGGAACAACCCGGCTGACACATCAACCCACAAATCCTCAATCCTTACAAGTTGAACATCATTGTGAAGGTAAATAAACAGGCGTTCCAACCATGTAAAATACGATGACAATTAGCATTGTAGCAATAGAGAAATAATTCACCAAACACGAATTTTAGTTTATAACAAAATGTTAATAAGATCTTTACCAACCCTCCCTTTAAAAGCGTGATATACAACATGATTTATTGTCAGTGTTTGTTTTTTTATAATCATATCAAAAGTCAGTAGAAACATACAGTAATTCTTCTGTAAGAATCAGTGCAAAGAAGAGGTGGAAGCACACTGTTTTAACGCCTTTATTATTATTTCATTTTATGTATGTATTTTTTTTTATTACAAATGTATTTTTCATAAATTTATACTGTGTAAAAATAAAAATTGCAAGTCAGAAAAAATACAAAGAAACTAAAGGCTGTTAAGTGAATCTAATATCTGCTTCAGGAGGACCGGAGTCGGGGCTGAGTCGGAGCGGGAGGGTTGGGTGGCGGCGAACCCCTACGACCCTCACTACGGCGACACACACTACTACAGCTACGCTCTGGACTGCTGGGACTGGACGGCTTTCCCTCGAACGCCTCCGAGTACGGCTTCCAGTCGTGGCCGTCCTTCTCCACTCTGCAGCCGGTGACTGAATAAACCTTTTAGTGATGATTTTACCAGTAGATTTGTATCTAAAATCTGAGGTGTCCTCTTCAATATTCTGGAGAATTTCAGACATATTTGGGTCTCTTTTGTGCCAATTTTTACTTTAGTTTTGTTTTCTTTTTAACTGATTAAGAACCAAAGATGCCACCATTATTTCCAACTGCATTGCTAACGGGGGGTTTAACTTTAAAAGTTGAAGTTTGAAATTAAAAGTTCAATCCGGTTTTTCAACTATGCCTGACATCCTCAGGCAAAGGGATTGCCCTATAAAAACGAGACTATCAGCTAACTAGGCTACATTTACATTTGTTTGAATGTTGATTAGTGTACATTGTCCTCTAACAAATAAAATTGATTAAGGGGCAAGGATACATTTTGACAACTACAAGTACTACTGCTCCTAAAATTTATAATAATGATGATTGTTGCTTGTCGTATTCCACAATGTAGTATAGATTTCTGACCCAGAATAAAATGTAAACCTTATTTTATATCTTAAAATAATTAATACTAAAATGAAAGATGATGAAAAGATACATTTTAAAAGACCGTCCTTCACAGCCACAGAACTCAGTTGAAGATTTATTTTATGTAGTTGGTATAAAGTTTCCGTCTGTTTTTGTGGTGTTTCAGGTTTCCATTAAAGACGATTGGCGCTACAACAGTCATTTCTCTTCACATCATCAACACCACGAGGACGGGAACCAGCAGATGTTACGGCAGGCTGCTTTACACTTCAACCTGCCAAACTCCACCGACCCCTTGAAAAGATTCACAGACACTCTCTGCATCACTCGGGTAAATCACACCAGCCACCATCGCCTCACAACCACTTCCTGTAAATCACCATTTTCAAAGGGCTCCCTTGACCTCTGACCTCTAGATTTGTGAATGTAAATGGGTTCTGTGGGTACCCACGACTCTCTCCTTTACAGACATGCCCACTTGATAATAATCACATGCAGTATAAATGTGTTTTTTCCTCCTATTCTAAAATGGTGTGTTTGAATAGTTCTGCATACTGGGGTCCCTAAACAACAGGTATCACTCTATAGGTGACAGTCTTGGGGATCCAATGAGCTTTAAACTTGACCTCACCGTGTAAAATGACCTGTGGTGACCTCTAGGCTAATCGCAGCCTCATGAAACTTGACAGCCTTAAACTAGAGACCTGGAGCATTCAGAGGATGGATGGCTTTCCTAGCTACATTGACAATAAGTGGGTTTCTGTGCAGTTTACACAGCTCGCCATCTAGTTGCCGAAAAATGCAATTCTCGCAGAAATCTCCAAATGTCAAAAGTTTTTGATACCAAATCACAGCATGGATTTTTCTCTGGTGTTCCTCAAGGTCTTGGTGTCTTAATGTGGTATTTTGTAGGGAGTATTGGTTATTTTATCAATTCTTGACAGAAAAAAATGACTAAATTTAGCACCAAATTATAATGTTCTGAACCCGTATACAGTTTCAACATTTATTTTAAGGGGATAAACACTGTTTACATGTAGTAATGGTAATGTTTCATGTCCAGGTCATGCAGGCTCAGTGTGTGAAGACACAGGCCGAGTTTTATCGGCGAAGTCAGAGTGAGATCATTGAGGGCAAAGGTCGCACTATGGGCGCTCTCTACTGGCATCTCTCTGTTAAAATCCAGATTTTTATCTCACAAACAACCACTCTGTGCTTTTCCCCCCCCCCTCAGCGGAGTTCCCAGAAGAAGATATGCATCCTTAGACACAGTGGTCTGCAGTGCGGGGCCCCCGCAGGGAACGGTTCTGGCTCCGTTCCTCTTCACGCTCTACACTTCAGACTTCTCCTACAATTCACCAACCTGTCACCTACAAAAGTTCTCTGACGACTCTGCTATCGTCGGCCTCATCACTGATGGGGACGATGGGGAGTACAGAGAACTTTCCCAGGACTTTGTGAACTGGTGCCTGTGGAACCACCTCCAGATCAACGCGGGGAAAACTAAAGAGCTGGTGGTGGATTTCCGCAGGCAAACTCATCCCCCTCCAACACCGGTGAACATCCAGGGATCAGACATTGAGATGGTGACATCTTATAAATACCTGGGTGTTCACCTGAACAATAAACTGGAGTGGACTACAAACTCCTCTGCACTCCATAAAAAAGGCCAGAGCAGACTGTATCTGCTCAGGAGACTGAGGTCTTTTGGAGTGCAGGGGACACTACTGAAAACATTTTATGACACCGTGGTGGCATCAGCCATTTTTTATGGTGTGGTCTGCTGGGGCAGCAGCATCACAGCTGCAGACAGGAAGAGGCTGGATAAGATTATCAAAAGGGCCAGCTCTGTCCTGGGATGCTCTCTGGACACAGCGCAGGTGGTGGGAGAGAGGAGGATGATGGCTAAGCTGTCATCCATGATGGAGAAGGACTCCCACCCCATGAGAGACACCATCAGAGCTCTGGAGAGCTCCTTCAGTGACAGGCTGCTACACCCTAAGTGTACAAAGGAGCGTTACAGACGGTCCTTCCTGCCTGCAGCTGTTAGACTCCACAACCAGCACTGCTCCCAGTAGACCACATACACATACACATTCACAACAAACTCACTGGACATAAGTGCAATAACAACACATATGTGCAATCTTATCATCTGTGCAATTATAGCAACTGGACAATAATATTTTTTTAATATGCTGGACATATTTGTAGCCTTACTTCTCTTTATGTATATATTGTTTTATTTATTTGTATTAATATTCTTTTAAAACCAATGCTTCTTTTTTACTGCACTATCCACTTTGCTGCGGTAACATGTAAATTTCTCCACTGTGGGACAAATAAAGGAATATCTTATCTTATCTTGTATCTTATTATTGGACTCATCTGGAGCGCTGTGGGAAAATGAGGGCCTCTTCTTCCTCCTCTTTGCCGCCGCCTCTCCTGTTTAGTCATCAGCCTGGCACAAAGGATGAAGCACTGACTGTCCTCTCCTCATCCTCCTCCTTTTCTCAACGATGTGTTTGAGTATTTCTGCGTACTGAGACCCCTAAACAGTGTTGAATTCCACTAATTGGGTCTCACTGTAAAGCTGAGACTCTTGTGGATACAACTGCATCCAACTGTATTCATGTGTGATGATGTTAGTCCCCATAGGAGCCATTTCATTGTAGTGAAACCATTTTTTGAAACTTGACTGTATAAAATGACCTGTGGTGACCCCTAGGATAATCACAGCCTCATGAAAGTTTACAGTCACAAACTAGAGACATACAGCATTCAGAGGATGGATGGCTTTCCTAAGTAGATTAACAATAAGGGGGTTTCTGAGCACTTTACACAGCAGAAGTACTCACCATCTAATTGTAGAAAAGTGCAATTCTTGCAGAAAGTTTTTGATACCAAATCAAGGTCAAGGTCTAAGGTCTTACTAGGGTATTTCTATTTTATAGCTACAGGTCATGTGACTCATTTGGAAAGACAAAATAAACATTTAAATAAAATGAATGTCAGACACTTTATATTCATTAGATTTTTTTATTTATTTATGCAATGCTATAACAAGGTGTAACAAGTTTAGGATGTTCTGGAAGTTTGTATTGTGGCTCACCCTTGCGTGAGCAAACGAGATTGGAACTGTAGGGATGCTATTGCTAGGGAATGACCGGATCACCCGGAGTAAACCCTAACACAAACATCCTACTACTTTCTGATCCAAACATTGAAGTTATGCAGATGGATTCGCTTTTCTCTGGCCTTCACAGCCTTCAATTTTTCTTGTTGTTGGAACAGCAATGAAGAATTTGCATTCTTCATGGCAGAAAGAAGAGCCAGAGTGCAGCGTGATTTGGACTTTTATCGTGCGAAGGAAAATACCATCTTCCGTCGCACGATAAAAGTCCAAATCACGCTGACGCTCTGGCTCTTCTTTCTGCCATGAAGAATGCAAAGGCAGAAAGAAGAGCCAGAGCGTCAGCGTAATTTGGACTTTTACCGTGCGAAGGAAAATATCATCTTCCGTCGCACGATAAAAGTCCAAATCACGCTGATGCTCTGGCTCTTCTTTCTGCCTTTTCTCCTGCATCTGCTTCAGAAGGATGGCACAGTGTCTATGAAAATCTGCAATGTTGTCTGCCTTCTCTTCCTGCTTCTGCTTTTCCAATGCAGCCACTGACATGGCTTCATACTTGGCAAGCTTTTCCTTCTCCTTCAGAGTTGTGTCGGCAGCCTGCAGAAGCAGGCTGAGGCGTGCCAGGTCTTCCATAAGTCTCTGTTGACGTGACTGAAGGTCCTTGGACCTCTCTGCTCTTGCAGTCGGTTTTAGCAACAAACTGCAATTTGCATTCTTCATCGCAGCATTCTCCTCCTGCAGTCTGGCACGTTTCTCAGCTGCCAGGGAGATATTGAAGTTTTGCAGCTCGATTTGCTTTTCTCTGGCCTCCGCAGCCTTCAATTTTTCTTGTTGCTGGAACAGCCTGCATTCATCTTCCTTCGCACGATAAAAGTCCAAATCACGCTGCCGCTCTGACTCTTCTTTCTGCCTTTTCTCCTGCATCTGCTTCAGAAGGATGTCACGGTATCTATGACGCTTTGCAATGTTGTTTGCCTCCTCTTCCTGCTTCTGCTTTGCCAATGCAGCCACTGACATGGCTTCATACTTGGCAAGCTTTTCCTTCTTCAGAGTTGTGTCGGCAGCCTGCTTCTTCCTGAGGCGTGCCAGGTCTTCCATAAGTCTCTGTTGACGTGACTGAAGGTCCTTGGACCTCTCTGCTTTTGCAGTCGGTTTTAGCAACAAACTGCAATTTGCATTCTTCATCGCAGCATTCTCCTCCTGCAGTCTGGCACGTTTCTCAGCTGCCAGGGAGATATTGAAGTTTTGCAGCTCGATTTGCTTTTCTCTGGCCTCCGCAGCCTTCAATTTTTCTTGTTGCTGGAACAGCCTGCATTCATCTTCCTTCGCACGATAAAAGTCCAAATCACGCTGCCGCTCTGACTCTTCTTTCTGCCTTTTCTCCTGCATCTGCTTCAGAAGGATGTCACGGTATCTATGACGCTTTGCAATGTTGTTTGCCTCCTCTTCCTGCTTCTGCTTTGCCAATGCAGCCACTGACATGGCTTCATACTTGGCAAGCTTTTCCTTCTTCAGAGTTGTGTCGGCAGCCTGCTTCTTCCTGAGGCGTGCCAGGTCTTCCATAACTGTCTGTTGACGTGACTGAAGGTCCTTGGACCTCTCTGCTTTTGCAGTCGGTTTTAGCAACAAACTGCAATTTGCATTCTTCATCGCAGCATTCTCCTCCTGCAGTCTGGCACGTTTCTCAGCTGCCAGGGAGATATTGAAGTTTTGCAGCTCGATTTGCTTTTCTCTGGCCTTCGCAGCCTTCAATTTTTCTTGTTGCTGGAACAGCCTGCATTCATCTTCCTTCGCACGATAAAAGTCCAAATCACGCTGCCGCTCTGACTCTTCTTTCTGCCTTTTCTCCTGCATCTGCTTCAGAAGGATGTCACGGTATCTATGACGCTTTGCAATGTTGTTTGCCTCCTCTTCCTGCTTCTGCTTTGCCAATGCAGCCACTGACATGGCTTTACACTTGGCAAGCTTTTCCTTCTTCAGAGTTGTGTCGGCAGCCTGCTTCTTCCTGAGGCGTGCCAGGTCTTCCATAACTGTCTGTTGACGTGACTGAAGGTCCTTGGACCTCTCTGCTTTTGCAGTCGGTTTTAGCAACAAACTGCAATTTGCATTCTTCATCGCAGCATTCTCCTCCTGCAGTCTGGCACGTTTTGCAGCTGCCAGGGAGATATTGAAGTTTTGCAGCTCGATGTGCTTTTCTCTGGCCTTCGCAGCCTTCAATTTTTCTTGTTGTTGGAACAGCCTGCATTCATCTTCCTTCGCACGATAATAGTCCAAATCACGCTGACGCTCAGACAGTTTTGTCTGCCTTTTCTCCTGGATCTGGCGTGCCAGGTCTTCCAGAATTGTCTGTTGACGTGACTGAGGGTCCTTGAACCTCTCAGCTTTGCATATGTCCCATGGTTTTGACTCTATGCTAAGTCTGAACATTTTGGCTCTGAAATGTTCACTCGTGTTTTGTTAACACTGTAAATACTCCTGTGTAACTTGCAATAAATACAAAACTACAACTATTACTACTACTTTTTGCCTTTGAAGTCGTGTATTGTTAACACTGTTAACACTAATGTATTGTTAACACTGTAAATGCTCCTTGTAACTTGCAATAAATACAAAACTACAACTACTACTTATACTACTTTTTGCCTTTGAAGTTTATGGTGCTTTATGACATCATTCTGTAGTCCTAAATACTGCTTCCTGTCATGGGACTTGTAGTTCTTAGGGTTGATTCTGTCTAAATACTGCTTTGTATCTTGGGACTTGTAGTTCTTAGGGGTGATTCTGTCTAAATACTGCTTTGTGTCTTGGGACTTGTAGTTTTACCGCCCTCTTGTCGGTAGATCCGCCGTAGTGTCTCACTCATTTCGGTCCAGGATAGGCCCGGCTCTAGAGAGTACTCAGTACTGACACCAGGCGGATCCGCACATCGGACGCCCTTTTCTTTTTCCCTCCCAGTTCAAAAACTTAACGACTGAGTCGCAGTTGCTGACTGCTCCGTCTGGGTGGAGGAACTATTGTGAGGTACAAGGAGGATACGAACAAGGTAAGCAGCTAACGCTAAACCAAGCTGTCAAAATATGCTTTATTTGTACAGCTGCCTAGTAAAATCATACCGGTCATAGATAACGTATTTAACTGCGTTGTATTTGGTTTTTAATTCTGAAATATGCGCTTATGGCAGGCCAAGTTAGCTCAAGTTACAGCACATTAGCACTAGCTAACATAGCGTTAGAGTTGAGATAAAGCTAACAAACTCCCAGTTGGATGGGATGTATTTCTGTCTGTCAGGGGCTGATTTTATCATTAATTAGCGTTAACGTTGCCTGCCCTGGTTATTTAGATCCAGCCCTAAGCGCATATTTCAGGAGCAAGATCCCACTGTAAGTTAATGTTAGCTAGCTAACATGATGGGCAGGTTCTGATGTAACGTTGCTCGTTTGAGCCACGTTTTTAGCCGATATTTGTATAGATAATAAATAATGTATGTATAACAGTATGCCGAATTAGCTATCAGTAGTTTCTTCTTCTTATTGTAGCCATGGACGTACAGCTAAATGTGACGGGGTGAATTTAATATCGAAGAAAGGTTAAAATGCGATTATCCTCAGGCTAGTTTTGTAGCAAACTTACCAGGTAGTGACAAGTTAAAATGAAAAGTTACAAGACAAGGACAGTAAGATTAATAGCAGCAAGTCTAGTATATATATGTAAACAGTGTATTCCAGAATAGTATGTAATATTACTGTGATTAAGTAATGATAGTGCTGTCTGCATTAATATAGTAAATTAGAAATATAGTATATGACATGGTAAGACAATATAACATTAACATAGAATCGTATTGTACAGTATAGTATAAGGTATAAGAATGTAATTAGTAATAATAATATATAATAACATAATATAGCGTAGTAGTACAGTAAGAGTATATTATGTATATAATATAGCAAAGAATATAAGTAAATCAGGGGAGCTGTGGTCTCCACTGCTGTTGTATTCGTCCGATGGCTGCTTAGATAGTGCTTAGGTTTGGACCTTGGTGGGATGAGCCGCTGGCTGAATTAAGATTAACATACAATAACATTATATGTGTCTGTGTTCTATTGCAGCTTACAGCATAGTGGCACCTATCTGATGACTCATCCTTTCCTGCTGCCTGAAAAAAGTAAGATTAAATACAGTTTTAAACACCATTTAATTGTCTATTTTGTCAAATACTGACAGTCGTTCACACATGCATCAGCTTTTAAAATCTAATAAATTGACATATTTGAATTTTTAGGCACAGACCCTTGCTTTGACTCTCTGCTTTACACTTTATTACCAGATGTTCCTATTAATACTAAATAATTTGACCATATCTAGGCGCTACAGTGCAGGTTTTATTTGCTCTATGTCACCATGCATATGTTCTGTTGATAATCAAATTATATTTAATGAGGTATTATGGGTATTGTAGGTTTTACAGCTCCCAGTACATACTAAATTGTTGCTGCACCCACAGTCAAAGTAGAGAACGTCCTCTGTAGTGTATTTGCAATAACAAGCACACAGGCACAGTATGTTCATTAAAACCTCTTAATTTTAACTGGGAGGACAGCTTTGGAAATGCACCTAATTTTCTTAGGTAGGTCCACTATTTCTGATCATTATTATAGTTTTTCTGTTGTTGTTGTTGTTGTTGTTGTTATTATTATTATTTCATCTGCTTCTGTTCCTGCAGTGATTCCCAGGTGCAGGCTCAGAGTGAGGCCATCACTGAAGAAGACCTGAGGCTGATCCAGGAGAGAGAGTCATCCATCAGGCAGTTAGAGGCACAAATAAGAGTCAAATGTCTCTGTCAGCATGGCTAGTAATATGTACAGTATCTCATCAGCTCTGTGTTTCCCTTTCACATGAACCATCTCTCTTTATGCTGCTGGATTCAGGCTGACATCACAGACATCAATGACATCTTCAAGGACTTGGGGATGATGATCCATGAGCAGGGAGACATGATAGGTGAGCTTTTGTCACCTTCTTGTCTGTCTGTGCCATGTATCCCACTGAGGACGACTTCATACAGACAGTAAGAGAAGAAGTCTTCCAACAGGTGAGTGGCGTGTCATATATTTATTTAAGGTGTCACATCTAAAGACAACCACATGGAAGGATTAAGAAAAGAGGTAGTTCACACAGAGCGTTTCTATCATCAGTATGGTAAATCAAAAACACATTTTAAAATGCCAACAAGCAACATTTGAAGCTAGGTTAAGTATGCCAAATCTTTGTTGTTGCATCCTGTCCTGACAGCAAATGTCCTCAGTTTTGTCTTCATGTTTTCTCTCGTCAGGCTCAGCGCCTCAAGTCTCATCCTTCCATAATAACTTGGAGCGGGAACAATGAAAACGAAGCTGCTCTGGCAACAGACTGGTTCAACGTCCCCGTTTCCCAGAGGCCTACATACCTGAAAGACTATGTGACGCTGTATGTGAAGAACATCAGGGCGATAGTTAAGGAGGTGAGAGTCGAGTCGTCATGATTTATGTTTTTAAAAGATTACTGATTGTTAAAGGCAGGGTGGGCGATCCTGAGAAACTAGCAAGATTACACTACATTTTTAAACATGGAACAACCCGGCTGACACATCAACCCACAAATCCTCAATCCTTACAAGTTGAACATCACTGTGAAGGTAAATAAACAGGCGTTCCAACCATGTAAAATACGATGACAATTAGCATTGTAGCAATAGAGAAATAATTCACCAAACACGAATTTTAGTTTATAACAAAATGTTAATAAGATCTTTACCAACCCTCCCTTTAAAAGCGTGATATACAACATGATTTATTGTCAGTGTTTGTTTTTTTATAATCATATCAAAAGTCAGTAGAAACATACAGTAATTCTTCTGTAAGAATCAGTGCAAAGAAGAGGTGGAAGCACACTGTTTTAACGCCTTTATTATTATTTCATTTTATGTATGTATTTTTTTTTATTACAAATGTATTTTTCATAAATTTATACTGTGTAAAAATAAAAATTGCAAGTCAGAAAAAATACAAAGAAACTAAAGGCTGTTAAGTGAATCTAATATCTGCTTCAGGAGGACCGGAGTCGGGGCTGAGTCGGAGCGGGAGGGTTGGGTGGCGGCGAACCCCTACGACCCTCACTACGGCGACACACACTACTACAGCTACGCTCTGGACTGCTGGGACTGGACGGCTTTCCCTCGAACGCCTCCGAGTACGGCTTCCAGTCGTGGCCGTCCTTCTCCACTCTGCAGCCGGTGACTGAATAAACCTTTTAGTGATGATTTTACCAGTAGATTTGTATCTAAAATCTGAGGTGTCCTCTTCAATATTCTGGAGAATTTCAGACATATTTGGGTCTCTTTTGTGCCAATTTTTACTTTAGTTTTTGTTTTCTTTTTAACTGATTAAGAACCAAAGATGCCACCATTATTTCCAACTGCATTGCTAAGGGGGGTTTAACTAAAGGGAAAAGGGTTTAACTTTAAAAGTTGAAGTTTGAAAAAATTATTAAAAGAAAAATTATTTTATGTAGTTGGTACAAAGTTTCCGTCTGTTTTTGTGGTGTTTCAGGTTTCCATTAAAGACGATTGGCGCTACAACAGTCATTTCTCTTCACATCATCAACACCACGAGGACGGGAACCAGCAGATGTTACGGCAGGCTGCTTTACACTTCAACCTGCCAAACTCCACCGACCCCTTGAAAAGATTCACAGACACTCTCTGCATCACTCGGGTAAATCACACCAGCCACCATCGCCTCACAACCACTTCCTGTAAATCACCATTTTCAAAGGGCTCCCTTGACCTCTGACCTCTAGATTTGTGAATGTAAATGGGTTCTGTGGGTACCCACGACTCTCTCCTTTACAGACATGCCCACTTGATAATAATCACATGCAGTATAAATGTGTTTTTTCCTCCTATTCTAAAATGGTGTGTTTGAATAGTTCTGCATACTGGGGTCCCTAAACAACAGGTATCACTCTATAGGTGACAGTCTTGGGGATCCAATGAGCTTTAAACTTGACCTCACCGTGTAAAATGACCTGTGGTGACCTCTAGGCTAATCACAGCCTCATGAAACTTGACAGCCTTAAACTAGACACCTGGAGCACTCAGAGGATGGATGGCTTTCCTAGCTACATTGACAATAAGTGGGTTTCTGTGCAGTTTACACAGCTCGCCATCTAATTGCCGAAAAATGCAATTCTTGCAGAAATCTCCAAATGTCAAAAGTTTTTGATACCAAATCACAGCATGGATTTTTCTCTGGTGTTCCTCAAGGTCTTGGTGTCTTAATGTGGTATTTTGTAGGGAGTATTGGTTATTTTATCAATTCTTGACAGAAAAAAATGACAAAATTTAGCACCAAATTATAATGTTCTGAACCCGTATACAGTTTCAACATTTATTTTAAGGGGATAAACACTGTTTACATGTAGTAATGGTAATGTTTCATGTCCAGGTCATGCAGGCTCAGTGTGTGAAGACACAGGCCGAGTTTTATCGGCGAAGTCAGAGTGAGATCATTGAGGGCAAAGGTCGCACTATGGGCGCTCTCTACTGGCATCTCTCTGTTAAAATCCAGATTTTTATCTCACAAACAACCACTTTGTGCTTTTTTTTCCCCCCCTCAGCGGAGTTCCCGGAAGAAGATATGCATCCTTAGACACAGTGGTCTGCAGTGCGGGGCCCCCCAAAGGGAACGGTTCTGGCTCCGTTCCTCTTCACGCTCTACACTTCAGACTTCTCCTACAATTCACCAACCTGTCACCTACAAAAGTTCTCTGACGACTCTCTATCGTCGGCCTCATCACTGATGGGGACGATGGGGAGTACAGAGAACTTTCCCAGGACTTTGTGAACTGGTGCCTGTGGAACCACCTCCAGATCAACGCGGGGAAAACTAAAGAGCTGGTGGTGGATTTCCGCAGGCAAACTCATCCCCCTCCAACACCGGTGAACATCCAGGGATCAGACATTGAGATGGTGACATCTTATAAATACCTGGGTGTTCACCTGAACAATAAACTGGAGTGGACTACAAACTCCTCTGCACTCCATAAAAAAGGCCAGAGCAGACTGTTTCTGCTCAGGAGACTGAGGTCTTTTGGAGTGCAGGGGACACTACTGAAAACATTTTATGACACCGTGGTGGCATCAGCCATTTTTTATGGTGTGGTCTGCTGGGGCAGCAGCATCACAGCTGCAGACAGGAAGAGGCTGGATAAGATTATCAAAAGGGCCAGCTCTGTCCTGGGATGCTCTCTGGACACAGTGCAGGTGGTGGGAGAGAGGAGGATGATGGCTAAGCTGTCATCCATGATGGAGAAGGACTCCCACCCCATGAGAGACACCATCAGAGCTCTGGAGAGCTCCTTCAGTGACAGGCTGCTACACCCTAAGTGTACAAAGGAGCGTTACAGACGGTCCTTCCTGCCTGCAGCTGTTAGACTCCACAACCAGCACTGCTCCCAGTAGACCACATACACATACACATTCACAACAAACTCACTGGACATAAGTGCAATAACAACACATATGTGCAATCTTATCATCTGTGCAATTATAGCAACTGGACAATAATATTTTTTTAATATGCTTGACATATTTGTAGCCTTACTTCTCTTTATGTATATATTGTTTTATTTATTTGTATTAATATTCTTTTAAAACCAATGCTTCTTTTTTACTGCACTATCCACTTTGCTGCGGTAACATGTAAATTTCTCCACTGTGGGACAAATAAAGGAATATCTTATCTTATCTTGTATCTTATTATTGGACTCATCTGGAGCGCTGTGGGAAAATGAGGGCCTCTTCTTCCTCCTCTTTGCCGCCGCCTCTCCTGTTTAGTCATCAGCCTGGCACAAAGGATGAAGCACTGACTGTCCTCTCCTCATCCTCCTCCTTTTCTCAACGATGTGTTTGAGTATTTCTGCGTACTGAGACCCCTAAACAGTGTTGAATTCCACTAATTGGGTCTCACTGTAAAGCTGAGACTCTTGTGGATACAACTGCATCCAACTGTATTCATGTGTGATGATGTTAGTCCCCATAGGAGCCATTTCATTGTAGTGAAACCATTTTTTGAAACTTGACTGTATAAAATGACCTGTGGTGACCCCTAGGATAATCACAGCCTCATGAAAGTTTACAGTCACAAACTAGAGACATACAGCATTCAGAGGATGGATGGCTTTCCTAAGTAGATTAACAATAAGGGGGTTTCTGAGCACTTTACACAGCAGAAGTACTCACCATCTAATTGTAGAAAAGTGCAATTCTTGCAGAAAGTTTTTGATACCAAATCAAGGTCAAGGTCTAAGGTCTTACTAGGGTATTTCTATTTTATAGCTACAGGTCATGTGACTCATTTGGAAAGACAAAATAAACATTTAAATAAAATGAATGTCAGACACTTTATATTCATTAGATTTTTTTATTTATTTATGCAATGCTATAACAAGGTGTAACAAGTTTAGGATGTTCTGGAAGTTTGTATCGTGGCTCACCCTTGCGTGAGCAAACGAGATTGGAACTGTAGGGATGCTATTGCTAGGGAATGACCGGATCACCCGGAGTAAACCCTAACACAAACATCCTACTACTTTCTAATCCAAACATTGAAGTTATGCAGATGGATTCGCTTTTCTCTGGCCTTCACAGCCTTCAATTTTTCTTGTTGTTGGAACAGCAATGAAGAATTTGCATTCTTCATGGCAGAAAGAAGAGCCAGAGTGCAGCGTGATTTGGACTTTTATCGTGCGAAGGAAAATATCATCTTCCGTCGCACGATAAAAGTCCAAATCACGCTGACGCTCTGGCTCTTCTTTCTGCCTTTTCTCCTGCATCTGCTTCAGAAGGATGGCACAGTGTCTATGAAAATCTGAATGTTGTTTGCCTTCTCTTCCTGTTCTGTTTCAATGCAGCCACTGCATGGTATCTTGGAGCTTTTCCTTCTCCTTAGAGTTGTGTCGGCAGCCTGCAGAAGCAGGCTGAGGCGTGCCAGGTCTTCCATAAGTCTCTGTTGACGTGACTGAAGGTCCTTGGACCTCTCTGCTCTTGCAGTCGGTTTTAGCAACAAACTGCAATTTGCATTCTTCATCGCAGCATTCTCCTCCTGCAGTCTGGCACGTTTCTCCGCTGCCAGGGAGATATTGAAGTTTTGCAGCTCGATTTGCTTTTCTCTGGCCTCCGCAGCCTTCAATTTTTTTTGTTGTTGGAACAGCCTGCATATCATCTTCCTTCGCACGATAAAAGTCCAAATCACGCTGCTGCTCTGACTCTTCTTTCTGCCTTTTCTCCTGCATCTGCTTCAGAAGGATGTCACAGTGTCTATGAAAATCTGCAATGTTGTTTGCCTCCTCTTCCTGCTTCTGCTTTGCCAATGCAGCCACTGACATGGCTTCATACTTGGCAAGCTTTTCCTTCTCCTTCAGAGTTGTGTCGGCAGCCTGCTTCTTCCTGAGGCGTGCCAGGTCTTCCATAAGTCTCTGTTGACGTGACTGAAGGTCCTTGGACCTCTCTGCTCTTGCAGTCGGTTTTAGCAACAAACTGCAATTTGCATTCTTCATCGCAGCATTCTCCTCCTGCAGTCTGGCACGTTTCTCAGCTGCCAGGGAGATATTGAAGTTTTGCAGCTCGATTTGCTTTTCTCTGGCCTCCGCAGCCTTCAATTTTTCTTGTTGCTGGAACAGCCTGCATTCATCTTCCTTCGCACGATAAAAGTCCAAATCACGCTGCCGCTCTGACTCTTCTTTCTGCCTTTTCTCCTGCATCTGCTTCAGAAGGATGTCACGGTATCTATGACGCTTTGCAATGTTGTTTGCCTCCTCTTCCTGCTTCTGCTTTGCCAATGCAGCCACTGACATGGCTTCATACTTGGCAAGCTTTTCCTTCTTCAGAGTTGTGTCGGCAGCCTGCTTCTTCCTGAGGCGTGCCAGGTCTTCCATAACTGTCTGTTGACGTGACTGAAGGTCCTTGGACCTCTCTGCTTTTGCAGTCGGTTTTAGCAACAAACTGCAATTTGCATTCTTCATCGCAGCATTCTCCTCCTGCAGTCTGGCACGTTTCTCAGCTGCCAGGGAGATATTGAAGTTTTGCAGCTCGATTTGCTTTTCTCTGGCCTTCGCAGCCTTCAATTTTTCTTGTTGCTGGAACAGCCTGCATTCATCTTCCTTCGCACGATAAAAGTCCAAATCACGCTGCCGCTCTGACTCTTCTTTCTGCCTTTTCTCCTGCATCTGCTTCAGAAGGATGTCACGGTATCTATGACGCTTTGCAATGTTGTTTGCCTCCTCTTCCTGCTTCTGCTTTGCCAATGCAGCCACTGACATGGCTTTACACTTGGCAAGCTTTTCCTTCTTCAGAGTTGTGTCGGCAGCCTGCTTCTTCCTGAGGCGTGCCAGGTCTTCCATAACTGTCTGTTGACGTGACTGAAGGTCCTTGGACCTCTCTGCTTTTGCAGTCGGTTTTAGCAACAAACTGCAATTTGCATTCTTCATCGCAGCATTCTCCTCCTGCAGTCTGGCACGTTTTGCAGCTGCCAGGGAGATATTGAAGTTTTGCAGCTCGATGTGCTTTTCTCTGGCCTTCGCAGCCTTCAATTTTTCTTGTTGTTGGAACAGCCTGCATTCATCTTCCTTCGCACGATAATAGTCCAAATCACGCTGACGCTCAGACAGTTTTGTCTGCCTTTTCTCCTGGATCTGGCGTGCCAGGTCTTCCAGAATTGTCTGTTGACGTGACTGAGGGTCCTTGAACCTCTCAGCTTTGCATATGTCCCATGGTTTTGACTCTATGCTAAGTCTGAACATTTTGGCTCTGAAATGTTCACTCGTGTTTTGTTAACACTGTAAATACTCCTGTGTAACTTGCAATAAATACAAAACTACAACTATTACTACTACTTTTTGCCTTTGAAGTCGTGTATTGTTAACACTGTTAACACTAATGTATTGTTAACACTGTAAATGCTCCTTGTAACTTGCAATAAATACAAAACTACAACTACTACTTATACTACTTTTTGCCTTTGAAGTTTATGGTGCTTTATGACATCATTCTGTAGTCCTAAATACTGCTTCCTGTCATGGGACTTGTAGTTCTTAGGGTTGATTCTGTCTAAATACTGCTTTGTATCTTGGGACTTGTAGTTCTTAGGGGTGATTCTGTCTAAATACTGCTTTGTGTCTTGGGACTTGTAGTTTTACCGCCCTCTTGTCGGTAGATCCGCCGTAGTGTCTCACTCATTTCGGTCCAGGATAGGCCCGGCTCTAGAGAGTACTCAGTACTGACACCAGGCGGATCCGCACATCGGACGCCCTTTTCTTTTTCCCTCCCAGTTCAAAAACTTAACGACTGAGTCGCAGTTGCTGACTGCTCCGTCTGGGTGGAGGAACTATTGTGAGGTACAAGGAGGATACGAACAAGGTAAGCAGCTAACGCTAAACCAAGCTGTCAAAATATGCTTTATTTGTACAGCTGCCTAGTAAAATCATACCGGTCATAGATAACGTATTTAACTGCGTTGTATTTGGTTTTTAATTCTGAAATATGCGCTTATGGCAGGCCAAGTTAGCTCAAGTTACAGCACATTAGCACTAGCTAACATAGCGTTAGAGTTGAGATAAAGCTAACAAACTCCCAGTTGGATGGGATGTATTTCTGTCTGTCAGGGGCTGATTTTATCATTAATTAGCGTTAACGTTGCCTGCCCTGGTTATTTAGATCCAGCCCTAAGCGCATATTTCAGGAGCAAGATCCCACTGTAAGTTAATGTTAGCTAGCTAACATGATGGGCAGGTTCTGATGTAACGTTGCTCGTTTGAGCCACGTTTTTAGCCGATATTTGTATAGATAATAAATAATGTATGTATAACAGTATGCCGAATTAGCTATCAGTAGTTTCTTCTTCTTATTGTAGCCATGGACGTACAGCTAAATGTGACGGGGTGAATTTAATATCGAAGAAAGGTTAAAATGCGATTATCCTCAGGCTAGTTTTGTAGCAAACTTACCAGGTAGTGACAAGTTAAAATGAAAAGTTACAAGACAAGGACAGTAAGATTAATAGCAGCAAGTCTAGTATATATATGTAAACAGTGTATTCCAGAATAGTATGTAATATTACTGTGATTAAGTAATGATAGTGCTGTCTGCATTAATATAGTAAATTAGAAATATAGTATATGACATGGTAAGACAATATAACATTAACATAGAATCGTATTGTACAGTATAGTATAAGGTATAAGAATGTAATTAGTAATAATAATATATAATAACATAATATAGCGTAGTAGTACAGTAAGAGTATATTATGTATATAATATAGCAAAGAATATAAGTAAATCAGGGGAGCTGTGGTCTCCACTGCTGTTGTATTCGTCCGATGGCTGCTTAGATAGTGCTTAGGTTTGGACCTTGGTGGGATGAGCCGCTGGCTGAATTAAGATTAACATACAATAACATTATATGTGTCTGTGTTCTATTGCAGCTTACAGCATAGTGGCACCTATCTGATGACTCATCCTTTCCTGCTGCCTGAAAAAAGTAAGATTAAATACAGTTTTAAACACCATTTAATTGTCTATTTTGTCAAATACTGACAGTCGTTCACACATGCATCAGCTTTTAAAATCTAATAAATTGACATATTTGAATTTTTAGGCACAGACCCTTGCTTTGACTCTCTGCTTTACACTTTATTACCAGATGTTCCTATTAATACTAAATAATTTGACCATATCTAGGCGCTACAGTGCAGGTTTTATTTGCTCTATGTCACCATGCATATGTTCTGTTGATAATCAAATTATATTTAATGAGGTATTATGGGTATTGTAGGTTTTACAGCTCCCAGTACATACTAAATTGTTGCTGCACCCACAGTCAAAGTAGAGAACGTCCTCTGTAGTGTATTTGCAATAACAAGCACACAGGCACAGTATGTTCATTAAAACCTCTTCATTTTAACTGGGAGGACAGCTTTGGAAATGCACCTAATTTTCTTAAGTAGGTCCACTATTTCTGATCATTATTATAGTTTCTGTTGTTGTTGTTGTTGTTGTTGTTATTATTATTATTATTTCATCTGCTTCTGTTCCTGCAGTGATTCCCAGGTGCAGGCTCAGAGTGAGGCCATCACTGAAGAAGACCTGAGGCTGATCCAGGAGAGAGAGTCATCCATCAGGCAGTTAGAGGCACAAATAAGAGTCAAATGTCTCTGTCAGCATGGCTAGTAATATGTACAGTATCTCATCAGCTCTGTGTTTCCCTTTCACATGAACCATCTCTCTTTATGCTGCTGGATTCAGGCTGACATCACAGACATCAATGACATCTTCAAGGACTTGGGGATGATGATCCATGAGCAGGGAGACATGATAGGTGAGCTTTTGTCACCTTCTTGTCTGTCTGTGCCATGTATCCCACTGAGGACGACTTCATACAGACAGTAAGAGAAGAAGTCTTCCAACAGGTGAGTGGCGTGTCATATATTTATTTAAGGTGTCACATCTAAAGACAACCACATGGAAGGATTAAGAAAAGAGGTAGTTCACACAGAGCGTTTCTATCATCAGTATGGTAAATCAAAAACACATTTTAAAATGCCAACAAGCAACATTTGAAGCTAGGTTAAGTATGCCAAATCTTTGTTGTTGCATCCTGTCCTGACAGCAAATGTCCTCAGTTTTGTCTTCATGTTTTCTCTCGTCAGGCTCAGCGCCTCAAGTCTCATCCTTCCATAATAACTTGGAGCGGGAACAATGAAAACGAAGCTGCTCTGGCAACAGACTGGTTCAACGTCCCCGTTTCCCAGAGGCCTACATACCTGAAAGACTATGTGACGCTGTATGTGAAGAACATCAGGGCGATAGTTAAGGAGGTGAGAGTCGAGTCGTCATGATTTATGTTTTTAAAAGATTACTGATTGTTAAAGGCAGGGTGGGCGATCCTGAGAAACTAGCAAGATTACACTACATTTTTAAACATGGAACAACCCGGCTGACACATCAACCCACAAATCCTCAATCCTTACAAGTTGAACATCACTGTGAAGGTAAATAAACAGGCGTTACAACCATGTAAAATACGATGACAATTAGCATTGTAGCAATAGAGAAATAATTCACCAAACACGAATTTTAGTTTATAACAAAATGTTAATAAGATCTTTACCAACCCTCCCTTTAAAAGCGTGATATACAACATGATTTATTGTCAGTGTTTGTTTTTTTATAATCATATCAAAAGTCAGTAGAAACATACAGTAATTCTTCTGTAAGAATCAGTGCAAAGAAGAGGTGGAAGCACACTGTTTTAACGCCTTTATTATTATTTCATTTTATGTATGTATTTTTTTTTATTACAAATGTATTTTTCATAAATTTATACTGTGTAAAAATAAAAATTGCAAGTCAGAAAAAATACAAAGAAACTAAAGGCTGTTAAGTGAATCTAATATCTGCTTCAGGAGGACCGGAGTCGGGGCTGAGTCGGAGCAGGAGGGTTGGGTGGCGGCGAACCCCTACGACCCTCACTACGGCGACACACACTACTACAGCTACGCTCTGGACTGCTGGGACTGGACGGCTTTCCCTCGAACGCCTCCGAGTACGGCTTCCAGTCGTGGCCGTCCTTCTCCACTCTGCAGCCGGTGACTGAATAAACCTTTTAGTGATGATTTTACCAGTAGATTTGTATCTAAAATCTGAGGTGTCCTCTTCAATATTCTGGAGAATTTCAGACATATTTGGGTCTCTTTTGTGCCAATTTTTACTTTAGTTTTTGTTTTCTTTTTAACTGATTAAGAACCAAAGATGCCACCATTATTTCCAACTGCATTGCTAACGGGGGGTTTAACTTTAAAAGTTGAAGTTTGAAATTAAATTAAAAAATTATTTTATGTAGTTGGTACAAAGTTTCCGTCTGTTTTTGTGGTGTTTCAGGTTTCCATTAAAGACGATTGGCGCTACAACAGTCATTTCTCTTCACATCATCAACACCACGAGGACGGGAACCAGCAGATGTTACGGCAGGCTGCTTTACACTTCAACCTGCCAAACTCCACCGACCCCTTGAAAAGATTCACAGACACTCTCTGCATCACTCGGGTAAATCACACCAGCCACCATCGCCTCACAACCACTTCCTGTAAATCACCATTTTCAAAGGGCTCCCTTGACCTCTGACCTCTAGATTTGTGAATGTAAATGGGTTCTGTGGGTACCCACGACTCTCTCCTTTACAGACATGCCCACTTGATAATAATCACATGCAGTATAAATGTGTTTTTTCCTCCTATTCTAAAATGGTGTGTTTGAATAGTTCTGCATACTGGGGTCCCTAAACAACAGGTATCACTCTATAGGTGACAGTCTTGGGGATCCAATGAGCTTTAAACTTGACCTCACCGTGTAAAATGACCTGTGGTGACCTCTAGGCTAATCACAGCCTCATGAAACTTGACAGCCTTAAACTAGACACCTGGAGCACTCAGAGGATGGATGGCTTTCCTAGCTACATTGACAATAAGTGGGTTTCTGTGCAGTTTACACAGCTCGCCATCTAATTGCCGAAAAATGCAATTCTTGCAGAAATCTCCAAATGTCAAAAGTTTTTGATACCAAATCACAGCATGGATTTTTCTCTGGTGTTCCTCAAGGTCTTGGTGTCTTAATGTGGTATTTTGTAGGGAGTATTGGTTATTTTATCAATTCTTGACAGAAAAAAATGACAAAATTTAGCACCAAATTATAATGTTCTGAACCCGTATACAGTTTCAACATTTATTTTAAGGGGATAAACACTGTTTACATGTAGTAATGGTAATGTTTCATGTCCAGGTCATGCAGGCTCAGTGTGTGAAGACACAGGCCGAGTTTTATCGGCGAAGTCAGAGTGAGATCATTGAGGGCAAAGGTCGCACTATGGGCGCTCTCTACTGGCATCTCTCTGTTAAAATCCAGATTTTTATCTCACAAACAACCACTCTGTGCTTTTTTTCCCCCCCCTCAGCGGAGTTCCCGGAAGAAGATATGCATCCTTAGACACAGTGGTCTGCAGTGCGGGGCCCCCCAAAGGGAACGGTTCTGGCTCCGTTCCTCTTCACGCTCTACACTTCAGACTTCTCCTACAATTCACCAACCTGTCACCTACAAAAGTTCTCTGACGACTCTGCTATCGTCGGCCTCATCACTGATGGGGACGATGGGGAGTACAGAGAACTTTCCCAGGACTTTGTGAACTGGTGCCTGTGGAACCACCTCCAGATCAACGCGGGGAAAACTAAAGAGCTGGTGGTGGATTTCCGCAGGCAAACTCATCCCCCTCCAACACCGGTGAACATCCAGGGATCAGACATTGAGATGGTGACATCTTATAAATACCTGGGTGTTCACCTGAACAATAAACTGGAGTGGACTACAAACTCCTCTGCACTCCATAAAAAAGGCCAGAGCAGACTGTATCTGCTCAGGAGACTGAGGTCTTTTGGAGTGCAGGGGACACTACTGAAAACATTTTATGACACCGTGGTGGCATCAGCCATTTTTTATGGTGTGGTCTGCTGGGGCAGCAGCATCACAGCTGCAGACAGGAAGAGGCTGGATAAGATTATCAAAAGGGCCAGCTCTGTCCTGGGATGCTCTCTGGACACAGTGCAGGTGGTGGGAGAGAGGAGGATGATGGCTAAGCTGTCATCCATGATGGAGAAGGACTCCCACCCCATGAGAGACACCATCAGAGCTCTGGAGAGCTCCTTCAGTGACAGGCTGCTACACCCTAAGTGTACAAAGGAGCGTTACAGACGGTCCTTCCTGCCTGCAGCTGTTAGACTCCACAACCAGCACTGCTCCCAGTAGACCACATACACATACACATTCACAACAAACTCACTGGACATAAGTGCAATAACAACACATATGTGCAATCTTATCATCTGTGCAATTATAGCAACTGGACAATAATATTTTTTTAATATGCTGGACATATTTGTAGCCTTACTTCTCTTTATGTATATATTGTTTTATTTATTTGTATTAATATTCTTTTAAAACCAATGCTTCTTTTTTACTGCACTATCCACTTTGCTGCGGTAACATGTAAATTTCTCCACTGTGGGACAAATAAAGGAATATCTTATCTTATCTTGTATCTTATTATTGGACTCATCTGGAGCGCTGTGGGAAAATGAGGGCCTCTTCTTCCTCCTCTTTGCCGCCGCCTCTCCTGTTTAGTCATCAGCCTGGCACAAAGGATGAAGCACTGACTGTCCTCTCCTCATCCTCCTCCTTTTCTCAACGATGTGTTTGAGTATTTCTGCGTACTGAGACCCCTAAACAGTGTTGAATTCCACTAATTGGGTCTCACTGTAAAGCTGAGACTCTTGTGGATACAACTGCATCCAACTGTATTCATGTGTGATGATGTTAGTCCCCATAGGAGCCATTTCATTGTAGTGAAACCATTTTTTGAAACTTGACTGTATAAAATGACCTGTGGTGACCCCTAGGATAATCACAGCCTCATGAAAGTTTACAGTCACAAACTAGAGACATACAGCATTCAGAGGATGGATGGCTTTCCTAAGTAGATTAACAATAAGGGGCTTTCTGAGCACTTTACACAGCAGAAGTACTCACCATCTAATTGTAGAAAAGTGCAATTCTTGCAGAAAGTTTTTGATACCAAATCAAGGTCAAGGTCTAAGGTCTTACTAGGGTATTTCTATTTTATAGCTACAGGTCATGTGACTCATTTGGAAAGACAAAATAAACATTTAAATAAAATGAATGTCAGACACTTTATATTCATTAGATTTTTTTATTTATTTATGCAATGCTATAACAAGGTGTAACAAGTTTAGGATGTTCTGGAAGTTTGTATCGTGGCTCACCCTTGCGTGAGCAAACGAGATTGGAACTGTAGGGATGCTATTGCTAGGGAATGACCGGATCACCCGGAGCAAACCCTAACACAAACATCCTACTACTTTCTAATCCAAACATTGAAGTTATGCAGATGGATTCGCTTTTCTCTGGCCTTCACAGCCTTCAATTTTTCTTGTTGTTGGAACAGCAATGAAGAATTTGCATTCTTCATGGCAGAAAGAAGAGCCAGAGTGCAGCGTGATTTGGACTTTTATCGTGCGAAGGAAAATATCATCTTCCGTCGCACGATAAAAGTCCAAATCACGCTGACGCTCTGGCTCTTCTTTCTGCCTTTTCTCCTGCATCTGCTTCAGAAGGATGGCACAGTGTCTATGAAAATCTGCAATGTTGTTTGCCTTCTCTTCCTGCTTCTGCTTTGCCAATGCAGCCACTGACATGGCTTCATACTTGGCAAGCTTTTCCTTCTCCTTCAGAGTTGTGTCGGCAGCCTGCAGAAGCAGGCTGAGGCGTGCCAGGTCTTCCATAAGTCTCTGTTGACGTGACTGAAGGTCCTTGGACCTCTCTGCTTTTGCAGTCGGTTTTAGCAACAAACTGCAATTTGCATTCTTCATCGCAGCATTCTCCTCCTGCAGTCTGGCACGTTTCTCAGCTGCCAGGGAGATATTGAAGTTTTGCAGATCCATTTGCTTTTCTCTGGCCATCACAGCCTTCAATTTTTCTTGTTGTTGGAACAGCCTGCATTCATCTTCCTTTGCACGATAAAAGTCCAAATCACGCTGCCGCTCTGACTCTTCTTTCTGCCTTTTCTCCTGCATCTGCTTCAGAAGGATGTCACGGTATCTATGACGCTTTGCAATGTTGTTTGCCTCCTCTTCCTGCTTCTGCTTTGCCAATGCAGCCACTGACATGGCTTCATACTTGGCAAGCTTTTCCTTCTTCAGAGTTGTGTCGGCAGCCTGCTTCTTCCTGAGGCGTGCCAGGTCTTCCATAAGTCTCTGTTGACGTGACTGAAGGTCCTTGGACCTCTCTGCTTTTGCAGTCGGTTTTAGCAACAAACTGCAATTTGCATTCTTCATCGCAGCATTCTCCTCCTGCAGTCTGGCACGTTTCTCAGCTGCCAGGGAGATATTGAAGTTTTGCAGCTCGATTTGCTTTTCTCTGGCCTCCGCAGCCTTCAATTTTTCTTGTTGCTGGAACAGCCTGCATTCATCTTCCTTCGCACGATAAAAGTCCAAATCACGCTGCCGCTCTGACTCTTCTTTCTGCCTTTTCTCCTGCATCTGCTTCAGAAGGATGTCACGGTATCTATGACGCTTTGCAATGTTGTTTGCCTCCTCTTCCTGCTTCTGCTTTGCCAATGCAGCCACTGACATGGCTTCATACTTGGCAAGCTTTTCCTTCTTCAGAGTTGTGTCGGCAGCCTGCTTCTTCCTGAGGCGTGCCAGGTCTTCCATAACTGTCTGTTGACGTGACTGAAGGTCCTTGGACCTCTCTGCTTTTGCAGTCGGTTTTAGCAACAAACTGCAATTTGCATTCTTCATCGCAGCATTCTCCTCCTGCAGTCTGGCACGTTTCTCAGCTGCCAGGGAGATATTGAAGTTTTGCAGCTCGATTTGCTTTTCTCTGGCCTCCGCAGCCTTCAATTTTTCTTGTTGCTGGAACAGCCTGCATTCATCTTCCTTCGCACGATAAAAGTCCAAATCACGCTGCCGCTCTGACTCTTCTTTCTGCCTTTTCTCCTGCATCTGCTTCAGAAGGATGTCACGGTATCTATGACGCTTTGCAATGTTGTTTGCCTCCTCTTCCTGCTTCTGCTTTGCCAATGCAGCCACTGACATGGCTTCATACTTGGCAAGCTTTTCCTTCTTCAGAGTTGTGTCGGCAGCCTGCTTCTTCCTGAGGCGTGCCAGGTCTTCCATAACTGTCTGTTGACGTGACTGAAGGTCCTTGGACCTCTCTGCTTTTGCAGTCGGTTTTAGCAACAAACTGCAATTTGCATTCTTCATCGCAGCATTCTCCTCCTGCAGTCTGGCACGTTTCTCAGCTGCCAGGGAGATATTGAAGTTTTGCAGCTCGATTTGCTTTTCTCTGGCCTTCGCAGCCTTCAATTTTTCTTGTTGTTGGAACAGCCTGCATTCATCTTCCTTCGCACGATAAAAGTCCAAATCACGCTGCCGCTCTGACTCTTCTTTCTGCCTTTTCTCCTGCATCTGCTTCAGAAGGATGTCACGGTATCTATGACGCTTTGCAATGTTGTTTGCCTCCTCTTCCTGCTTCTGCTTTGCCAATGAAGCCACTGACATGGCTTTACACTTGGCAAGCTTTTCCTTCTTCAGAGTTGTGTCGGCAGCCTGCTTCTTCCTGAGGCGTGCCAGGTCTTCCATAACTGTCTGTTGACGTGACTGAAGGTCCTTGGACCTCTCTGCTTTTGCAGTCGGTTTTAGCAACAAACTGCAATTTGCATTCTTCATCGCAGCATTCTCCTCCTGCAGTCTGGCACGTTTTGCAGCTGCCAGGGAGATATTGAAGTTTTGCAGCTCGATGTGCTTTTCTCTGGCCTTCGCAGCCTTCAATTTTTCTTGTTGTTGGAACAGCCTGCATTCATCTTCCTTCGCACGATAATAGTCCAAATCACGCTGACGCTCAGACAGTTTTGTCTGCCTTTTCTCCTGGATCTGGCGTGCCAGGTCTTCCAGAACTGTCTGTTGACGTGACTGAGGGTCCTTGAACCTCTCAGCTTTGCATATGTCCCATGGTTTTGACTCTACGCTAAGTCTGAACATTTTGGCTCTGAAATGTTCACTCGTGTTTTGTTAACACTGTAAATACTCCTGTGTAACTTGCAATAAATACAAAACTACAACTATTACTACTACTTTTTGCCTTTGAAGTCGTGTATTGTTAACACTGTTAACACTAATGTATTGTTAACACTGTAAATACTCCTGTGTAACTTGCAATAAATACAAAACTACAACTACTACTTATACTACTTTTTGCCTTTGAAGTTTATGGTGCTTTATGACATCATTCTGTAGTCCTAAATACTGCTTCCTGTCATGGGACTTGTAGTTCTTAGGGTTGATTCTGTCTAAATACTGCTTTGTATCTTGGGACTTGTAGTTCTTAGGGGTGATTCTGTCTAAATACTGCTTTGTGTCTTGGGACTTGTAGTTTTACCGCCCTCTTGTCGGTAGATCCGCCGTAGTGTCTCACTCATTTCGGTCCAGGATAGGCCCGGCTCTAGAGAGTACTCAGTACTGACACCAGGCGGATCCGCACATCGGACGCCCTTTTCTTTTTCCCTCCCAGTTCAAAAACTTAACGACTGAGTCGCAGTTGCTGACTGCTCCGTCTGGGTGGAGGAACTATTGTGAGGTACAAGGAGGATACGAACAAGGTAAGCAGCTAACGCTAAACCAAGCTGTCAAAATATGCTTTATTTGTACAGCTGCCTAGTAAAATCATACCGGTCATAGATAACGTATTTAACTGCGTTGTATTTGGTTTTTAATTCTGAAATATGCGCTTATGGCAGGCCAAGTTAGCTCAAGTTACAGCACATTAGCACTAGCTAACATAGCGTTAGAGTTGAGATAAAGCTAACAAACTCCCAGTTGGATGGGATGTATTTCTGTCTGTCAGGGGCTGATTTTATCATTAATTAGCGTTAACGTTGCCTGCCCTGGTTATTTAGATCCAGCCCTAAGCGCATATTTCAGGAGCAAGATCCCACTGTAAGTTAATGTTAGCTAGCTAACATGATGGGCAGGTTCTGATGTAACGTTGCTCGTTTGAGCCACGTTTTTAGCCGATATTTGTATAGATAATAAATAATGTATGTATAACAGTATGCCGAATTAGCTATCAGTAGTTTCTTCTTCTTATTGTAGCCATGGACGTACAGCTAAATGTGACGGGGTGAATTTAATATCGAAGAAAGGTTAAAATGCGATTATCCTCAGGCTAGTTTTGTAGCAAACTTACCAGGTAGTGACAAGTTAAAATGAAAAGTTACAAGACAAGGACAGTAAGATTAATAGCAGCAAGTCTAGTATATATATGTAAACAGTGTATTCCAGAATAGTATGTAATGTTACTGTGATTAAGTAATGATAGTGCTGTCTGCATTAATATAGTAAATTAGAAATATAGTATATGACATGGTAAGACAATATAACATTAACATAGAATCGTATTGTACAGTATAGTATAAGGTATAAGAATGTAATTAGTAATAATAATATATAATAACATAATATAGCGTAGTAGTACAGTAAGAGTATATTATGTATATAATATAGCAAAGAATATAAGTAAATCAGGGGAGCTGTGGTCTCCACTGCTGTTGTATTCGTCCGATGGCTGCTTAGATAGTGCTTAGGTTTGGACCTTGGTGGGATGAGCCGCTGGCTGAATTAAGATTAACATACAATAACATTATATGTGTCTGTGTTCTATTGCAGCTTACAGCATAGTGGCACCTATCTGATGACTCATCCTTTCCTGCTGCCTGAAAAAAGTAAGATTAAATACAGTTTTAAACACCATTTAATTGTCTATTTTGTCAAATACTGACAGTCGTTCACACATGCATCAGCTTTTAAAATCTAATAAATTGACATATTTGAATTTTTAGGCACAGACCCTTGCTTTGACCCTCTGCTTTACACTTTACTACCAGATGTTCCTATTAATACTAAATAATTTGACCATATCTAGGCGCTACAGTGCAGGTTTTATTTGCTCTATGTCACCATGCATATGTTCTGTTGATAATCAAATTATATTTAATGAGGTATTATGGGTATTGTAGGTTTTACAGCTCCCAGTACATACTAAATTGTTGCTGCACCCACAGTCAAAGTAGAGAACGTCCTCTGTAGTGTATTTGCAATAACAAGCACACAGGCACAGTATGTTCATTAAAACCTCTTCATTTTCACTGGGAGGACAGCTTTGGAAATGCACCTAATTTTCTTAAGTAGGTCCACTATTTCTGATCATTATTATAGTTTCTGTTGTTGTTGTTGTTGTTGTTGTTGTTGTTATTATTATTATTTCATCTGCTTCTGTTCCTGCAGTGATTCCCAGGTGCAGGCTCAGAGTGAGGCCATCACTGAAGAAGACCTGAGGCTGATCCAGGAGAGAGAGTCATCCATCAGGCAGTTAGAGGCACAAATAAGAGTCAAATGTCTCTGTCAGCATGGCTAGTAATATGTACAGTATCTCATCAGCTCTGTGTTTCCCTTTCACATGAACCATCTCTCTTTATGCTGCTGGATTCAGGCTGACATCACAGACATCAATGACATCTTCAAGGACTTGGGGATGATGATCCATGAGCAGGGAGACATGATAGGTGAGCTTTTGTCACCTTCTTGTCTGTCTGTGCCATGTATCCCACTGAGGACGACTTCATACAGACAGTAAGAGAAGAAGTCTTCCAACAGGTGAGTGGCGTGTCATATATTTATTTAAGGTGTCACATCTAAAGACAACCACATGGAAGGATTAAGAAAAGAGGTAGTTCACACAGAGCGTTTCTATCATCAGTATGGTAAATCAAAAACACATTTTAAAATGCCAACAAGCAACATTTGAAGCTAGGTTAAGTATGCCAAATCTTTGTTGTTGCATCCTGTCCTGACAGCAAATGTCCTCAGTTTTGTCTTCATGTTTTCTCTCGTCAGGCTCAGCGCCTCAAGTCTCATCCTTCCATAATAACTTGGAGCGGGAACAATGAAAACGAAGCTGCTCTGGCAACAGACTGGTTCAACGTCCCCGTTTCCCAGAGGCCTACATACCTGAAAGACTATGTGACGCTGTATGTGAAGAACATCAGGGCGATAGTTAAGGAGGTGAGAGTCGAGTCGTCATGATTTATGTTTTTAAAAGATTACTGATTGTTAAAGGCAGGGTGGGCGATCCTGAGAAACTAGCAAGAGTACACTACATTTTTAAACATGGAACAACCCGGCTGACACATCAACCCACAAATCCTCAATCCTTACAAGTTGAACATCACTGTGAAGGTAAATAAACAGGCGTTCCAACCATGTAAAATACGATGACAATTAGCATTGTAGCAATAGAGAAATAATTCACCAAACACGAATTTTAGTTTATAACAAAATGTTAATAAGATCTTTACCAACCCTCCCTTTAAAAGCGTGATATACAACATGATTTATTGTCAGTGTTTGTTTTTTTATAATCATATCAAAAGTCAGTAGAAACATACAGTAATTCTTCTGTAAGAATCAGTGCAAAGAAGAGGTGGAAGCACACTGTTTTAACGCCTTTATTATTATTTCATTTTATGTATGTATTTTTTTTTATTACAAATGTATTTTTCATAAATTTATACTGTGTAAAAATAAAAATTGCAAGTCAGAAAAAATACAAAGAAACTAAAGGCTGTTAAGTGAATCTAATATCTGCTTCAGGAGGACCGGAGTCGGGGCTGAGTCGGAGCGGGAGGGTTGGGTGGCGGCGAACCCCTACGACCCTCACTACGGCGACACACACTACTACAGCTACGCTCTGGACTGCTGGGACTGGACGGCTTTCCCTCGAACGCCTCCGAGTACGGCTTCCAGTCGTGGCCGTCCTTCTCCACTCTGCAGCCGGTGACTGAATAAACCTTTTAGTGATGATTTTACCAGTAGATTTGTATCTAAAATCTGAGGTGTCCTCTTCAATATTCTGGAGAATTTCAGACATATTTGGGTCTCTTTTGTGCCAATTTTTACTTTAGTTTTGTTTTCTTTTTAACTGATTAAGAACCAAAGATGCCACCATTATTTCCAACTGCATTGCTAACGGGGGGTTTAACTTTAAAAGTTGAAGTTTGAAATTAAAAGTTCAATCCGGTTTTTCAACTATGCCTGACATCCTCAGGCAAAGGGATTGCCCTATAAAAACGAGACTATCAGCTAACTAGGCTACATTTACATTTGTTTGAATGTTGATTAGTGTACATTGTCCTCTAACAAATAAAATTGATTAAGGGGCAAGGATACATTTTGACAACTACAAGTACTACTGCTCCTAAAATTTATAATAATGATGATTGTTGCTTGTCGTATTCCACAATGTAGTATAGATTTCTGACCCAGAATAAAATGTAAACCTTATTTTATATCTTAAAATAATTAATACTAAAATGAAAGATGATGAAAAGATACATTTTAAAAGACCGTCCTTCACAGCCACAGAACTCAGTTGAAGATTTATTTTATGTAGTTGGTATAAAGTTTCCGTCTGTTTTTGTGGTGTTTCAGGTTTCCATTAAAGACGATTGGCGCTACAACAGTCATTTCTCTTCACATCATCAACACCACGAGGACGGGAACCAGCAGATGTTACGGCAGGCTGCTTTACACTTCAACCTGCCAAACTCCACCGACCCCTTGAAAAGATTCACAGACACTCTCTGCATCACTCGGGTAAATCACACCAGCCACCATCGCCTCACAACCACTTCCTGTAAATCACCATTTTCAAAGGGCTCCCTTGACCTCTGACCTCTAGATTTGTGAATGTAAATGGGTTCTGTGGGTACCCACGACTCTCTCCTTTACAGACATGCCCACTTGATAATAATCACATGCAGTATAAATGTGTTTTTTCCTCCTATTCTAAAATGGTGTGTTTGAATAGTTCTGCATACTGGGGTCCCTAAACAACAGGTATCACTCTATAGGTGACAGTCTTGGGGATCCAATGAGCTTTAAACTTGACCTCACCGTGTAAAATGACCTGTGGTGACCTCTAGGCTAATCGCAGCCTCATGAAACTTGACAGCCTTAAACTAGAGACCTGGAGCATTCAGAGGATGGATGGCTTTCCTAGCTACATTGACAATAAGTGGGTTTCTGTGCAGTTTACACAGCTCGCCATCTAGTTGCCGAAAAATGCAATTCTCGCAGAAATCTCCAAATGTCAAAAGTTTTTGATACCAAATCACAGCATGGATTTTTCTCTGGTGTTCCTCAAGGTCTTGGTGTCTTAATGTGGTATTTTGTAGGGAGTATTGGTTATTTTATCAATTCTTGACAGAAAAAAATGACTAAATTTAGCACCAAATTATAATGTTCTGAACCCGTATACAGTTTCAACATTTATTTTAAGGGGATAAACGCTGTTTACATGTAGTAATGGTAATGTTTCATGTCCAGGTCATGCAGGCTCAGTGTGTGAAGACACAGGCCGAGTTTTATCGGCGAAGTCAGAGTGAGATCATTGAGGGCAAAGGTCGCACTATGGGCGCTCTCTACTGGCATCTCTCTGTTAAAATCCAGATTTTTATCTCACAAACAACCACTCTGTGCTTTTTTCCCCCCCCCTCAGCGGAGTTCCCAGAAGAAGATATGCATCCTTAGACACAGTGGTCTGCAGTGCGGGGCCCCCGCAGGGAACGGTTCTGGCTCCGTTCCTCTTCACGCTCTACACTTCAGACTTCTCCTACAATTCACCAACCTGTCACCTACAAAAGTTCTCTGACGACTCTGCTATCGTCGGCCTCATCACTGATGGGGACGATGGGGAGTACAGAGAACTTTCCCAGGACTTTGTGAACTGGTGCCTGTGGAACCACCTCCAGATCAACGCGGGGAAAACTAAAGAGCTGGTGGTGGATTTCCGCAGGCAAACTCATCCCCCTCCAACACCGGTGAACATCCAGGGATCAGACATTGAGATGGTGACATCTTATAAATACCTGGGTGTTCACCTGAACAATAAACTGGAGTGGACTACAAACTCCTCTGCACTCCATAAAAAAGGCCAGAGCAGACTGTATCTGCTCAGGAGACTGAGGTCTTTTGGAGTGCAGGGGACACTACTGAAAACATTTTATGACACCGTGGTGGCATCAGCCATTTTTTATGGTGTGGTCTGCTGGGGCAGCAGCATCACAGCTGCAGACAGGAAGAGGCTGGATAAGATTATCAAAAGGGCCAGCTCTGTCCTGGGATGCTCTCTGGACACAGCGCAGGTGGTGGGAGAGAGGAGGATGATGGCTAAGCTGTCATCCATGATGGAGAAGGACTCCCACCCCATGAGAGACACCATCAGAGCTCTGGAGAGCTCCTTCAGTGACAGGCTGCTACACCCTAAGTGTACAAAGGAGCGTTACAGACGGTCCTTCCTGCCTGCAGCTGTTAGACTCCACAACCAGCACTGCTCCCAGTAGACCACATACACATACACATTCACAACAAACTCACTGGACATAAGTGCAATAACAACACATATGTGCAATCTTATCATCTGTGCAATTATAGCAACTGGACAATAATATTTTTTTAATATGCTGGACATATTTGTAGCCTTACTTCTCTTTATGTATATATTGTTTTATTTATTTGTATTAATATTCTTTTAAAACCAATGCTTCTTTTTTACTGCACTATCCACTTTGCTGCGGTAACATGTAAATTTCTCCACTGTGGGACAAATAAAGGAATATCTTATCTTATCTTGTATCTTATTATTGGACTCATCTGGAGCGCTGTGGGAAAATGAGGGCCTCTTCTTCCTCCTCTTTGCCGCCGCCTCTCCTGTTTAGTCATCAGCCTGGCACAAAGGATGAAGCACTGACTGTCCTCTCCTCATCCTCCTCCTTTTCTCAACGATGTGTTTGAGTATTTCTGCGTACTGAGACCCCTAAACAGTGTTGAATTCCACTAATTGGGTCTCACTGTAAAGCTGAGACTCTTGTGGATACAACTGCATCCAACTGTATTCATGTGTGATGATGTTAGTCCCCATAGGAGCCATTTCATTGTAGTGAAACCATTTTTTGAAACTTGACTGTATAAAATGACCTGTGGTGACCCCTAGGATAATCACAGCCTCATGAAAGTTTACAGTCACAAACTAGAGACATACAGCATTCAGAGGATGGATGGCTTTCCTAAGTAGATTAACAATAAGGGGGTTTCTGAGCACTTTACACAGCAGAAGTACTCACCATCTAATTGTAGAAAAGTGCAATTCTTGCAGAAAGTTTTTGATACCAAATCAAGGTCAAGGTCTAAGGTCTTACTAGGGTATTTCTATTTTATAGCTACAGGTCATGTGACTCATTTGGAAAGACAAAATAAACATTTAAATAAAATGAATGTCAGACACTTTATATTCATTAGATTTTTTTATTTATTTATGCAATGCTATAACAAGGTGTAACAAGTTTAGGATGTTCTGGAAGTTTGTATCGTGGCTCACCCTTGCGTGAGCAAACGAGATTGGAACTGTAGGGATGCTATTGCTAGGGAATGACCGGATCACCCGGAGTAAACCCTAACACAAACATCCTACTACTTTCTAATCCAAACATTGAAGTTATGCAGATGGATTGGCTTTTCTCTGGCCTTCACAGCCTTCAATTTTTCTTGTTGTTGGAACAGCAATGAAGAATTTGCATTCTTTTTCATGGCAGAAAGAAGAGCCAGAGTGCAGCGTGATTTGGACTTTTATCGTGCGACGGAAGATGATATTTTCCTTCGCACGATAAAAGTCCAAATCACGCTGACGCTCTGGCTCTTCTTTCTGCCTTTTCTCCTGCATCTGCTTCAGAAGGATGGCACAATGTCTATGACAATCTGCAATGTTGTTTGCCTTCTCTTCCTGCTTCTGCTTTGCCAATACAGCCACTGACATGGCTTCATACTTGGCAAGCTTTTCCTTCTCCTTCAGAGTTGTGTCGGCAGCCTGCAGATTCTGGCTGAGGCGTGCCAGGTCTTCCATAAGTCTCTGTTGACGTGACTGAAGGTCCTTGGACCTCTCTGCTCTTGCAGTCGGTTTTAGCAACAAACTGCAATTTGCATTCTTCATCGCAGCATTCTCCTCCTGCAGTCTGGCACGTTTCTCAGCTGCCAGGGAGATATTGAAGTTTTGCAGCTCGATTTGCTTTTCTCTGGCCATCACAGCCTTCAATTTTTCTTGTTGTTGGAACAGCCTGCATTCATCTTCCTTTGCACGATAAAAGTCCAAATCACGCTGCCGCTCTGACTCTTCTTTCTGCCTTTTCTCCTGCATCTGCTTCAGAAGGATGTCACGGTATCTATGACGCTTTGCAATGTTGTTTGCCTCCTCTTCCTGCTTCTGCTTTGCCAATGCAGCCACTGACATGGCTTCATACTTGGCAAGCTTTTCCTTCTTCAGAGTTGTGTCGGCAGCCTGCTTCTTCCTGAGGCGTGCCAGGTCTTCCATAAGTCTCTGTTGACGTGACTGAAGGTCCTTGGACCTCTCTGCTTTTGCAGTCGGTTTTAGCAACAAACTGCAATTTGCATTCTTCATCGCAGTATTCTCCTCCTGCAGTCTGGCACGTTTCTCAGCTGCCAGGGAGATATTGAAGTTTTGCAGCTCGATTTGCTTTTCTCTGGCCTCCGCAGCCTTCAATTTTTCTTGTTGTTGGAACAGCCTGCATTCATCTTCCTTTGCACGATAAAAGTCCAAATCACGCTGCCGCTCTGACTCTTCTTTCTGCCTTTTCTCCTGCATCTGCTTCAGAAGGATGTCACGGTATCTATGACGCTTTGCAATGTTGTTTGCCTCCTCTTCCTGCTTCTGCTTTGCCAATGCAGCCACTGACATGGCTTCATACTTGGCAAGCTTTTCCTTCTCCTTCAGAGTTGTGTCGGCAGCCTGCAGATTCTTCCTGAGGCGTGCCAGGTCTTCCATAACTGTCTGTTGACGTGACTGAAGGTCCTTGGACCTCTCTGCTTTTGCAGTCGGTTTTAGCAACAAACTGCAATTTGCATTCTTCATCGCAGCATTCTCCTCCTGCAGTCTGGCACGTTTCTCAGCTGCCAGGGAGATATTGAAGTTTTGCAGCTCGATTTGCTTTTCTCTGGCCTTCGCAGCCTTCAATTTTTCTTGTTGTTGGAACAGCCTGCATTCATCTTCCTTCGCACGATAAAAGTCCAAATCACGCTGCCGCTCTGACTCTTCTTTCTGCCTTTTCTCCTGCATCTGCTTCAGAAGGATGTCACGGTATCTATGACGCTTTGCAATGTTGTTTGCCTCCTCTTCCTGCTTCTGCTTTGCCAATGCAGCCACTGACATGGCTTCATACTTGGCAAGCTTTTCCTTCTTCAGAGTTGTGTCGGCAGCCTGCTTCTTCCTGAGGCGTGCCAGGTCTTCCATAAGTCTCTGTTGACGTGACTGAAGGTCCTTGGACCTCTCTGCTTTTGCAGTCGGTTTTAGCAACAAACTGCAATTTGCATTCTTCATCGCAGCATTCTCCTCCTGCAGTCTGGCACGTTTCTCAGCTGCCAGGGAGATATTGAAGTTTTGCAGCTCGATTTGCTTTTCTCTGGCCTTCGCAGCCTTCAATTTTTCTTGTTGTTGGAACAGCCTGCATTCATCTTCCTTCGCACGATAAAAGTCCAAATCACGCTGCCGCTCTGACTCTTCTTTCTGCCTTTTCTCCTGCATCTGCTTCAGAAGGATGTCACGGTATCTATGACGCTTTGCAATGTTGTTTGCCTCCTCTTCCTGCTTCTGCTTTGCCAATGAAGCCACTGACATGGCTTTACACTTGGCAAGCTTTTCCTTCTTCAGAGTTGTGTCGGCAGCCTGCTTCTTCCTGAGGCGTGCCAGGTCTTCCATAACTGTCTGTTGACGTGACTGAAGGTCCTTGGACCTCTCTGCTTTTGCAGTCGGTTTTAGCAACAAACTGCAATTTGCATTCTTCATCGCAGCATTCTCCTCCTGCAGTCTGGCACGTTTTGCAGCTGCCAGGGAGATATTGAAGTTTTGCAGCTCGATGTGCTTTTCTCTGGCCTTCGCAGCCTTCAATTTTTCTTGTTGTTGGAACAGCCTGCATTCATCTTCCTTCGCACGATAATAGTCCAAATCACGCTGACGCTCAGACAGTTTTGTCTGCCTTTTCTCCTGGATCTGGCGTGCCAGGTCTTCCAGAACTGTCTGTTGACGTGACTGAGGGTCCTTGAACCTCTCAGCTTTGCATATGTCCCATGGTTTTGACTCTACGCTAAGTCTGAACATTTTGGCTCTGAAATGTTCACTCGTGTTTTGTTAACACTGTAAATACTCCTGTGTAACTTGCAATAAATACAAAACTACAACTATTACTACTACTTTTTGCCTTTGAAGTCGTGTATTGTTAACACTGTTAACACCAATGTATTGTTAACACTGTAAATACTCCTGTGTAACTTGCAATAAATACAAAACTACAACTACTACTTATACTACTTTTTGCCTTTGAAGTTTATGGTGCTTTATGACATCATTCTGTAGTCCTAAATACTGCTTCCTGTCATGGGACTTGTAGTTCTTAGGGTTGATTCTGTCTAAATACTGCTTTGTATCTTGGGACTTGTAGTTCTTAGGGGTGATTCTGTCTAAATACTGCTTTGTGTCTTGGGACTTGTAGTTTTACCGCCCTCTTGTCGGTAGATCCGCCGTAGTGTCTCACTCATTTCGGTCCAGGATAGGCCCGGCTCTAGAGAGTACTCAGTACTGACACCAGGCGGATCCGCACATCGGACGCCCTTTTCTTTTTCCCTCCCAGTTCAAAAACTTAACGACTGAGTCGCAGTTGCTGACTGCTCCGTCTGGGTGGAGGAACTATTGTGAGGTACAAGGAGGATACGAACAAGGTAAGCAGCTAACGCTAAACCAAGCTGTCAAAATATGCTTTATTTGTACAGCTGCCTAGTAAAATCATACCGGTCATAGATAACGTATTTAACTGCGTTGTATTTGGTTTTTAATTCTGAAATATGCGCTTATGGCAGGCCAAGTTAGCTCAAGTTACAGCACATTAGCACTAGCTAACATAGCGTTAGAGTTGAGATAAAGCTAACAAACTCCCAGTTGGATGGGATGTATTTCTGTCTGTCAGGGGCTGATTTTATCATTAATTAGCGTTAACGTTGCCTGCCCTGGTTATTTAGATCCAGCCCTAAGCGCATATTTCAGGAGCAAGATCCCACTGTAAGTTAATGTTAGCTAGCTAACATGATGGGCAGGTTCTGATGTAACGTTGCTCGTTTGAGCCACGTTTTTAGCCGATATTTGTATAGATAATAAATAATGTATGTATAACAGTATGCCGAATTAGCTATCAGTAGTTTCTTCTTCTTATTGTAGCCATGGACGTACAGCTAAATGTGACGGGGTGAATTTAATATCGAAGAAAGGTTAAAATGCGATTATCCTCAGGCTAGTTTTGTAGCAAACTTACCAGGTAGTGACAAGTTAAAATGAAAAGTTACAAGACAAGGACAGTAAGATTAATAGCAGCAAGTCTAGTATATATATGTAAACAGTGTATTCCAGAATAGTATGTAATATTACTGTGATTAAGTAATGATAGTGCTGTCTGCATTAATATAGTAAATTAGAAATATAGTATATGACATGGTAAGACAATATAACATTAACATAGAATCGTATTGTACAGTATAGTATAAGGTATAAGAATGTAATTAGTAATAATAATATATAATAACATAATATAGCGTAGTAGTACAGTAAGAGTATATTATGTATATAATATAGCAAAGAATATAAGTAAATCAGGGGAGCTGTGGTCTCCACTGCTGTTGTATTCGTCCGATGGCTGCTTAGATAGTGCTTAGGTTTGGACCTTGGTGGGATGAGCCGCTGGCTGAATTAAGATTAACATACAATAACATTATATGTGTCTGTGTTCTATTGCAGCTTACAGCATAGTGGCACCTATCTGATGACTCATCCTTTCCTGCTGCCTGAAAAAAGTAAGATTAAATACAGTTTTAAACACCATTTAATTGTCTATTTTGTCAAATACTGACAGTCGTTCACACATGCATCAGCTTTTAAAATCTAATAAATTGACATATTTGAATTTTTAGGCACAGACCCTTGCTTTGACTCTCTGCTTTACACTTTATTACCAGATGTTCCTATTAATACTAAATAATTTGACCATATCTAGGCGCTACAGTGCAGGTTTTATTTGCTCTATGTCACCATGCATATGTTCTGTTGATAATCAAATTATATTTAATGAGGTATTATGGGTATTGTAGGTTTTACAGCTCCCAGTACATACTAAATTGTTGCTGCACCCACAGTCAAAGTAGAGAACGTCCTCTGTAGTGTATTTGCAATAACAAGCACACAGGCACAGTATGTTCATTAAAACCTCTTAATTTTAACTGGGAGGACAGCTTTGGAAATGCACCTAATTTTCTTAGGTAGGTCCACTATTTCTGATCATTATTATAGTTTCTGTTGTTGTTGTTGTTGTTATTATTATTATTATTTCATCTGCTTCTGTTCCTGCAGTGATTCCCAGGTGCAGGCTCAGAGTGAGGCCATCACTGAAGAAGACCTGAGGCTGATCCAGGAGAGAGAGTCATCCATCAGGCAGTTAGAGGCACAAATAAGAGTCAAATGTCTCTGTCAGCATGGCTAGTAATATGTACAGTATCTCATCAGCTCTGTGTTTCCCTTTCACATGAACCATCTCTCTTTATGCTGCTGGATTCAGGCTGACATCACAGACATCAATGACATCTTCAAGGACTTGGGGATGATGATCCAGGGAGGGAGTGAGCAGGGAGACATGATAGGTGAGCTTTTGTCACCTTCTTGTCTGTCTGTGCCATGTATCCCACTGAGGACGACTTCATACAGACAGTAAGAGAAGAAGTCTTCCAACAGGTGAGTGGCGTGTCATATATTTATTTAAGGTGTCACATCTAAAGACAACCACATGGAAGGATTAAGAAAAGAGGTAGTTCACACAGAGCGTTTCTATCATCAGTATGGTAAATCAAAAACACATTTTAAAATGCCAACAAGCAACATTTGAAGCTAGGTTAAGTATGCCAAATCTTTGTTGTTGCATCCTGTCCTGACAGCAAATGTCCTCAGTTTTGTCTTCATGTTTTCTCTCGTCAGGCTCAGCGCCTCAAGTCTCATCCTTCCATAATAACTTGGAGCGGGAACAATGAAAACGAAGCTGCTCTGGCAACAGACTGGTTCAACGTCCCCGTTTCCCAGAGGCCTACATACCTGAAAGACTATGTGACGCTGTATGTGAAGAACATCAGGGCGATAGTTAAGGAGGTGAGAGTCGAGTCGTCATGATTTATGTTTTTAAAAGATTACTGATTGTTAAAGGCAGGGTGGGCGATCCTGAGAAACTAGCAAGATTACACTACATTTTTAAACATGGAACAACCCGGCTGACACATCAACCCACAAATCCTCAATCCTTACAAGTTGAACATCACTGTGAAGGTAAATAAACAGGCGTTCCAACCATGTAAAATACGATGACAATTAGCATTGTAGCAATAGAGAAATAATTCACCAAACACGAATTTTAGTTTATAACAAAATGTTAATAAGATCTTTACCAACCCTCCCTTTAAAAGCGTGATATACAACATGATTTATTGTCAGTGTTTGTTTTTTTATAATCATATCAAAAGTCAGTAGAAACATACAGTAATTCTTCTGTAAGAATCAGTGCAAAGAAGAGGTGGAAGCACACTGTTTTAACGCCTTTATTATTATTTCATTTTATGTATGTATTTTTTTTTATTACAAATGTATTTTTCATAAATTTATACTGTGTAAAAATAAAAATTGCAAGTCAGAAAAAATACAAAGAAACTAAAGGCTGTTAAGTGAATCTAATATCTGCTTCAGGAGGACCGGAGTCGGGGCTGAGTCGGAGCAGGAGGGTTGGGTGGCGGCGAACCCCTACGACCCTCACTACGGCGACACACACTACTACAGCTACGCTCTGGACTGCTGGGACTGGACGGCTTTCCCTCGAACGCCTCCGAGTACGGCTTCCAGTCGTGGCCGTCCTTCTCCACTCTGCAGCCGGTGACTGAATAAACCTTTTAGTGATGATTTTACCAGTAGATTTGTATCTAAAATCTGAGGTGTCCTCTTCAATATTCTGGAGAATTTCAGACATATTTGGGTCTCTTTTGTGCCAATTTTTACTTTAGTTTTTGTTTTCTTTTTAACTGATTAAGAACCAAAGATGCCACCATTATTTCCAACTGCATTGCTAACGGGGGGTTTAACTTTAAAAGTTGAAGTTTGAAATTAAAAGTTTTAAGGAAAGGAAAAAAAAAAATTATAAAAAAAAAAAGGAATAAAAAAAAAAAAAAAATTTAAAAAAAAAACCCCCCCTTAAAAAATTATTTTATGTAGTTGGTACAAAGTTTCCGTCTGTTTTTGTGGTGTTTCAGGTTTCCATTAAAGACGATTGGCGCTACAACAGTCATTTCTCTTCACATCATCAACACCACGAGGACGGGAACCAGCAGATGTTACGGCAGGCTGCTTTACACTTCAACCTGCCAAACTCCACCGACCCCTTGAAAAGATTCACAGACACTCTCTGCATCACTCGGGTAAATCACACCAGCCACCATCGCCTCACAACCACTTCCTGTAAATCACCATTTTCAAAGGGCTCCCTTGACCTCTGACCTCTAGATTTGTGAATGTAAATGGGTTCTGTGGGTACCCACGACTCTCTCCTTTACAGACATGCCCACTTGATAATAATCACATGCAGTATAAATGTGTTTTTTCCTCCTATTCTAAAATGGTGTGTTTGAATAGTTCTGCATACTGGGGTCCCTAAACAACAGGTATCACTCTATAGGTGACAGTCTTGGGGATCCAATGAGCTTTAAACTTGACCTCACCGTGTAAAATGACCTGTGGTGACCTCTAGGCTAATCACAGCCTCATGAAACTTGACAGCCTTAAACTAGACACCTGGAGCACTCAGAGGATGGATGGCTTTCCTAGCTACATTGACAATAAGTGGGTTTCTGTGCAGTTTACACAGCTCGCCATCTAATTGCCGAAAAATGCAATTCTTGCAGAAATCTCCAAATGTCAAAAGTTTTTGATACCAAATCACAGCATGGATTTTTCTCTGGTGTTCCTCAAGGTCTTGGTGTCTTAATGTGGTATTTTGTAGGGAGTATTGGTTATTTTATCAATTCTTGACAGAAAAAAATGACAAAATTTAGCACCAAATTATAATGTTCTGAACCCGTATACAGTTTCAACATTTATTTTAAGGGGATAAACACTGTTTACATGTAGTAATGGTAATGTTTCATGTCCAGGTCATGCAGGCTCAGTGTGTGAAGACACAGGCCGAGTTTTATCGGCGAAGTCAGAGTGAGATCATTGAGGGCAAAGGTCGCACTATGGGCGCTCTCTACTGGCATCTCTCTGTTAAAATCCAGATTTTTATCTCACAAACAACCACTCTGTGCTTTTTTTCCCCCCCTCAGCGGAGTTCCCGGAAGAAGATATGCATCCTTAGACACAGTGGTCTGCAGTGCGGGGCCCCCCAAAGGGAACGGTTCTGGCTCCGTTCCTCTTCACGCTCTACACTTCAGACTTCTACAATTCACCAACCTGTCACCTACAAAAGTTCTCTGACGACTCTATCGTCGGCCTCATCACTGATGGGGACGATGGGGAGTACAGAGAACTTTCCCAGGACTTTGTGAACTGGTGCCTGTGGAACCACCTCCAGATCAACGCGGGGAAAACTAAAGAGCTGGTGGTGGATTTCCGCAGGCAAACTCATCCCCCTCCAACACCGGTGAACATCCAGGGATCAGACATTGAGATGGTGACATCTTATAAATACCTGGGTGTTCACCTGAACAATAAACTGGAGTGGACTACAAACTCCTCTGCACTCCATAAAAAAGGCCAGAGCAGACTGTTTCTGCTCAGGAGACTGAGGTCTTTTGGAGTGCAGGGGACACTACTGAAAACATTTTATGACACCGTGGTGGCATCAGCCATTTTTTATGGTGTGGTCTGCTGGGGCAGCAGCATCACAGCTGCAGACAGGAAGAGGCTGGATAAGATTATCAAAAGGGCCAGCTCTGTCCTGGGATGCTCTCTGGACACAGTGCAGGTGGTGGGAGAGAGGAGGATGATGGCTAAGCTGTCATCCATGATGGAGAAGGACTCCCACCCCATGAGAGACACCATCAGAGCTCTGGAGAGCTCCTTCAGTGACAGGCTGCTACACCCTAAGTGTACAAAGGAGCGTTACAGACGGTCCTTCCTGCCTGCAGCTGTTAGACTCCACAACCAGCACTGCTCCCAGTAGACCACATACACATACACATTCACAACAAACTCACTGGACATAAGTGCAATAACAACACATATGTGCAATCTTATCATCTGTGCAATTATAGCAACTGGACAATAATATTTTTTTAATATGCTTGACATATTTGTAGCCTTACTTCTCTTTATGTATATATTGTTTTATTTATTTGTATTAATATTCTTTTAAAACCAATGCTTCTTTTTTACTGCACTATCCACTTTGCTGCGGTAACATGTAAATTTCTCCACTGTGGGACAAATAAAGGAATATCTTATCTTATCTTGTATCTTATTATTGGACTCATCTGGAGCGCTGTGGGAAAATGAGGGCCTCTTCTTCCTCCTCTTTGCCGCCGCCTCTCCTGTTTAGTCATCAGCCTGGCACAAAGGATGAAGCACTGACTGTCCTCTCCTCATCCTCCTCCTTTTCTCAACGATGTGTTTGAGTATTTCTGCGTACTGAGACCCCTAAACAGTGTTGAATTCCACTAATTGGGTCTCACTGTAAAGCTGAGACTCTTGTGGATACAACTGCATCCAACTGTATTCATGTGTGATGATGTTAGTCCCCATAGGAGCCATTTCATTGTAGTGAAACCATTTTTTGAAACTTGACTGTATAAAATGACCTGTGGTGACCCCTAGGATAATCACAGCCTCATGAAAGTTTACAGTCACAAACTAGAGACATACAGCATTCAGAGGATGGATGGCTTTCCTAAGTAGATTAACAATAAGGGGCTTTCTGAGCACTTTACACAGCAGAAGTACTCACCATCTAATTGTAGAAAAGTGCAATTCTTGCAGAAAGTTTTTGATACCAAATCAAGGTCAAGGTCTAAGGTCTTACTAGGGTATTTCTATTTTATAGCTACAGGTCATGTGACTCATTTGGAAAGACAAAATAAACATTTAAATAAAATGAATGTCAGACACTTTATATTCATTAGATTTTTTTATTTATTTATGCAATGCTATAACAAGGTGTAACAAGTTTAGGATGTTCTGGAAGTTTGTATCGTGGCTCACCCTTGCGTGAGCAAACGAGATTGGAACTGTAGGGATGCTATTGCTAGGGAATGACCGGATCACCCGGAGTAAACCCTAACACAAACATCCTACTACTTTCTGATCCAAACATTGAAGTTATGCAGATGGATTGGCTTTTCTCTGGCCTTCACAGCCTTCAATTTTTCTTGTTGTTGGAACAGCAATGAAGAATTTGCATTCTTCATGGCAGAAAGAAGAGCCAGAGTGCAGCGTGATTTGGACTTTTATCGTGCGAAGGAAAATATCATCTTCCGTCGCACGATAAAAGTCCAAATCACGCTGACGCTCTGGCTCTTCTTTATGCCTTTTCTCCTGCATCTGCTTCAGAAGGATGGCACAGTGTCTATGAAAATCTGCAATGTTGTTTGCCTTCTCTTCCTGCTTCTGCTTTGCCAATGCAGCCACTGACATGGCTTCATACTTGGCAAGCTTTTCCTTCTCCTTCAGAGTTGTGTCGGCAGCCTGCAGAAGCAGGCTGAGGCGTGCCAGGTCTTCCATAAGTCTCTGTTGACGTGACTGAAGGTCCTTGGACCTCTCTGCTTTTGCAGTCGGTTTTAGCAACAAACTGCAATTTGCATTCTTCATCGCAGCATTCTCCTCCTGCAGTCTGGCACGTTTCTCAGCTGCCAGGGAGATATTGAAGTTTTGCAGATCCATTTGCTTTTCTCTGGCCATCACAGCCTTCAATTTTTCTTGTTGTTGGAACAGCCTGCATTCATCTTCCTTTGCACGATAAAAGTCCAAATCACGCTGCCGCTCTGACTCTTCTTTCTGCCTTTTCTCCTGCATCTGCTTCAGAAGGATGTCACGGTATCTATGACGCTTTGCAATGTTGTTTGCCTCCTCTTCCTGCTTCTGCTTTGCCAATGCAGCCACTGACATGGCTTCATACTTGGCAAGCTTTTCCTTCTTCAGAGTTGTGTCGGCAGCCTGCTTCTTCCTGAGGCGTGCCAGGTCTTCCATAAGTGTCTGTTGACGTGACTGAAGGTCCTTGGACCTCTCTGCTTTTGCAGTCGGTTTTAGCAACAAACTGCAATTTGCATTCTTCATCGCAGCATTCTCCTCCTGCAGTCTGGCACGTTTCTCAGCTGCCAGGGAGATATTGAAGTTTTGCAGCTCGATTTGCTTTTCTCTGGCCTCCGCAGCCTTCAATTTTTCTTGTTGCTGGAACAGCCTGCATTCATCTTCCTTCGCACGATAAAAGTCCAAATCACGCTGCCGCTCTGACTCTTCTTTCTGCCTTTTCTCCTGCATCTGCTTCAGAAGGATGTCACGGTATCTATGACGCTTTGCAATGTTGTTTGCCTCCTCTTCCTGCTTCTGCTTTGCCAATGAAGCCACTGACATGGCTTTACACTTGGCAAGCTTTTCCTTCTTCAGAGTTGTGTCGGCAGCCTGCTTCTTCCTGAGGCGTGCCAGGTCTTCCATAACTGTCTGTTGACGTGACTGAAGGTCCTTGGACCTCTCTGCTTTTGCAGTCGGTTTTAGCAACAAACTGCAATTTGCATTCTTCATCGCAGCATTCTCCTCCTGCAGTCTGGCACGTTTCTCAGCTGCCAGGGAGATATTGAAGTTTTGCAGCTCGATTTGCTTTTCTCTGGCCTTCGCAGCCTTCAATTTTTCTTGTTGCTGGAACAGCCTGCATTCATCTTCCTTCGCACGATAAAAGTCCAAATCACGCTGCCGCTCTGACTCTTCTTTCTGCCTTTTCTCCTGCATCTGCTTCAGAAGGATGTCACGGTATCTATGACGCTTTGCAATGTTGTTTGCCTCCTCTTCCTGCTTCTGCTTTGCCAATGCAGCCACTGACATGGCTTTACACTTGGCAAGCTTTTCCTTCTTCAGAGTTGTGTCGGCAGCCTGCTTCTTCCTGAGGCGTGCCAGGTCTTCCATAACTGTCTGTTGACGTGACTGAAGGTCCTTGGACCTCTCTGCTTTTGCAGTCGGTTTTAGCAACAAACTGCAATTTGCATTCTTCATCGCAGCATTCTCCTCCTGCAGTCTGGCACGTTTTGCAGCTGCCAGGGAGATATTGAAGTTTTGCAGCTCGATGTGCTTTTCTCTGGCCTTCGCAGCCTTCAATTTTTCTTGTTGTTGGAACAGCCTGCATTCATCTTCCTTCGCACGATAATAGTCCAAATCACGCTGACGCTCAGACAGTTTTGTCTGCCTTTTCTCCTGGATCTGGCGTGCCAGGTCTTCCAGAACTGTCTGTTGACGTGACTGAGGGTCCTTGAACCTCTCAGCTTTGCATATGTCCCATGGTTTTGACTCTATGCTAAGTCTGAACATTTTGGCTCTGAAATGTTCACTCGTGTTTTGTTAACACTGTAAATACTCCTGTGTAACTTGCAATAAATACAAAACTACAACTATTACTACTACTTTTTGCCTTTGAAGTCGTGTATTGTTAACACTGTTAACACTAATGTATTGTTAACACTGTAAATGCTCCTGTGTAACTTGCAATAAATACAAAACTACAACTACTACTTATACTACTTTTTGCCTTTGAAGTTTATGGTGCTTTATGACATCATTCTGTAGTCCTAAATACTGCTTCCTGTCATGGGACTTGTAGTTCTTAGGGTTGATTCTGTCTAAATACTGCTTTGTATCTTGGGACTTGTAGTTCTTAGGGGTGATTCTGTCTAAATACTGCTTTGTGTCTTGGGACTTGTAGTTTTACCGCCCTCTTGTCGGTAGATCCGCCGTAGTGTCTCACTCATTTCGGTCCAGGATAGGCCCGGCTCTAGAGAGTACTCAGTACTGACACCAGGCGGATCCGCACATCGGACGCCCTTTTCTTTTTCCCTCCCAGTTCAAAAACTTAACGACTGAGTCGCAGTTGCTGACTGCTCCGTCTGGGTGGAGGAACTATTGTGAGGTACAAGGAGGATACGAACAAGGTAAGCAGCTAACGCTAAACCAAGCTGTCAAAATATGCTTTATTTGTACAGCTGCCTAGTAAAATCATACCGGTCATAGATAACGTATTTAACTGCGTTGTATTTGGTTTTTAATTCTGAAATATGCGCTTATGGCAGGCCAAGTTAGCTCAAGTTACAGCACATTAGCACTAGCTAACATAGCGTTAGAGTTGAGATAAAGCTAACAAACTCCCAGTTGGATGGGATGTATTTCTGTCTGTCAGGGGCTGATTTTATCATTAATTAGCGTTAACGTTGCCTGCCCTGGTTATTTAGATCCAGCCCTAAGCGCATATTTCAGGAGCAAGATCCCACTGTAAGTTAATGTTAGCTAGCTAACATGATGGGCAGGTTCTGATGTAACGTTGCTCGTTTGAGCCACGTTTTTAGCCGATATTTGTATAGATAATAAATAATGTATGTATAACAGTATGCCGAATTAGCTATCAGTAGTTTCTTCTTCTTATTGTAGCCATGGACGTACAGCTAAATGTGACGGGGTGAATTTAATATCGAAGAAAGGTTAAAATGCGATTATCCTCAGGCTAGTTTTGTAGCAAACTTACCAGGTAGTGACAAGTTAAAATGAAAAGTTACAAGACAAGGACAGTAAGATTAATAGCAGCAAGTCTAGTATATATATGTAAACAGTGTATTCCAGAATAGTATGTAATGTTACTGTGATTAAGTAATGATAGTGCTGTCTGCATTAATATAGTAAATTAGAAATATAGTATATGACATGGTAAGACAATATAACATTAACATAGAATCGTATTGTACAGTATAGTATAAGGTATAAGAATGTAATTAGTAATAATAATATATAATAACATAATATAGCGTAGTAGTACAGTAAGAGTATATTATGTATATAATATAGCAAAGAATATAAGTAAATCAGGGGAGCTGTGGTCTCCACTGCTGTTGTATTCGTCCGATGGCTGCTTAGATAGTGCTTAGGTTTGGACCTTGGTGGGATGAGCCGCTGGCTGAATTAAGATTAACATACAATAACATTATATGTGTCTGTGTTCTATTGCAGCTTACAGCATAGTGGCACCTATCTGATGACTCATCCTTTCCTGCTGCCTGAAAAAAGTAAGATTAAATACAGTTTTAAACACCATTTAATTGTCTATTTTGTCAAATACTGACAGTCGTTCACACATGCATCAGCTTTTAAAATCTAATAAATTGACATATTTGAATTTTTAGGCACAGACCCTTGCTTTGACCCTCTGCTTTACACTTTATTACCAGATGTTCCTATTAATACTAAATAATTTGACCATATCTAGGCGCTACAGTGCAGGTTTTATTTGCTCTATGTCACCATTCATATGTTCTGTTGATAATCAAATTATATTTAATGAGGTATTATGGGTATTGTAGGTTTTACAGCTCCCAGTACATACTAAATTGTTGCTGCACCCACAGTCAAAGTAGAGAACGTCCTCTGTAGTGTATTTGCAATAACAAGCACACAGGCACAGTATGTTCATTAAAACCTCTTCATTTTAACTGGGAGGACAGCTTTGGAAATGCACCTAATTTTCTTAAGTAGGTCCACTATTTCTGATCATTATTATAGTTTCTGTTGTTGTTGTTGTTGTTGTTGTTGTTGTTGTTATTATTATTATTTCATCTGCTTCTGTTCCTGCAGTGATTCCCAGGTGCAGGCTCAGAGTGAGGCCATCACTGAAGAAGACCTGAGGCTGATCCAGGAGAGAGAGTCATCCATCAGGCAGTTAGAGGCACAAATAAGAGTCAAATGTCTCTGTCAGCATGGCTAGTAATATGTACAGTATCTCATCAGCTCTGTGTTTCCCTTTCACATGAACCATCTCTCTTTATGCTGCTGGATTCAGGCTGACATCACAGACATCAATGACATCTTCAAGGACTTGGGGATGATGATCCATGAGCAGGGAGACATGATAGGTGAGCTTTTGTCACCTTCTTGTCTGTCTGTGCCATGTATCCCACTGAGGACGACTTCATACAGACAGTAAGAGAAGAAGTCTTCCAACAGGTGAGTGGCGTGTCATATATTTATTTAAGGTGTCACATCTAAAGACAACCACATGGAAGGATTAAGAAAAGAGGTAGTTCACACAGAGCGTTTCTATCATCAGTATGGTAAATCAAAAACACATTTTAAAATGCCAACAAGCAACATTTGAAGCTAGGTTAAGTATGCCAAATCTTTGTTGTTGCATCCTGTCCTGACAGCAAATGTCCTCAGTTTTGTCTTCATGTTTTCTCTCGTCAGGCTCAGCGCCTCAAGTCTCATCCTTCCATAATAACTTGGAGCGGGAACAATGAAAACGAAGCTGCTCTGGCAACAGACTGGTTCAACGTCCCCGTTTCCCAGAGGCCTACATACCTGAAAGACTATGTGACGCTGTATGTGAAGAACATCAGGGCGATAGTTAAGGAGGTGAGAGTCGAGTCGTCATGATTTATGTTTTTAAAAGATTACTGATTGTTAAAGGCAGGGTGGGCGATCCTGAGAAACTAGCAAGATTACACTACATTTTTAAACATGGAACAACCCGGCTGACACATCAACCCACAAATCCTCAATCCTTACAAGTTGAACATCACTGTGAAGGTAAATAAACAGGCGTTCCAACCATGTAAAATACGATGACAATTAGCATTGTAGCAATAGAGAAATAATTCACCAAACACGAATTTTAGTTTATAACAAAATGTTAATAAGATCTTTACCAACCCTCCCTTTAAAAGCGTGATATACAACATGATTTATTGTCAGTGTTTGTTTTTTTATAATCATATCAAAAGTCAGTAGAAACATACAGTAATTCTTCTGTAAGAATCAGTGCAAAGAAGAGGTGGAAGCACACTGTTTTAACGCCTTTATTATTATTTCATTTTATGTATGTATTTTTTTTTATTACAAATGTATTTTTCATAAATTTATACTGTGTAAAAATAAAAATTGCAAGTCAGAAAAAATACAAAGAAACTAAAGGCTGTTAAGTGAATCTAATATCTGCTTCAGGAGGACCGGAGTCGGGGCTGAGTCGGAGCGGGAGGGTTGGGTGGCGGCGAACCCCTACGACCCTCACTACGGCGACACACACTACTACAGCTACGCTCTGGACTGCTGGGACTGGACGGCTTTCCCTCGAACGCCTCCGAGTACGGCTTCCAGTCGTGGCCGTCCTTCTCCACTCTGCAGCCGGTGACTGAATAAACCTTTTAGTGATGATTTTACCAGTAGATTTGTATCTAAAATCTGAGGTGTCCTCTTCAATATTCTGGAGAATTTCAGACATATTTGGGTCTCTTTTGTGCCAATTTTTACTTTAGTTTTTGTTTTCTTTTTAACTGATTAAGAACCAAAGATGCCACCATTATTTCCAACTGCATTGCTAACGGGGGTTTACTTTAAAAGTTGAAGTTTGAAATTTTAAAAATTATTTTATGTAGTTGGTAAAAGTTTCCGTCTGTTTTGTGGTGTTTAGGTTTCCATTAAAGACGATGGGCAAAGATAGGGAGGGAAGAGATGTTAGGAGGCTGCTTTCACTTCAACCTGCCAAACTCCCGCCCCTTGAAAAGATTAAGCCCTGCCCGGGTAACCACCAGCCCCTCGCCTCACAACCACTTCCTGTAAATCACCATTTTAAAGGGCTCCCTGACCTCTGCCTCTAGATTTGTGAATGTAAATGGGTTTGTGGGTCCCCGTTTCCTAGCTGCCCCTTGATAATAATAAGGTATAAATTGTTTTTCCTCCTATTCTAAAATGGTGTGTTTGAATAGTTTGCATCGGGGCCCTAAACACAGGTATCCTCATGGTGCAGTGGGTCCAAGCTTTAGCCTAGGTAGCGGGGCCCGGCTGTTCCTGGGGGTGGGGGGATGGGGCGGCCGGCGGGTCGGTGGGGGCTGGGGGGGGGGGGGGGCGGGGGGGGGGGGGGGGGGGGGGGGGGGGGGTGGGGCCTGGCGGGGGGCGCCGGTCGCGGGGGGGGGCCGGGGTGCGTTGGGGGGGTGGGGGGGGGGCTTCCGGGGGGGGGGGGGGGGGGGGGGGGGGCCCCGCCCCCGCGGGGGGGCCGCGCGCGGAGGGGTAATATTGGGAATTGCATTTTGGGCTTTTGTGAATTTTTACTTTAGTTTTGTTTTTTTTTAACTGATTAAGAACCAAAGATGCCACCATTATTTCCAACTGCATTGCTAACGGGGGGTTTAACTTTAAAAGTTGAAGTTTGAAATTAAAAGTTTCCGTTTTTCATTGCTGTTAGGAAAGGGATTGTATAAAAACGAGACTATCAGTACTGGCTACATTTACATTTGTTTGAATGTTGATTAGTGTACATTGTCCTCTAACAAATAAAATGATTAAGGGGCAAGGATACATTTTGACAACTACAAGTACTACTGCTCCTAAAATTTATAATAATGATGATTGTTGCTTGTCGTATTCCACAATGTAGTATAGATTTCTGACCCAGAATAAAATGTAAACCTTATTTTATATCTTAAAATAATGAATACTAAAATGAAAGATGATGAAAAGATACATTTTAAAAGACCGTCCTTCACAGCCACAGAACTCAGTTGAAGATTTATTTTATGTAGTTGGTATAAAGTTTCCGTCTGTTTTTGTGGTGTTTCAGGTTTCCATTAAAGACGATTGGCGCTACAACAGTCATTTCTCTTCACATCATCAACACCACGAGGACGGGAACCAGCAGATGTTACGGCAGGCTGCTTTACACTTCAACCTGCCAAACTCCACCGACCCCTTGAAAAGATTCACAGACACTCTCTGCATCACTCGGGTAAATCACACCAGCCACCATCGCCTCACAACCACTTCCTGTAAATCACCATTTTCAAAGGGCTCCCTTGACCTCTGACCTCTAGATTTGTGAATGTAAATGGGTTCTGTGGGTACCCACGACTCTCTCCTTTACAGACATGCCCACTTGATAATAATCACATGCAGTATAAATGTGTTTTTTCCTCCTATTCTAAAATGGTGTGTTTGAATAGTTCTGCATACTGGGGTCCCTAAACAACAGGTATCACTCTATAGGTGACAGTCTTGGGGATCCAATGAGCTTTAAACTTGACCTCACCGTGTAAAATGACCTGTGGTGACCTCTAGGCTAATCACAGCCTCATGAAACTTGACAGCCTTAAACTAGACACCTGGAGCACTCAGAGGATGGATGGCTTTCCTAGCTACATTGACAATAAGTGGGTTTCTGTGCAGTTTACACAGCTCGCCATCTAATTGCCGAAAAATGCAATTCTCGCAGAAATCTCCAAATGTCAAAAGTTTTTGATACCAAATCACAGCATGGATTTTTCTCTGGTGTTCCTCAAGGTCTTGGTGTCTTAATGTGGTATTTTGTAGGGAGTATTGGTTATTTTATCAATTCTTGACAGAAAAAAATGACAAAATTTAGCACCAAATTATAATGTTCTGAACCCGTATACAGTTTCAACATTTATTTTAAGGGGATAAACACTGTTTACATGTAGTAATGGTAATGTTTCATGTCCAGGTCATGCAGGCTCAGTGTGTGAAGACACAGGCCGAGTTTTATCGGCGAAGTCAGAGTGAGATCATTGAGGGCAAAGGTCGCACTATGGGCGCTCTCTACTGGCAGCTCAACGACATTTGGCAGGGGCCTTCCTGGTCATCGATCGGTGAGTGAATGATACCACGGCACATTTTTAGACCTGTTGGTCATTTTTGAAACTTGTTGAACTTGTTTGTATTTCGGACTCCTGCTTTAATGTCATAATAGAAACTTATTTCTGATAAGTATAACTTGTGTGTTGTTTAACAGATATAATTATCATTTAATCCTTGTGTGTCTTTCTGTGCAGAGTTTGGTGGGAAGTGGAAAATGCTGCAATATTTTGCGCAGAACTTCTTCGCCGCCGCCCTACCGGTCGGCTTCGAGGATGGCGACACAATGTTGATCTACGCCGTTTCAGACCTGAGTCATGACCTGAAGCTCAGGGCGGTGGTAAGTTTTCAATCATGAACTCTATCTTCACGTGACATTCATTGTGACTGGTTACATGTTCACGTTTTAATAGACACAGAAGCAAAATTATTAACACTACACAATAAATTAAAGCCAATTGTTTTTGTTATAATTTATCATTTTATAGCTAAAAAACTGACTAAAAAAAAAGTTACAAATCAAATTTAACTTAAAACATAGCTGTATGGTAAAATAAAATAAAGATGCAGCAATGCAAACTTATAAAACTGTTATTATTCCATTTTAGTGAGTAACTTCTCACAAATTTAGCTAAAAAATATATAATTTAATGTGCTTTAATATCGTATGATTCTAATAAAACACAAAAACAAACGTTTTCAAATGTTTGAACATCATCTGAATTCCTTCAGTAACATGAAGTGGCTAATTTCATTTAATATGTGGTCACTGACACATGAGCAGAAACAGGTCTGTTCCTCTGTTGCCCAGGTGTCCGTGTACTCCTGGTCTGATCCGGATCCAGTGTGCACCCTGAAGTCAGACCTGCTCCCGGTCCCCGGAGGCAGCGCCACGGCCATTTTTAAACAGCCGGTTTCCGACCTGCTGGCAGGATGTGGACGCTGCACCCGCCTCACCTGCCTGCTCACCTTCCACCTGGAGGACGGCAGCGGCCAGCAGGGCCCCTCCAACTACCACTTCCTGAGCTCACTGAAAGATGCTCAGGGCCTCCAGAGACCCAACATCACAGTAAGACACCGTGTGAAAAGACGTTTGACTGCTTTTATTTACTTATTTTATGCACAGATTTAAAATAGCACATGGAAACAGTCAGTCCGTTAATTATGATGTGTAGGGTGGTCACATTGGCAATAACTGATTTTATATCTAAACATCATGATAACATCATAATGAGGGGCTGTTGGCAGTCTCCTACCTACCTGATGGTGATGCCGTTCCCTAAAGATAACGCGGAAAATAATTCAGTTTTTAGAAAGCAATCAGGTTAAAAGATAACAAAAGTAAAATAATTAAAAACAACATTGCAAAAATTGATTTATAGGACACAAATAAAGCCAGATTTTCAACTCCAACAATAGTGGTTGTTTAAAAATTAAGCTAACAGCTCCCATGAGGCCCCGCTTCTTCACAATGCCATAAAACTCCATTACTGAAGTTGAAGTTTTCATTAAGAAATCAATAGAATACAAACAATAAAATAATAAAAGGAATGGTTGTAAAGTGAAAGGATGACACTCGACTTGGGATATCTGTGTTTACAGCAGCTTTTCAGTTAGTTTCTAGGGCGCCTGATAGCATTAATAGACATTTATCTCATAAATTTATCAAAGATGAACAAGACTGAAGAAATAACAGCCAAAGACATGTCGTTCTTTACTATAGTGGAAGGATAGGAGTTATAAATCTATGCTAATGAGCCTCCTGAGCTACACCTTTATTTTCTAGGATCTTTCCCACTGAGGTTCAAAATCTTGTTTTCAGTGGAGTCCTGGCCAAGACGACAGAACAGAAAGTTTAATATAAAGACAAAACAGCAGATTATTAACGACATATGCAACAGACGAAAACAAACAATGAATTTGCAGTTCTCAGTTACTCTACTGATAAATAGAGCGCTACAGGGATGAGTCCTAAAACCCAGAAATGAGTGAAGCACTTCTGGTTCTCTTGTCTGGAAGTCAGTGGGTTTTAGTTGGATGCCTGAAATAAGATCAGTGGTTAACACAAGCGGAGTATGCATGTTCTCCCTGCGTTAACATTGGTTTTCTCCAGGTTCTCCGGCTTCCTCCCACAGTCCAAAGACGTGCTAATGTAATGCAGGTTAATTGTTGACTCTAAATTGCCTGTAGGTGTGAATGTGAGTGTGAATGGTTGTCTGTCTCTATGTGCCCTGTGATGGACTGGAGACCTGTCTTGGGTGTACCATAAGTGATTATAGATGGATGGATGTTCTACAACATAAAATATATCAGTAAATATCCCAGTCATGAATTTTGAATCTTTCACGTGTCTTTAAAATATGCGGTTGCTAACAAGTGGTTAAATGTCATCACGTTGACTCGTTGTGTTTCTACTAGTGTTCATGCGACTGTGGTGTAGTTTGTTTGTAGCCTAACGTGAGCTTTTTACTTCTGGTGATTGCATTCACTCTTCAAAAATAATAAAACTGGTTTGTGGAGATTATCTTGATGAACACATGTAAGTATCATGAATGTTTTTTTGCCACAGAGATTATTTTGTACAATAATCCAAAACCCAATGAAAAACTCCCATTGGCTTTTTGTGGAGGGAACTTCCTGATTGGCCTACAGAAATACGTCATCCCTGCAGCACTCTGTTGAGGCTTGTCCTTTTTGTTCTCATGACGAATTTGAGACAAATCATTTGTCCATCAAAACATAGTGGTTCATTTTTGCCTTTTGTTTTGAAAGTGGCAGTTGAGGTGCAGACAGGAAATGTGGTGAGAGAGTGGGGGAGGGCAGACCAAGGCCACAGAGACACATTGTTGACTTCAAACACACTTTATTGGAGTAAATTGGGCACTTAAAGGAACACTTCACCCACAAAATGACCTTCTGCATATCAGTTACTCAATCTGTGTTACCTTGAATTCCTGAGGAAAACTTTGTTTGCCTCCACAGTGAACAGAGACTCAAAAAACTGAGAAAAGCCCACGTTTTAACAACAGCAAAGCTATATCAAAACATTAGCTTACAAACTCTCCCACAACTGGTGCAGTTTAATCCAAGTCTCATTTATCCTGCTGTATGCTCACTACTTCACAAACACATGCATCTTGGCTAAAACCTTACTCTATAAAACACTTCTGCATAAACAGTCTCATGCTTATGCAGCGCTGCTTGTCTGTGTGAGTCCAAAGTGTTTTAAATAAAAAGGTTTTAACACAGATGTGTGTGTTTTGGAAGTAGTGAGCATACGGCTGGATAAATGAGGCTTGGATTAAACTGCAGCTGCTGTATGAGAGTTTGCAAACGGATGTTTTGATATAGGTTTGCTGTTGTTAAACATGGCCCTCAGTTACGTCAGTTCATCACGACTTTTCTCTGTTTTCTGATTCTTCGTTCACCGTGAAGGTTTGCAAGAAAAAGAGTATTTTCTTCAAGAAATCAAGGAAACACAGGTTCAGTAATTGATGTACAAATGTTCATTTTGTGGGCGATGTATTCCTTTAAAAATGCTACAGATTGCATCACGTTCGTGCCCGTGTTCACTTGTTTTAAACAGTGTGTTTCTCTGCAGGCCGAGGTGCAGCAGGATAAGACGGGCTACAGCGTCACCCTCCACTCTGCCTCTGTGGCTCCTTTCGTCTGGCTCGACGTGGGAAACATCTCCGGATGCTTCAGCTCCAACGGCTTCCTGATGGTTTCTAGAAACCGGACGGTCAGTTTTAACGCTTGGCGCCCCACCAATGTCACAGAACTCTCCAGAGCGCTCACCGTCACATCTTTAAGGGACGTATACTGACCTGAGACCAGCCAGCCTACTTGGGGACGTGATCCGGAGGTAAAAGACGGGAACAGTGGGACAATCCTGTCCCTGTCTTTCCTTTCTTATCAGAAAGATAGACAGAAGACAGACTTTGTGCCAGTTTCCTAAATGTTTAAACTTGTTTTCTTTTCTTCTCAGAGCAGAAAAGACTCAGAAAATGGAAAATTTCCAAACAGAGGAAAGGTAGGAAGGTTTCAGCAGCTCTTGACTACAGGGTGTATTCAGTCACTAGCTGTCACACAGTGGGCCTTTACATGACGCATTCATGCACATAAAAACATCAGACAAAGGAATGAAATGTGACCAATATAATGTTGATAAAGGTTAACAAGTTGAACCAGCCAGTAGTAGCCTCTAAATCTTCTGCATCTTTAGATTCTTTAGCTATTAAAACAGATGAATCGTGAATTAATGAAGCAAAACAAAATGACAATGCTGCCTTATCTGCTGCTCTGATCAGTCGTTTGCTGTTGCAGATAGACAACATGTAGTGTGAACGGGGTCTGACTCTAAAAACTGTTTTCCTCTAGTTTGTTTCGCTGTTTTCCATGTCACTATCACTTGATTATCATCAGATAATCAACAGAGCAAAGATTCTCATACTTGACATAATGAATGTGTTGTATTACTTATAGTACTTTCCAAAGTATTTGTATATTTGTTCTGTATTTAGATAAATTTGGAGAGCTTTGTTGTTGACATGAAAGTATTTAAATCTGTTGGTCAGTCTTTAAAAAAAATCTTAATTTCAGCAAGTGTTATTAAGTGTTTAAGAAATGAAAATGACAAAAATATAAACTTTTCTGTAAAATCAAATAATACATTAATGTTATCCTCTGGTGAGAAAATGTGTTACAGCTGCACAAACAGACCGCATTACTCATCCAAAGTGTTTTAAATAGTACGGTTTTAACATGGCTGCACGGTGGTGCAGTGGTTAGTGCTGTCGCCTCACAGCAAGAGGGTCACAGGTTTGAATCCAGCTTGCAACACAAAAACAAAATATTCACTTGCTGCCTAATATATCCCACCCACTGCCGGGTGCCTTTATAATGAGATTACACATGGAAGAAGGTCTGGATTCTTCCTCATAAATTGGTTTCTTTAAAAAATGTTTAATAAATTTGATAAGTTTTCGTTTAATCTTTTTTACAGAAGTATAAATAAACAGTAAATCATATTTTGTTTTCTTGAAGGCTGTTGAGCAATATGTGAAAGCACTTTCTAATTTGACTGAGAAAAAGGCCGTTAAGACACTCAGTATACAGTAGCAGTGAGGTTACTGTACGATAAAAATATTACACTTTTTCTGAGAGAGAGAGTTGTATTAGTTGTCTGTTCAAAAGTCTTATGGCCTGGGAGAAAAATCTGTTTCTCAGCCTGCTGGTGTGAGTCCTGGAGGGTCCTGCATCGTCTACCAGAGGGCAGGCTGTTGTGGGGTTTGTGGTGTCCTTAATGACGCTCAGGGACTTCCTGAGGCACCTCTGGGTGTACAGCAGGCTGGGCAGCTCGCACCCGGTGATCTGTTGGGCTGAGCGTCATCCATCGGTCCTTCCCAGCGCCTTACGGTCCACGTTGGTGCAGCTGCTGGACCAGGTGGTGAGGCGGCCTGTCAGGAGGTAGAAGTCCCCCCGAGGATTTTTAGTTTAGGTCCAAATCTGAGCAGAAGTCTAGTTTTTGCTCAGAACACTTGAATTACAAAATGCTGAAAGGTTATTATGGATTTTTTTTTCCCAATTATGCCAAAAATCTTCTGCCCACTGAAGCTTTAATGCTGCCTACTTTCCCCTGCAGGTCTTTGCTTTGCTGTTTTTCATGCGTGGACCACCAGCCGCCACCAGGGGGCGACACGGGCCCAAAAACACGACTCACATGTTTCATGTTTATGATTTTTTTTTTCTCCCTCCAGCTGTTTCATGGTTGAACTAACGGAATCACATCTGTAAACTGAGTTTGGTGCTCCGCGTGTTTCCCCTATTAACACCTTCAACCCTGCACACGCACAGTTTGTCTCTCAGTGTGTGTGTGTGCGCGCACACGTGTGAGCATACCAAGTGAGAAAGTCAGTCACAAAAGAAAGCTTTGAAACACTGAGTGCACGCGGTCGGTCACCTCCATGTTTTTCCTCCTGCATGGCTCTGCAGACTGATCTTTGAACCTGGTCTACCTCGGATAGTCCCGGTCCTGATAGACCACCAGACCACATCAGAGGAGGCTGCTGCTCCTTATAAACCTTAATCACCCCGAAGGAACCTCAGACCTGATCTCTGCTCCGTCTCTGTGCCATGGATCTGATTGTGGATCTGCAGACAGACTCCGCGGACTTGTTGATTTCAGAGTAAAATGCTCTCAGAGCAGCAGGACTAGCAGATTCACTTACTGAAGGAAACAACACTAAACTCCAGAGATGTTGCGCTTAAGATGTTTTATTACGTGCGTTTTGTTTTTTATCCCAAAGAGTGAGAGTTTAGATGTGGTCGACCGGGATGGACGGGCCTTTCTGGACAACATTTTACGCTATTATGGTCAAAATAATTCAATCTCAGCGGAGAAACTGGACGATTTACTGCTGCTGATCTCAGACAGAAGATCCGAGGAGATAAGTGAGGGAAATCCACTGACAGACCAGGAGGTGAGCACATCAACTATTTATTAGTATTACTGTGTTTTAAACTCATTCATGATCATTTACACAACTGCTGGGGATTTAGAAACAGTATGAAACTGATTTATTAATCTTATTTACATGACAGCTTAGTTCAAATGGACGTAGAGTTGATTTCTTGCAGTATGAAACAGACTTATTTAGGAGAAAACTAAACTTAAAATGTATTAACATTGCTATAAATACTTTGTTGTGCTTATAAAGTAATAAATGCCTGAAATATTCTGTCTAATATTATATCTGATGGACTTCTTGTAGTCATAGTTAAACAACTGGGCTTATTTTTGTCCATTTTATGTAATTTTTCTCATTATTTGTTTCTATTTATGTCCCATTATTTATTGGTTTTATCCTGTTTTCATCCTCAGTATTTTGACACTAATATATGGTTAATATTTTTCTCATTATTTCTTATTTCTTGTGCAATTGTTTACTAATGCATTTTAAATGATGCACTCAATATGTTGGTAAACCTGAATGTACCGAATTAGGACATACAGTATAACATTAAACTTACTGTACATGTGTATCCGTCTAATTCATTTTTAACTCAAACTCATTAATGGTTATTTACATAACTGAATTTAAATGGGCTTATAACTTATTTCTTACAGTGTGAAAGATTTGAATAATTTATGATTAATAAGTTTGAATCATTAAGTTATTATAAATACTTTGTTGTCCTTGAAAGTACTAAATACTGTAATAACTACCTTATATATTCTGTGTAATATTATAGCTGACTGACTTATTATCTGGAGGCGTTTGTATTTAAATGATTAGGCTTGTAAAAAATACTTGTAAAGAAAGACAGTTGCAAGACATAGAAGCATTAAAAAGAAAGCAGGAAGGATTTTACAGACAAAAGAGACTTGAAAACAGTTTTAAAAAGATGTTTAATGTGGTTTTTGTGCCCGTCAGTGTCCCTCAGCGGAGCAGATCTTGTCCCACTTTGGGTTCAGTAATGTCAGTCAGCTGACTGTGGGCCATCTGGGGAGGATCTGCCCGGCAGTGTTGACCCAGGTGCTGCTGCCCTCCTGCCCCTACACCGCCCCCAAGGCTCTGCAGCCACTCGACTACTCTGGTGAGTTGCTTCATCACAACGCCGGTTTATTTGTCGAGACCCCCGCTGCTCAGATAATTCACAGTTCATGAGGGTTTGTTTCCTTGAATTAGGTCTGGTAGAGATTTTTACACAGTGGATGGAGGATGCTCCTTAAAGACAGTGGTGGCCTTTTTTATGCTTGTTAACCCTAAAGAAAGAAAAGAAAGAAAGAAAGATATTCCTTTATTAGTCCCACAGTGGGGAAATTCAGTTTTACACTCTGTTGTTCACACAGTACATATACATGCGTCAATGGAGAGATGTCAGAGTGAGGGGGCTGCTCCTGACAAGCGCCCAGAGCAGTTGGGGGTTCGGTGCCTTGCTCAGGGGTGCCCAAGAGGTAAACTGGCACCTCTCCAGCAACCAGTTGGTCTTGGTCCATGGGGGTCTTGAACCCGTGACGTCCGCGTCCTAACCCAAGTCCTTACAGACTGAGCTACTGCCGCCCCTAAACAGCAAGAGGATGAGCGATATGAATCTGGACACTGATTGGCTGAAGTTTCATCTGATTGAGGGTTTAAATCTGACCTCCAGAGCAGTCAGAGGTCATCCCTTTCTGTCTGTCTCTTATCTTTACTCTCTCTTTTCATTGTAAATCCCACCAGAACAAACTTTTAACACCAATGACAGTGTCATGGGGCTGGTCAGTCGAATCAGTCGATCAGGCAAATGAATCTTTAACTTTGTTTACTGTGTATTTTGTCTCTTTATCTGGCAAATGAATTACACTCAAAATGGAAGTGTAATAATAATAATAATAGTAATACTCTTTATTTATATTGATGAAATGTACTAAAAGCCAATAACTAAACACAAAAAACCCAGAGAATAAATCGACTAAAATGTCATAAAACGTAAACTAAATCACAGACAGTGAGTGTAGGGAGATGGAGAGAGAGGCTGTAACCAGAACTGTACAGAAGTGTACAAAAATTGCACTAATAAATAGTGAAAAGATAAGTGTGATAGTAAGTCCACAAGGCCTAACATCTGACATTAATACTGTGTCACTGGCAACTGGAGCAGGTCCTGGTTGAATACTTGATTTTGATTGGTCAGTCACAGCGTTCTGTGGTCTGTTATTTCTTAATAACAGTCTCTTGCTATGTATAATAGACCGCTGCTCTGGGTGCAGTTCTGATGTGGACTCTGTTGGTCCACTTTTGTGTCAAATTATTGATTTCTTCAGTAAGTAGCCGTGTAATAAACAGGAGAATGCACAGCTAGCGGGTCATTGTAGTGAAATAAAGGTGGCTATTCGGTGATCGCCTTGAAGGGGTTTATTTCACAACAACGACTAGCTAGCTGTACATTATCCCGCTTATTACATGGCGCTGTTGAATACTCGATTCTGATTGGTCAAACACAGCATCCTACAGTCTGTTACTTCCTTGTTAGTATCAGGCTGCTACTGGTGCCTTCAAATGAAACTCGTGAGCTTGTGTTTACAACACGCTAAGTCGTGTACACGATATGTGTGGCGATCAAGCGGTTAAGTCGTGAGAACACCGCTGCTAACCAACGGCACATATTGATGGTGCCTTTAAATGGGGTCGTGGTGACTGTGTTTACTAGTTGGGCCCATCTGAACGCCCCCGTACGTCGTATTCACGACTTCGTCAGTGGAAAGTTTCTGAAATCTCTGAGTTCACAACTTGTGACGTGTTTGTTGATGTTGTGAGAAATGGTGGAGCCCATGGAAGTTTGTTTATTGGTGCATAATAAGTTAATATTGTACAGTATATTGTAATTTTAGTCATATACTGTTTGTCCTGGTAATTTTATAATATGTCTGAGGAAAATGTTGATATTCTCAACAACGTCATCTTTCTCCTCGGCCTCTCCTCCTCGCCTCTCAGACAGTAACTTTAATATTGCTGTTGTTTAGCAACGGCGTTCTTCACGACTTAATCACTTGAACACAACCCATGTTGTGTTCATGACTTCCAATGTCGTGAACAGGAGTTCACAAGTTTCATTTGAAGGCACCATAACGTTACTGACAGAGTCTAGAAGCCACAGAGGCTAACAATAAAGCAAGCTAGTGGGTAACATAATGAAGGAAATGCAAAGGTATTATGACAGAGGAGAAAGATGAGGTCATTGGGAATATCAACATTTTCCTCAGACATATAAAATTATGAAGAATGAAAACATTACGCGAATAAATAAAATAAAATAAAATAAAATATATTCAGTTATTATGTACCGAAAAATGAACTTCCATGGCATCGCCATTTCTGACAATGTCAACAAACACATTAGCAGTGTTTGAACACATTAATGCATCAGTAGTCATAATACAGTTTTTTAATATTCTTCCAAAATTCTGCATAATGAGTAGCCTACTTTTACTTTTACTGCTTTAAGTATATTTTTGTGCCTGTACTTTTATTTGATAAAGTAAAATTTTGAATGCAGGAATTTTACTTGTGAGCATTTGTACACTGCAGTATTGCAACTTTAATTTAAGCTTTAAATACTTCTTCTTCCACTACTGGCTCACTTACTAGTAATGTGATTTATTGTCAACTCATCAAACCTGAGAGGTTTTTTTTTTTTAATTTATTCGTGTATTTTGATTATTTTGAAGTCTTCACTTTATATCATCTGATATCTCCCAGTCTTTCTTTCTTATCTGTCTCCACTTTATGACTTTCAAATAAAGTCCAAATCATATCAGTTATCTGCTGTGGAGGAGCCGTAACACTCTCACCATGTCCTGGATTGACTTACAGAGCTGCTGACCTTTCAGATTCACCGTTAAAGGCTCCCTTCTCCTCGGAGTTGTTGACACGCCGATACAACCAACTGTGACTGTTGTTCAGTGTGTTGCTTGTGACGCATGCTGTTTCTTCACCGGCCTTCAGAGCAGAATCTCTCCTCTGCAAATAAATAGCTTTGTGTCTTTTGTTGAGTTACACGTCTGTTTGGTAGGTTGTAGGTTTTCATTATGATGAAGATGCTTTTCAATAAGTTGTTTTGCTCAAATAATGAAAAATTATACAACAAAATACATAAAATTGCGCTATGTGTTGCGCTATGCTGGTAGATGAATTCAGTGATGCTGTAATGAATGGAAATGCATTAAATCCTAAATTTTAGTTTTTATCACACAGTTGTGGTTCGAGAATGTCAGCTCAATCTTTGCTAGCCACTAGCCAGGAGGCTAATTTAGTCATAACCACTATCTAGAGGGCTAATTTAACAATCATAGCAACTAGCTTGGAGACTAATCTAAGTCATAATATTACGAGAAAAAAGCTGTAATTTAATGATAATAAAGTCATACTATTTCAAGAAAAAAAGGCCTAATTTACGAGAATACATCATAACTTTACCAGGAAAAGAAGGAATTTCCTCCTCTGCAAAATAAGCAGTTTCATCCACAGGTCCATGTGGTTCTTTCTTTGGAAAAAACACAGTTTCTTGGACAGTCTTTTCAAGAGTATTTGGCTATTTGTGAAACCGAAACTAAAGTATAACTTCACAAGATGCTCCACATTCCTCATTTTCATGCACGCTCTATTATCCCTCTAAAATAACACGTAAAATTACTACTGTACTTTATAATATTATGACTTTATTCGCATAATATGATGACTTTTTTCTCTTAAATGTATGCTTTAATTTGCTGGTATTACAACTTTTTCTTGTAAACCTATGACTTTATTGTCGAAATCTCAAATTTATGTTTTTCCCTGAGTGTGGCCCTAATACTCTGCCATAGGATTGAGAGGGGCTTTATTTTACTGAGTTTACTATAACTGCCCCTGTTACTCCTGTGTTTGGTCTATGGCATGGTCAATGGTGGCCTTTGGGTCTGCTAATATAGACTACTGAAGAAGTCGGAGAGGAAGTCCTTCCCTGTAGACCCAACTCAGGGCAAAAACATCCCCTAAGAGCAGAGGAGGATCTCCAACATGGCCGCCAGCAGATGACATGCATGACCATAACCCTCTACTGTGATTCAGATGTTTTGCATTGATAATTAAGCACACAAAGAAAAGAAACTTAAATGTATCTCCCCTAACAGGATGCAGAAACACCACAACTATAGACCTAAAGCATGAAGGATCATTCATTATAATGTTAATCCTTGATTTGTGCCCTGACAGTGTGGGGTTATGGGTTTCTGGCGGTCACTGTGATCAACCTGGCGTCTCTGCTTGGTCTCTTCCTGATCCCCTTCACCAAGAAGCCTTATTTCCCCAAAGTGTTGACCTATTTCATCGGCCTCGCCATCGGGACGCTCTTCTCCAACGCTGTGCTTCAGCTCATACCAGAGGTTTGTAAGAGGTGGAGCGGCCAAAATGGTTTCATATTTTGAAGGTGTTTTACTGTTTCGTAAAGGGAGGTATTTTATACTAACATCCACTTATTAATCCACAGGCTCTGGGTTTCGATCCCAAACAGGATAACTACGTGGCGAATGCAGTTGGAATATTTGGAGGATTTTATATCCTGTTCTTCATGGAAAAGATACTGAAAATGGCTCTCCGGTTAGAGCATGAGGTAACAGTGCAGTCAGTTGATTTATGAACTGTGAAGCACATTTCTTTTATTGCAGAGAGATATCCTTTATTACAGTTGTACTACTGACAGTTGCACATCATCCTGATTTAGTAGCTAATTTGGCTGCTAATTGATGACTACCATGAGGTCAGTTACACTTAACAGGAGTCATGTACATTATTTATGGCTGTTGATCATTTAGGGTTATGGACACAAGGGTCACAGATTGTGGCCTTCAGTAAATATAAGATTTCTATTATGGCAGAGATCTTGATATTAACTTTAACACAGGTATTAAAATCAGGAAACAGGGCATAAACCATAAAACAATTTGATGAAATTTTAACTGTCATTAAGATAAGAGAGATGAACCTTTATTTTATATATATATATATATACCTTTATTAATAGTCAGAATAGAAGAATAAAGGATAATTCTTCATTTTACAGGTCTGTAAATTTCATGGTAAATAGGTGATAATTAGTAAGTAACCTATTTGAAATTTGTTTGGAATTACTGCCAAATTATCCCAATATTTACTTATATGTATTACTTTATTATCAACATAATTTAGAAATTATATCACAAATAGCATATAATGGTTAAAATAGGGCCCTTAGGCTGGAGAAGCGGCTGTGCGCTGCTCTTCATCAGACGTGGAAAACCAAAACTAATCTCACCATTGTGACTTATTGTCTACACAAATGTAACCTGGTAGCTAATGTAATGGTTCCTGGAGTTTTTTTTTAAAAAGAAATGTCAAATAAGTTATTTGCTAATTATCATCTATTTACCAGCAGACATGGAAATAATCAGTTAACTTTGGATTCTTTTCCTGGATGTGTATTGAATACATTACCAGCTATTTATTACTGTTTATTGGGAAATAGTGGAATATAAATATTAAATAATGTTGATAATAGAAATAAGATAATAATGATAAAAGTCCAAAGTCAAGTTCCAAGTCAAAACAGCCAAAGTAATTTTGATATATTTTGATGTAAATATTGAGATGAAATTGAAATGCGTTACTTGCTAATTAACATTAACATAAAGTGTTACCGAAATAAAGCTAAACAGCTTGAAACCGCCAACCAATTCATTAAACCTACCGAGTGTGTCTTCGTGTTTAAGAGCTGACTCCACGCTGTGACTTACTTTGTGTCTCTGGTCCTCAGCACGGCCACAGCCACTTCATTCCCGCAGAGCCGCCTCAAGAAACCTCCATCCACAACGGAGACTTACTGGAGAAAAAGGACTCCATCGTTTTGACCAGCATCAACACCATCGCCACAGACGGGAGCAGCCCGATCCCAGAGCCTCCGCATACAAACGTGACACCTTCTCAGGTACGGGAGTCCTTTCATAGCAAGGCCTGTCATGGTAACTACTTCTGTTGTATGATATATCGTCCCAGAAATAATTGTGATATTATTGTAATTTTAAACCATTATTATATCATGACAATGATATATTATGCCAGTGATCATAACATAATAATGCAAGTACAGCCTTTAAAAAACAAACATGCATGTAAACACAACAGGCAATATCAAGGTCAGCAAAAATGACTGAGGTCATATCCTCATATCATACGATAAGTCAATAGTGTAAAAATATGATACAATAAGTCAATAACATGAAAATGATGAATGTCATGCCTATATTATATAAGTCAATAACATTAAAATGATCATGGTTATGTCCATTTATCGTAAGATAAGTCAGTATAGTAATGATTGTGATGCCTATTTGTAGCTGAATTAAACACTACAGATGGGGGAATCACAGTATATTTTTATTTTCCACATCTTTGTTCTGATCACCTCTGTCACATTAACCCATACCATAATCACCCTTGTACTCAATCATCTTTTAACTAATGCGGAGCTAAGTCTTAATGATAAGCTTGTAAAAATTATCGAGGTAATATCCATTTATCTTTTGATAAGTTAATAACCTAAATGTACAATAAGTTGCTAACATAAAAAATTATGATACAGTAAGTTGATAACAGGAAAATGATCGAGGTCATGTCCGTATATTGTACAATAAGTCAGTAAAGTAAAAATTATCGAGGTAATATCCATATATCGTCTGATAAATCAATAACGTGAAAGTATGATAAAATGTAAAAGTCGAGAACAAGAAATTGATCTAGTTCATGTCCATATATCGTACGATAAGTCGTTAACAGGAAGTTGATCTATTGCATGTCCATATATGATACAATAAGTCAATAACGTAAAAGTATGATAAGTCGATAACATAGAAATGATCAAGGTCATGTACATATATTAATGATATATATAACGTAAAAGTGATCGAAGTCGTCCATATATTGTTTGACAAGTCGATAATGGATGCATGATGGAGGTCATGCCTTCATCGTACAATAAGTGGATAACGTAAAAAGGCCGCGTCTATTTATCTTAAGATATGTCAATGTAGTAATTATTGTGATGCCTATTCATAGCTGAATTAAACACTACAGATGGGGAATTACACTATATTTTTATTTTTTGCATCTTGGGACTGATCAACTGGGTCACATTAACCCACACAGCAATCACCCTTGTACTCAGTCATCTTTTATCTAATGAGCTTAGTCTTTATGATAAGCTTAGAAAAACAGTGAGTCTTCCTGACAGTTTATCTGAAGTAATTGTGTGCTTGATAGAGATTTGCTGCCCACCTCAGCCCTCTATCACAGACACACCTGAAAGGAATGCATCATGGACTATAAATGCATAACTACATTTAAGACATCTTATCAGTCGTATGGGAGCGAGTTAGATGCAAAGACTGAAACTGTACCAACATGAACAGTACTTCGGAATATGTCCGCGCCCTTGATTATCTGCAAGCTCAAATGTTTAGTTTTTACTTAAGAGTAATTTATTGAGCTGTTATCAGTGACACGGGGCGATCAGAGCTGCTGTTAATGTTTAACACTGAAATCTTGTGTGTCATATGGAGGAGTCTGGCTTTGAAGGGATTAAAACACAAAACAAACAGACATGTCGGTGTCACAGAGGGACGAAGGCCTCAGATCCTTTCCCTCCTGGTAAATGCTGGACTTGTCTGCCTTTAGCACAAAGCCTCCTTTATCTGCCGGTGGCTAATAAAAGGGACGTTTTGTCGCTGCAGAGCATCGTCAACCAAGACCCAAAGGCTCTGGTTATATCCATCTGTTCTCCGGTTTCCCATTAAAAACACTAGTGCCATTATATTAGTGATGGAAGAGTTCAGTTAAAAATACTTCCTGTCTGATGCATCAGTGTCTGTGGCTCCAACATGGACACACTTTGCTGATTAAAGCCTTTAGTAAGTAAGATATCTTTATTTTTAGCCACGCTAAAGAGTGTCACTCAACTTTGGTAAAACTATTGGAGGGATTGCTGTGAAAGTTTGTTTAGACAGTCATGGTCTCCAGAGGATGAATCCCTCTGACCTACTGTACGTCTAACACTCCCATTAGGTTTGTCAACAGGTATTGGTTGGATCACCTCTAGATTTAGTACAGACATTCATGCCCCTCTCAGGATGAACTGTTATCATAGTGTTTATCCCTTAACACAGTGATTTTCAAAGTAGGTTCCAGGTTGTCTCCAGCAAAAGGGGGAATCACTCGTTTCACTATAATTACATTCATAACTAACATAATGACAGAATATATGACTATTTTTGGTCATGGGTGTAATACACTTTCTGCAATATAACATCTAAAACATCTTTTCCATTCCCGTTTTTGTTTAATGTGGGTAGTATTTGCTATTTTAGCCTCCTGAAGTCCTCTGTATATCCTTGAAATTACTTTAATCCCTGGATGTGACCTATAGGCAAACATTTTTTTCAGAGGGTAAACCACACCACTCGATGTTTTTAGTCTGTTTTTGATTATAGCTGTTTAAAAAAAAAAAAAATGTCCAAAATAAACGTGGAGTATCAAAGGAATCCGATCCAGTCAAGTAATTTGAAACCTAGATCTCTTGTTTGTAGTAATGATGATAAAATGCCAGAAAGATTTTGATCAGATGCCAAAAGTAAAATGTTCAACTTTGTCCATCCCCTGAAGATTTGAACTTTGGGTTTTAACGATATCATTGTGTGTTATCTTTGTGGCTCACTGAATCCACATACCTGTTTGTCATTGTTTGCATATTACTCTTCTTTGGTAAAACCAAACAGTAGCAGTAGTTTTTAACCTTTATGCCTTTAACCATTTCATCACTCCAGGAAGTCCAGACGTCTGGAGTGAGGTGCCACTGGCTGCGTGGGCAGCGCATCTCCAGCATCAAGACCGTGGCGTGGATGATAACTCTGAGCGATGCGCTGCACAACTTCATTGATGGTCTGGCTATCGGCGCCTCGTTCACGGTGTCGATACTGACGGGGTTCAGTACGTCCACCGCCATCGTGTGTGAGGAGTTTCCCCATGAGCTGGGTGAGTGAGTCTCTTCACCTCGCTCTGTGAGGGTCATTACAAACCCGTGCTGTGCAGTCAACATTGTTCAAACTCACAGAAGTTTATTTTAAATTCTGATGAAGATCCCAAAGTTCCCAAAGATGGTAGATATTTCACGCTGAATTTTGGGGAAATGCAGCTTTAGGGAACAGTCTTGGGTGTGGATATTTAAGTCTGTGTAAACATTACATAGGTTCAATGAAGAGCTGCAACCGGCACACATTTAATATGTGATTCTGTGAGACGGTGGAAAAAAATAAAATTAATCTTAAAGCCAATTAAATGGAAACTAAACAGGGAAACTGGATTTTAAGGCTATGGAGGAATGAACCTCCCACAATAAAAAATAAATAAATAAATGACTCCATAAATTAATAAATAAATAAATGCGCCATTAAATGGACCGATATTAAAAATAAATGTGGGCATTTTTTAAAATAATATATTTATTAGGATTTTCTAATATATACAGTAATAATAAACATCGTCATAGAAACTGAGGCACAAATGAACAAGCATCATAGACACTCAAAGAGAAAAAAGAAAATAAAAGTAGGCATTATTTAATCGATAAAATCTGATTATTTTTTATTTGTGTTTTAATTAGCTTTATTTAACTTTTATAACTTCCTCTGTCTACCTACTCTTTCTGTCCTTGTATTTATTGATTCATTTTTCATTTGTATTTTAATGTTTAAATGTATTTATTTATTATTAAATTGTATTTAGATAAAAAATATATAAATAAGTAAAACTGAATTTCCCCACTGTGGGACTAATAAAGGAATATCTTCTTCTTCTAAGATAGGTTAAGATAAGATAAGAAAATAAGATGAAATGGCTTAAAAGCAGGTTCTATCTTTTCATTCAAACCAAAAGGGCCATTAAGGAATCGATGATCTTTATAGACCTCTACTGACATACTGCAGAAATGCACCCAAACTTTTACTGGATCTTCTATTATGTGTTTCATTTCAACTCCAGCACTGATTAAACTTTTCTAATGTAATTCAGTACAGGAGTCATGTAAGTAATAGACTGTCTGTTTCTGGTAGTATAGCTCTTCTTTAAATGTAAATGAGGTGGACAATATTAGAAATAAAACACTCACAGATATTTTTATTCTTCTGGTCTCTTAAAGACAAAGACAGCATACCAAGTGGCAAAAAGCTTCAAATTTTGGGGGATTTTTCTGCTTTATTGAACAGCTGATGGTGTAATGTAGATGGAAAATGATGGGAGAAAGGAACAAACTGGGGATATTGTGGTTTTATGGCATGTATCTATAACACTTGTTATGGCTTATTATTTAGTAAAAGGGTGTTGACAGAGCTTTGAACTCCAGCAGGTAGGCTAATTCATTTTATGCCAAAACTGAATAAAGGTTTGTAAAGTCTTATTAAACACCTCATGATTATACTTTGGTTTTGGGTTGAAATATTACCAATAGCACTGTTAAACTCAAAGCTAAAGTGTACAGAATATTGCAGTTACGCCACATTTAACTTGTTTTCAAACCTCAGCTCTGACAGAAATAACATCACTGTCTTTGTTTCAGGTGAACTCTTTTTATCAGTTATACAATGTGCTGTTCCTCAGCACAAAATGACTCACATCACATAGAATAATGTTCAAAATGCCTGCTTCACTTATGAATTTTAACCACTGTTGTCTTGACGTGTTTTGTTTCCGTCTGCAGGTGACTTTGTTATCCTGCTGAATGCTGGTATGAGCGTCCCACAGGCCATTTTCTTCAACCTGCTGTCAGCGGTGTCGTGTTACTTCGGCCTTGTCTTTGGCATCCTGCTCGGGAGCAACTTTGCCCCCAATGCAATCTTTGCCATCGCAGGAGGAATGTTCCTGTACATTGCACTGGCAGACATGGTGAGTCAGACTGCATGACCTGAGGATACTCCACACGTGCAGATGCTGTTGATTTAAAATACTTTTAAAAAATTGCATTTTTATATTTGCAAAGCTGGTCTTCTTTTAGTGTAATTCTACATATTTGTTATTGTCAACATATCCTATAAAAAGACCAAAACAAGCACATTGATCCCTACTAAAGATGTAAATGTTTAAAGCTGCTATAATAAATATTTTCATTAGGGCTGTCAGTCATTTAAAGTATTTACCGGTAATTATGATTAATCACATGATTGTCCATGATAGTGATTAATCGCACATTCTTCATCTCAGTTTCCAGAGATGGACAACATATTACGGGAACAGGAGCGGACTTCCACCAAGATCATCTTCTTCCTGATCCAGAATGCAGGGCTGCTCACCGGCTTCACCATCATACTGCTGATCACCATGTTTGCAGGGGACATCAACCTGGGCTAGAGGGGAGACAGACAAAAGAACAAAAACTACATATACATGAGCTGCTTCTGTTTCTGCTCACTCAGCTGGGCAGGAAAGTGAATGTAAATTGAATGTTTTGTACGAACCAAAATGTTAAAAGGAAAAATAATGCTTTTATAGCTTTTGACTATCTAGCTAGTGGATCTCCATAAAAAGGGAAAATCTTTGCAATCATTTGATGTATGAACTCTAGTCAAATTGTGTTTTTGAGGAGACAATAAATTATTTTTTCAGTCTTCATATAATGTGAAATATTTTAAACGTATTTTACCTCACTGGTGCTGTGGTGTAAACACAAGCTGTTATTGTGACAACAGCCGTTGTTTTGACTTCTATGGTACCGGTGTTTGACCTCTGAGTTTTGTGACCTCTATGACCTTCACTGACTTCACTGAGTTTTCCCTTTGGATTTCTGTCTCTTTGAATATAGTTTGTATTTTGATGTCAAATTTTGTTAAGCTGTTAATGAAACCTGCTGGATGCTCTTTGATTGTGCTCCTGTATAACAAAAATCACCACCACGACGTTGAACGAGCTTGATGAGCTACTTCAAGTATCTGAACCTGATTCCTCCTCAGGATTTTATTACAGTGAACGCTTCTGTCAGTGGCTGTATGATTAGTACAATAACCAACATGGGACAGCACATAAGAGAGAGAAATTGATGGACCAATTTTCATTTATGGTCTTGAAAATTTTGGCCTGTGTATTACTTTTTAAGCATGATTTAAGCTTAAGATTTTTATGTAATTCTGTTTTTTTAGTGTCATTTTTTATTACCCATAAAGGTGACAAAGGAGCAATGGTAAAAATACGCTGTTATATGGCATACATAGTATTGTGTGGATATATTATTTTACAAATTATAAATTGCCAACCAAGTATTGTATGGCAGTGGTTCAGAACCCCAATAGGGAGTCGCAATATAAATCTGATGATTCAGAAGATCATAAACAAGATAGAAAAGCAGGAAAACACATCTGCTCCACAAAATTGTATTTTTTATACTTTCCTTTATTCCTGTAAAATACTGTATAATTTAGCTGTTGCCTGGTCTCCAATCTCCAATCTTATTTCCCTTTTATAAAATCAAATTACACAGTTGGTCTGTAAGGGGCACCAGACAATCCCACATAAACAGGAAGTGGTGCATGCTACGTTCAGAGACACTGTACAGCTTGGAAAATTCTCGATTCTCGAAAATGATTAGCAGTCCTGTGGGAAAACAGTACTTCTACCTGGATATCATTTCGCGTGGAATATATCGAGGATATATGGCTGACAGTGACGGAAGTTTTACCGATCTTATGGTAAATTGGTGAAGTTTTACTAAATGAGAATCCAAAACTGGAATGAAGGGACCGTCTTTTTTTGGTTTCTTCCGATATTCATGAATGCAGCATACCTTAAGTCAGGAAGTAGCGGACAATGAAATGAGACGTTATTGACTTCTGGAAACTTTGCTGTGTCCAGCACATCTAGCGAGACCCTGCTGTCAAAACGCTTTTAAAACAAAGTAAGACGTTTTATTTACCTTGTTTATTCTTCCAGAGATGATTTAAATCAAATCAAATCAAATCAATGGCAGCTTTGTGACGCTAGCCGCGGATGCTAACTGCTGTTAGCTAATCAGGGGAATTGAAGTCGTGTCTTCTTTGAACGGGACACATTTACATTAGTTAGTTTATGCTTTGAATATAAATGTTGTTTAACACTGAATGACTAGTAGTTGTATAGTGAAGTTAGCATCACTAAAGTAACCTGGCTCTTTTAAAAACGTTACAACGTGCTCTCATGTGACGTTTGAGGGTCATTGTTTATCATGTTATTTACGCAATGAGGAAAAAAAAACAGACGTAATACATTCATGTAGTCATAACGTGTGTTTCAGCTACCTTATCTCTGGCATTTCATTTTCACAGTTGCTTGTTAACGTCCTTATTTGCCCCCGGATACAGTAATACCGATGTCTGCGATTAGTTTAAATCAGCTTATATGCTGCACCACTCATCTTATCAGTATAGCTCCAGTAAGTATTGCCTCCCAGTTTATGAGCTAATTATACATGTTTAGCATGTAAAATCTCTATATATCTTTAAATACTGTGCAGTATTTCGCTGTGAAATGTGCAGAAGTGTCTACAAAGTGTCACATATTGGTTTACGAAAGTGCCAGCTGTACTTCTGTACAGTATACTGTATATACAGTACTGTGTATTTACCACTTATATACATTACAAGTAGGGCTGCACTATTACTTTGATGAACTCTGAGATCACGATTATTTACCATGATTATGCATTACTGCACCCTGCCATTTGTATAAGCATATCACTGCTTTCACTTACATGTTGAATCAGAATCAGATTTATTTGCAAAGTATATACTGTACATACAAGGATTTTGACTCAATGTACAGAATATAAATAACATTCCTGCTAATGTAAAAATTAGGGCTATGCAATTTTGGAAAAAAAATAACATTTTTTTCTGTAATAAACTGTATATATTGTGATATGACAAAATACAGGAATACTCACCCTGAAGTTTGTAGGCTACAATAAGTTATGACATCAATCTGGTTCACTTTTAGAGCAAAATTAAAAAGCTAGATCTGTGAAAAACTTGTTGGTGGCTGGCTGTTAATTTAGGAAGTGCTTTCATCTGATATACAGCGCTGTTTTTATGAGTGGAGCATGCATTGTAAACATATGTATTGTAGGCAATCATTTTTTCATCTACCAGTCCCTTTGGTCAGTGAGCCAAGAAGTAAATTTTGGACACTGTTTGTCACATCTCACATTTTAATCTCCTGTTGTTTTGAAAAGCAGGGCTGAGCCATGGCCAGTATCCAGATCCGGAAGTATCGGGATGACGACGCTGAGGCAGTGAAGGAGATCTTCACCCTGGGGATGAGCGAACAAGTGCCTTCGTCCTTCATGCACCTCCTGAAACAGCCGCCAACCCAAATGGTGCTCATGTGCGTGTTCTGCGCTCTTATGACCAGCTCCAAGTCCTTCCTGTTACCCATCTTGGCCGTCACCCTCCTCCTGGCCGGGGCGCGGCAGTTTGTTGTCTACATGTGCAACAGATACATCGACACCTCACTCAGGAATGACCTTGCCATCATCAGTGAGACCTACCTGAAGCAGAAGGACTCGTGTTTTTGGGTGGCTGAGGTTGATGGCCGTGTGGTCGGCACGGTGGCTTGCCTTCCTAATGAGAAAGCGCCTGGGTGCTTGGAGTTGAAACGCATGTCTGTACGCCGCAGTCACCGTGGCTTGGGCATTGCTAAGGCTCTGTGTCGGACAGTAGCCGATTTTACTCGTGACAGAGGTTATGCAGCAGTCGTCCTGTACACCTCTGTGGTGCAGACAGATGCTCAGAAGCTGTATGAGCACATGGGCTACGAGAGGATAAGAGAGTTTGTTGTTCCTGAGTTTGTTGCCAAAATCACAAACTTCACTCTGTTTGAGTACAGACTGAATTTACAGAGAGATGGGAAAAGTGATTGAGTCTTAAAGTGAGACACACAGTGACTGCATAACATTTCAGGGTACCATGCATTCAGCCAGTTTCTGTGCTTATGTTTTCCCAGCATGCATTACCTTTAAGGCAAACAAAACACAGGACAGGTCACTATAAACTACTGTTTGCTCCACACACTTGCAGTAAAAGGTTAGGCATGTTTTCTCTAACTACAAACACAGAACAGATTGATAATTTATCATTAGTTGATAATATCAGCTCTTCCCACAGTTGTGCTGTTGAAGGGTTTATGTTGATTTAGCTTCTTGAAAGTCATTTGATTATTTAATTTTGTAAAGTATTTCCTTTCTACATGATACTTAGAATAAACTGATAGATCTGAACATGCTTGTACAATTTTATAGCATTTGTTTTGTATTCTGTAGTACCGTTAGGGATTCACCGATTCAGCACACCGGATTAGTATCAGCCCTCATACTGATCTCATTAAGTGGATCATGACATGATCAATCCACATTGAAGGGATAGTTTGGGTGTTTTGAAGTGGGGTTGTATGAGGTATTTATCCGTAGTAGGTGTATTACTTACAGTAGGTGGCAGTTGCCGTACCCCTAAAATCGAGTACCGGTACTGGAGCAAAGAAATACAGTGCTGTGGATGGGGATGGCAGAGAAAAATATTTTTGTCACCTAAAAGAAAGGCCCACCTAAAAAAAAAAATGCATCTTTTCCAGCAGCTCTTCCACCTTTAGGGGACACAGCTAGCAGGGCCAGTTCTGGCTTTTTGGGGGCCCATATTCAAAATCTTGTTTTTTGACCAAATGCTACTTTTAACACATGAAAAAATACTTTAACTTTGCTGCATTATTAACATCAAACTTAAAACAAACATGCAAATTATGAATAACAAACCAATAAAATGACTTTTAAATTAAAAACAAAACAGTGTTTTGGATAAATTATAAATTTAGGAACAAAAACAAATCACCTTTGATCAATTTATGTTAAAGGTTACTGATTAATTAAATTAATTAATTTATAATAATTAAACAGTCATTTCAAACAGTCATTAAATTAAACAGGGAATTTCGGGACAGTTCTGGGAGGATGGTGAAGAAAGTTAGTTGAGCATCCTGATTTTTTAATTTGGGCTGTCGGTCAAGTAAAATAGTTAATCACGATTAATCACAATTTTTTGTATCTGTTCAAAATGTACAGTAAAGGGAGATTTGTTGAGTATTTAATGCTCTCATCAGCATGGGAGTGGGCAAATATGCTGCATTATGCAAAGGTGTGTATATATTTATTATTGGAAATTAATTAACAACACAGACATAACAAATAACAAATATTGTCCAGAAATCATAACAGGGCAAACTGCAGCCCAACAGGCAACAACAGCTGTCAGTGTGTCATTGTGCTGACTTGACTATGACTTGATCCAGACTGACTGTGACGATCATAAAGTGGGCATGTCTGTAAAGGGGAGACTGATGGGGACCCAGAGAACCCATTTACATTCATATATCTGGAGGTCAGAGGTCAAAGGACCCCTTTGAAAATGGACATGACAGATTTTTCTCTACAAATTTAGCACAAGTTTGGAGCGATATTTAGCCTCCTTGTCAACAAGCTACTATGACCTGGTTGGTACCAATGAATGTGTTATTCCTATTGCTTTAAAGCTAAGCCTCCTGCAACCCCTGAAAGATTGATTGCATTAATGCATTAAAAAATTAGTGGCATTAAAACAAATTTGTGTGTTATTGTTGTTTTAACTTTGACAGCCGTAATTTTATGATTCACTTTCTTTTCACGTCAGCCAAAAAACATGAGCTGAGGGAGCACATCCTCTGCTGCTCTCAACTACTGTATGACTTTTTGCAGTATTCATGTACTCAAGGTATTTAACAGTATTGCTCTTTGACTTATTTTATATACATGTGTAATTCATACTTTACCTTTTCATCTAAAAATATTGGGTTTTCTCCGGGTTCTCCGGGTTCCTCCCACTGTTCAAAGACACGCAGACATGGATTGCGACCTGTCCAAGGTGAACTCTGCCTTCGCCCAGTGTCAGCTGGGATCAGCTCTCCAGCCCCCCGCGAATCCTCAACGGGATATTCAGATGGATGGATGGAAGTTTGTGGCTGCGGGGCGAGGATCCTCTCAGGTACTGAACCAGGTATTGATGAGTTTCAGGCAGTATTGAGGTTCTGCCCTGGGGTTTATTTTGTATACAGGATGCTACACTGTTCCAGACTGATGCTGCGAGGTTGTCAGGTTGTTGTTTATTTTGTCATTACAGATTTAATGAAACTCTGTTTCATATCAATTGTCAGGTTTTGGCTTCATTGTCTCTAAGGACAAATTTGTCAGCTGAGAAAGTGGAACACAGACTTGAAAATAATAAAATACAAAAAACAGTAGAAAAATATGTTAAACAATTGCTTAAAAACCCACAGACAAATTTACATAAAACAAATGTGGATACACAGTGCTCTGGTTGAATTATCTTTTATTTCCACAGTTCACTTTCTTATTCTTTCTTTCTTTATTTGTGTGTATATCTAAATGTGCACATTTTCCTTTCCCCTCCCGTCTCCCCTGCTTCCTTTTTCAATTCTTCTTTTCTTGCCCCTTCATTTTTAATTTCTTTTTAACATATCACACATGATATATAATACTAGTACTTGCTTTAAAAACTGCTAAAACCCCACAGGCAAACTTACATAAAACAAATGTGGATAAGCAAGTGCTCTAGTTGAATTATCTTTTCATTTCAATCTTCGGTATTAACGGTATTATAAACGGTATTGTAAATTTCCCCACTGTGGGACTAATAAAGGAATATCTTATCTTTTATTATTTATCTTTTATATACAGTATATGCCTTATATAAATATGTCTAAAACCTCACAGACAAGCTCACACAAAACAAATGAGGATGGATACACAGTTGAATTATCTTTTCATTGCCACAGTTCATTGAATGGTGAATATCTAAATGTTAGATGTAATATGTCTAAATGAATATCAGATTCACTGAATGGTGAATATATGTGTATCCCTGAATTTTTCATTTCATTTTAACATAATATATCGAAATTAATTAACCTTGCCTTATAAAAATATGTAAAACAACTGCAAAAGACAGACAAACTTGAATAAAATAAATGTGGATAAACAAGTGCTCTAGCTAATTTAACTTTTAATGTCCACTGTTTATTGTGTTGCTTATTCTCTATTTTGTTTGTTTGTTTTGCTTTCCATTTGTTTTAGGTGAATATCTAAATGTGCACATTTCTATCACTACCTTCCTCAATTCTGCTTTTCTTGCCCCATAATTTTTCATGTCTTTTTAACATAATACATCAAAATTAATTTACCTACACCAGTACTTGCCTTGCCATTTAAAATATATAAAAACAACTGGTAAAACCACTCACTCACTCACACAAATCAAATGTGGATGGATACACAGTGCTCGAGTTGAATTATCTCTTCGTTTCAACAGTTCATTTTGTTTTCAAGCATGTTTTCCTTGTTTGTTGAATATCTAAATGTGAGCATTTTCCCTTTTTCTCCAGTTTCCCTGCTGCTTTCTACTTGTCTTACCCCTTATTTATTTATTTTAAACATAATATATCTAAATTAATTTACCTAAGATTTGCCTAAGAGAGAAACATGGCTACATAGGAAAAGAAATGACATTTTTTTTTAGAGAAATTGTCTCAAATGTACTAAATTATCATCTAATAAAAACATAGCATTAGTGTTTAAACCTTGTCATGTGTTATCTATTTACCTGTGAATGCAGTAATAGTCTATATCTTTATCATCTGATAGTGTTAAATATCCCCGGCCTCCTGTATTTGTGTGAGGCGGGCCGGGTCAGGCAGCAGCTCGGACACCTCAGGACGGATCCGACCAGTCAGACCTCCATGGATGGATGTAGCCTGCCAGGGACCAAGCTGAGCGGTTAGCTGGAGTTTAGGACGCAAACAGGTACGATTTAAACGCTCGCATGTGATGTGGTCTATGGGGGATACATTGAAAACACACGTACACACACGTTTAAAGGAATATACGAGCGTGTCTTGTTGAATTTAACTCGATAAGAGGTTTTTGTTTGGGGAAGCCAGCCGATGCTAACAGCTACTCTTGCTAGCAGGTGGCCAGCCCAGGGAGTGTCCCGCTGACAGCTGACAGCACCAAACCTCAGCCACAAAAGTGACCATTTTAACCAGCGCTCACAGACGTTAGAAGGCGTCGTTTAGCAATCCACTAACAATGGAGTCGAAGTGATTACAAATATTTAATGAGCTTTGGCTGGCGGGTATTGAGACAGCGTGGACTTACAACTGGGATGAAAATGGTTAATTCTCGTTTAAATTAATTAATTTTAAATCCAGATTGTTTTTTTTTTTTTTAAACCTAATTTCTCATCCAGTTTGGTTAATCAGTTAATCAATGCCATGTCAGGATCCAGCCACACCCTTGCTGTTTTTCCTACCAGACAAAACTGTATAGTATTTATATTTTTTTGTAAATCAATAAGTGCTGTTTATGTAAAGTAAATTACTGTAATATCAGTGAGGTAATAGGATATCTTCGATATCAGTGGTCTACTGGCTTTGAACTCACTAGATGGCACTAAATTACAGATTTATCTAGCTATACACCTTTTTATTTATATTTTATAAGGATTTATTTTTTAACTGTGTTGTTAAAATTGGGCACTTTCATGCTAGTTTGAGACACATTGGAGATTAATACAGGAATAAACAGGCTCTACCCTTGATTTCTATGGTTGACCTATTTTTTCCTGTCTGCATGGTATAGTGTAGAGACCAGCTGAGTATCTATCTATCTAGCTGTAACTAACTGTAGCAGTAACTATCATTAGCATGCATGTGGTGGAGCGGAAGCCCAACATATAATTAGCAGAGCTGTTTTCATTGTTAAATCAATTAATTAGTCTTTGAAAAAAGTAAATATATATATAAAAAAGTCCTGCCTGTCCTTGCTTTGTTATCTGACAAACGATTCAGTACCCAAATATATGTAATTTCCACTAACATACAACTATTAAAAACAGCAAACCCTCACATTTGAGTGAATGTTTAGTGGCTGAAAGACAATTTCTTGACTATTAAAATAAATAAAATTCATGATAAATTATATCACCGTATAAACCTTGCAATGAAATAAGCCTGTGTTATTAGAGCTGGAGCAATTAATGTTGTTTTGTTGATTGACAGAAAATGAATCAGCAACAATTTAGACAGTCAGTGAAGTAATTTATAAAGAAAAATGCCAAAAACCCTCTGGTTTCTGCTGCTTAAATGAATTTGCTAGTTTTTTTTTTTTTTTTTAGTGAAATGATCATGAAATTAATATATTTGGGGATCGGACTGCTGGTCAGACAAACAAGTATTTTGAAGATGTCAGTTTGGACCCTAACAATTCATCAGTTAATCAAGAAAATAATGTAGTTGCAACCCTACTATAGTATATTTAGGTAAAAAATACACAATGTATAAGCTGTACATTTGATGATTACAGACCAGTTATAGCTGCACTTCTATTAAAACATTATAGTCATGAAGCAGCCCTAAGTCATACTGAATATAAAAGGCTTAAATCATCACTTCAAGTGTTTTAATAGGGACTAAATGACCTTAAGTGAACTGGCCTGCAAGTTAATTAAAGATTCTATCCATCCATCGTCAACCGATTATCCCGTTAGGGGTCGGGGGGGGGGGGGGGGGCCCCCCTGGGGGGGGGGGGGGGGGGGGGGGGGTCTACCAAAGGTCGCCAGTCCATCGCAGGGCACACAGAGACAGACAACATATAGACAGACAACCACTCACACTCACATCCACACCTACGGGCAATTTAGAGTCATCAATTAACCTAAACAGTATGTCTTTGGACGGTGGAAGGAAGCCGGAGTACCCGGAGAAACCACGTTTACATGGGGAGAACATGCAAACTCCACACAGAAGAGTCCCAAGCCGGAATTGAACCTGCGACCCTCTGCGCTAACCACTGCACCACCATGCAGCCCTAATTAAAGATTCCTCATAATAAATTAAACTAGTGTTGGAACCATTTGTCAGTCTGTCAAGCAAATAGAAATGCATTTATTTAATCAATAGTTAAAACTATTTATCAGGTAAAAGTGATTATCTACTGATTTCTCATTAATTCAAGTTGTTTCACGTGTTAATGCACTAAATCGTTTGGTTTTCTGGCTGTAAGTCTAAAGATTTTATCATGACTTTTCATAAAATTAAGAAATTACAAGCCATTGACTTCAGAAGCAAAAAGCAGATTAAATATTAATAGGGCTGCTCTCTCTTTGTCGACTAAGATTTCTTTTATTTTTTTAATGCTTTTTTAAATGCTGAATGACTTATTCCAAGAAACCTATGAGCACATCTCTGGTAAACACATGATCTGATGTGGTGCTTTCATAGATGTCGATTAAATCAACTAATCGATTAGTTGTCAGAATTGTATGATTGGAAGTCAGCTGAGAATATCATTGATTGAGGACAAAAACCTATTATTTTCAGCCTTAAATTAAACTGTTTTGTGACGTACCTAAGAATTCTTTACCCTTGTGACTCCTGAAACAGCAGTCTGCATTTCAGCCCATGATTCAGCTTATCTGTCTATGTAACATCCCAGTCTTCAATCATATTTCCCCTAAATAATCTTAATTATTGCCAGCTTCCAGGACGTAGACATGCTCATCTTTACCTTGTTTAGTGACGTTGATTTGTTCCTCCTGGACTTGCAGGCGGAGGTGCAGTGTGGTCACCTCTGTTCCAGCAACCTTCCTGTGTACTGGTCTGAAAAGGCTGGCAGCAGCGGATGCCGTCTGGCTGAGCCGGTTAACGCCTCTTTCTCTGTCATTGTCCTCATTTTCTGTACAGAGGCACTTCTTTGATTTCTGGCTGTCTGCTCGTTGTCTCATTATTTCTTTGCTGAGAGATAAGGGCTCCCCCTCTTCTCTCTACCACCCACAAAACCCCAACACCCCCTCTTTTGGTCCTGCTTTCATCATTTGCATAAAAGGCTGCAAAGAGACTGCAGAGATTTATTTTGTGTCCCTAAACATCCTTTTAACTGTGTGTAACCCTCCCACGTCTGAAATCTTAGGCACATTTTGCATATAAGCTGTTTTCTAGACTTTTGGGAGTTTTCTTTAGGTTGTGAAGCTGCAAACATATGTATATACCGCCTCGATCAGTACATCCCTGTTGTATGTGTAGTGATACTGAGCCTACAGGCAGTACATTTTGTTGACCTGGTCCTTGTTCAGTCGCTGAGGCTTGATGCATTATTCTTTAGGAGAAATATCTCCCCTCTCCTGAAGGCTGGGTCTCTTTTGTTGTGATGCTGATATTCTTCCAACGTCTCTCATCAGCCTCTAAGCTGAAAGCTTTTACATTTACACAGACACCCTGCAGCTTTTGCTTCCATTTAAAAAAAAATATAAAAAAGAAAAGATGACAACACAGAAATGGAGAACTGGGAGTTTAAAAAAGCCCCAGCCATGCAGTTAGCTGATAAAAGCTGATAAAGGGGAGCTAATCCTGGCTCTGATGAGCCACAGCATCAGGCGGGGCCCTAATGTGATCCGCTGGCTTTTGCTTACAGTGTGCTGCATTACAGAGCATCACCTGGGCCTTTTGTGTTCAACCCACAATGAAACGGCAACAGATTGAGTCGAACTGGTTCACCTCCCCCCTCGGCTGGAAAATGGTCTCGGCCTGTGTTTTTCCTCCCAGTGTTTCTCGTGCTTTTAGAAATACAGTAATTTCACAGTAATCTGACATAGACTGCAGCGTAAGGATACATCTTTGGCAACCTTTGCTGCTTAAAGTGGTTGTTTCTGTTGACTGATTAATCATGGATAACTGTAGTGATTATTGTAGTGTTTTGTGCTTTAATGTTTGTCTTATCAGGACATTAAACCCCTGAGACCGACCAACTTTATGGTCTTTCAGAGGCTGTAGCAGGTTCAGTTTTGGAGGTAACAACCTTGTCATGCTAGCTGGTCAGGAAGGAGGCTAAACAACACTCCAAAGTTAGGCTGAATTTTGGTGAGCTGATTTCTTTACACCTCTGTGACAGTAAACTGAATATCTTTGAATTGTGAACAAAGCAAGATGGTTGAGGGCCTCATCTTGGGCTTTGGGAAACACTTGACATTTTTCACCATTTTCTGACATTTTATAGACCAGGCAATTTAAGATTAATCGAGAAAATACTCAACAGTTTACTAGATCCCTCACTGGCTTCCCAACAGGTGTGAACAGTGCCAGTTGTTTTGATTGACCAACCCATGACCAAGCAGAAAGCACTGCTGCAATGTCCCTTATAAATGAAAAAGAAAATGCCACTAATTTGTGAGGGAAATGTTATGTTATTTCTTTTAATTGACAGATATATTTGACTGATTCAACTTTTTCTCATGACCTAGTGTTGAATAAGTTAAAAACCACAATAAATAGAAATCATATAGCGATACATGGCAAAGAAGTACCATGATAGTATTGAATCAGGAGATAGTAGAGTATCGTCTCAGCCCTAATATAATGTATATAACATATAAACATAAAATTGAATAGATTGGCCCCATTGTCACCGATACCCGATCTAGCTATTTGAGTCAGTATCGGCCTGATAGCCAATCCAGTATGACAGTGAAAGGATAGATCTGCACTCTTTAACTTCATGGTTTTAAAGTGGTAGTTTTTGTTGACTGATTAATCATTCATAACTGTAGTGATATTATAATGTTTTGTGCTTTAATAATTTGTCTTATCAGGACTTTAAATGCTCTTTGATCAGCTGCAGAGCAGTCCTGAACAACAACAACAACTCCAAATAGGGGAATATCAATATCACAAAACTGCAATTGCAATATCAAGTATCGAATAAGGAGATAGGTGTATCGTCCCAACCCTAACATCATGCCAAATTATGCAAGGATATAATGCGAGGACATGCATGGGAGTAATGACTGTCAAGTCTATTTTGAGAAGCCTTTAAGAGGTGTATTTGCAGGCTTTAGGACCCAGCTCCTCAGTCTGGGCCTAAACCACCCTCCCATAGCTGCACTAGCGCAGCGCAGTGCTGCCGCTCAGCTGATGCACTCAGCAGCAGACCGAGCCTCGGTGGTTTTCCCCCTCTCCTTTGCTCCGCTGCTTTCCTCCGGTCCATTCATCGGAGGGGGTGGGTTCATCATCCACCGTCTGCCCCTCAGAAACTTTCTGACGGAGCCAATAAAGCTCCCACCGGCTTCTTTCCTCTGGCAGCAGCAGAGAGGTGGGACGGGGAGTTTGGGGAGCTGTGAGGATCAGGAGAGGGATGGTGTGATTCTGTAAAGAGAAAGAGACGCTCCGGCAGCATCACCGAACCTCCCCTCTCACACCCCTCCTAGACCCCCTTCTGTCTGGCTGACGCTCTCCCCAATAACCCTCCTTCAGTCGAGACAGGCGGTCTGGGGGGGCGACCAGGAAACATGTCACAGACTAGGAGGAACACATACACCCGGGTGAGTGTGTACAAGGTGTATAATGTATCCCAGTAAGGCGAATGAATGGGCCAGACTGTGTGTGTTTAACTTAGTCCCAATCGGTGCTCCATTGTTTCTGTTACGTCTGTTCGATTTGTTTCACTCTGTCATGTCGATTTCTACTTTGAATGGAAGGGTTTCTAATCCATTTCAGCGCTGCATTCCTCTGTCTGAATTGTCGCCTCTTTGTTCGGCTCAGATGCCCCTCCGGGTTCAATGTGGCTGCTGTGATGTTACAGTTCAGCCCTCTGTGATGACTCCACTCTATAAAGTAGGAGATATGACAGGCAGGTAATAGGAGCATAAGGCGTTTTGTTATCGTTGGACACACACACACATGAGCCCCACTGGACTTCCTGTTTGTCACTCGTTTCTGAGTCAGGCAGCTTTCCTGTCACTGGGAGGGATGACATCAGTGCTCGTACGCTCTTTTCTTTCTTTCTTTCAGATCACTCCTTACTTAACAAGACATTAGATTGTGTCCTTCATAATTTAACCTGCATAACAAGGTGATGATCTCTTAATACTAAAATGCTAAAACCGTGTGCATGGCAGCCTTTTTGGTAGATTACTTTTTTTGAGAAAACAAAGCAATAACATCTTCAGGTTGGCAAGTGTAATCAGCGCCTTCATCAGAGCATCATGAGTGTCTTATCGTCCTCTAGCATTATCGTCGGCGCGAGCTTGCATGTGTTTTACGAGTAGAGTGGCGCTGAATAATTCAGCACGCCCTCCTCGGTTGGTTGTCACATGGCAAACAGGTCAGAGCACACAACACTGAAGGTTTCATTACAGACTGTTAGCTGGAGCATTCAAAACTCTTCTGTTATTGTTTTATGGCTTTAAAGAGGTCGTGATTTATTAACTTCAATGGATGTTTGATTGCAGATGGTTGACAGGTGCATGTGAAGCACCGCAAGCCAAAGATTCTTTATGAATCTGACGTGATTTGGTGCATTTATATAGATGTCACAGCTTGAATAAAAGATCTGAATGACATAGAAAGACTCAAGGACGCATTGACTGAGCATAACCAGTTAAAATGTCTCTTTCCAAATTGGTCATGAATTATAAGCTGGGTTAATTAGACCTTAAACAATCATGGGGATTCAGGGTTTGTATAACTGTGGCTGCATAGCTGAACAGTGTTTTTTATACAGTAAAAGAACATCTGCATCTGTTAAATGATGTCTGGTTTTATATATAAGCAGCAAGAAAGTGGAGAAGAATGGCTACTAGAAGAAAAGCTAATCATTTCTCCTCTTCTTGATAATATTTCATGGTGTTGCCAACAAAACTGATTTTGACCCAATTAGTTCCCATTGATAACAAGCTGAGAATTAGGGCTGCAACTAACAGCTATTTTCATCTTGATTAATCGATTAGTTGTTTGTTCTTTATGTAAAATGTCAGAAAATGGTGAAAATGTCAATCAGTGTTTCCCAAAGCCCAAGATGGCGTCTTCAAATGTCTTGTTTTGTCTTCAACTCAAAGGTATTCACTTTACTGTCACAGAGGAGTAAATAAACCAGAAAATATTCACATTTAAGAAGCTGGACTGAGAGAAGTTTGACTTAGAAAAATTGCTCAAACCATCCATTGATCCAATGATCCATTGTTCAGCTGCTATGGTTGAAAAATGAAAATCATTCAAAATGCCTCTTAAGAAGTGACACCATGTTTGAGCTTATGTTTAAATAGCACTGAAACAAAACACTCTCTATATGACCACATTCCAGCCTATAGCTTAGATTTAATGGTCTCACATTGTGCAATATGGACGGCTGACTGTTGAGACCTGTTGGTTAAACCAGATACTACATTGTCATGTATTTTTACCTCATCTACTTTTTTCTAGGGATGTTTATAATTAAATGTTTAACCAGTAAGTGATTATCACCATCGGTTAAAAGAAATATTAATAATTAATCAAAATGCTGAGAAAAACGCAGAGGAGTGGCTCGTCACTTAAAGGAGAAAAGCTGGTCCACCAGGAGCAGATACAGGAAGTTGGCTCAGGACTTCCAGCTGAGGAGTTGTAGCTTGTAGCTCTCATATCATTTATTGACCGATAAATAAACTGGACACACACTGTCTGATACAGCTACGTTCACAGCTATAACACCACCAACAAACCAGTGAACGCAGCACTGTGCCTGCTAATGCTACTGATAGTGAACTGGAGACAGTGAACGCAGCACCGTGGCTGGTAATGCTACTGATAGTGAACTGGAGACAGTGAACGCAGCACCGTGGCTGCTAATGCTACTGATAGTGAACTGGAGACAGTGAACGCAGCACCATGGCTGCTAATGCTGCTGATAGTGAACTGGAGACAGTGAACGCAGCACCGTGGCTGCTAATGCTACTGATAATGAAAATGAAAATTTTACGAAATTAGCATCCCTAATCGTGATTATGTTTTGTGATGCTGTATCAAGTCTCAAACACTGGGGATTTTTTCTTTTTACAGTTTAACTCAGCCAATATTTTATTTCATTTGCAAAAATATCTGTGATCTCATTGTATGTAGTACTTTGATATTTTACTGGGACTGTGATAAATGCAAATGATTTTATGTATATGGTGGTGTGTTCTTCACACTGTGACAATCTTCCTAAAATTGCATTAAAAAATTGCAGTATATTGACTTGCATGCAGTATGATAACATAATGAATTGTGACCCCTGTATCATGATACGTATTGTATCTCCAGATTCTTGCCAATACACAGCCCTAATCAGAGATAGCTTGGATCACTCAACATGACCACAGAAACCTGCAGTGGATGAGACGGATTATAATATTTAATATTTTAAAATAGGTTATGTTGCTGCTGTCTGTCGTGGTTCTCTGTCCTGTTGTTAGTTTATAATCTTTAAGTTAAAGAGCAGTACAAAGACAGTGTATGTTTACATTTAGCTCAAGGAGACTCGAAGCATGTTCTCTCTCAGACTAATAATATCTGCTGCTATCTGTTCTGCTGAGTCACCATCACTTCTAGGACATCACACTGTAAATTGGGTTATGCAGGATGACTTGATTACAAAATATTGCAGCCTATGCTGAAACATTTATTTGTGTGGTTTGTCCTCCACACATCAGAGCTGCTGAATGAAATTTCAGGTGATTGTTGCCATGGATTTATCACAAAAGCTAGAAAACAAGAGCGTTGCTGTTTTTAAGCATGCATTAACATTTAGAGAGCAAAACGAGGCCCATGTGGTCCGGCACAGCTCGGTGGGGTCAGAAAGACACAAAACTACTTTTTGCTCTTTCATTTCCAACAGAAGCTCGCCCCTGTGTGCTGACAGCTTCCTGAAAGAGCCCATTTTAATGATGATGTCCACCTACAGTTTGTGATGCTTTGCACTGTCATCGTACCATAGCTGAATCTGCAACAGAGAAATGTATGTTTCGCTGCACTGGTTATCTGATAAAGCAGTGACTAAACATGTAGCCAGTTCATGAAAGCTTTTTGTTTTTGCCTGAGGGTCATTTCTTTGTCTGAAGGTGGTTGTGATAATCACAAAATGAACGTGACATGAAGGGCATTTAGCTCCTGCAAGTCTTCTGTTGGTTGGAATTAGGTTGTTGTATATGCTTTACATATGGCACACTTTCTGGCATCTATCTATGCAGAATCAGTTAGTTGAACTGACCCTTTAAGAGATTATAACTGAAGTTAGACGTCTTGTCGGGTTGAAATATTAATGGTTCTCTGTATGATATCCAGGGCATTAATATAGCATCAGACTATTAGCTATGTAAAGATATAGAGGAGTAATATCTACCTGAGCAGTGAATGAAGTCACTCTCCCTCTGTGTGTGTTGTAATCAGAGCTTCTCTGTGCTTTGTTGACATAGCCGGGCTAGCCGCGAATGCTTTTAGTGCATGTTTGTGCTTGTAAGCATGTCACACTGGCTAGCTCATGACCGCCGCTCTGCACTGCTCTCATATGACGGTTACAGCCGACAGCATCGTCATGAATGCATCGCACCCGCCCTCCAGTTCCCCCCAGGTTAACACGGTTAGCACTGTTGCTGTTGTTTTCACTGTTAGTGCCGTTAGCTCCAAGCCACCAGCTCAACCCTCGCCATGTTGAGAGCCGTGCCGAAACCAATAGAAATGCTCCCAATCTTACATTTAGCACCTTTAATAACAGCTGAGGGAAGGTTTCAAGCACAGCATATGTATACCTATAGATGCACCTCACACAAGTTATAATGTCACTGCCCCAAACTATTTCTGGAGGCAGTCTGTGATACATTTGGCCACAATAACTAAAAACAATAAATGCAGAATGTCTCAGCAGAAGTTTTGGAAATGCAAACAGCCCGGCCAGCTTTGTAACAGTAAAAGTAAAATGGATTGTCAGGAATGTACTTGTAGTTTGGGAAAAGCTGTAGTTTTTGCTTAATCCTCATAACCATCAAGCATTCTTTTGAGACCATTTTAAATCCTAATTATAATGTTCAGGGTCAAAGAGGCCGTCCTGAAGGGTTGCTACAGCCAATTGCTACTCCTTTACGTATATCTTTACACAATATATAGTTGTTGTATTAATGCTCTGGATAATGTATAGAAAACTATTAAAAACACTACTCAACCTTCACATCTTGTCATCAGGGTTATTTTGTCAGACTTTTCTCCAGAGCTACAGAAGACATCATACAACTGTTTTCACAGGCTGAGAAGAAGAAGAAACTCCATGAATAGTAAACCTACACTGATATGTATATTTAGTGGTGTGGCCCTTTAATAGTGTTAGATGTGAACATGAGTTTCTGTTTTAACAGTGTGCGTGTTTTCTTTGTCCCACCCAGACCACCAGCAGCGGCAGCAGCAGGATGAGCTCGGACGGGGGCGGGCGGCCCGTCAAAGTGGGCTCCCTGGTGGAGGTGATTGGGAAGGGGCAGCGCGGCACTGTAGCGTACATCGGCAACACGCTCTTCGCCTCTGGAAAATGGGTGGGAGTCATCCTGGACGAGGCCAAGGGCAAGAACGACGGCACCGTGCAGGGCAAACGCTACTTCACCTGCGAGGAGAATCGTGGGATATTTGTGAGACAATCACAGGTAATGACAGCAATATTTAAATAAACATTTACTTTCCTAAATGCATCTTGCTGAGCGCTAGAAACCTTAAGAAGAGGAGGTTACCATTGTCTTCACTCCACCAGTGCATCCTTCATCTATCTATTGTTTAGTTTCTTTCTTTGTGAGATGTTTGAGATTTTGTTTTTGTTTTTATTTGACGCAGTGGGTTTGTGTGGGGGATGATATTTTCTTCTGTTGTCTGCTCAGTGCCAGCATGTCTGTACTGCTTCAGGCTGCGTGCTTGGTTGTTTTCTGATGAAAAACAGCCTTATTTTTTACTCCCAGAAAAATACTGCAAAGTGCTCCTGCATGTTACAGTATTATAAACTATGGTGGCTTGGAGGGAACAATCAAATAGATGTCCAGGGAAAGAAAGGTGAAATCTATTAATCTACTAGAACAGGTTTACATGCTTTAATGTTCAATAAATGCTTTATTTTTCTGTTTGGTCAGCTGGCTTTATTTGAGGGTATGCCAAAATAGCAGTTAGGCATTGGCTAGGCACTAGTACTATGCAAATGTGTTACTTGGTGACATCACAATGTTACAGAAGAAAAGGCGGGACTTCAAGCGAGGTGTTTCAGGCATTTCAGGAGCAGCGTTTCTGTGGGGCAGAGTAACTCCCTTTGGCTGGACTTTGGGCTATGTAACTTTGCAGACCTTTTACATACAGAAAAACTATATACACACTAAAGGAAAGGGAAAAAAGCTCTTAAATGAACTCCTTTAACATTCTCCTTATGAAATGTGTTTATTTTGGTAATGCTCTCATTAAAAAACACACTCAGAGAGCACAGACAGCGGACTTAAAGTTCCTTTGTGGAGTTTTCTTGTGAACAAACAAAACCAAACCATTCCTCAAAATGTGTTGTGTGTATCATGAAGGTCTCCTTTGAGATTTCCTTCATACATTTGCGAAGCTGATTTATGTATTTTTAAAATCCTGTATTGTTCTTCTTTGTCTTTGCTGGTACAGTGCAGTGTTTCTTTGTGTATTACATTACATTATATTAGCAGTAATGTGTTGACTGTAGTGTCACCCATGTACACATTTGTGTGCAAGTGTGTCCTTGTGTGTGTGTGTGTGTGTGTGTGTGTGTTTGTGTGTGTGCACAAGACAAACAACATGGGGGGACTGTTCTATGGCGCTACAAGAGGTCAAAATCTCCACAGGGCACCTTTAACTACTTCGTACTAGTAGCAGTATAAACCTCTTTTACTTTACTTTTCTGTGAGCTTTGCTCATGCAAGTGTTTTGCTTGTTTCAACTTGATGAATGCCACTTTTCCATTCGTAGATGAGTATAAGCATGTTTGTTAGATCTGACATCCCGAGATTGCTGTATTGTATACGTATGTTTTATTTTCAGACAGCATTAACATTACAAAACACTCACTCACACTCTCATTCATCGTCAACTGCTTATCCACGGCCGGGTCGCGGGGGTGGCAACAGCTCCAGCAGGGGACTTAAAACTTCCCTTTCCTGGGCCACATTAACCAGCTCTGACTAGTGTTCCCAGGCCAGTGTGGAGATACAGTCTCTCCACCTAGTCTTGGGTCTTCTCCAGGGCCTCCTCCCAGCTGGTCGTGCCTGGAAAACCTCCCTAGGGAGGCAACCAGGGGGCATCCTTACCAGATGCCCGAACCTCCTCAACGCAAAGCAACAGCAGCTGTAATCCGAGTCCCTCACAGATGGCTGAGCTTCTCATCCTATATCTATGGGAGACGCCAGCCACCCTCCTCAGAAAAACCATTTCGGCCACGTATACCTGAGATCAAGGTTTTTTCGGTCATGACCCAGCCCTCGTGACCACAGGTGAGAGTTGTAGCGAAGATTGACCATTAGATGGAGAGCCTTGCCTTCCAGCTCAGCTCTCTTTTCGTCACAACGATGTGGTGAAGCGAATGCAATACCGCTTCACAGCTTGAGAACAGATAGAAACTATGAACATTTAGGAAGAGAATGAAATATACACACAGAAACAGTGTCAAGTATATCTGAGGAGTATATCTGCAAGGAGATGTACAGAAAAGAAAAAGGAGAACATGACAGGGTCACTCATTTTAACACCTCCACAAAATCTGGTCATAAGGGCTTAACATATATATGACCCACTTGGTCCAAAATTTAATGAATACATTTTTCTTGAGATGGAGAAAGTAATCCTCTCCATGACATATATCATTTACGATATCTATCCACTCTGATATTGTGGGGGGCTTAGGAAGCAACCAGCATCTTGTGAGGGCTTTTTTACAAGTTAATGTTAGGATGCCAAATATATTCGTCAGCACGTCTTGCTTGAAAATCAAAGTTTCCTCAAAAAATAAAGTGGACAATGCCAAGGGCATTTCAAAGTCAAATGTGCTTTTCAATGCGTTGTGTCTGCCAAAAAGGGTCATATCCTTGGGCAGTTCCAAAATCCCAATCCCATCCTGTTTTTTATGCTTTTTTTCATGCTGAATGACTTATTTCCAAGAAACTTCTGAGCACATCTCTGGTAAACACAAGGTTTAAACTGGTGCTTTTGTGTGATTCTTTGTGGAGAAACTTCATACCACAGATTTGTTGATCAAATCAACTAATTAGTCGACAAAATCGTATGAGTATTGACTAAGAATTTCTCTGGTTGAGGACAGCCCTGGCAATAAAGAAGGACATTGGAAATCAGCTGATGAAAACACAACAAACAGTGTAACAGTGTCAGTAGTGGTATACAGCTGTAAATGCTGCGTCATCACAATACTGCGACAAAGCAGGAATGGTGTGATATGAAGTCTTGCTAAAACAAAGCAGTCCATGCCTAAATGAGAGGCAGTTAAGGAAATGTGACGTTCACATAAAGGACACGAGATTGAAAAGATTTTCCCTCACAGGTGATGTTTCATCGTTGAGTGAAACAGAGGATGTTACCTGCATAAAGACCCTGAGGCAACTGTTGACAGCATATTTCCAGGAATTAAATAATAAATTAAGTTCTTGTGCCAAAATACTCATGCCAAAAAAAAGTTGTCAAAGCTCTCAGTAAATTGGCAAGGGAACAGAACAGAGCAGGACCTGGACCGATCTACACAGAGTAAATTGGTGAATGTGATGTGAATGTGTTTGTGTTAAATCACTTGACACTTAAGAATAAATGTATGTGCTCGAGTGGTTTCTTACATGAGGCCCACTTTTGTTGAGTGAGCACAGAGAGTAAATGTTACCTGCTTTGTCCCAGCTGTTCAGGTACATATCACACACACACACACACACACACACACACACACACACGCATATGTATCGATCAGGTGTTTTGTTACTCAGTCCCTTTATTATCTTTCCCGCTTGGCTGAAAAGACTGTCTGACCCTGACCGTCTGGGGACTGCAGCTGGAAAGATTGCTGTGGAGATGAAAGAGTACAATTCATTTGCTATAGTTCAAATTGTGTTTTGTTTTTGCTGCTCTCCTGCAGCATTTGTTTGAAGACGTGGCTAAATTACTTTCTGTCTGTCTCAGATCCAGCTGGTTGATGATGGAGCCGACACGACGTCTCCGGAGACACCTGAGCCCGGCACCGGCAAGGTTCCCAAGCGAGGTGAGGACACGCATTCAGATGATAGCGGTTATCAGTCACCTGAGGTGTTTTGACAGATCCTGACCTTTCTCAGGTGGAAGTTGTCTGGGGGTATATACACGCTCACAACATTAAACATGCAGTGATATTTGAAAGCAAAGCAGTTGGGCAATGTGAGAGCATGCAGGTCAACAAATCATCTTGTTGTGACATTAATAAAATGCATGTTATGATGCAGGCCAGGATGGTCAGGGCACTTTGGTCCACCTGACCTCCTCCACCTGTAACTGACTGACTGACCAGTTTTATCACCACCAAACAGTTTGAGCTCTTGAATCAGGTGTCGGTCACCAAACATCCAATCTGGCAGCTGGTGGTGCAAAATACCTTCTACATCTTACCTCCTGTCTCCTGATTGGTCATTGCTGTTCGTCTAATAGTCTATCATTGTGGTTTCTTCAAATGAAAATGTCCAAACAGCCGTTAGCAAAAGCAGCGACGTTGGTTACCAAAGTAAGCTAATCAAAGCTAATCAATAAGGATGTGAATAATGTGAATGCCAGTACTAGCTGAGTCAAAGTTAGCTGTGTTAAGTTTGGAACAAACTGAACTCGATATTTTGAAGTAGGGTTACATTATATTCCCGCGTTCTGCAAAGTAAAATTACTGCTTTTGTGAATGGAGTCTGATGGCTTTGAAGAGAGCAAATGAACAGCTTCAGTGCTCCTTCAGAAAATACTGTCTGACAGCGAGATAAAGCAGCTGTGCACAGGAGGATCATGTATATTATATATTTATATACACCGATCAGCCATAGCATTAACAGCATTATGACCACTGACAGGTGAAGTGAATAACGTCGATAATCTCATTACAGTGGCACCTGGCTTAGGTGGGATATATAGGCAGCAAGTGAACATTTTGTCCTTGAAGTTGATGTGTTGGAAGCAGAAAAAAATGGGCAACTGTAAGGATGTGAGAGACTTTGACACGAGCAAAATTGTGATGGCTAGACGACTGAATCAGAGCATCTCCAGAACTGCAGCTCTTGTGGGATGTTCCTGGTCTGCAGTGGTCAGGACCGACCAGAAGAGGTCCAAGGATCCGGTGACAGGGTCATGGGTGGCCAAGGCTCTCTGATGCACGTGGGTAGTGAAGGCTGGCCTTTGTTGATCCAATAGAAGAGCTACTGTTGCTCAAACTGCTGAAAAAGTTTATGTTGATTTTGATAGAAAGTTTGTTGGATATGGGGCTGCGTAGCTGTAGACCGGCTGCCCATGCTGAACTAATGTTACGGCTGATTGGTGTATTTTATATTATATATTAGAATATTTTTACGGTTTACCTCCACATCATGATAGAACAGCTTCAGTCCTTCAGAGAGGACTGAAGGTGCACTATCGGCGAACCACCGGACTCTGCTCAGAAAAAACTGAGCAGAGTTGCTGGTCTAACTCTGCCTCAACCGCTCAGTTTGTTGGTGGTATTTCGTGACTTTCAGATCTGAACTAACGTGGCGTCCACACAGCAGAACATTGCTTAACTTCTTTGCTTAACTACTCCTGTCTGGATGCTAAAACGTACATACTTAGACCAATTTGAATGATTCGATTTAAATACATAAAGAACACCACTGGGAAGCTACTGAATGATATAAAAACCTCAAAGTCTGCAAGCTGTGCTGATGATGGTCCTTGGCACAAAACTATTTGATCACATTATGTCACCTTTTACACATGGAGTAAACAGTCTTTGTGCATCTGAACAACCTCTTTAACTTTTTTTGCAGGTCATTTTTCTATGAGTTGGGACTTATGACCACGTCAGTCATGTCTGCATTTATGTATCGGTGTATATGTGCCCTTAAGCAAGGCAGCATAACCCCAACTGCTCACCCTCTGTAACTCACGGTGGTTTAGAGTTTCTGCTAAAGGCCTGAAATATAAATGTGCTTCAGTAAATATCTCATTACAGGCTCTCTGGTTTCATATTGAGTGTCAAGCGAGTTCGGCACCAGCTCTGCACAAGGTTTTGGGTTTGAATCGCTCTGTGTGCACTCCTGGTCCAGTAAAGCTCTGCAGTTGTTGTTGCCCTAACACCATACCTATTTCTTGACATATTGCCCTCCAGAATATCTATCTATCAATCTACATGTTTAAGCTTGTGCTAATGCAGTCTTTACGTTAATTTGACAGCATTCAATTCAGACTTGAGCTGAGCTGACAGTGTGACGGCATGGCTTTGATGTGCACAATCAAACAATGGCAGTAACAAGAAAGCAAAAACTGTTTGGGAAATTCACATTTTCTCATCATTCAGTCCTGTTTGTGGATTTATCAGCAGCTCCATTCCGATGTCGCCATTTTGAGTCTTGTGTAATGTTCATTATTCCCATTTTTCTTCCTGTTGAGCTTCTTGTAGCCTCAAGATATGTGTCAGTTTTTGCATTAAGGAGATTTCTTCAGTAGTCATTAGCTATTGGTCATTTGTCTGTGTTTTATTTGCTTATAACAAATATGCTTCCCATCACACTTCCTTTACACATTACAGAGATAAAGTCCCAAACAACTCTTAGGGACTTTTATATTCTTGTATTTGTTGTAGCACTTTACTGTAATTTTTCAGTACAGACAGTAAGTCTAACAGTACTGGCGTTGGCCATCTGGTGAAAAGACAATAAATCATGTTGACCTTAATGTGTTTGCACCAGGATCTTTGTGGGACTTTATAGCTCATAGAAGATGATAACCTTTGATAATGATATGAAAGTATGTCTCACTTTCTTTGTTTCTATTTGTTTATCTCCACAGAAATCCTGGAGACGCCCAAGTCCACTAAACTGGTGAGTCAGATAAAACTGTGACATAAAGCTCCCCCTTGCAGGAAATCAGGAGCAGATATGGCAACACACACCTGGGCTTTCACACACTCTCACAATGAGAAATCCACACCTGGACACACACACAACTCCAAGGTAAACCCTGCTGACTGTTGGAGGAAATAATGCCACACCTGCTCTGCTGTTTCAGCCTTTATCAAAAAAAAAATCTTCTTTTTCACAGATTGCGTTTGTTGTGACTGTGTGGGACGACACTTCACCGAGTATATTGACATTTACTTTTTTAGCATCTTTACAATTAAGTGCATTTCTTTTGCTCATTATCACTACAATTCAGTCTAAATGAGAGTCTCTGTGCATTAAATGTACAGAAGTGGTTGTCTGACACTGTAGGGACACGCTGACAAACTGCAGCTTCGAGGTAGTAATTTTCAGTACAAAGGGGTAACCTTATGATTATCTCTGGAAGAATCTCTCTTCATTAATAAAATACAGATTTCAAACTTAAATTTACACAAGTACAATTTTTCTTTTTAGATAATAGTAATTAATAAATAATCCGTCAAATTGTGAGATTATCAAACTGGACATACTGAGCTAAACCAAATTAGAGCTGAAGGGTCTATTTTCATATCTGACCAGCAGAGGGAGATGTTTACTTATAAATACACTCCGTTTGTTGCTAACAGATGATAGAAGAGCTCCCCAGAGATCAGTTTAACATTTTCAAATGGAATAACATAGGACGTCTTTATTAATGCTCTAATCTATTAGTCCTTACTCTGTGGATCTAGGTCAAAATTTGGACAAAAAAATTTAAATAAATTATTTCAAAGAATTAAATTTAGCAGTTTTGCTGTTTAGCTCACAGGCAGCACAGGATGAAAACAACTCTGCATCAGTTTGGACCACAGCTGAAAAACTCTCCAGTGTTTTCATTGATTTTAGATTTTATGTTGCAGACATTCAGCTGACACCTCTACACATCAGTTTGCAGTATATTCAACAGGGAACTATTATTATATTATACAATTATATTAACAGCATGACATGTAGTCAGAAGAAAATAGATGATAGTATTACCAAAACAAAGTCTATAAGTCTCCCATAAGTGAAGATTATTTAATTTTGCCATTTTGGACAGAGAGGTAACTGGTTGCTCTGTATACTCAACTATAAGGCTAGAAAGTGTCAGATGGTCTTAGAAAACAGGGATATCAGGATAAACAGGAAGGCAAATGAAGAAAGAAACATTAAAAAGCCTTTATCAAAGTGGCTTAATCATAAAAAAAACAGAGAAAGAGAGCGAGACCTGTCCAGAAGGACAAGGTTGTGTTTGAACACAGATATTAAAATTAAAATGCTTTTTTGCCAAATGAGTCTGCATATATGAAGAATACATTTGACCTGGGCAGTTGCATATGTAAATTAATATCGATAACAATAAATGATTATATGGAAATAAACAGTATGTAAGCGCCTTTATTATCCTCCCTTCTGACCCAATTTGTTATTACGCAGAGGTGGTTTATAGGAGCTCTTGGTTCACATTCATATTAGTTTGTCCTGTGAAAAAAGTAGTCAGAGTGTGAAAAACAAAATGTTCACTGAGCTCTAAATGTGTTGAATATTGTAAAAGCAAACTAATTTATGCAATTAAGACATAAAAGAGACTATTATCAGTTGTGTTGGACACATTTTTAATCCGTTTTTTTTTTTTTAAATGTGCAGTTTGTGTGAAAATGAACTGAATGAATGAAGGAATGTGTGAAAGTGAAATGAAGATGTGAAGAACATGTACAGTGTATTTGATTGAGGACTTTGATTCACCAATGAGGAGCACAGACTCCCGTCAGTCCCCGTCACCTCCGGCATGCCTCTGAAAAAACTCTTGACCTTTAACCTCCACCCTTCCTTCCTTACCGTCCTTCCTCACTCCCTTCCCTTTTTTCCTTCGACCATGCAGCGCGGAGTGAAACCCAAAAAGGTGGTGCATGTTTCTCTGTCCTCGGTACAGTGGTAACGTTATGGTGATGACTGTAGTAACCGTGGCAACCGTGGCTGTGAATGGCCTCGCTGCTGCATGGCAACCGGGCCTCATCCCTCATTTTACCCATGATCCTTCGCAGCTCACTGCACCGCCATCCGTGGTCTTGTTACCGAACCGCTCTGTGTTTATGTGAGAGTGAATGGAAGCGAGTGAAAAGGGCGAGAGGTGGCTCGTGTGTCCACTTCCTGTCACCTGACCTCTGTCGCCTTGCCATGCTCTCTGCTCTGATTTGTTTGGTTCAGCTCTGTGGCAACATCGTGTTTGTCTGCATGCTGAAGTCATCTTGGCAGTCGGTTTCCTGTGTCATGCTGACACATGTTGTTTAATGATCATTGCCAGGAAATTTACCTATTTATTTATCTATTTATTTCTCAAAATCCAGAGAACCTTTAGGAAAACGTTGTTATAGTGGTTCTTGGTGCATCAGTGGGAGCCACAGACGGAAGACGTCCTCATATCTGTTACTTAAATAAAAGTAGTAATACAACAGTGTAGAAATATTTTATTAGAATTAAAGTACTGCAATTTTAACTGAAAGGTAGGGTTGGTAATGTTGAGAAACTAGCAAGAGTACACAAGATTTTTAAAAAATGATCCAACCTAAAAATCCAGCCTCGGTGTTACCAGCTCTTTTCCAAAGACAGTAGGTAGCAGCACTGGCTAGCTGCAAAAGTTGCTAAATCTAGCGAGGAAGTCTCAGCATCAAAATACACTTAAAGTACCAAAAGTAGAAGTACTTGCATGCAAGGAGGCCCATTTCAGAATAACATATATTATATTATTGATTATAATTATTGAAGCATTGGTGTGTTCAGCACTTAAGTGTTGCAGCTGGTAGATATGGAGCTAATGTTAACTACTTATTAGTAATTTGAGTTTATCCTCTGGGATCAATTCAGTTTTATTGTATTGCATAACCTGTTTTGTTTATAATTATTTGTTGTTGGCCTGGGATCGGCTCTAGGCCCCCAGCACCCCTGAACAGTATAAGCGGATACAGATGATGGATGGATGGATTATAGTTTGTATTATTTATCTGAACATGCAAAGGAAGTTGTAATTACAGTCATCAAACAAATATAGTGGTGTAGAACATCCAATATCTGTCTCTGAAATGTAGTGGATTAGAAGTATAGAGTAGCAGAAATTAAAATGTTGATTTAATGAAATTAAATTATTTATTAAAGTAAATTACCTCAAAACTGCTAAAGGCACTTTGTTACTTCCTACCACTGTTAGAGCGCTCTCACATTTCCATATAATTATCAGGTTTTCAGAGACTTTGCCTGTCAGTTCCTCTCATGACATTCAGCACTAAGCTCCATAATATACAGTAAATGTGGTGCCTGTGACATTCAGATTGTATTAAAAGGCCACCTGAAGGCAGTCGGCTTCTTTTTTTTTTAACACGTTGACACGTGTTACAGTAAAATGACGACACGTGTGATACCAGTGGGGCTGGTTTGGGGTTAGGGATAGGTCGAAATTTAATAGTAATCAATTTTGATAAAGAACTGATCATTTAGGTCATTTATCAAGCTAAAATGCTAAATATTTTCTACCTCCTAAAAATGTTTGGATTTGCTTCTTTTCTTTTGGACGGTTGATCAGACAACACACGTCAAGATGTCACTTTTTTGTTATATTTTTACACTGAAAGATTAAGAAATTAAACATAAAAATCAACAGATTAGATAAAGATAATTATCAGCTGCAGCCCAAGTTTGGAGCCTTAGTTTGTCCTATCATGTCTGTCTTGTTCTCTACTGTCAGTAAGGTTCAGCATTTTCATTTTGTGCTAACAATTGTAATAATTTATTTGTGCTTATTATACGCCAGTGACAATGAAATTCTACCCCCCCCCCCAACTTCAGTTTCATTTCCAGGGCAAAATATTTCTTCAAATTTGGCACAAACATTCATTTGGACTCAGGACTGAACTGATCAGATTTTGGTGGTCAAAGGTCACTGTGACCTCACAAAACATCTTTTTGGCCATAAATTAATTTGCTAATTTTGAAAATGTCACACAAATGTCAAAAAGGATAAAATGAAGTGACGACACTTTGGACAGACAGGGATGTAAACTGCAACTTGACGACGGGGCAGTAATTATAGCTTTACAGTTGTCCTCTTAGCGTATTAATTTTGAAGAATAGAAGAATAGAATATGATAAAATGTATTTTGACTTTAACATTTTATGTTGAGCCACCTGTGATTTAAAATCACTCGGTCCGTACTGACAGTTCAGTGCTCTTTAACAATTATCCTCCGCTGAGTGATACATGCAGGCATTCCTCTTGATAAATGTCAGACTGACCGAGGTGAAATGAAACGTCCTCCCGCCTGCAGAGACAGGCCTGCTGCAACATAGAGTATGGATTTCCTATCAGCTCTGTTTTATCATCTCTTCTGCAGGCCGACTTTCAACCTCAGGAGCTCAGTTTCGTCTCGACAAGGGGGCTTGAATGGTCTCCATTCTGCAGAAGTAGCTGAGTGATGTGGGTAGTTTAAATGTCACAGAGGAGTTTCAGAGCATAAAGGGAAATAGCAAAAATAGAGGATTCTTCCCAGTTACAGTTAAAGTGAAAAGTGCATCTATCCCTTCTTGTCTTCCAGCTGAAGGACTGAAACAAGCTGTCTTTTTGTGTTTTTAAGTGTTCAATAATAAAAAAGATAAGGGCTGTCAAAGTTAACACAATAATAATGCATTTGTAAATTTGTTTTAACAAAGAGTGAAGATACTGGTATCGTATGAACCTAGAAAATCTAAGGAAGTCATTGGTACCGACCATGTCACGCCAACTTGTGAATGAGGTTAAATAATGCTCCAAACTAAATTTTGGCGAGGAAAAACTGACACGATCATTTTCAAAGGGGTCTCTTGACCTCTGACCTTCGGATATGTGAATGTAAATGGCTTCTGTGGGTACCCACGAGTCTTTACAGACATGCCCACTTTATGATAATCACATACAGTTTGGTGCAAGTCATAGTCAAGTCAGCACTCTGACACACTGACAGCTGCTGTTGCCTGTTGGGACTGCAGTTTGCCATGTTATGATTTGAGCATATTTTTTATGCTAAATGCAGAACCTGTGAGGGTTTCTGGACAATATTTGTCATTGTTTTGTTGTTCATTGATTTCCAATAATAAAGGTACACATGCATTTGCATAAAGAAGCATATTTGCTCACTCCCATATTAATATTGAGTATTAAATACGATACCTTTTTAATTTACAATCATGTGATTAAATGTTTTAATCTATTGACAGCCCTAAAAATAACCAATACACTGTGAATTATTTTAGTAAATTAACAAAGCTCAACTCACTGTAATCATATGTTATCATTCATCTTTTCTTAGTAATTTGATTGGAATTATTTTTATGCCTGTAAGTCTGTTTTTATTTCACAAGCAATAATATTATCAGTTTCACTTTTTTGGTGCTGACAAAAATAAGCTACTGAGGGGGACAAAGTGATATAACGTTCAAATAACGTACTATGATTTTTGTGCTCATTCTGCTGTTGCATGCGATAAACTTCTTCAGCTTGACTCTGAAGTATCCGAGTATCCTGCCTCTCTTAAGTTTCCCCAAGTACGTGAAATAACAGCCACCGTTGTGCCCAGTCAGTACAGGCTGAGCGTTATGCTGTGTTGATGCTTCCTGGGCAGTAATTTTACCCCCTTGTTGACCTCAGAGGCAGCGATGCGCCCTGTGGTGTGTGCTGGGGAAGCAGGAACTCGATACCCCTCCACCCATCCCATCATCCTCTCTGTTGGTCTGCCTCTCTCCATCACTTCAGCGGTGGATGTCCTCTCAGAGCAGCACTTAGTCTGTGTGGTGGAGAGAAAGTGAGCGGGTTGCAGAGAAAGATGTTTTAATATTTCATCAGAACAGATTTCCCTCCGCTGCTCTGTAATGGATACATGTAAACCATTTTTATCTCAGCTTCAGCAGCCTGAACTCCGAAGTACTGCTTCCTGCTGTCTTTTTAAAAAAAATAAAATTTCATGTGTTTTCAAGATATGCATAGGAAATAATTCCTAAAAAAATATCAAATTTAAACAAAACATTTCTTGAGAAAGAAATAATATAAAATATATAATATAAAATAATTATGATTAAAAAATGAATATGATAATAATAAAATAATACCCCTCCCCCTAAAAAAAAAAAAAAAAACGTTTTAAATAATGTTTGATTTTTCAAGCAGTACATAGGAAAAAAATCATAAAAATAATAACTTTAAAACAAGACATTTATTGTTAAAATAAATAATATAAAATAAGATTTTTTTATATGAAGTAGAAAATATTTAAAAAATAAATGAATATAATATGTTTTTGTCAGTTCGGCTAGTAAGATATGTTTTTGTCTGTTCTATGTTTCTTGTAGTAATCTTTTTCCTTTTATAATCATTTCCTTGATACTCTCTATCATATAATCCTACAAAAGACACAATCCCTTATCGAGTTTCATCACAGCCATCTCAGTTTACTTACTGGCCATTTTCATGCCCACGATGTGAAAGTATTTCAGGTTTAAAGCTCACAGCTAATCAGAGTATCCCCATTTAATTAATCCTCTTACATCCCCCTCTCTTCCTGCTGAGCTGTTGGTGCAGAGAAGATTAGTGGAGCTGAGGAAGATATTATAAAAGACTCAAATGGCTCTAGGAATGAACTGACCAATTAAATCACTTTTTACATTAATGACTATTATTACCTCTTAAGTTAAAGACAACCAGTTTGTTCGAGTCTTGACTGGCTGATTTCATACTCTGTGTTTTTGCCCATTTTGCCAGGATTCTTCTTTATTAGAAGAACTAACCAGTATAGACCAAATAAGACCGTTAAGTATGGACAGTGGTGGAAGAAGCACTCAGATCTTTTATTAATGACATGCAGTCTGGGGCAAGTCAGAGTCAGCACACTGACAGCTTTTAATGAAGAGTGAAGATACAGGCGTCATTTGAAACTAGCAAACCTAAAGAATTCATTGGTGCCAACCATGTCAAACTAACTTGTTGTGAAGGAGGTTAAGTAACGCTCCAAACTAGTCGTAAACAAGTCATAGTCAGGTTAGCACACTGACAGCTGTTGTTGCCTTTTGGGCGGCAGTTTGCTATGTTATGATTTGAGCATATTTTTTATGCTAAAGGCAGTACCTGTGAGGGTTTCTGGACAATATCTGTCATTGTTTTGTGTTGGTAATTGATTTCCAATAATAAAGATGTACACACATATATTTGCATAAAGCAGCGTATTTGCTCACTCCCATGTTGACAAATCTCCCTTTAAGGTACATTTTGAACAAAAAAAAGGCAGATTGATTAAGAATAAGTATGGGCAATCGTGATTAATCACGATTATATATTTTAATTGATTGACAGCCCTATTTAGAATAGAATAATATTTTAAAAGGCACATACAGCTTTAATCTCTTTAATTTGTAATACAGATCAGGTGTCCTCTTTGTTTTCGTCAGCCTCATATTAATGAGCCCATAGGAGGCTCTGTGAGTGTTGCTAGGAGACGAGAGAGGCTTGCATCAGTGTTGCTGCTCATTTTCCTTTCTCACCTCCGTTTACAGCCCCGCCCTCCTCCGTCTCACATCCTCTCCTCTGTCTGTCCCCAGTCACACGCCGTCTCACCCCCTCCCTCGCTGTCTGCCTGTGCTGATGAGTGGGTGGAGGGAGGGAGGGAGGGATGGAGAGAGGGAGGAGGCTGCATGGTGATGTAATGCCGGCGCAGGGTATTGGCTGGGCTGACAAATCACAATAAGCAGAGCGAGAAGTGAGACAAGAGGAGGGAGGAGAGGAAGGTTAGAGGAGGCGAGGCGTCTCCTGCGAGCAGTAGCAGGTCGGAGGCTCTCGGCAGCGAGATGTCCGAGTCGTAATCGGAGCAGATAGGAAAGGGAGGCACCGACTGAGGGCTCCGGCAAATGGATTATGAGAGACGCTGAGAAGGAGGACATAAAGGAGGACGAAAGCAGGAGGACAGAGGAAGGGAGGGGGAGCCTGGGAAAAAATCGCTGCGGCCATTTGCACCACTGCAGCTTCCCGGCCTGAGTGGCTGCCTGTCTGTCTGTTCGGCTTCAGCTGTCTGTCTGTCTGTCCTGGTCTCTGTGGATCGAGCATCTATACCTGTTTTATCACCTTCCTGTGTGTGTGTGTTTTTCTTGGTGACTGTGTTTGTGTGTGTGTGTGTCTTCTTCTCTTGCAAATATGATGAGACAGACTCCGGCACCCCGGAAGGTACAAAACTCCATATGATCACCCTTATCTGGGATGTTGTTGTTGTCATCAGCCATTTGTTTAGTTGACAGAGGTCATGCTTGGAAGTTTAAGTTCCTCATTTCGTTTTGGTGGGAATTGGCCTTTTTTGCTTTCAAGTGATATTTGGTATTCCCAGTGTGGAAGTAGAAGTGTACCTGCAGCTTAGTTTTGTCAGTTTATTTTCATGTCTGTGCAGAAGCTTTTTTTTTTTTTTCATTTCATCAAACATCAGTTGTGTTTCTATCTACACCACAAGCTTTTATCTTTTATTTGGCCTCATCCTGCAGAAGCCTTCCACAGCATTTTTACAAGCTCAATGAATTTTACCCATCGGGGGGAGAATCAGATGATTTCACTCTTGGTTGCAGATGTAGCATACGGGCAGATGTGATGTGCAGCCTGTTCTCGTGTCTACAGGACGACACTGGCTTAAAGAGGGCTGTCTGTCAGCTCTGATTTGGTACAGCTGTTAGCTCGGGCTAATTTCAGCTGGATGTCCAGCTCTAATCCAATAAAGAACGACAACTAGCCAAAGCGATGGCCGTGCCCAAGCTGAAGCAAAGAGAGAGTCAGTGTGCGAGAGGACAGGAGGAGGCAAAGCAAAAGGTAGAAGAGAAGAGAGTCACTTCAGTTCAGATCATGATCTGCACAAATGTGGTAGGAAGGATAGACGTGCCTGCACAGACCTGGGTTACTCACCATAAAGTGAAGAAGACTGGAAAACTAACATTACATACCTCAGTGTCCATTTAGAAGCTGTTTTTTAATCTCTTTATTTTTGATTAATGAAATTTAAATTTAAGTGTATTGTACAGGTCCATGAATTCCTCACATTTTCCTGATAATGTCTTGAGAAGTTTCCTGGAAAGAACAAAGTCATTTGGCACTAATCTTAAGTAAAACTAAGACAATTCACTTCCAATGAATAATTACAATTAACTACTAAATTAGCGAGATGTAGAGTTTTTTAATAAATATGTAAATATGTGCATTTTGTCTAGAAGAAAGCAAACAATTATCAATTTACCACATTATGAAGAATAAAGTCTCTAATAATAAATGAACGATGAATAAACTCAAGTACACATTTATTCATCTGTCATTATTATTAGAGACAGAGCACTTACTGTATTTCAGACCTCTGTGTGTATTTTTCTCATCATTGGTACCAAATTACTGTTTCTACAAGAAACTTTCTATGAAATAATAAGAATATAAAGGCTAAAATAAAGCATTACCAATATTTAATAATAATCAGACAAATTGGGGATAATCCAGACCGTTAAATAATGACAACAGAGCAAACTCCATTTGCTGACTATCATGTGACATGATTTAGCGCTGCATTGATTAGTAGGTTTTTGACAATGGATTAATTGTAATTTTTGAAGCAAATATGCCCAAAATATGAAGAGGATTTTCTGCTTTGTCAACATCAAGAATGAACTTTGAAACGCAAATTCAAATTATTTTTCTTTAAATTTTGTAACAGGGTAACCACATTTTTTTATGTCACATTTTCTTCATATCATTGCAATATGGGAAAAAAATATAGATAGTCTGTAATTATTGTCCATCTTTATCCATTTGTGTGCTGAAGTGAATTACAATGTGAATTTTGGAAGATTTCATGAGTCTAAAGTTTGGTCTAGAAACAACATCTTAAAATATGAGCTAACTCATAAAATACAGTCACAGTAAGATTTGATCCTCTCAGAATACATTTTGGGATCATCTTCACTTTTTTCAGGATGCTCTTTGTTGTCCTTTATGGTAAATGTGTCCTTCTCCAAGCAGTTTCATTATCTCAATGTAACCCAGGTCTGCAGACTCTCCAGGAGTTCGATAAGACCAAAGTGTGGATATTTCTATGTAGCATGTCTGAAACACGCCATCTAAAGGATAACAAGCTCTTATCTCAGCAAGTGCAACACAGTAGATTGGGCTCAGATGAACCACAATGCAGTCATTTAGGTCACCGCGGCCGTGCCAGTCACAGTGTCCATGTTGTTACTGAGGTTTTTGGTCACATGGGTGGAAGAGACGAGGCCCTGGAGACCAGCTAGGACAAGAGAGATGAGGAGGAAAACAACAGAGTAGAGATCTGTAGGGATGCTACATCATAATGGATCCATTGTGTTGCTTTTCAGAGGTTTTTATTGTCCCGTTTCATGCAACCATCTTGTCAATTTGTGTGTGATTTCTAGTTTAATATGAACGTTGCCTTGAATCACTAACCCTGGCTGTTTGTTTCCTTCCCTCCCCTCCTCTCCTCCTATCCTCCTCTGCTGCCCTTTGACCTTTTCCACTTCCTCTCCTCCTCAGACCACGGCCAGAAGGCCCAAGGTGAGCCCAGTCCTCAAAGTCTTCAGGGCTTCCTATTTCTATCACTTTGAGTTATTTATTCATGTGTGATTGTTGTTTCACTTCATGCAGCAGTTTGTGTGTTTGTGTGAGTGCTGCCAAGACAGTTGTGACAATAAACCACCAGACACGATTCACAATCCATTTTATTATTTTATTTTAATCACTAGCACCAACATTTTTCTACTCGCACATTGCTGTTTTTTTTTTTTTTTTTTTTGTCCATTTCAACTTCCTCACATTTACGACATAAATACGGTTTCCTGTCTCCACCAAGTATTCACATGTTCAGTATTTGGTTTTATTTCCTCTAATGTAACAGGTTTACTTACTGTTGCTTTTGTTCAGTTTTGTCCTTTTTCTGTTGTTTGAATTAGTTCCAGGAGTTTTTAGCATATTGATTGCTTTGTTGTTGTTTGCCTTCTAATTTTGGTTTCATGTATTATTTATTTAATTATTTTTGGCATTTTTTTTCCTGTTGTTTTTTTTGTTTGTATTTGTGTCCTAAATCAGGTTGGACCATCATGGATGTCTACTGGAAATATGTCAGTTTGCAGTTACAAGAAAATGGGAAGAATTACACATACCTAAAATAAAATATTTTGTTGGTGTAGTTGCAAGTGCGAGTAAATAGTTTGATAGTGTAAATTAGTGAAATATTGTGAGCTGTCCTCATAAAAATAATAATAAACTTTACTTGTTTAGCACCTTTCATACAAGAAATGCAGCTCAAAGTGCTTTAGAATGAAGGAAGTACATGCACTTCACATTAAAATGAACATAAAACATATTAAAAACTTTAGATGGAAAATAAAACAAGAAAAATATGAAATTAGTGACCTAAACAGTTTGGTACTTTGGCAAATTGGTAAACTTTTACCAGTACCAGTTTGTACCAGTTTGCCGTTTGAGAGGCAACAGTTTAATTAACCTAACAAATCAGCCGGTTAGCTTGGAAAGTATAGTGAACAATGGAGGGAGGTAAATGATGTTGGCCTCTACTAAATGCCTTTGTATTAAGGTTAGACAGTGTTTCTATAATAAGTGTGTTTACATGGACATCCCTATCCGTGTGTTGCACATGTTCACATCATATCTGGATCCAGGTTTCTGATCATTTCCTGCATAGTAAATAAGTTACATGATGGTAAACGATGTAATGATGCTCAACACACAGGAATAAAAGACAGTAACCCTTGTGTTGCTTTTTTCCATTACTTGGGATTAGATGGATGAGATTAATCCAGCCAGAAATAAAATTTTTGAGGCAACTCAGTCTGTACTGAGATGTTGAGGAATCAAAAATACACAGATTATCAGAAACATGGATATGGTGACAATCATGAGTATAAAAATGCTGTGTAAAACAGCCAGGTTTACTTTATGTTTAGTGTAAAAGTCTTGAATGAGACTCAAAACCAGGATACTATGTGCATGTAAACAGTCAGTGAGGGACCTCCATTATGGCCACTAAAAGATCATTGGAAAGCCATTTATACTCACTGGGATCTTTCATTAAACACTTTCTGTTTTGTTTTTTCCCCTTGGTTTCTTCAGCAGCCCAGCCGACCTGCCGCTGGGAAGGGCGCTGCGTCCGGCTCGGCCTCGGCCTCTGCTGGGGAGATGAGCAGCAGCGAGCCCAGCACGCCGGCCCAGACCCCTCTGGCGGCTCCGGTCATCCCCACACTCCACTCCCCTGGAAACCCACCAGTCCCCGTCCCCAGCAAGGTCAGTTATCAGCATTAAAACATCACGCTGTAGACGTTGTAACTAGGAAAGTCAGCTTGCCAAAGAATTTAGAACAAGGTGCATCCACCAGATACTAAGAAAATATAAAGTCTCCATTTTTATGTACATTACTTACATTTAAGATTTTATTGGTTTTACAAATACTAAACAGGTGACTGATGCCAGCTATGAGGAAACATTTTCCCCAAATACATGTCTGTGATCAGAAATGAGGACGACACATGACGCTGTTGTTTTGTTACACGGTGCACACCGTGCTAACAAGTTCGTAAGACGTATTAAGACTCAGTGCAGAAGCCATAGGAGCAGAAGTGTGGGAGTTTAACCAGAGGTGACATTTTCTTCACTGTAGCTCCTCTAAATATACATTTTTTGACACATCTGTCAGTTTGTATTGGTGTCATAAAAAATAAATCTGGAATGAGCCGGAGGCTTTAACGGAAAAGAAAATACATACAGTCAGGCAACGTATAAAACATAAAACAGGAAGTCCAATGAGATTTAAGGGAAAAACACTACATGTTTTGTTCTAATTTGTAATGTTGCACCAATCTTTTAGTAATATAATCCATCCATTAATTTTCTAAACAGCTTATCCTCCTCATGGTCACAGGTGGTTGGAGTGTATCCCAGTATGCACTGGGTATGAGGCAGGGTGAATCCTGCATAGGTTGTGTATCTACTGCAGGGCTGATTATATTTTAAATAATTATTTGTAATTTAAAATCACAAGAAATGGAAATGGATTCATGTTTTTTTAAGATGAGGCTAAACTGCTTGCACTGATAACGTGGGGAATACATGCTCTGTCCACATTACAGTAGTGTGATCACACTAGAAAAGCAGCAAAATAATACACTCAAAGGAGACAGGATGGATGTTATTTAGTGTGCTGTGGATGCACACTGTCCCACAATGCAGTGTACCAAGAGCTGCTCACACCTGGAAAAAAAAATAAAATGTGAATGGTGACAAAAGAGCTCAAAATTAATCTTGGAAAACAAAACAAAAAATATCTAAATCTTTGGAAAAAAAACATTTATACATGTATGAAGTTTAACTGGTGGTGACATCTGATGTCACACATATTGTATCATGTCCTGATATCATAAAATACATTTTAAAAACTTTATTTTTTGTGTGCTAATTACTACTACTTGTATATTAGTACTGTACAATATTAGGATTAGTGCATATTATAGTAGATACTGTGTAAAATTAGTATGGATTTTGGACACAGCTATAGTGTTTAGATGGGACTGGTCACAAGATCAACAGACCACACCTGAGATTCAGTAAGACTGACAGTATACTTTTCAGTCTATAGAGGTTAGTTAGTTTCTAGTCCTTTGTAATTAAATAATTGGTAAAACAATCTTAAGGTGGAGGTGGTGGTGGTCACAGGTCAATGTGTCCTTGAGCAAGACAGTTAACCCCAAAAGTCATTGCTATCGGTGTGAGAATAAGTATTTAGATCCTGATGGGCAAAGTTGACACCTTGCATGGCAGCCTCTGCCATCAGTGTATGAATGTGTGTGAATGGGTGAATGACCTGTAGTATAGTGGTGTAGTATAGTAGTTTGAGTGGTCAGAAGACTAGAAAAGTTCTATATAAATGCAAGTTCATTTGCCATTCTTTCAAACAAGTCCTTTAGGCCTTGTTCAGACCTGGCGTTAACATGTATCTTGGGTGATCTGATCATAAGTGGAAAGCTTTAAATACGTCTGTTCACACCTGGTAATGAAATGCATCTTCAGCAACCACTTGTGATCATATCTCACTTCCCCAGTCTGTATGCAAATAAATGTGTAGTAAACACATGGCTGATACAGCAGATGTGACGTAACATTACATGATTGTCAGTAGTAATATCCTACATATTCGTGAATTTGGGGAAATTTTCAAAATATAAGGTTATGTCTACAGGCGGTACCGATAGAGGAAGAGGCCGTTTCCATGCTGCGAGGCATAGTGCTCACGTCTGCCTGTCTATTCATCTGAGACCGCGGGAGGTTGTACAGTCCTTAATGTGGCCCAGGACACATTTGTGTACATATTGCTAAAAGAATGAGACCATTTGTGTCCGATCCGATCTCAGTGCGTCTTGAGTGCCTTCACACCTGTACTTAGAGCTTGTGATCAGATTACTCAGGACGAATGTTAATGCCAGGTCTGAACAGGGTCATAGATCAAGCTGCAAGTGGTTTTGAGTCATCCATACTTTTATATCATGAATGCATTTAACTAAAGTATCAATAGGACTAAACACCATATACAATAGGGTGTCATCTGTATAGGTGTGAATATTTATTTGAAGCACTGCCAAAATATAGCAATGGAAGAGAAGTAGGCCACGGGTTGAACTCTGAGGGATACCACACTTGATACTCAGTCTACTCAGCTGATACTATAATATAAATAAATACCACTACTTTACATGTATTATCAGCAGTATACAATAGTCTCCTGCTTTTGTTCTGAAGTGATAATTTGTGAGATTTTTATTCATGATGAACAGACTGCATATCAGCTGATGAGTTCTGGTCTGTAGCTTCTCAGAAATGAGACAAAGCAGTTTATAGTGATTAGCTCTGTAGCACACAGTCAATTAAACATGATTAAGATGTCCAAATGTTAGCTGATTTCATCCAGTAAAGCTGCTTAATTGTCTGTGAACTCTTCGTTAATCATGAACTAAGATACAGAAAGATAAGATACATGTACTTTTAATTTGTAGTTAAATGTCACAGATTAACATTTTGCAAAAGTCAGCTACCATCTGGTGTTTAATTTTAAGGCCGACACAATCAGTCTGATTTGTATTTTATCCCTTCAGGAGGACGTTACTATGGAAACACAGGTGCAGTCATGTCGCGGGATGTGATGATTTTTTTGCACTTGATATTGACGTGTTGTTTTCTTTCTCTCACTAACTAGCTTCTAACAAGCCGTCAAAGGTGTGACTTTCTAGCCTTTAATTAGTGTGAAGTGGCTCCGTCTCTGTTCACAGTCTGGATTTCTTTATTGCAACATCTCCTGCTGTTGAGTGGTGTGTGTTAATGTGTATTGTAAGTGTGTCCTTTTTGACGACGAGGCATGTGCGTGTTTTGACGCCGACTTTCTGAACTCCACAGGTGGAGTCACTGCATGGCAAGTGAAATTATAGCTGCCTAACACATAAAAAGAGGAAAGTGTTGTTGCCTTAGGGTGAAAGCTTTACACCTGATCCACTGCTTGAGGAATTATGAAAGTGAAATGATTAAAGAAGCATTTAAGAACGGAAAACTGAAGCATCCCTTTGTGTCTTACAGTGGTTTTACTTTTTAAAAACGTGATTACTAATTAAATACTTCCATTGCCTCAAATCTGTCCTGTATTTTTTTTTTTTTTGTTCATTTAATCCTTTTCGTCACCCTCCCATCCTCCTCCTCCATATGTCCTCTGTATCCAGGAGGAGGAGGCGCTGCGCGTTCAGGTGAAGGACCTGGAGGAGAAGCTGGAGACACTGAAGATGAAGCGGACGGAGGACAAGGCCAAGCTGAAGGAGCTGGAGAAGCACAAGATCCAGCTGGAGCAGCTGCAGGAGTGGAAGACCAAGATGCAGGAGCAGCAGGCCGAGCTGCAGAAACAACTCAAAGAGGCCAAGAGGGTAAGAAGCAACAGATGATTGTTTGATGAATGGTTGGGTGGAGTCACGTTATCGTCAGAAAAAATGGCTGCAGAGACGAGTGAGCGGAAGACAAAATGATAAAAATGAAGCTGATTTTTCTCAGTTACAGTTAAGCTGTCGTTTAAAAGGAAATTCTTCGCTCTCTGGCTCTTACAGATATGTCTTTTGTAATTTTTAAACTCAAATTAATATTACAAAATGTAATTATAATGTAATACCTAAAATAGTGCAGCAGCTAAAATATATCAATATAATAAAATATATATAATACTGTAGTAGCCATAAGAGTGATAGTAAAATTAAAAGAAAGATACTGACTTTTTAATATTTAAGCTTGTGGTATCTGATACTTGCAGTGCTGTTTAGTGCTTTTAAAGACCCTAACAATATATTTTTTTTCAGTCAGTTTCTTACCATGAACAATTGGATCGCACATGAACGTAACTTCTGTGAAAGCTGGAAGAGTTTTGCTTATTTTACATTAAATATTTTAGTATTTGTGTTTTTTGTCTGTGCTTTTCCTGCTGAAGTGAAGTGGCTCTGTTGGGAAAAGATGTGAATGCAAATCTGATCAAATCACAATTTTTTAACCATTTAACTCTTCATAAACTATATCTATGGGTGTTTTCTTCTAAATATTTACTCTGATTCTTGCGTGTGCCGTCATGCACATCAAATGTTAGAGATATTTCAGACTAAAACCAAGTTTTCAGTGTAGACTTTAAATAGTGAAGAACAAAATGTCTGGCTTCAGGCAGAAATGAAAAACAACACGTAACAGCACTCTCCCATAATCATGTTTTTCATCCATAAACAATACTCTGGTCAAAACAAAGAAGACATTATTTCAGCTAATATGATACAAACCCAACCCACAATAATGAAATCACAAGACAGACTGGCCAACCACACCCATTCAGCAGCAGCAGGAAAGACAAATGTAAGTCTGCCTTTAAATGAAAAAATAACTTTATTTAAAGGCACAATTGAGTAATGAAATGAAAAAATATTAAATGCTTAAAGAGAAAAACGTCCCGTATTATAAATTTAACTACTATACATAATAATGTGTGTGTAGGAGGCAAAAGAAGCCCAGGAGGCGAAGGAGCATTACATGGAGGAGATGTCGGACACGGCAGATGCGATCGAGATGGCCACTCTGGATAAGGAGATGGCCGAGGAGAGGGCCGAGTCTCTGCAGCTGGAGGTTGACTCCCTCAAGGAGAAAGTGGACGAGCTCACCATGGACCTGGAGATCCTCAAGCACGAGATCGAGGAGAAAGGTACAGCTGAGATGTGAAAACCTGTTGAGCTGAAATAACAGCTGTTGGCCTACAACGTGATTAAACTGTTGAAGTGACGTTGAGCCACTAATAGGTGACCTCTAAGTGCAGGTTCTCTTTCTTCATCATGGAAAGTTATTTTATTTAAAACCTCAGCAAACAGTGATCAGAGCCAACTCAAAAGAACAGTAGCATTTGTTAAATTAAAACTTGTCATTGACTCTTTTGGCAGTAACATGCAGCAACATCAGTTCTCTTGAAGTGATATAAATGACATAAATTAAAAATTGTCCTCATGAAGTATATTTTATACCACTGCTCAGTTGTGTTTTTTGGGGGGGTTTCAGGTTCGGATGGTGCTGCCTCCAGTTACCATGTGAAACAGCTGGAAGAGCAGAATGGGAGACTGAAGGAAGCGCTGGTCAGGTGGGTGTGTAGACAAGAAGAGTCATGAAACGGTCATTTAGCTTCATTAAAGTTGACAGTAAATACAGATAAAAAAAGAAATTCAATAAAAGTTCTTGATCCAGATCTTTCTTTAGAAAAAAAAACAAAAAACAAACAAACATTTTTATTTAGATTTCTCAATGTATACAATATGCACTTCCCACAGTTTAATCAGCTGAAACTAAGAATCATTGTTTTCATTACCTTAGATCAAACCCGTCGTATCTACATAGGGAGCAGGTCCTCTACATTTTATTTAATTTCCCCCCAGGGATTAGTGAATTCAACTGTCTTTCATGACTTTTTTTTTCATGTTTTTACATTATCTGAAGGCCATCGTAGTTCTCAGAGCGCAAAACTGTGGTACTTCTGTTGCTCCTAAAGTAGTGTTATTATTGTATGGATGGTGAGGTGAGCTGAACTGTGTTACTGCGTTTTTGCAGTATATTTCCAGCTCAGTGAGCCACTGCTGGAACAGAGGACAAACCTCTGACCTCCAAAGTGGTAAAATAAGGTGTTAGCTAGTAGGGAAATGAACAGCCCTAAATACTTGTCAGTAGTATCACCTGATCCACCCTAATGGTCTGTTATTTTCCCCGTGTGTCAGGATGCGTGACCTGTCGTCGTCAGAGAAGCAGGAACATGTGAAGTTGCAGAGGCAGATGGAGAAGAAGAACGTGGAGCTGGACGCTCTGAGGAGCCAGAAAGAAAAACTGCAGGAGGAGATGACGGCAGCAGAAAAGACCATCGACGAGCTCAAAGAACAGGTTTTTATTACAAAAGGGCTTCTGAGCAGTGACATAAATCAGCCTGCAGGCCTCCATAATGAGCTTCCTTACTGACTAGTGGTTTAGTCTATTTCTTTTACGTTCAGGAGGGGATCTTTATTTGGAGTTCAACTTATTGTGAAGGGAACTTTCAAAGCAGATTGGCCATGGTGATATGAAAAAAGACAAATAATTGTTTTATTTCTGATGATGATGTGTTTTGTTTCAGGTGGATGCAGCTTTGGGGGCGGAGGAGATGGTGGAGATGCTGACAGAGAGGAACCTGGACCTTGAGGAGAAAGTCAGAGAGATGAGAGAGACGGTTACTGACCTGGTGAGTGAGAATCATTGGTTCATTGAATTTAATCTAATATGAAAGAGAGGTTAACTTGATTCAGGTCAGGTCATGTAAAGAGTTACGATTAGAGACTTGTGCATTTCCCTCTCACATATTTCCCTGATCAGCATGTCTGAGTGCATTTATACTGTAGGACTAGAGGAGGTCAGAGAGAATTAAAGTGGCACCGTTTGCTGACTCATTTCATCATTGATATGAGCCAAAATCATTAATGTGTATGCTGCCCTCTGGTGTTTATCACTGTAGTCATTGTTCAGTTACTGTTTGAAATAATCCACCTCGTCATCCATCGACCTCCATCAGAACAAATGTAGAAGAAACCCGACCAGTCTGTCAGAAGTAATCACTAACAGTATGTTTTTATGATAAAACCAGTACAGTGGCTCGTGTTTTAGCAACACGTTCTCATCCTGACTTGTCACATACCTTTGCTTTGACATCCCTCGGCGTTACTTTATTTTTGGCATCAAATCCACTATAGTTATCCTCAGTGTCACTTTAAGATTAGCCTACAAAACCACTATACTTAGATTCAGGACTGAACTACGTAGTTGGGCTTAAAACTTGACACTGAACGTTGTGAACATGAGACACAAACAGGTCTCCTAGTTGGAAACCCTGTGTTTGTTGGAGCCATCTACCTCCCCCTCTGACAGCCCTATGTGTCTCTTTCACTATTTACGTCTACGTCACCATCCTCCCAGCGCACTTTGCTTACGCAACTATTTTTATTTTTTGGACATTTTGTATATTTGTTATGTCTGTTTGTTGATACCGTATATATATACACACACATATAAATAACCTAATCAATAGACTAAAATCTAAAATATATAACATAAATCTCAACACTAGTGCAAAGCTTAGGGTCTCCTGGTCTTCACTAAGCCTAAGGAGACAGCAGCATTGCTATATTTTTACTTACAAAGCCATACTGGGCAAAGTCCCTTCATATCTGTGTAATCTCCTATCACTCTCCAGCAGCTATTATAATTTTCCCTCCTATAGGCTCTCTCCTGTTTTGCGCATGGTCATGGTACAACCTTCAGAAGACACTACAGCTTAATGATTTTATCTCCTTGGGACACTTCAAAGCTCTGATTAAAAAAACGGTGTCACTGAAGAGTGTAATTGCTATTCCTAAACTGGATTTTTGTTATGCGTCTGCTGTCTTTTGTCTGTTTTTAACATGCTCCATTTAATAATATTTGTAAGCTAGTAATGGTGTGCCTTCTTGGCCAAGTCTCCCTCAAAAAAGAGATTTTATTCTCAAGGGACCTCCTGGTTAAATAAAGGTTAACTAAAAGAAGTAAAAATATAAATAACCTAATAAATAGGCTAAAACCTTAAATGAATAGCGTAAAACTCGGCAAGCAGCCAGCCTCCTGCGGCGCCATTTTGTAGGGTCTTTGTACTGCAACTTGCTGCACAACAATGTCTCTTACGATAAATAAAGTTTTATCTTATTATTATGAAATGATACAAAACAATGTAAAAATAATTCAGATAACAATTTCCAGGAAAAAATCAAGACAAAAAGAAAAATTAAATACATACAGGAGTATAAATATTTAGCATTTCTTGCAGATATTAGAAATTAGAAAAAGAAGTGTCGGGTACACAAACACCACGGGAGCGGGTTCCCAAAAATCTGAAAAACATGAAACAATCATTCACTTATAATTTCAGTCATCAATCATCCCAGTTAGGGACTGACCCTGTTTGTTGGTCTCCATCCTTCAGGAAGCGATAAATGAGATGAACGACGAGCTGCAGGAGAATGCCAGAGAGACGGAGTTGGAGCTGAGGGAGATGTTGGATCTTGGTGCTGCGAGAGTCCGAGAGTCTGAGAAACATGTTGAAGCTGCTCAGGAGACTGTAGCTGATTACCAGCAGACCATCAAGAAATACCGCGAGCTCACGGCTCACCTGCAGGTACAGAGATATTTAACATGCAGCACAAAGTTTGGTCATTCATGTTTCTGTCTAGTGATCGGTCCTGATTCGTCTTTGTGGCTGCTGCAGGAGGTGAACAGAGAGCTGACCAGCCAACAGGAAGCCTCAGCAGAGCTGCAGCAGCAGCCGCCAGCAGAGATGTTTGATTTCAAGATCAAGTTTGCAGAGACGAAGGCCTACGCCAAGGTCAGAGACAAAGAAAGCTCTTTGGTCTGAGTAATGAGTAGATCTCAGCGGTGTGATGATGTGAAATGGGATTCAGGCTGTGAGGTGGTGTGTACTGCATACTGCGTTCGTCAGTAGTATGTAGTAGGGAGCGGAAATCAACATATTTTGTGGTACATGAGGCCAAGTTTTGCAAGTTTATGGTTTTAGGAAATGGAAGTAAACACACAAAAGGTATGCGAGGTATACAGTATGCGAGGTAGACTGATCCAATGCATACTGGAGATTTTCTCTGAATCAGTATGTCATCTGGGTATTTTCCTCTTCTTCCTTTTCTCCTCCTCCTTCCTCTTCTTCCTCTTCTCCTCCTCCTCCTCCTCCTCTTCCTCCTTCCTCTTCTTCTCCTCCTCCTCCTTCCTCTTCTCCTCCTCCTCCTCCTCCTCCTCTTCCTCCTTCCTCTTCTCCTCCTCCTTCCTCTTCTCCTCCTCCTCCTTCCTCTTCTCCTCCTCCTCCTCCTCCTCCTCTTCCTCCTTCCTCTTCTCCTCCTCCTCCTCCTTCCTCTTCTCCTCATCCTCCTCCTCCTCCCCTTGATGAATTGAAGTAAATTCATATCAAAACATCCTTTTACAGGCTCTCACACACTTTAATAGGCTACTCTATCAGAAAGTAAGCACAACTACAAGCCAAGTATACCTTTCTGTCAGCCTATAAGGCAATAATACGTAATTATACTTTTCTGAAGTATATTTCGATCAAAAGATGAAGTACATGTAGGCCTATAAGCCAAGTATACTTAGACTTTTCTGTGTACTTGTCAGTATAAGCAAAGTATACTTAAGTATCCTTTTATCTAGTATATGTCTGACCAGTAGTTTAAAAGTTAATTGAGGGTGTATTTTAAAAAAGAAGTATAGTTATAGCGTTCTTGAATGAACGTCTTTTTGTTAAGGTTGGATTTTTAAACTTATTTAAACTTATTATTTTTCAAGTTTTGAAAACTGTCAAATGTGTAATATAGATGATCTCTAAGTTGTGTTTTATGTTGTGCGTGTTTGTGTCCAGGCCATTGAGATGGAGCTGAGGAAGATGGAGGTGGGTCAGGCCAACAGACACGTTTCTCTTCTGACCTCCTTCATGCCTGAGTCCTTCCTTCGTCATGGCGGAGACCACGACTGCATCCTGGTTCTGCTGCTCATGCCCAGACTCATCTGCAAGGTAAACACTTCACAGTTCACTGTTTAAAACACAACTGCAATATTAAAGTGAGTCCAGGTCCCCCCAATCAAACCCAATCAGAAAGGAGAAAATATCAAACTGAGGCAGATTTATAGACTTCAAAAGAAGATGCAAATCAATACTTACTCATATGTTTACTGTATTTCTGTGTGATGTTACACTGTGTGTCTATGTGTTTGTGTGTGCAGGCCGAGCTGATCAGCAAACAGGCTCAGGAGAAGTTTGATCTGAACGAGAACTGTGTGGAGCGAGCCGGGCTGAAGGGAGCCGTCGGAGAGCAGCTGAGCTTCGCTGGCGGTTTGGTCTACTCGCTCAGTCTGCTGCAGGCCACACTGCATAAATACGAACAGTACGTTTCACCTAAATCGAGACTATACAGCAAGAGAGAGTCTTGACGAGAGAAGACTGACGAGCTTATCTCTGCTTCATGTGTACTTTTGCATTTTATCTAAACCTGTAAACTCAACGCAGTCTTCTCTTTTCAGGAAATAACTCTCCTTCTGTGCAGTCTGTCTGTGTGATTCTGCACCCCAAAATTTGTGGAGTAAAATTTTATCTTCAGCTTATTTTTGCTGCACTCATTCTCCCTCATGTTGTCTTGTGTGTGACTCTACACTGATTTAAGGTATTTACACTCAAACAAATATCCCTCCTGTGTGTGTTTGTGTCAGGGCTCTGGCTCAGTGCAGTGTGGACGTCTATAAGAAGATCGGCTCTCTGTACCCGGAGATGAGCGTCCATGAACGCTCTCTTGATTTCCTCATTGATCTGCTGCACAAAGACCAGCTGGATGAGACGGTCAACGTGGAGCCGCTCACCAAGGCTATTAAATACTATCAGGTACACACACACTCACACTATTTTATTATTTCTTTTATGATTTCATTTACATCCAATATAGCAACGCATTTACATGAAAAGAGGAGATATCTACATGGTATTTAGGTCTGTGTTTCCATCTGTTAATTATTTTAACATAAATTGTGTGCAGACATATAGTAGAAGCTGAAACAATTAGCCAGTTAATCCATTTACCAGTTGACACAAAACCAGTAACATTTCCTCTTCAAAATTTAGCCTAAATGTGGAGCATTATTTAGCCTCCTCTGCGACAAGTTAGTATGACTATTTTCATATGATGCCAGTCTATTCACTCTAGCTTTAAAACTAAGCCCGCTACAACCTACTATAACTTCTGCATTAAAGAAATTAGTGGCGTTAAAACAAATTTGTGTTAACGCATTAAAGAGAGAGAGTCTGTGAGAAATGCACTGTATGTGAATTTATACTTATCTACAAAATGACTCCTTTCTCAGCACTTGTACAGCATCCACCTGGCAGATCAGAACGAGGACTGCACCATGCAGCTGGCTGATCACATCAGAGTGAGTACCAGCATCACCAACAGGCTTGAGGAATCTGTACAAAGTAAAACAGCAGAAGCACTTCACCCCTCTGTTTACGTCACATTTCTTAGCTGCAGATTATGAGTTTGTCTGTTGCTTCTTTTTTTGAGTCTAATCATTGCATCTTAAAAAGGTTATGAACATGTTGGCTGTGTTTCTAGCTGTGTGAACTCCACCAGTTCACATCCTACCTGTTGTGTCCATGTGCAGTTTACCCAGAGTGCCTTGGACTGTATGGCGGTGGAGGTCGGTCGTCTGCGGGCGTTCTTGCATGCGGGTCAGGAGAAGGCCGACCTCGCTGTGCTGCTGAAGGACCTGGAGACGTCCTGCAGCGACATCCGACAGTTCTGCAAGAAGATTCGCCGCAGGATGCCGGGAACTGACGCGCCGGGCATCCCAGCAGCTCTCAACTTCGGACAACAGGTAACCATGGCAACCACCACTTTCCACGTGACTGCTGATTTGGCATTTTGTTTCATGTCAAAGCCAATGTTATTGCATCATTTCCGAAACTATTTTATAAGGTGAAGATTACAAACTAAACTAAATAAATCATTACACAAGAAACTTTTGTCATGTTGACCTTTTGACCCGCAGGTGTGCGACACCCTGTCAGACTGTAGGAAACACCTGACCTGGGTGGTGGCGGTGCTGCAGGAAGTGGCAGCAGCTGGAGCTCAGATGATGTCGCCCCTTGGTGAACAGGAAGGACTGTCAGCCATCAAACTGGAGGATGTGGCGTTCAAGGCAGGAGAGCAGGTACACACACAATACTTCAGTAAAAACCAAGATAAACCTGACCAAGAAAGACAAAACTAAATAGTTTAACTAAATAAATAAAACAAATTTAAACAGTTGCAGTTTCTATTCAGGCCACAATATATTATGACAGAACATATAGTTTTGTTATTTTTATGTACGGGTATTTATTTGTTTTAGATTTTTTTTTTTTTTATTATTGTTATTATTGTTCTTCACGTCTCAACCACTTGAAGACAACGCATGTCGTGTTCACGGCTTCCCATGTTGGATTCTTTGAAGGCACCTTTAGTCAACTACGATTTTGTTGAGAGTTTGTTTCGTTCATGTTTTTTATAGTTGTCATGCTGAATGACTGATTTCTAGGATCCTTATGAGGACATCTCTGGTAAACACCAGATTTAAAGTGGTGCTTTGTGTGATTCTTTGTGGGTAAACTCCGTTTTGCAGATCTGTCTATTAAATGAACTAATCAGTTAGTCTATTTCTTTGGTTGAAGACGGCTCTACTGCTGAAGAACAGCTCTGATGTGTAGAAAATTTCTTCAAGTGCAAACTGAGAAAAAGGTGAACAGAAGAAGAGTGTGAAGTGTCTGAATCTAAACTGGTATTTACTTGCAAAACAAAAAAAATGACAGTTTGGATAAAAAAATCATTTTGTGTTACAAATGAGTGTGGTAGTTATGTGTAGCAACTAAATGAAATGAACTTAGAAATAAAAACCACCAGGGACTGAAAAATGAATCCTCTGACTGCTGTGGTTATTGACAAGCCCACTATCATTTTCAGATTTATGGATCCCAGGGCGCCAACCCCTACGAGTGTCTGCGGCAGTCCTGTAGCATGGTCATAGCCACCATGAACAAGATGGCCACCGCCATGCAGGAGGGAGAATATGACTCAGAGAGGCCTCAAAACAAGGTAACTCAACTTGACATGATTCCTGTTCAGCCGCAGCTGTTTTTAGTTTAGCACGACTAGATTTTTCAGTTTTGATGTTACTCTGTTGCTCATCTATCAGAACCCTCCACCTGTGGATCTGCGAGCAGCAGCTCTTCGAGCTGAAATCACCGACGCCGAAGGTCTCGGCTTGAAGCTGGAAGACAGAGAGACGGTCATCAAAGAGCTGAAGAAGTCTCTCAAGATCAAGGTGGGTAAACACACCTATCTGCTGACGCATACAGAGAGTTTACTGAGAATAAAAATACAGTGGTGCATTTTTTAATTTGTAGATTAATTCTGTACAGTCACAGTCAAACCAGGGTTTTTTAAATAAAGCAGAATGACTCACAAGAAACTTGTGTTTAGTGTTCTGGTAACAATCAAATCTGCTAGACTAAATATATCTTTAGTGAGTAGACAAAGGGTCGTCTCCTGTAAATGGTTTTCAGCATACATACAAATTAATCCTGTAGTCAACCAATCAATCGACAGAAAACTAATCTGCAATTATTGTGAGAGCTAATTAAGCCATTTTAAAGGAAAAATGCCAAATGTTCTGTAATTTCATGCCAAATATATAAACACTCTGACATCAATGGACCAAACAATTAATCGATCAATCAAGAAAATAATTGGCGGATTAATAAACAAAGAAAAATGATTTTTATTTTAAAATTTCATGGAACCGGTTTGTGTGTTTTCAGGGAGAGGAGCTGAGCGAGGCGAGCGTCCGCCTCAGCCTGCTGGAGAAGAAGCTGGACAGTTCGTCCAAAGATGCAGACGAACGTGTTGAGAAGATTCAGACTCGGCTGGACGAGGCCCAGACGCTGCTGAAGAAGAAAGAGAAGTAAGAACGAACGACCTCTGACTGCAGACTCAGACAGGAAGTCATGTTCCCTTGCAGGTCTACAGCTGTGCGATGTTGTCCTCCTCTCTGCAGGGAGTTTGAGGAGACGATGGACGCCCTGCAGGCCGACATCGACCAGCTGGAGTCGGAGAAGGCCGAGCTGAAGCAGCGAATCAACAGCCAGTCAAAGATGACCATCGACGGGCTCAGAGGAACCGGCCCGTCAGGAATCGCTTCCATCGTCACAGGAGTGGTAGGAGGTGAGTGGGAAGAGAGGAAAACTACACGACTGTACATTTACTAACAACAAGCTGAACACACTGAGGTCAGCACATTACTACACATCTTATATCAGTGCTGTTTTTAGCAATTAACTTAATTTAACCAGACTAAAAATCAAATCCTGAGAACTGTTTTCAAACACAGTTTTGACCCATGTCTGAATACTTATCACTGTTTTTTTTATCTTAAATTGCAAACAAACAATGACCTGTTTGTCTTTACATGACTTTTTCTTCCTTTACCCTCTGCAGAGGAACAGAAAGGTATCTACCTGCTTGTATTGGCATCTGTTGCTGATCCTGCATGCTAATGTTTTAAGTGTGCATGGTTTGATGGATTTTAATACTACATGCATGTTTTATTCAGTGTGTCTGCAGGTCTTGAAAAATCTTAAAATGCACTGAATTCAGTTCCCTAAAAAGGCCTAGGAATGTATTTAAAAAATTTAAATTTTGTTTTTGGGGGGAGACTTAACACACTTATTTTAAATGTATAGTAAACACTGTCACTACTGCTACTTACAGTTGCAATTTTAACAAAAATAAATTAAGAATTTTTAATCAGTTAATTTAGCCATCCATTTTTCTGCTTATTTGTGTTATGTCAGTTTTATTATATCATTAGAAATTATGTAGGCCTGTCAATTGATTAAAGTATTCGTAATTCTCCATACTTAATCGCAAATTAATCTCATTTTTTATCTTTTCAAAATGTACCTTAAGGGGAAATTTGTCTAGTATTTAATACTTTAATCAACATGGAAGTGAGCAAATACACTTGTGACCAAATATATGTATATATTTATTATTAGAAATCAATTAACAACATAAAACAATGACAAATATTGTCCAGAAACCCTCCCAGGTTCTGCATTTAGCATAAAAAATATGCTCAGATCATAACCTGGCAAACTGCAGCCCAACAGGCAACAACAGCTGTCAGTGTGTCAGAGTGCTGACTTGACTATGACTTGATCCAGACTGACTGTGATCATCATAAAGTGGGCATGTCTGTAAAGGGGAGACTGGTGGGGACCCAGAGAACCCATTTACATTCACACATCTGGAGGTCAGAGGTCAAGAGACCCCTTTGAAAATGGCCATGCTGGTTTTTCTTCACCAAAATTTAACATAAATTTGGAGCGTTATTTAATCTCCTTCTCAACAACTAGTATGACGTGGTTGGTACCACTGGATTCTTAAGGTCTTCTAGATTGATATGACAGCAGAGAAGTTTTAAAGCTTCAATCTACCTTTAAAACTGAGCCCACTACAACCTCCTTATCACACTAACTTTGACAGCCCTAAAATTATTGTTATATACTGCTGGGAAGGACTGAAAAATTTGATGAAATAATAAATCTAGGCTATATCTTCCCAACTGGTTTTCCATCATTACTTTCATATGAGACAACATGACTGCAGAAACTGTGTTATTAAACCATTAAGACTGACAAGTTTTATGTATATATTATATCTATAAATGTGATCTCATAAATCTGCATCCTCTGGCATGTGCATCTTCTACTTGCATGGTCTTAATCCATATTTAGCAACTCTGCTTGATACACTGATATCAAGTTTTTCAGTTGAACATTAATTTCTTTGTTTTTGACCAAATGTCAGCTGTAATAATTGATAATTACAGCAGTCTTTATTTATTCAGTCTTTACTTACAGTAGCAGTTCTACAGCGTTAAAAAATACTCATTTACAAGTAAAAGTCCTGCAATCAAAATCTCACGATAATCTCGCTAAGTATTATCAGCTAAATGTAATCAGAGTATCGATAGTAGTTATAACTGACTTTAATGTTGTAGCTGGTTAAGGTGGAGGTAATTTCCACTACTTTTAGACTGCTGTGTAGTTTATTCTGTATCAGTGCATCCTGTTTTATAAATTCATCTCAGGATTAGTAAGTCAAATCTTACAATACTGGACTCTGAAATGTAATGTACCAGAATATATAAAACATTATATTCCACCTCTGTACTAAAGTATGCACACCTTTAAAAATTTTTTTTTTATAAAAAAAATATTTTTTTGGATATAAAGATTGGGATATTTTTTTTTTTTAAAATAAAAAAAAGAAAGGGGGGGGGGTGTTGAGTTAAGTGATCATAAAGTGCACCTGATCTTTCCCTCCTGCAGCGACCATGATGTCCGGCGCCGGTTCGGGTTCGGGTGTCCAGGTGATCGACTCTCCTCTGCTGACTCAGCAGATTGAAGCTCAGAGACTCTGCATCAAACACCTGAAGAACGACAACAACAGACTGAAGGTATGAATCATCTCTCCGCCATCTCAACAGCTCTCTCATTATACAGATTTTTCTAAATTTTATGATGACCCCTGTTGAGGACAAAAATTGTGTAGTGCTATACAAAAAAACTCTTGGTTCTCACGTGTTTGTTTAATGAAGCAATAGGAGAAGATTATTGAGGTAAAAAATCAGGTTTATTCTAACACCAGTAGAAAATGCAAACGTTACAGAGCTCTTGGTCTGACCAAAGTGTCCCTGACAAGCAACAAAGTCTGACTGACCATCTTTCCCTGGAAATAAACCCAGTCTTTTATCGTTACAACCAATCAAAATCTTGTGAAAATATAATGTTAACATATGACTACAGTGAGTTGAGCTTTGTTAATTTACTAAAATAATTCACACTGTATTGGTTATTTTTAGGATTTTAAAAAAATAAAAAAATTAAACACAATAATATAAAATAAAAAAGGAATAAAAGGGAGATTTTTAAAAATTTAATAAAAAAAAAAAGAGCAAATGTGCTTCTTTATGCAAATGCACATACATCTTTATTATTGGAAATCAATAAACAACAAAACAATGACAAATATTGTCCAGAAACCCTCACAGGTTCTGTATTTAGCATAAAAAATATGCTCAAATCGTAACCTGGCAAACTGCAGCCCAACAGGCAACAACAGCTGTCAGTGTGTCAGTGTGCTGACTTGACTATGACTTGATCCAGACTGACTGTGATTATCATAAAGTGGGCATGTCTGTAAAGGGGAGACTGGAGGGTACCCAGAGAACCCATTTACATTCACACATCTGGAGGTCAGAGGTCAAGAGACCCCTTTGAAAATGGCTGTGCCAGTTTTTGAACGCCAAAATTTAGATCAAGTTTGGAGCGTTATTTAGGCTCCTTTATGACAAGCTAACATGACGTGGTTGGTACCACTGGACTCGTTAGTTTTTCTAGTTTCAGATGATGCCATTTTCTTCACTGCCGCTTTAAAACCGAGTCCACTACAACCTAAAAATCACAAGTTTCATTAATGCATTAAAGAAACTAGTAGTGTTAAAACAAAGTAGAAGTAAATATACAATAGTTAATTAAAAGCAGTCAATATTAATATTCAACAAAGTCAAGAACAGGTTAATCTTTAGTGTTTCCTATTTTTTCTTGGGTTAATACTATAATATTGTTTAACTAACCTGTAGAACTAAGCTACTGTATATATAATAACACCTTGATGTCTCTAGATCAGTCTTAAACAACCTGATAGTTATCATACACCTCATTATGCCAATCCTGAAGTCTTAAATTAACATTTATTTTAATGTACCCTTGATTGTAGTCTTCTCTACTGTGCTGTATTTATGGTAACAGTTTGACTGATGTAGATTGGAGGAAGTGACTGAAACTGCAGTTTTTGTCCTCCAATGCGAGTGACCCAGTCACCTTTAGTCCTCAGTCACTGATAATACTTGATCAGTTTTGCAGCTGTTAACATCTGGATTTATTGTGTCCATGCTTTCCCTGGCAGGCTGAGAAGATGCGCGCTCAGCTCGCCTCTCTGCCTCCTCTTCATGTGACCAAACTTCCCTCCAGAGACGGAGGTCGTCCTGAAGTGCTCTCCAGCGCCCTCTACCGCAAGACGGACCAGCTCCTGGAGACGCTGCTGCAAATGAGCGCCAACGTCAAGGTGGTGGACATCACGGGGAAATCTCCAGGTATGCAAAAGCAGTGAAAAACAAGTGTGTGAACGTCTTCGGTCCCTGTTTCTGTCCCCCCAGTTTTACAGTTTCACTTTCATTTACCTCCAAAATCCAGATCAGAGAAAATACCTGATAAAATGCATCACGATACTATATCATAACATTTTATGGCATACTGTACTATGACTTTTTAGAGTTTTGTACTATGAGTAGAGTTTTTTCGACATAGTGCTATATTTTGATTTTTTTTTTGTGCACTTTTTTGACATACTATACTGTGACCTTTTTTGAGTTTTTTTCGACATACTATACTAGGATGTTTTTTTTGACATACTAAACAGATTTTTTTTTATACTATATTTACACTTTTTGAGTTTTTAAATACCCGACTATGACTTTTATTTCAATGTACTATACTGTAACTTTTTTTCAGATATACTGCTATGACTTTTTCAACATACTATACTGACTTTTAAAAAATATCAACATACTCGACACACACATACTGTACTATGATTTTTTTTTTCGACATACTACACTATGACTTGTTTTTCACACTTTACTGGTTTTTAAACTTTTTTGACATACTATACTATGACTTTTTTTTACTTTATTCGATATACTATACTGTGACTTTTTTGAATTTTTTTACTATACTTTTTTTACTTTATTCGATATATATACTGTGCTTTTTTTTTTATAAAAACTTTTTTCAATATACTATACTATGACTTTTTTAAAACTTTTATCAACATGCTATACAATGACTTTTTTTTTTCTTTTATCGACATACTATACTATGACTTTTTTCAACTTTTTGTTGAAATTTGTTGAAATGTTGAAATTTTTCAACATACTATACTATGACTTTTTTTTCCATGAAATTTGTCAACATACAATATTAGGACTTTATCTTTCATGAAATGAATCCACATATTATACTATGGTGTTTTTACAAGATATTTTTCGACATACTATACTATGAATTTTTTTTTCAAGAAAATTATCGACATACTATTTTATGACTTTTTCTGACATGAATTGAATACACATACTATACTATGATGATTTCACCTGAAATTTTTCCAAAAACTACATTATGACGTTTTTCCATGAAATTTTTTGACATACTGACTTTTTTTTCATGAAAATTATCGACATACTATTTTATGACTTTTTCTTACATGAAATGAATCCACATACTATACTATGACGTTTTCAAGTAAAATTTTTCATAAAACTATACTTTGACGTTTTTCCATGAAATTTTTCGACATATTATACTATGACTTTTTTTCATGAAAATTATAATTAGCGGTCATTTTCTAGCATGTAAAATAATTCTATGGTGAAAAAAAGTCATTTCCTGAAATGTTGGAAAATTAAAAAAAAAAAATGCCATATGTCGAAATTTTTCGATGAAAACGTCAAATTTTTTTGTTGTTGAAAAAAATCATGAAAACGGTCGTATTAGAGCATGTAAAATGATTCTATGATGAAAAAAAGTCATTTCGTGAAATGTTGTAAAATTTTACAAAAAAAACGCCATAGTATAGTATGTCGAAATTTTTCGATGAAAACGTCAAATTTTTTTGATGTTGAAAAAAATCATGAAAATGGTCGTGTTATAGCATGTGAAATGATTCTATGGTGGAAAAAAGTCATTTTGAGAAATGTTGGAAAATTTTACGAAAAAAAGTCATAGTATAGTATGTCGAAATTTTCCGATGAAAACGTCAAATTTTTCTGATGTTGAAAAAAATCATGAAAATGGTCGTTTTAAAGCAAGTAGAATGATACTATGAAAAATCATGAAAACGGTCGTTTTAAAGCATTATGATTCTATGGTGGAGAAAAGTCATTTCGAGAAATGTTGGAAAATTTTACAAAAAAAACCCCATAGTATAGTATGTCGAAATTTTCCGATGGAAACGTCAAATTTTTCTGATGTTGAAAAAAATCATGAAAACGGTCGTTTTAAAGCAAGTAGAATGATACTATGGTGGAAAAAAGTCATTTCGTAAAATGTTGTAACATTTTACAAAAAAAACGCATAGTATAGTATGGAAATTTTTTGATGAAAACGTCAAATTTTTTTGATGTTGAAAAAAATCATGAAAACGGTCGTATTAGAGCATGTAAAATGATTCTATGGTGGAAAAAAGTCATTTCGTGAAATGAATGTAAAATTTTACAAAAAAAAACGCCATAGTATACTATGTCGAAATTTTCCGACGGAAACCTCAAATTTTTCTGATGTTGAAAAAAATCATGAAAATGGTCGTTTTAAAGCATGTGAGAATGATTCTATGGTGGAAAAAAGTCATTTTGAGAAATGTTGGAAAATTTTACGAAAAAAAGTCATAGTATAGTATGTCGAAATTTTTCGATGAAAACGTCAAATTTTTCTGATGTTGAAAAAAATCATGAAAACGGTCGTTTTAAAGCAAGTAGAATGATACTATGGTGGAAAAAAGTCATTTCGTAAAATGTTGTAAAATTTTACAAAAAAACCCCCATAGTATAGTATGTCGAAATTTTTCGATGAAAACGTCAAATTTTTTTTGATGTTGAAAAAAATCATGAAAACGGTCATTTTCAAGCAAGTAGAATGATACTATGAAAAATCATGAAAACGGTCGTATTAGAGCATGTAAGATGATTCTATGGTGAAAAAAAGTCATTTTGTGGAATGTAAAATTTTACAAAAAATAAACGCCATAGTATACTATGTCGAAATTTTCCGACGGAAACGTCAAATTTTTCTGATGTTGAAAAAATCATGAAAACGGTCGTTTTAAAGCAAGTAGAATGATTCTATGGTGAAGGAAAGTCATTTCGTGAAATTTTGTAAAATTTTACAAAAAAAACGCCATAGTATAGTATGTCGAAATTTTCCGATGAAAACGTCAAATTTTTCCGATGTTGAAAAAAATCATGAAAACGGTCTTTTCAAAGCATGTAGAATGATTCTATAGTGAAGAAAAGTCATTTCGTGAAATGTTGCAAAATTTTACAAAAAATATGTCATAGTATAGTATGTCGAAATTTTTCGATGAAAATGTCAAATTTTTCCGATGTTGAAAAAAATCATGAAAACGGTCTTTTTAAAGCATGTAGAATGATTCTATGGTGGAAAAAAAGTAATTTCGTGAAATTTTGGAAAATTTTACAAAAAAAAAGCCATAGTATAGTATGTCGAAATTTTTCGATGAAAACGTCAAATTTTTTGGATGTTGAAAAAAATCATGAAAACGGTCGTTTTATAGCATGTAGAATGATTCTACGGTGGAAAAAAGTAATTTCGTGAAATTTTGGAAAATTTAAAAAAAAAAAAAAATGCCATAGTATAGTATATCGAAATTTTTCGATGAAAACGTCAAATTTTTCTGATGTTGAAAAAAATCATGAAAATGGTAGTTTTAAAGCAAGTAGAATGATACTATGAAAAATCATGAAAACGGTCGTATTAGAGCATGTAAGATGATTCTATGGTGAAAAAAAGTCATTTTGTGAAATGTTGTAAAATTTTACAAAAAATAAACGCCATAGTATAGTATGTCGAAATTTTCCGACGGAAACGTCAAATTTTTCTGATGTTGAAAAAATCATGAAAACGGTCGTTTTAAAGCAAGTAGAATGATACTATGGTGGAAAAAAGTCATTTCGTGAAATGTTGTAAAATTTTACAAAAAAAACGTCATAGTATAGTATGTCGAAATTTTCCGACGGAAAATGTCAAATTTTTCTGATGTTGAAAAAAATCATGAAAACGGTCGTTTTAAAGCAAGTAGAATGATTCTATGGTGGAAAAAAGTCATTTCGTGAAATGTTGCAAAATTTTACAAAAAAAACGCCATAGTATAGTATGTCGAAATTTTTCGTGCGAAAACGTCAAATTTTTTGGATGTTAAAAAAAATCATGAAAACGTTCGTATTAGAGCATGTGAATGATTCTATGGTGAGTCTTTTTATAGCATGTAGAATGATTCTATAGTGAACAAAAGTCATTTCGTGAAATGTTGGAAAATTTTACAAAAAAAAAAAAAAAAAAAAACGCCATAGTATAGTATGTCGAAATTTTTCGATGAAAACGTCAAATTTTTCTGATGTTGAAAAAAATCATGAAAATGGTAGTTTTAAAGCAAGTAGAATGATACTATGAAAAAAATCATGAAAACGGTCGTATTAGAGCATGTAGAATGATTCTATGGTGAAAAAAAGTCATTTCGTGAAATGTTGGAAAAGTTTTACAAAAAAAACCCATAGTATATCTGTCGAAATTTTTCGATGAAAACGTCAAATTTTTCCGATGTTGAAAAAAAAATCATGAAAACGGTCGTATTATAGCATGTAGAATGATTCTATAGTGAACAAAAAGTCATTTCGTGAAATCTTGAAAAATTTTACAAAAAAAATGCCATAGTATAGTATCTCGAAAATTTTGCAGTAAAAACGAAAAATTTTTGTATGTTGAAAAAAATCATGAAAACAGTCTATATAGCATTTAAAATGATTCTATGGTGAAAAGAAGTCATTTTATGGAATGTTGAAAAATTTTACAAAAAAATGTCATAGTATAGTATGTCGAAATTTTTCGATGAAAATGTCAGATTTTTTCGATGTTGAAAAAAATCAGGAAAACGGTCGTATTAGAGCATGTAAAATGATTCTATGGTTAAAGAAAGTAATTTCGTGAAATTTTGGAAAATTTTACAAAAAAAAAAAAAAAGCCATAGTATAGTATGTCAAAAATTTTCGATGTAAAAACGTTATAGTATAGTATGTCGATAAATTTCGTGAAAAGTAAATTTTTGGAAAAAAGAGAAAAAGGAAAAAACGTCATAGTATAGTATGACGATACATTTCGTAAAAAATGTCAGTGTATAGTATCACAATAAATTTCGTGAAAAAAAGTCATAGTATAGTATGTCGATAATTTTTTTGAAAAAACGACATAGTATAGTATGTCGATTAATTTCTTCGAAAAACGTAAAAAAAAAAAAAAAAAAAAAAAAAAAAAAAAAAAAAAAACGTAGTATAGTATGTCGAAATTTTTCGGTAAAAATGTCAAATTTTTGGATGTTGAAGAAAAAAAAATCATGAAAACGGTCATATTATAGCATATGAAATGATTCTATGGTGAAGGAAAGTAATTTTGTGAAATTTTGGAAAATTTTACAAAAAAAACGCCATAGTATAGTATGTCAAAATTTTTCAATGAAAATGTCAAATTTTTTCAATGTTGAAAAAAATCATGAAAACGGTGGTATTAAAGCATGTAGAATGATTCTATGGTGAACGAAAGTCATTTTGTGAAATGTTACAAAATTTTAAAAAAAAAAAAAAACGCCATAGTATAGTATGTCGAAATTTTTCGATGAAAATGTCAAATTTTTTCGATGTTGAAAAAACTCATGAAGATGGTCATATTGTAGCATGTAGAATGATTCTATGGTGAAAGAAAGTCATTTCGTGAAATGTTGGAAAATTTTAAAAAAAAAACGCCATAGTATAGTATGTCGAAATTTTTCGATGAAAACTTCAAATTTTTCCGATGTTGAAAAAAAAATCATGAAAACGGTCGTAGAATGCATGTAGAATAGTGATGGATAGAATAGTGATGGACTGCTGACACGCGATGCTCCGGTGCACGCGTCGTAGCTCATGAAGCAAATGTATCGAAGCACAGTGCCGAGGCGTGGTTTGGTCACGTGACTTGTGACGTTCGACACACTTGAGTAACGTATGAAGCAGCTGAGTGCTTCGAATCACCTGATTGGTTTGGTTTGTCATGTGAGTCACTTGACGGGATCGAATGTGCTCTGGGATTGGAGTCCCTATTTAATGGCCTTCATTAGAATTTTTGTTTCGCAGAGTAGGTTGGTTTTGTGTCGTTTCAGTTCGTTGCTTTGACAGTTAGTAGTGTTGTTCCAGATTGATTGCATATTTAGACAGAACACACACACAGACAGACAGACAGACAGATACTGTAGATTCATAGATAGATAGTGAGATAATAGAGATACATAGATAGATGAAGCCATCAAGGAAAAGGTCCCGTATATGGGATAGTTTCCAAATGTTGCCGGATAATAACAAGGTTTTATTTTTATTTCAGCTGTAAGATAAGATAAGATATTCCTTTATTGGTCCCACAGTGGGGAAATTCACAAATATTTACATTGGAAAACTCCGTAGGCTCCTCTCTAACGGATTGTTTCACAGGTCCAGTGTATGCTGTGTGATGCGAGGCTGTCATACAGCAACAACACCTCGTCCATGCTAAGCATGGAGAAACTATTATTTTTAAATAAAAACTCATAAAAGTTACACAAGCACTGTCACTGCCCTGTCTTTCAAGCACAACCACTATACCCACACACACATGAACTCATTTATCAATGAACCTGAAAACATACTTTTCCCAAATCCATAATATGATCTGTATTTGCACGAAATTGTAAATTTCCCCACTGTGGGACTAATAAAGGAATATCTTATCTTAACCCCATGTGAAATGGCACCAGTCGCAATTTGTACATCTCATGAATGTAGCAGCAATATTTAAATGTCCCATACCACAAGTGAAGATCTATTTAGGGTTACATACAGACATTCCAAATTAGGATCATGGTTTTCAATAATTATTGTCATAATTACTGTAATATTATTATTGTGTCCGCTACAAACATATAATCATCTAGTGTAGTCAAGCAGGAATGTGCATGGACAATCAAATCCAAAACAATCCATGAACCACTGGGATGTGTTGTGCATTAAATGCGTATGCTGCAGAATGGAAAGAAGTTTGACTCTTCGACACGTCTAGTTTGCACTTCAATTTAATGACCACCAGATGTCCTCCTCGAGCACTGTGTCATTGGAGCCTCAAGCAATGAAGCAGGTTTTGTAAAAAGTGTCGAAGCTTCAACAAAGCCTCGTTCGGCCATCACTACATGTAGAATGATTCTATGGTGGAAAAAAGTAATTTTGTGAAATGTTTTAAAAAATTTTATAGTATGTCGAAATTTTTCAATGAAAACGTCAAATTTTTCCGATGTTGAAAAAAAAATCATGAAAACGGTCATGTTATAGCATGTTAAATGATTCTATGGTGAACAAAAGTCATTTCCTGAAATGTTGCAAAATTTTACAAAAAAAACCGCCATAGTATAGTATGTCGAAATTTTTCGATGAAAATGTCAAATTTTTCCGATGTTGAAAAAAATCATGAAAACGGTCGTATTATAGCATGTAGAATGATTCTACGGTGAAAAAAAGTAATTTCGTGAAATTTTTTAAATTTTTACAAAAAAACGCCATAGTATATGTCGAAATTTTTCGATGAAAACGTCAAATTTTTCTGATGTTGAAAAAAATCATGAAAACGGTTGTATTATAGCATGTAAAATGATTCCATGGTGAAAAAAAGTAATTTCGTGAAATTTTGAAAATTTTACAAAAACAAAAAATTCCATAGTATAGTATGTCGAAATTTCTCGACCGAAAGGTCCAATTTTTTTCGATGTTGAAAAAAATCATGAAAACGGTCGTATTATAGCATGTAGAATGATTCTATAGTGGACAAAACTCATTTCGTGAAATTTTAGAAAATTTAAAAAAAAAAAAAATAAATGCCATAGTATAGTATGTCGAAATTTTTCTATGAAAATGTCAAATTTTTCCGATGTTGAAAAAAATCATGAAAACGGTTGTATTATAGCGTGTAGAATGATTCTATGGTGAACAAAAGTCATTTCGTGAAATGTTGCAAAATTTTACAAAAAAAACGCCATAGTATAGTATGTCGAAATTTTTTGATGAAAATGTCAAATTTTTCCGATGTTGAAAAAAATCATGAAAACGGTTGTATTATAGCGTGTAGAATGATTCTATGGTGAACAAAAGTCATTACCTGAAATGTTGCAAAATTTTACAAAAAAAACGCCATAGTATAGTATGTCGAAATTTTTTGATGAAAATGTCAAATTTTTCCGATGTTGAAAAAAATCATGAAAACGGTTGTATTATAGCGTGTAGAATGATTCTATGGTGAAGGAAAGTCATTTCGTGAAATTTTTGAAATTTTTACAAAAAAAACGCCATAGTATAGTATGTCGAAATTTTTCGATGAAAACGTCAAATTTGAAAAAAATCATGAGAACGGTCGTTTTATAGCATGTAGAATGATTCTACGGTGAAAAAAGTAATTTCGTGAAATTTTTGAAATTTTTACAAAAAAAAGCCTTAGTATATGTCGAAATTTTTCGATGAAAACGTCAAATTTTTCTGATGTTGAAAAAAATCATGAAAACGGTTGTATTATAGCATGTAAAATGATTCCATGGTGAAAAAAAGTAATTTCGTGAAATTTTGAAAATTTTACAAAAACAAAAAATTCCATAGTATAGTATGTCGAAATTTCTCGACCGAAAGGTCCAATTTTTTTCAATGTTGAAAAAAATCATGAAAATGGTCGTATTAAAGCATGTAGAATGATTCTATAGTGAACAAAAGTCATTTCGTGAAATGTTGCAAAATTTTACAAAAAAAAACGCCATAGTATAGTATGTCGAAATTTTTCGATGAAAACGTCAAATTTTTCCGATGTTGAAAAAAATCATGAAAACGGTTGTATTATAGCGTGTAGAATGATTCTATAGTGGACAAAACTCATTTCGTGAAATTTTGGAAAATTTTACCAAAAAAAATGCCATAGTATAGTATGTCGAAATTTTTCAATGAAAATGTCAAATTTTTTCGATGTTGAAAAAAATCATGAAGACGGTCGTATTGTAGCATGTAGAATGATTCTATGGTGAAGGAAAGTCATTTCGTGAAATTTTTGAAATTTTTACAAAAAAAACGCCATTGTATAGTATGTCGAAATTTTTCGATGAAAACGTCAAATTTTTCCGATGTTGAAAAAAATCATGAAAACGGTCGTATTATAGCATGTAGAATGATTCTATAGTGGACAAAACTCATTTCGTGAAATTTTGGAAAATTAAAAAAAAAATAAAAATGCCATAGTATAGTATGTCGAAATTTTTCGATGAAAATGTCAAATTTTTCCGATGTTGAAAAAAATCATGAAAACGGTTGTATTATAGCGTGTAGAATGATTCTATGGTGAACAAAAGTCATTACCTGAAATGTTGCAAAATTTAAAAAAAACGCCATAGTATAGTATGTCGAAATTTTTCAATGAAAATGTCAAATTTTTTCGATGTTGAAAAAAATCATGAAGACGGTTGTATTGTAGCATGTAGAATGATTCTATGGTGAAGGAAAGTCATTTCGTGAAATTTTTGAAAATTTTACAAAAAAATGTCATAGTATAGTATGTCGAAATTTTCTGACGGAAACGTCAAATTTTTCTGATGTTGAAAAAATGAAAACGGTCGTTTTAAAGCAAGTAGAATGATACTATGGTGGAAAAAAGTCATTTCGTAAAATGTTGTAAAATTTTACAAAAAAAACGTCATAGTATAGTATGTCGAAATTTTTCGACGAAAACGTCAAATTTTTCTGATGTTGAAAAAATCATGAAAATGGTCGTTTTAAAGCAAGTAGAATGATACTATGGTGGAAAAAAGTCATTTCTTAAAATGTTGTAAAATTTTACAAAAAAAATGCCATAGTATACTGTCGAAATTTTTCGATGAAAACGTCACATTTTTTTGATGTTGAAAAAAATCATGAAACGGTCGTATTATAGCATGTAGAATGATTCTATAGTGGACAAAACTCATTTCGTGAAATTTTGGAAAATTTAAAAAAAAAAAAAAAAAATGCCATAGTATAGTATGTCGAAATTTTTCGATGAAAATGTCAAATTTTTCCGATGTTGAAAAAAATCATGAAAACGGTTGTATTATAGCGTGTAGAATGATTCTATAGTGGACAAAACTCATTTCGTGAAATTTTGGAAAATTTTACAAAAAAAATGCCATAGTATAGTATGTCGAAATTTTTCGATGAAAATGTCAAATTTTTCCGATGTTGAAAAAAATCATGAAAACGGTCTTTTTATAGCATGTAGAATGATTCTATAGTGAACAAAAGTCATTTCGTGAAATGTTGCAAAATTTTACAAAAAAAATGCCATAGTATAGTATGTCGAAATTTTTCGATGAAAACGTCAAATTTTTTGGATGTTGAAAAAAATCATGAAGACGGTCGTATTGTAGCATGTAGAATGATTCTATGGTGAAGGAAAGTCATTTTGTGAAATTTTGGAAAATTAAAAAAAAAAAAAAAAAAAATGCCATAGTATAGTATGTCGAAATTTTTCGATGAAAACGTCAAATTTTTTGGATGTTGAAAAAAATCATGAGAACGGTCGTTTTATAGCATGTAGAATGATTCTACAGTGAAAAAAGTAATTTCGTGAAATTTTTTAAATTTTTACAAAAAAACGCCATAGTATAGTATGTCGAAATTTTTCGATGAAAACGTCAAATTTTTCTGATGTTGAAAAAAATCATGAAAATGGTTGTATTATAGCATGTAAAATGATTCCATGGTGAAAAAAAGTAATTTCGTGAAATTTTGAAAATTTTACAAAAACAAAAAATTCCATAGTATAGTATGTCGAAATTTCTCGACCGAAAGGTCAAATTTTTTTCAATGTTGAAAAAAATCATGAAAATGGTCGTATTATAGCATGTAGAATGATTCTATAGTGAACAAAAGTCATTTCGTGAAATTTTGGAAAATTTTACCAAAAAAAATGCCATAGTATAGTATGTCGAAATTTTTCAATGAAAATGTCAAATTTTTTCGATGTTGAAAAAAATCATGAAGACGGTCGTATTGTAGCATGTAGAATGATTCTATGGTGAAGGAAAGTCATTTTGTGAAATTTTGGAAAATTAAAAAAAAAAAAAAAAATGCCATAGTATAGTATGTCGAAATTTTTTGATGAAAATGTCAAATTTTTCCGATGTTGAAAAAAATCATGAAAACGGTTGTATTATAGCGTGTAGAATGATTCTATGGTGAAGGAAAGTCATTTCGTGAAATTTTTGAAATTTTTACAAAAAAAAAAAAAAGCCATAGTATAGTATGTCGAAATTTTTCGATGAAAACGTCAAATTTTTTGGATGTCGAAAAAAATCATGAGAACGGTCGTTTTATAGCATGTAGAATGATTCTACGGTGAAAAAAGTAATTTCGTGAAATTTTTGAAATTTTTACAAAAAAAAGCCTTAGTATATGTCGAAATTTTTCGATGAAAACGTCAAATTTTTCTGATGTTGAAAAAAATCATGAAAACGGTTGTATTATAGCATGTAAAATGATTCCATGGTGAAAAAAAAGTAATTTCGTGAAATTTTGAAAATTTTACAAAAACAAAAAATTCCATAGTATAGTATGTCGAAATTTCTCGACCGAAAGGTCCAATTTTTTTCAATGTTGAAAAAAATCATGAAAATGGTCGTATTAAAGCATGTAGAATGATTCTATAGTGAACAAAAGTCATTTCGTGAAATGTTGTAAAGTTTTACAAAAAAAATGCCATAGTATACTGTCGAAATTTTTCGATGAAAACGTCACATTTTTTTGATGTTGAAAAAAATCATGAAACGGTCGTATTATAGCATGTAGAATGATTCTATAGTGGACAAAACTCATTTCGTGAAATTTTGGAAAATTTAAAAAAAAAAAAAAAATGCCATAGTATAGTATGTCGAAATTTTTCGATGAAAATGTCAAATTTTTCCGATGTTGAAAAAAATCATGAAAACGGTTGTATTATAGCGTGTAGAATGATTCTATGGTGAAAAAAAGTAATTTCGTGAAATTTTTGAAATTTTTACAAAAAAAACGCCATAGTATAGTATGTCGAAATTTTTCGATGAAAACGTCAAATTTTTCCGATGTTGAAAAAAATCATGAAAACGGTCTTTTTATAGCATGTAGAATGATTCTATGGTGAAAAAAAGTAATTTCGTGAAATTTTGGAAAATTTTACCAAAAAAAATGCCATAGTATAGTATGTCGAAATTTTTCAATGAAAATGTCAAATTTTTTCGATGTTGAAAAAAATCATGAAGACGGTCGTATTGTAGCATGTAGAATGATTCTATGGTGAAGGAAAGTCATTTTGTGAAATTTTGGAAAATTAAAAAAAAAAAAAAAAAAAAAATGCCATAGTATAGTATGTCGAAATTTTTTGATGAAAATGTCAAATTTTTCCGATGTTGAAAAAAATCATGAAAACGGTTGTATTATAGCGTGTAGAATGATTCTATAGTGGACAAAACTCATTTCGTGAAATTTTGGAAAATTTTACCAAAAAAAATGCCATAGTATAGTATGTCGAAATTTTTCGATGAAAACGTCAAATTTTTCCGATGTTGAAAAAAATCATGAAAACGGTCTTTTTATAGCATGTAGAATGATTCTATAGTGAACAAAAGTCATTTCGTGAAATGTTGCAAAATTTTACAAAAAATAATGCCATAGTATAGTATGTCGAAATTTTTCGATGAAAACGTCAAATTTTTTGGATGTTGAAAAAAATCATGAAGACGGTCGTATTGTAGCATGTAGAATGATTCTATGGTGAAGGAAAGTCATTTTGTGAAATTTTGGAAAATTAAAAAAAAAAAAAAAAAATGCCATAGTATAGTATGTCGAAATTTTTTGATGAAAGTGTCAAATTTTTCCGATGTTGAAAAAAATCATGAAAACGGTTGTATTATAGCGTGTAGAATGATTCTATGGTGAAGGAAAGTAATTTCGTGAAATTTTGGAAAATTTTACCAAAAAAAAAAAAAAAAGCCATAGTATAGTATGTCGAAATTTTTCGATGAAAACGTCAAATTTTTTGGATGTTGAAAAAAATCATGAGAACGGTCGTTTTATAGCATGTAGAATGATTCTACAGTGAAAAAAGTAATTTCGTGAAATTTTTTAAATTTTTACAAAAAAACGCCATAGTATAGTATGTCGAAATTTTTCGATGAAAACGTCAAATTTTTCTGATGTTGAAAAAAATCATGAAAATGGTTGTATTATAGCATGTAAAATGATTCCATGGTGAAAAAAAGTAATTTCGTGAAATTTTGAAAATTTTACAAAAACAAAAAATTCCATAGTATAGTATGTCGAAATTTCTCGACCGAAAGGTCCAATTTTTTTCAATGTTGAAAAAAATCATGAAAATGGTCGTATTAAAGCATGTAGAATGATTCTATAGTGAACAAAAGTCATTTCGTGAAATTTTGGAAAATTTTACCAAAAAAAATGCCATAGTATAGTATGTCGAAATTTTTCAATGAAAATGTCAAATTTTTTCGATGTTGAAAAAAATCATGAAGACGGTCGTATTGTAGCATGTAGAATGATTCTATGGTGAAGGAAAGTCATTTTGTGAAATTTTGGAAAATTAAAAAAAAAAAAAAAAATGCCATAGTATAGTATGTCGAAATTTTTTGATGAAAATGTCAAATTTTTCCGATGTTGAAAAAAATCATGAAAACGGTTGTATTATAGCGTGTAGAATGATTCTATGGTGAAGGAAAGTCATTTCGTGAAATTTTTGAAATTTTTACAAAAAAAAAAAAAAAGCCATAGTATAGTATGTCGAAATTTTTCGATGAAAACGTCAAATTTTTTGGATGTCGAAAAAAATCATGAGAACGGTCGTTTTATAGCATGTAGAATGATTCTACGGTGAAAAAAGTAATTTCGTGAAATTTTTGAAATTTTTACAAAAAAAAGCCTTAGTATATGTCGAAATTTTTCGATGAAAACGTCAAATTTTTCTGATGTTGAAAAAAATCATGAAAACGGTTGTATTATAGCATGTAAAATGATTCCATGGTGAAAAAAAAGTAATTTCGTGAAATTTTGAAAATTTTACAAAAACAAAAAATTCCATAGTATAGTATGTCGAAATTTCTCGACCGAAAGGTCCAATTTTTTTCAATGTTGAAAAAAATCATGAAAATGGTCGTATTAAAGCATGTAGAATGATTCTATAGTGAACAAAAGTCATTTCGTGAAATGTTGCAAAATTTTACAAAAAAAAACGCCATAGTATAGTATGTCGAAATTTTTCGATGAAAACGTCAAATTTTTCCGATGTTGAAAAAAATCATGAAAACGGTTGTATTATAGCGTGTAGAATGATTCTATAGTGGACAAAACTCATTTCGTGAAATTTTGGAAAATTTTACCAAAAAAAATGCCATAGTATAGTATGTCGAAATTTTTCAATGAAAATGTCAAATTTCTTCGATGTTGAAAAAAATCATGAAAACGGTCGTATTATAGCATGTAGAATGATTCTATGGTGAAGGAAAGTCATTTCGTGAAATTTTTTGAAATTCTTACAAAAAAAACGCCATAGTATAGTATGTCGAAATTTTTCAATGAAAATGTCAAATTTTTTCGATGTTTAAAAAAATCATGAAAACGGTCTTTTTATAGCATGTAGAATGATTCTATAGTGAACAAAAGTCATTTCGTGAAATGTTGCAAAATTTTACAAAAAAAACGCCATAGTATAGTATGTCGAAATTTTTCGATGAAAACGTCAAATTTTTCCGATGTTGAAAAAAATCATGAAAACGGTCTTTTTATAGCATGTAGAATGATTCTATAGTGAACAAAAGTCATTTCGTGAAATGTTGCAAAATTTTACAAAAAAAACGCCATAGTATAGTATGTCGAAATTTTTCGATGAAAATGTCAAATTTTTCCGATGTTGAAAAAAATCATGAAAACGGTCTTGTTATAGCATGTTAAATGATTCTATGGTGAACAAAAGTCATTTCGTGAAATGTTGCAAAATTTTACAAAAAAAAAGCCATAGTATAGTATGTCGAAATTTTTCGATGAAAACGTCAAATTTTTTGGATGTTGAAAAAAATCATGAGAACGGTCGTTTTATAGCATGTAGAATGATTCTACGGTGAAAAAAGTAATTTCGTGAAATTTTTGAAATTTTTACAAAAAAAAGCCTTAGTATATGTCGAAATTTTTCGATGAAAATGTCAAATTTTTCTGATGTTGAAAAAAATCATGAAAACGGTTGTATTATAGCATGTAGAATGATTCTATAGTGGACAAAACTCATTTCGTGAAATTTTGGAAAATTAAAAAAAAAATAAAAATGCCATAGTATAGTATGTCGAAATTTTTCGATGAAAACGTCAAATTTTTCTGATGTTGAAAAAATCATGAAAATGGTAGTTTTAAAGCAAGTAGAATGATACTATGGTGGAAAAAAGTCATTTCTTAAAATGTTGTAAAATTTTACAAAAAAAACGTCACAATATAGTATGTCGAAATTTTCCGACGGAAACGTCAAATTTTTCTGATGTTGAAAAAATCATGAAAACGGTCGTTTTAAAGCAAGTAGAATGATACTATGGTGGAAAAATGTCATTTCGTGAAATGTTGTAAAGTTTTACAAAAAAAATGCCATAGTATACTGTCGAAATTTTTCGATGAAAACGTCACATTTTTTTTGATGTTGAAAAAAATCATGAAAACGGTCGTATTATAGCATGTAGAATGATTCTATAGTGAACAAAAGTCATTTCGTGAAATGTTGCAAAATTTTACAAAAAAAACGCCATAGTATAGTATGTCGAAATTTTTCGATGAAAACGTCAAATTTTTCCGATGTTGAAAAAAATCATGAAAACGGTCTTTTTATAGCATGTAGAATGATTCTATAGTGAACAAAAGTCATTTCGTGAAGTGTTGCAAAATTTTACAAAAAAAACGCCATAGTATAGTATGTCGAAATTTTTCGATGAAAATGTCAAATTTTTCCGATGTTGAAAAAAATCATGAAAACGGTCTTTTTATAGCATGTAGAATGATTCTATAGTGAACAAAAGTCATTTCGTGAAATGTTGCAAAATTTTACAAAAAAAATGCCATAGTATAGTATGTCGAAATTTTTCGATGAAAACGTCAAATTTTTTGGATGTTGAAAAAAATCATGAAGACGGTCGTATTGTAGCATGTAGAATGATTCTATGGTGAAGGAAAGTCATTTTGTGAAATTTTGGAAAATTAAAAAAAAAAAAAAAAAATGCCATAGTATAGTATGTCGAAATTTTTTGATGAAAGTGTCAAATTTTTCCGATGTTGAAAAAAATCATGAAAACGGTTGTATTATAGCGTGTAGAATGATTCTATGGTGAAGGAAAGTAATTTCGTGAAATTTTGGAAAATTTTACCAAAAAAAAAAAAAAAGCCATAGTATAGTATGTCGAAATTTTTCGATGAAAACGTCAAATTTTTTGGATGTTGAAAAAAATCATGAGAACGGTCGTTTTATAGCATGTAGAATGATTCTACAGTGAAAAAAGTAATTTCGTGAAATTTTTTAAATTTTTACAAAAAAACGCCATAGTATAGTATGTCGAAATTTTTCGATGAAAACGTCAAATTTTTCTGATGTTGAAAAAAATCATGAAAACGGTTGTATTATAGCATGTAAAATGATTCCATGGTGAAAAAAAAGTAATTTCGTGAAATTTTGAAAATTTTACAAAAACAAAAAATTCCATAGTATAGTATGTCGAAATTTCTCGACCGAAAGGTCCAATTTTTTTCAATGTTGAAAAAAATCATGAAAATGGTCGTATTATGGCATGTAGAATGATTCTATAGTGAACAAAAGTCATTTCGTGAAATGTTGCAAAATTTTACAAAAAAAAACGCCATAGTATAGTATGTCGAAATTTTTCGATGAAAACGTCAAATTTTTCCGATGTTGAAAAAAATCATGAAAACGGTTGTATTATAGCGTGTAGAATGATTCTATAGTGGACAAAACTCATTTCGTGAAATTTTGGAAAGTTAAAAAAAAAATAAAAATGCCATAGTATAGTATGTCGAAATTTTTCGATGAAAATGTCAAATTTTTCCGATGTTGAAAAAAATCATGAAAACGGTTGTATTAAAGCAAGTAGAATGATACTATGGTGGAAAAATGTCATTTCGTGAAATTTTTGAAATTTTTACAAAAAAAACGCCATAGTATACTGTCGAAATTTTCTGACAGAAACGTCAAATTTTTCTGATGTTGAAAAAATGAAAACGGTCGTTTTAAAGCAAGTAGAATGATACTATGGTGGAAAAAAGTCATTTCGTAAAATGTTGTAAAATTTTACAAAAAAAACGTCATAGTATAGTATGTCGAAATTTTCCGACGGAAACGTCAAATTTTTCTGATGTTGAAAAAATCATGAAAACGGTCGTTTTAAAGCAAGTAGAATGATACTATGGTGGAAAAATGTCATTTCGTGAAATGTTGTAAAGTTTTACAAAAAAAATGCCATAGTATACTGTCGAAATTTTTCGATGAAAACGTCACATTTTTTTGATGTTGAAAAAAATCATGAAAACGGTCGTATTATAGCATGTGAAATGATTCTATGGTGGAAAAAAAGTCATTTTGAGAAATGTTGGAAAATTTTATGAAAAAAACGCCATAGTATAGTGTGTCGAAATTTTTCGATGAAAACGTCAAATTTTTTTGATGTTGAAAAAAAATCTTGAAAACGTTCGTATCAGAGCATGTAAAATGATTCTATGGTGAAAAAAAGTCATTTCGTGAAATGTTGGAAAATTTTACAAAAAAACGTCATAGTATACTGTCAAAATTTTTCGATGAAAACGTCAAATTTTTTTGATGTTGAAAAAAATCATGAAAGCGGTCGTATTAGAGCATGTAAAATGATTCTATGGTGAAAAAATGTCATTTCGTGAAATGTAAAGTTTTACAAAAAAAACGGCATAGTATACTGTCGAAATTTTTCGATGAAAACGTCAAATTTTTTGATGTTGAAAAAAATCTTGAAAACGTTCGTATCAGAGCATGTAAAATGATTCTATGGTGAAAAAAAGTCATTTCATGAAATGTTGTAAAATTTTACAAAAAAAACGCCATAGTATAGTATTTCGAAGTTTTTCGATGAAAACGTCAAATTTTTTTGATGTTGAAAAAAATCATGAAAACGGTCGTATTATAGCATGTGAAATGATTCTATGGTGGAAAAAAGTCATTTCGTAAAATGTTGTAAAATTTTACAAAAAAATGTTAAAGTATAGTATGTCGAAATTTTTCGATGAAAACGTCACATTTTTTTGATGTTGAAAAAAATCATGAAAACGGTCGTATTACAGCATGTAAAATGATTCTGTGGTGGAAAAAAGTCATTTTGAGAAATGTTGTAAAATTTTACAAAAAAAAGTCATAGTATAGTATGTCGAAAAAAGTAAAAAGAAAATAGTCATAGTATAGCATATCAGAAAAAAGTAAAAAGATAAATCAAAGTTCGTATGTCAAAAAAAAAAAAAAAAAAGTCCTAGAATAGTACATCGGAAAAAAGTCGAACAGTTTAAAAAAAGTCATAGTATAGCATGTCAAAAATATTTTACAAATAGTCATAGTATAGTATGTCATTAAAAACAAAAAAGCATTGTATAGTTTGTCGAAAATAGTTATAGTATAGTATGTCGAGAGAAGTAAAAAGTCATAGTGTCGTTAAAAGTTAAAAAAAGGCACAGTATAGTACGTCAAAAAAAGTCAGAGTATGTTGTGTCAAAAAAAAGTCAGAGTATGTAAAAAAAAAAAAAAAGTGCAACAAGTCAACTACAGTATATCGAAAAAAAAAGTCAAAGTATAGCATGTCAGAAAAAGTCATCGTATTCTATGTCGACAACTAAAAAGTCACTTTTTGTTGAAAAAAGTCTCAGAATAAAATAAAGTCATAGTGTTGAATGTTTAAAAAGTCTGACTGTAATTTATCGAAAAAAGGCAATAAAAGTCAGTACAGTATGACAAAAAAAATCATAGTTAAGTACGTCAATAATCAGTGTATAATGTCGACAGTATTGTGTCATAAATTTACCTTAGTTTTGATGTAGTACTTTGAGTATTGCTCCGTGTGAGTACCAGATGTGTTGTTTGTCCTGCAGTGACACCTGGTGCTCAGCTCCTGGAACAGACGGCGAGATTACAGTCTCTGAGCGACACTCTGGGCAGACTGAAGGTACGACGTCTGCCGCGAGGCTTTAAAACAACCATTATAAATGCTACTACCCTTGAAATACTCACCATACAGGCTCATTCAGTAGCCGTTCGTTTGTCCTCCTCCACCTAGTCTTCTCTCTTCTCTCCACCCTGTCAGGACGAAGTAGCAGAGCACGTCGTCCACCAGCAACCTGGAGCTCGAGTCTCGTCTGACTTTGCGACGTTCCCTTCAACCTCGTTTGTTAAGGTGAGAGCGCCACGTCTGTCAGTGAACACATCACCGACTATGTCAGTGTGACAATGTGACACAGCTCACTTGGTAACCCTTTAAATGCTTATTTTCAGTTACTTCGTTGAATTATTCTGCAGACATAAAACAAAAGTCTGATTTTATAACTGCTATTTGTCTTTTATAATAGGAGTAAAACAGACATTTTATACAGGTTTTCCTCTCCAGACTAGTGATTAAATCCAACTATGATTCAGATCAATTTTGATGTTTTTCGCAAAGATTTAATACATTAGGGCTGTCGATCGCTTGATTGTCCATAATTAACCACGATTAATCATATTTTTCATCAGCTGAAAATGTACCTTAAAGAAAGATTTGTCAAGTATTTAATACTCATCAACATGGGAGTGAGCAAATATACTTTATGCAAAGGTATGTATATATTTAATACTGGAAATCAATTAAGAAAACAATGACAAATATTGTGTAGGTACTGCATTTAGCATAAAAAATATACTCAAATTGTAACAGGGAAAACTGCAGCCCAACAGCTGTCAGTGTGCTGACTATGACTTGATCCAAACTGACTGTGATTATCATAAAGTGGGCATGTCTGTAAAGGGGGGACCCAGAGAACCCATTTACATTCACATACCTGGAGGTCAGAGGTCAAGGGACCCCTTTGAAAATGGGTTTGACAGTTTTTCCTTTGGAGCATTATTTAGCCTCCTTTGTGATTCTTTAGGTTTTCTAGTTTCATATGATGCCAGTATGTTTATTCTAGCTTTAAAACTGAGCCCACTACAACCTAAAAATGCAAGTTGCATTAATGCATTAAAGAAACTAGTGCTGTATTGTAATTAATTTGCATTTACAAGTTATTATTGTGTTAACATTAAAAGCCCTAATTATTATTATTATTATTTACAGCATGTCTTTTGTAATAGAATTAAACCAGACCTTTTACCTACTTCTTCAGCGACAACTTTTCATGGTGTCTCATCGGTTTACGTTGTTGTGGAGAAAGATAATTTGCTTCCATATATGCAGAGTTAATGTCAGGACAACTAAGAATCTTGCTGAGTATTTGATTTGATTAAATTAATTTTTTTCGAAAAAAGTAGACAGCTCTACAGATGTTAAACATAGAGATAAACTACAGTTAGTGTGTCAACAAATTATTAAAGCATGTTTACTTAATGCTAAAGCTCTAATTCAAAGAATGACATTTGAATTCAGCCTAAACCAGCTTTCACACTTCTAATCTACTGTTGCAGTTTTAATTCAGATATTTTTGCTTCAGCTTTGTCACTTGAGCTCACCTGTCCTCTACCTGCTCTGTTTTTAAAATACACATTACTACTCTAGCTGTTATTGTTTTCATTTTTAATAAGAGAGCTCAGTTAGACATCTGAAAGAACAGAGTACAGGAGGTAGAAGTGAAAAGGATCTCACCACACTCTTAAACTGAACCCGTTTCTGTCTTCAGGCGAAGGAGGAGAAGCAGGGTGACACGGTGCTGGTGGGTCGGGTCATGGTGCCGTGTACCCGAGGCCAGGAGCAGGTCCACCGCCTCGTCCTGTCACAGTCTCAGCTTCAGAGAGTTCACAGTCTGCTGCAGACCTAAGCTTCACCTGCTTCACCTGCCTGCTGCACCTACACACCACCACCACTCATCATCAGCTTGGTAGCCTGACTTCCACTCCAGGGCCAAACAAGTCAAACCAGGAGGTATTTCTAGTGGAGAGATTACAACCTGCAGGAAATTATCTTCATCTTCTTTGTAAAGCAGGTTGATCTGTGACAGTCAGGGCTGTAGTTTGAGACCAGTTTAATCTCAAGATCACTTTGGATTTGGGATATCTAGAACTTGTTTGGTATCAATTAATCAATCTAGAGACAATTCGGAGTAATTTTGATAATTGGTTCCCTCAAAAATGCCAATCATTCACTAAGTACTAGCAGTAACCTGAATCTTTTGTTTTGGACAGTTTGTCAAAACAAAACAAGGAATCTGAAGATGCCACTGAAGATTTTAGATTAAAAATATAAAATTATGTTTTTTTAAGATAAGATAAGATATTCCTTTATTAGTCCCACAGTGGAGAAATTCACAAGCATATCTTTCTAGCATATGACTATAATCAGGAGATTAATTGTTAATATAGACAATTAGTATTTGTAGGCCTAACTACAGTCGTTAATTTCTCAAAATATTAAAAAAAAAAATCCACTTAAGACCAAGAAAGCAGCATATCTATTCACCGGTAGCGGTTTACATCTAAAGAGTGAAACTACCAACATCAAATATCTAATTTTTCCTCCTGTAAAAACTTCACAGACAAAAGTGTCACCTGTCAGACTTCTTTCACTGGTCTCAAATCAAAATCAAATTAGACTGAACTGTGTTTTCAAAGTGATTTGGATTAAATTGCTGTTTTCCAGACTACAGCCCTGCATACTGTAAATTACAGCCTTACAGGTGAGGTGATCACAACCCCATCCTCACATTTTACACACTATTTAGTTTCATGGCCAGAAACAGAAGTAGCGATACTTGTAACTGCACTGCTGCATGCTGCCCAGATTCACTGATTTTTTCAAGAATATTGACCAAACTCCTGTTTGGCCCCGGTGTGAAACCTGCAGTGTGGTTTATATTAGGCCCTGACATTGGATGTTGCTCCACGTTTCTGTGTTACACTGTTTAAGCTACACAGTATTAGAAGGATCATTACTGCTGTAAAGTTTTTAAATCAGGTGTCACTGTTGTGCGCTCCATTTTTATAACTGAACTGTCTAAAGGGAAAGACGAATATGTGATTTAATTGAAAATAATAGGCTTGTCCATTTAAAGTAGCGGTTATTTTACTGTGGTTTGATCAAAGAGACTTTTTGCACATATAATAAGCCCCGAGTGACGGGAGAAACCACGGAGCAGAAGGAAATCCTGCACATTCGCTTTACTTGGATGTAATTTTATTTCTCTGATCATTTTAGCAATGATGTTAACACGCAAGCAAACTGCAGAATGTGTTGAGGATTTTGTATTTTGCTTTGTGGTTTGATTAAAACTTTATGGACTGCACAGAAAAAAAAAGCTTATTAACCTCAAGGGATTTACTGTGTTAAACGCAGATGAAATTCTTTTGCGTTTGCAGATTTTTCATGTTTATTTAAAAACTCAGATGAAGCGTTACATGGTTTAAATTATTTAGTATTTATTACACTTGTGGTGTAAATTCCAGTAAGTTGTTACCGTCTAATTTTACATGCCCAGTATAAATAAACGCGCTGGTTGTATTGGTAAAGTTACGAACATCCAGAAAATGTTTTACCTTCGTTCTGCTGAGATTCCTGTTGCTGTTTCAAACTTGGTCCGAGCCTTAAACCTGCAGAGAGCCTTGTGGGAAAAGAGTGGTCACCTGCCTTATGTTTGATTTGTTTAGACCAAACCTCGCTGAAAGCAAAACTACATCTTTGCCAAAGAATCTGTTTCTCTTCACCACGTTTGCCATGGATGATTTTTTTGAAAAGGCTTTTAGTTTATTAATCCATGCTAATTATTTCATTTAATGAATTGTTTGACTATTTATGTTTACACAATATTGTCATAACTTGAAGTTTTATTTTATAATTAACTTAATTAATGGGCATCAATATGACTGTAGTTTAAGAGGGAAAATGCAGACATTTCTTATTTATTCATGAAGTTATTTATCTGTGCAGCTGATGTACTGAATCTGCAGCTCGTCTAACCTGTCTGACCTTTTCCTCGTGTGGCTTCCTGCTCTTGTACAACCGATAACCGATCAATAAAGACATTTAAGCCAGTGTATCTCTGTCATCATTCACTGTCTTCAATCAAAACAGGGAATTTCGGGAAAATGTTTAAGAATCTGGTTTATTTTTTACATTAAAACATTTTCAGGTTTAACCAATTTAAAAATATTCATCCGATGGATAGAATTGTACTTTTCTACATCATCTTTCAAATATCAACTAAAGAATTTGGTCGCAAATAAATAAAAAGTAGTTTTTAGTTAAGTTAGGTGGTTTGTTAAAATTGTAAAAATGTTTTCACTGATTTAATCTACAGTAAAAAAGAAAGTTTGACTGGTCTGTTTGATCACTGCCAGGCTGTTCTTCTGCCCAGGACGCGGTTAGTGATTCTCTGCAAAACAGAAAACAATGTTCATTAATTTGTATTAACCAAATTACTGAACAAAGTTTGTTTGCCAGCCACTTTGAAAGAAAACCAGCTCTTAATGTAAATGTGTGAATGAGAACAGCCGTTTGTGTTGTACCTTGTTGTAGAGTTGAGCGTTCAGCCGATAAGATCGGTACTCTGCTTTCCTTCTTTCCTCCTCTCTCCTCCTCTGAACCTCTGGAAGACTCTCATAAATCCTGGTGAAGAGACGGCGTTGACACAAAACATTTATAAAAGCTCAACGTAATATTCTGCAACATCCGAGTTAAGCAACAGTAAAACTGTAGCACCAGTTTCACCTGTACCACTGATGATGGATGTCACAATGCTTAAACATTTAAATGTCAGTATGTTATTAGTCCCCAAGTCATTTATTACAATATCTAATCAATAGTGCAGCCATGACATCACAATAGAACTAAAATATCTTGCTTTTAAACATTTATAAACACTAATATCAATGTTAAATCCAGTCCAAGTCTGAATAAGCAGTCTTGGGTCAAATGGTAATATTTCAGACTGAAACATTTAATTTTTCTTACCTTTTTTTTTTATACATTTTTTAATGCTTGTGGTACAAATTATAATACAATATAAATAAACAAACCACCCTTGATTGTCTTAAATATCGTGATACTATTTGTCGTGAGAATAATGAATTCTTTTTACATTTTGAAGTAGAAATTATGTTCAAACAAAGCAAAAGAAAGTCTTACTGTTTGGATCTCTGTATCATCTCCTTCCTGGGAACAGCCCTCCTGAGCAAAGCGGTGCCTTAACACACACAAGTAAACGTCATCGGTCCAATTTTTAAAATAGCACATATAAACACATTATACTGTAGGGCTTTAGAATGCATGTCCAGAAACTGTATTATGGATGCATATATTATGTAGTTGTCAGACTGAACATTAGAAACACCTCCGCACACTAAAACTAGAGAGCTACAGTATGCAGCAGGCTTGTTGTCGGGTACCTGCAGGCTTCGGCAGCCTCCCTGGTCCTCCGGGCCGGCTGAAGAGTTCCTCTCTCTCTCTGCTGAAGACTTCCTGTAGCTTCCTCTCCTCCACCTGCAGAGCCAGGCGCTCCACCCTCCGCCTGGACTGAGAGATGAACTCTGGACGATGCATCTCCAGCGCCTCCTGCAGGATTGGAGAGGAATATTAATGTTTTAAATCACAGAAAGGATCAATAGTAAGAGATTTTAAAAGGGCACATTACTACTACTACTACTACTACTACTACTACTGTTGTTTTTGCATCTCATGATGGTAAACTTAAAAATTTATATCAGAATGGACCCCCAAGGCTTTATCTTAAAGGCGCTAAAAATGATATTTTCTCAATCAGCTTCTTCCTATAAGTGATGTTATTCTACGAAGCTGTGGTTGTTTCCTCACGTTAACACTGCTAGCTCTGTCAGCAGTGTTGCGGCTGTTTGCAAAGCAGCGGTGAGCTGCTGGCTCAGCAGTCACCATGTTGAGAGCTGTTTAGAGGCAATAGATATGCTCTGAATGGCATGTTTAGCACCTTTAATATAACAGGGAATTACTTTTAATGTTTTGTTTTAATTTAATCAAAGCCAAATTTTCAGGGCTGAAAACAAAACAAAGACAAAACCTGGAAATTGAAATTTAGTCATATGTACTGCAGCCAAGCCTGTCCTGAAACCTGACAAATATTTTCCCATCGCAAACACTTTCCTCTCTCACTTCTTAAATGTATAAATAACCAATTATCCTAAGGAGGAGCCTGTTAGTGTTAAGCAAAAGACAAACCAACCTGGAGAGAGATTCGTGCCAGACCAGGGGTCATTGTTTTGGTTCTTGGATCTGTACCAGCTAAAACTTCAGCATGATGTTTACTTCGGTCTTCATGGACTTGTCTCTGTCTCAGCGGTTCTCTCCACGGATTCATTCTGCTGTACGGCTCAAACCACGCGGTGGGAGGCCTCCACGTTGACTCCTCTTCCTCTAGCCGGTTCTCCTTCCTCGCCTCTGACCTCAGGTCGTCAGCAGAGATGAACCATGAAACACCTGGAAAGGACCAGAGAAATTCACACCAGTGATACCAATTCAAGGATTTACTTATGGTGCCTTCAAATGGGGTTGTGTTTAATGTGTTTACTAGTTGGGCCCATGTGAACGCCGCCCTTATGTCATATTCACGAACTCGTAAGTGGAAAGTTTCTGAAAGCTCAGAGTTCACGACTTGTGACGCGTTAGTTGATGTTGTGAGAAATGGTTTAGCCCATGGAAGTTCATTTAATGGTGCATAAGAAGTTCATAGTTTTAGTCATATATTGTTTTCTTGGTAATTTGATAATCTGTCTGAGGAAAATGTTGATATTCTCACCGAACTCATCTTTCTCCTCTGTCATTATGTCTTTGCCTTTCCTGCATTATGTTATCCACTTGCTAGCTTGCTAAACTGCTAGCCTCTGTGGCGTCTAGATGCGGACAGTAACATTTATGTAGTCGTTGCTTAGCAGCGGTGTTCTTCATGACTTAACCACTTGAAAGTCTTGCATGTCGTGTTCACGACTTCCCATCTCGTTGACATGAGTTTTATTTGAAGGCACCAATATACTCTGGTCCAATATCCTGTACCTAAAGAGCACAGACACCTCAAGTGTAGTCTGACATACCTTCAGGGTAGGACTTTGGTGAGCTTCTCTTGCTCTTTCTCTGTTTTTGTAACTCCTGACTCTGCCCTCCTCTTCCTCTCTCTAATCTGGACAAGGACGCTGAGATCTGCCTGGCAGTTCTGGCTTCACCAGGCGAAGGGAAAGTGGTCCCAACATCTCTGGTGTGGCGTCGAGTCCCATTACTGACAAGCTCCAGGTCACCTGAGGAAAACCAAAAACAATCTGAAGAACCTTTAAGAATCACTTTCAACTTTAATATGTATAATGATGTTTAAGCATGTGTCAGTTTTGGTTTTTGGTTTCAGATTAGCTGTTGAGCTACATTTATATTGCTATTATTAAAATGTCCTTCTGACCTGCCTGGATGCCTCTGCTGACCAGTTTAACAGCCTTCTTGGCTGCCAGAGTCCTGGTGGGGCCACGGTGTGACGGGATGGTGTAACTGCTGGTTGATGATGTAGAATCAGCTGCAACCTGAAGATCAATGACACATTTAGATCCGTTCAATACCCGAAATTATAGATCACTGTATTTGCGGATCACATCGTATTTGTGGTCTTTTTCACAGAGGAGATTTTGACATCCCACAGAAAGAAAAGCAGAGGTGTACATCATATATTAACAATGGCTGGATTCCATTTAGCTGCTTCGGTTTCAGGGTCCTGGTGTTCTGCATGCTGGCTCACATTGTTAACTGGGACTCATGAATTCAACACACTCTGCAACAATGCAAACTACATCCATTTTTGATCTATTAAAAACTCCAGTCAGATATGAAATCCAAAGACTTTCAAACGATCTTCAAGTTCTTTTATTGAAATTTAGCAGCTCAAAACTGGCACATCTGGAATCAAGATATTAAAGAGACAAAAAGACTTTTTGACTGATCTAGTCAGTCAAGAAATACTGGTAAATTTACATTTAGATTTTCTCAAATAATGCTGATACTTGGACATTTTAGAGAAAGGTGTACTGATGAATTTTCTTTAAAGTTTTAACTTCAAGGTTGTTTTCCCCTCAAATCCACAAGTTCAGAAGGGTGACGTGTAGGAAATGAACTTTTTTGTCCACTTGCCACTGTGGCTGATGGAATCCAAAATGAAGCAACTATTCAACAGATTATTACAATTGTTTTTCTGGCTGGTGAGTGACGCAAACCTAGCAGCCACATATTTTACCAGCATGTAGCTAGTGATAACCCAACCCTGGTGACGACCTGAAAGAGCTATGTTTATTGCACTTGGTGAAGATTTTTAGGTTGTAGCGGCTCAATCAACCATGTCATACTAGCTTGTCACAAAGGAGGTTAAATAACATGCTAAATTCTGGTGAGGACAAATATCTGGACAATATCTGTCATTGTTTTGTGTCGTTAGTTGATTTCCAATAATAAATATACACATACACTTACATTCAGCAGCATATTTGTCCACTCCAATGTTGACAAGAGTATTAAATACTGGACAAATCTCCCTTTAAGTTACATTTTGAACAGATAAAAAATGTGCGATTAATGAGGATTACCTATGGAAAATCATGCCATTAATTGTGATTGAATATTTTAATCAACTGACAGCCCTAATTAAAGCCTTTTTCCTCAAATCCACAAGCTTAGAAGGGCAGCGGCCTGAAAGAGCTGTTTATTGCACTCTGTACATGAATGATTATCCTTTGACCTTTTAAATCTTGACATTAACATAAATGGGCCCCTTTGTCTTTGCTGTTACGATGTTTGTGACTGCAATGACTGACACGTAGTAGACTTTGACCAAAGCTGCTGCCATGGCAACAGAATGGCAATGAAAAGGTCTTAACATCTGGAATTAAATTAGCTTTACTTCAGAATGAGGGCAACAATATGGAGATAAACTTACTATGAATTCATCATTGCTGGTGGCAGACGGTGTGATGACGTGAGGCAGATCTTTGTTTCGTCCTCTCCGCTGTTCCCTCCCTTCTCTCTGCTTGTTGATGGTGTTGTACAGTTTACTGAGGCTGGAGCTCGTTTTCAGGTGCTGGACTCGGTGGGTGCCGAAGGCTCGGATCAGCCGCGCCGTGTCCACGGTGGACATGGAGCCAGACGTGGTGGACCAGGTCTCTGACTCGTCTCTGTCTCCAGGATTGAGCTGCTGACACTGTGAGGAGCCCTGAGAGAAGCTAGAGGAGAAGGAGTCCTCATCTGCAGGGTGAGAAGTTTCCTCTACCTGCAGCCTCTGTGTCCAGGCCTGACGAGGGACGGGAGGTTCACCTTCAACCTCTCTACCTTCTCCAACTTTCCTCTCCATTTTTCTGGCCTCAAAACCTACACTCCTCTTTACCTTTCCAATATCCTTCCTTTCTTTCCCCGTAGCATCCTCTCTCCTCCTTCCCAGCTTATCTTCTTGTTGTTCTAACATGTTAGTACTCCTTGTGCTATGAATAAGACGGGATAGGTGTTCTAGCCGCTCCAGCAGTGATGCCTCCCTGCCACTGGTTGGTCGGGACTCCTCCGGGCTCCACTGATCACAGAACCTCTCCCACAGCTGGTCCAGGGTGCTGCTGCTCTGCTGGGTGGCGGGGTGAGGGAGGTGAGAGTCCCTCCTCTCCTGGTCTCGCTCCCCTCCTTCCTGAGGGACTGTGCTTTGGTCCAGGTGAAGGCTCGCCTTGTCGTAACCCACGTTCACATGATCTGGCTGAAATCTCACAAGGCTTGGCTCTGGCTGATCATTACTGGGGAACTGCACAGGGCTGGTCCCCTGGTCTCTCTTGGAGGCTCCTTGGTTGTTTGATGAAGGCACTGCAGTAAAGGCAACTGACCCCTGAGAAGACGGCTTTGGAGCTTCAGCCACACTTATTTGTGACGGTCCATCTGCTGATACAGAAACATCTATGATGAGAGACAGGTAAAGTGTTAAGAATTAGGATAACACACTTTTTCTAAACTATATACTGTATGCATCAATCATTACGTCATGTACAACAAAACACAGAAAAACAAAAATGTGTAAACATTTAAAAACAAGTAGAACACAAAGAATGAGCTGTTTTACAAACCCATTATTTACATTTGCTCCAATTATTATTTGCTCTAAAATAATACTGAAAAATATTAAATTGAGTGGAATAAGAAATTTTGATTGACATTTGTGATTAACAATTTTAATCAAACAGTAGCTTGGACCGGTGACGTCATGCTCTTGATGCAGAGAAGACGTATTTCTAGAGTTTACCTCGGTCTGCTGGTTACGGTATACAGTACTCAAACATTACTCTAGTGGGCAGTATGCAGTACATATAGACTATGTGGTATGCACAATGTTAATATACATTTCAAAACACAGCTACCATCTTGAGAGCTCACACAAAATATCCTGAAAAGCTTACACCACAGAGCATTCATTCCTTCTCCATACATTTCATAAAAACAATAAAAGCTTTGACTTTTGACTTTTATAAGTTGACTTTTATAACGTTTTTCTTTTATATACATAAAATAACCATTTGCAAAGCACATTGTTTAATACTTGCCTGGTTGTTTGGTCTAAGTCTATGTAAAAGTCTAGTAAGATCTTCACACATCCAAAAAACAAATTAGATCCATTGATCTTATTGTATTCTTCTGGTTACAACCCAATATTAACTAGAATTACCGCCTAGCGGTCGTATTCCTCCGCCAACCAGCAAAGTTGCAGTTTGCATCCATGTTGGCCCAAAATGTCCTCACTTCATCATTTCATCCTGTTAAGACTCATATCATATGAATTCTTGAGCTATGGTCAAAAACATATTTTGTGAGGTCACAGTGACCTTAGGCCACCATGAGTCCAAATGGACCTTTGTGCCAGATGTAACACGATTCCCTAAAAGCATTCCTGAGACTGTGTTCACGAGAATTGGATGGACAGGAGGTCAGAGTGACTTTTGCCCACCAAAATCTAAACCGTTCATCCTTTAGTCCAAGTGTGCCAAATTTGAAGAAGTTCCCTCCAAGTTTTCCTGAGATATTGCGTTCATGAGAATGAGACAGACGGATGGACGGAAAACCTGTAAACATAATGTCTCCAGCCACGGCTGTCGCGAATGCATGAAAAAAATAATCATCCATTGGAAAATGTTTAGACATAATCCATAATCAATAATATCTATCTCACACCTCTTCACAATAAGCTGTATTTCTATGCATTGCCAAACAGATTATCAATGACCCTTTCACCTCAGTATATTTACATTTTGAATGTTTCTATTATATTCATTTAATTTAAGCAGAGTGACATAAGTACAAATTAATTATTAATGACAGGCTTTATTTTTAAATTTATGGACAGGTGTTGCTTGTATAACATGCATTTAAGACAATACAACTTAAAGAGTATGCCTTCTGTTTGTGTATGTTCAGCTCACCTCTGTATCCAGGCTCATGCATTTTGAAGGTGGCTGTTTTCAGCCTTTTGCTGTAGATGCCCTCCGAGTGTCTGATGGTGACTCCACGGTCCGACCCAGCGTCTCGTTGCCCGAGGACCTCACTGCTGAAGTGCGGGGGCACGGCGTCATCTGAGCCTGGTCAGAATTCAAAAGTGGCTTGTTACCTCATGATGAGTGCTATTCAGAGATGGTTAAACCAACATGGCCTTCATTTCTGAGATAGACAAATGATGAATAACTGCTGGAAAATAACCCTGACCCTAACCAAAATCGTTAATTTTCTGCTAGTAATGAACAGAAGATATTCAAAGATGTGGAGTGTACAGTCCCCCTCTATCCTTCGGTCTCTCTGCTGGGGCCCCAGCTCTGTCTTTGTCTCACTCGGCCCAGGAACATGAATAATTAATGCACTGCCTGGTGTATGTTACAATAGACCAGCTGCTACCCATACAGGCTCAGGGGAAATGACAGCAAAGCCGCCTCATTCAACTGACAATTCAATTCTCTGGATTTGACAAAACTCCTCAATTTCTAATATCTGTCTCGTTATTTTCAAAGATCAGTTTTTCTTCAGGAGTGCTTTCTCCTTCTTATCCTTTAGATATTTTTAATTGTATGCACCAATTTTTAAAAACATTTTTAAATGTTTTTAACATTTTTTAAAAAAATTTTAAACATTACAAGGGTTGTCAATCAATTACAGTATTTAAATGTGATTAATTGTATGATTGTCCATAGTCACAATAGAATCACGATTAATTGCAAGCATCTTTTTTTTTATCAGTTCCAAAAGTACTTTAAAGGGAGATTTGTCAAGTATTTATCATCTCTTACTCATATCAACATGGGAGTGGGCTAATATGCTGCTTTATGTAACAGAATGTATATATTTATTATTGGAAATCAATTAAGACAGAACAATGACAAATGTTGTCCAGAAACCCTAACAGGTACTGCATTTAGCATAAAAAACATGCTCAAATCATAACATGGCAAACTGCAGCCACTGTTTTGCAACTTCCATAAAGTGCTCAGCGCACACTTCAGCAAAATACCTCTCCTCTGTCTTCTGAACAGTTAATGCATGCAACCAAATTTCCCCACTTCTGGTCAAAATAGTGCACCCCAAGGTAACTGTGATTGCTGAGTAGAGTCCAGTAGTCTCAGGTGAGCGCAACCGACGCAGTCTGTCTCAGCTCCGCTACTTTTGCTTTCTGGTCGTCATACCTGGTTGTCTGGTCGTCATTGTGCATCTTCAATATGGTGGCGGTAATGTGTTAGTGCCAGTTCAGACTCACTGAACTCCTACTGTATATCAGTCTATACTAGTCTCATGTTTTACCTGTAAGATCCAGATCTGAATGCCTTCATCATCATCTGTGATTTGAGAGTTCAGATTTCCATGCAGACTGACGTTTAGGGGACAGCCCAACAAATTGTAATGGAGGGGAAATCGTAGAGTGCAACAATGTGATCAAACGTGATCTACATTGATCAGTGAAAATATATTTTGAGACTAATGTACCTGTGTGAGAGCTCTCCATGGTGGTGTCAGAGTGATCGGTGGTGGAGACGTCAGCTTCTGTGTGAGGGACGTAGAAAAGTTCCTCACTGCCGCGAGGTTTATACGGCAACAGAACAGGAACTGTTGTAAGGGGAGAAAGGACATACAATCATTTTTACCTACCACAGATCATTTTGAATAAAGCCATGAAGACATCTTGTCTAATTTAGCTAAGATCATGTGGCCTCATGGAAGCAAATATTAAAAAACACAAATGAACTTACACAGTATGTTCTCATCATACTTTAGTCAGCATTGACAGATGTATTATAATTATCTTACCTGTTTGATAAATTTACCCTTTGGACAATGTACAATCAATAATGCTAAATGCACAATAATTTGACCATTTTGTGAGGGTTACAATTAATAGCTGGTTTTAGTCTCCGACATCTCATTTTAATTCATTTCCGGATGGATCCTACATCTGTGGTTTTATCTTCTTACATCACCTCTTTCCCCAGTCACGCTTGGTGAAGGCTGATGACCGTGACTAGCGAGTTAGGCTGTTGTTCCCTCTCCTGCTGCTCGAGGCTCATTTGAAAGTTTGGACGAGAGATGGCTTTGAATGCACCAGTAAGCCCAGTTGTTATTTAGTTAGCTATATCTTACCACCTTAATGGTTTTCAAGCAGAATATGAATAGGGTTCATGCTGTCTTGTAATTTAATTTAGGAATAATAGGCTATTACAAAAATTGTCAATGTGATGGACAGATACTGCCTTCCACACATCACAGCTATACCATGCTATGCAAGTTCAGTAAAATGACACATTTACACCCATTATGGTAGTTATGACTCACGTATGATAATGTTCCTTTTAAACCTCAGTTACGACAGTTTAACATTTCCCATCTGGCAACGCTGCGTCTAATCTAGAACTCTGCCCTCATTTATAGTGTGATAAACAGTACAGTGGAGGGTTGGGTACTGTACTATAAAACACCCCTGTTACAGAACTAAAATAAGTCTTTATAATATACTGTTATAATTATATTATATAATTACATTTCATAACAAGCCTACCTGGTGTTCCAGTAGTTGTGACAGGTCTTGGTGACACAGCAACTCTGTGACGTGGTGTAAAGGATTGTGTGGATATGGAGGTCTTCTTTCCCTGAGGCACTGCAGTTTTGAAGAGGGTGGAGGTCTCTGGTCTTTCAGGCACCCGCTGTCTTATTGGTTCACTGGCGTCGATCCACTCTGGTGGACTGGACAAACCGACACCTTCGTCCGGACTGCTTGGAGCAGAAGAGGAGGGTCTGAGGGAGACAAATTCTTTACGTGGCAGACCCATAACAGCATCAGCATGACTGGAGAAGACAGCGGTGGCCGAGCTGTGATCGGTGGCTTTGGGAGACAGAGTGAGATGGACATGTGAGACGTGACCTGTCCTGGCTGGGGATTCAGATGTGGATGAACCTGTAGCCTGTTCAGCTTTATGACTAACACCAGAAACACAGCTGTCCTGTACAGATAATTCGTCATCTTGCTTGAAATATTGCCTGTTGTCCTCAAGGGTGGGGGCTGTCCTCGTGGGTGGGGGAGGTTCTTCAAACTGGCCTCCTACAGCGTCTTGTCTCCTCTGATTCCATGGTGCTGAAGGAGAAGGCAGGTTTTGGTTTCTGGTGTCAAGACTACTGCTTGGTTCAAACACTGCCTCGTCTTCTTCATCCATAAGGGGCAGCTGCCTGTTAGGAAGTTCAGCTGCCGCTGTGGAGAGCTTGGCCAGGAGCAGCTCTGGCGCTGGACTGAGTGGAGGTGCAGGCGACATGGAGGGAGAGGGGGAGGTGGAGCGTCTGCGAGTGGCGATGGTGATAGAAGTGAGGGCCTGAGGGTTTGTCCTAGGCAGGATTACCCCTTCTCTGGCAGCAATCTCTCGTATCTGAGCCTCTAGATCTGGGCGAGGAGGGTTTTGAAGCTGCACGCTGGATTCAGAGAGATCGGTGCTGAGGCCCTGCAGCAACTGGGGTGGATGGTTATTAGCAACACCTAAAGGGTTGAATGTCTCTGCTTGCTGACCACTGGATCCTGCACTGCTCTCTGCATCTGTACTCCCCTGACTCTGAAAGAAGCAAAAAGACAAGAGGTCTGTGTCAGACTATATAATATTTACCCTGTGAATTAGTTCATACACCCTGTGAATTAGTTCATACACCTCAAACATACAAAGATTACAGCACAGCAAAATTGCATTGCAAACATAACTGGGAGGTTTAAGTTCAATTTTTCCAAAAGTCTGAAGGCCCAGACACACCAACCCGAAATCAAACAACCATCAGCAATAAAGGCTGACTGTTGAGTTGCCTCGTGTTGCCTTGAAATTTGCACTCAAAGACTACAGCCAAAGGCGAACTACCACGTGGTTTGCGGTAGCCTGTATTCATCATTCAAAAAGGGAGACCAGAAGATCGAGGATGGTGGACATAAAAGCTGTTGCTATGATTTGTACACGAAACAAAGAAGCATTTACAGACCACTTTCACTCAGCAGTTAGCTTCATTCCAAATCGTCATGTACTTGTCAATATATCTGTGTACTTGAATGATCAGATGAGATGAAGATGAAAAATGAGAGCCTTTTCACATCAGTTCTCTTCTTGTCAATGACTGATTTAAGATGAACATCCAGTCAGAGTGATTTCTCTCTCCAATGGATTCAACGTGCTGAATCGGCCAAAATTACTCAGAAACAGGCAAACTAGAGGCAATGCTACAGGACACGCCACAAAAACTAGGCCGTCAGACGCTCACCGACGGCCCCAGACTGTCCGACAGCCCACGGTCGGCTTGGAGTGTCAGGGCCTTAACATGCATTTGTTACCACACCATGCCTACAACACACCAGTTACCTTTAGCACAAGACCTGTACCATCCAGAGATTGGAGGCAGACATCAAAATGACAATTTTTTAGTCAATATTTACATGATTTAAAAAGGGAAATATGTGACAAACTAACCTTTTGCTATTGTTAATTTATAGTACTTTATAAATGCAGTAAATTTAAGCACTTTCCACAAATGAAGCTTTTATAATTATGAGACAGATTACAATGTGTAGACATAATGTGTAATGATAAAGAGCCGCTCTTCCATCAGCGGTTTACCTTTATAGGGTTTTTTAACAGCAGCTCTCTCTTGATCTCTTCAATCCGTTTTCTATCTTCTTGGTCCAACTCCAGAGGCTCACACCGCTGTCCTGATATTGTCAGCTTAATCCACTCTGTAACATGGAAACTTTTATGCTTGTGCAGAAAATAGCTTATTCGTGCATGATTGATTCTTTTTTGTATTATGTTATTTGAACGGTTTAATCATTATTTCACCATAATCCCTCAGGATCAGGGTGTAAAATTTAAACGTGAATCCACTTACCTCTGGCTTTGCTTTCCTCTTGGTCAGTGGTGCTGGGAGTACTGGACACCATGGTGGCTGGAGATTCACTCTGCAGTAACTTGGCCACTCTGACTGCCAGCGAGCTCTCACTGCTCCCATCACTGATCCCTCCCTGATCGATGTCCTCAAGGATGGGCGAGGAGGGGCTGCTCTCCATGGGATCTTTCACAGTAGTTTGAATTTCCTCCTCTGTGACACCCACTGTGTCTGTAGGAGTAGATGTGAGTGGGTGTGTACTTAAAACAGGTGAAGGATTGCTGACTGGTAGCTGTGGTGGGACTGTGTTGTCAGGGGGAGCAGCACTGCAACCCTCAGGCTCCGCCCGCCGGGCTGACTGGGAGAGGACAAGGGACGACCCTGCACCTCTACGAACAGTGCTATCTTGTGGTCTTCCGTATGCACCTGTAGCAGTAATAAGAGCTTGTGTGGATGGATAATTAGGATGCCTGGGAGATGTTGCACTCTCTCGACTGACAGAGTTTTCTCTCAGTTTCTCTGAGATCAGCATGGAGTCAGATGATGACTTGGCCCAGAGCAGGGAGGATCGAGTTCTGGGATCCTCAGTAACAGAAGAGGAGGAGAATGAGGAGTCCTGGAGTCTGCTGGTTGTCTTCCTCACAGAGAGGAAGATGTCATCATCAGAGAGCAAATGGGGCACCGCAGGGGAGGCTGAGGAAGCCTCAGAAGACCCAGCAGATACCACGTTCTCCGCCTGAGAGAGGAGTTGATGGATCTCCAACAAGGCCTTGGGGGTAACAACAGAATCTACTGCACTTTGTGCCAAACTATGGCTTGCTGGCAACTCAAAGCCTCTCTCTGCACACCTAGACTTGGTAAGTAATGAGAGGTCAGAGTCAAACCTGTCTCTTAGCTGGATGTTATCCTGGCTGCTGGTTAAGCTGTTGTCGATGGGCTGTGGCTGGTTAGAAGGATAAGAGTCTTCATTCGACAGGGAGGAGGGTGCCAGCCTGCGTTCACTATGGAGAGCTTCTGTATCCGATGAAGGAGAAGCCCTCCTAGTCAGGTCTGGGATGGATACACCTGGAACAAGACTGTCCAGGCTCAACGGTATGGATATACTGGAGTCCACTGACAAAACGCTGCACCTGGAAAACTCTCTTTTATGGGGACTGTCACCTGAAAATACAACATAAAAGTATTTTTTAATGAACCATATTGCTTCTTTATGAGTAATAAAGGTACATTTGGCAATTAGCAGTACACAGAAATAATCCAATCATCTTTTAAGTTGAGAAAATTAAAATTGCAATGTCACATTTTTTTTTTTTTAACTTATACTCCTCAAAGAACAGTAGATACAACTTGGCATCACACTTGGTGTACAATATGCTACTGTTAAACGTTTCAGTATTTACATATGTATGCAGTATATGATTACAGGTAATTTAGTCTTTAGATACTCTCCTAGATCTTTGGCTCCCAGCCCAAATGACCCAACTGGTTAGGTGGTTATAACTAGGGCTGTCAATATTAACACAATAATGCATTAGTAAAAATTAGTTTTAACAGCACTAATTTATTTAACGTATTAATGCAGGCTTGGTTTTAAAGCTAGAACGAAGATACTGCTATCATATGAAACAACAAAACATAAGGAATCAGTGGGAACCAACCATGTCATGATAGCTTGTCTTGAAGGAGGTTAAATAACACTCTACACTTGCGCTAAATTTTGGCAAGTGAAAAACTGTAATGGCCATTTTCAAAGGGATCCCTTAACCTCTGACCTCAAGATATGTGAATGAAAATGGGGTCTATGGGTACCCACAAGTCTCCCCCTTTATAGACATGCCCACTTTATGATAATCACATGCATGCTTGGGGCAAGTTATAGTCTAGTCAGCACACTGACAGGTCCTCTCTGACACGGAACGCTAACTGTAACACCATTCAAATCTTTACTGAAAAACTTCAATAGAAGCTTTGAATATAAAATGACATTCAGTACAACCCTACTGACTGAACAATTCAGCACACTGACAGCTGTTGTTGCCTGTTGGGCTGCAGTTTACCATGTTATGATTTGAGCAGATTTTCTATGATAAATGTAGTACCTAAGAGGGTTTTGGACAATATGTGATTGTTTTGTGTTGTTAATTGATTTTCAATAATAAATATATACAATATAAACATTTGCATAAAGCGGCATATTTGTCCACTCCCATGTTGATAAGAGTACTAAATACTTGACAAATCTCCCTTTAAAAAGGTACATTTTGAACAGATTAAAAAAAAAAACATATTTGCGATGACTATTGGCTTGACAGCCCTAGTTAAAACATGATAAATGCTGGTTTAGGTAGATTCTGGTCAGATTTTTTTGGACCAATGAAAACTCTTCTCTTCAAATATCAGTTGTTTTCTATTTAGAACGTCAGTTTCGGTGGTACCTTCAGAGGGTTGGGTGCTCTTGGTTGGCGTTCCAACAGATCCTTTAATTGTGCAGAGATCAGTGGGAGAGAATTCAGGCTCTCTGATTGGCCCTCTGGGCGTGAATGGAGTTAAAATTTTTGAGGGAGACTGATCAATACCCAGATTACGGAGATACAACTGCAAGAAAATAAAGACAGAAGATATCAGAATCAGGAATACAAATCTACACATTTATGGTATTTTTATTCCCCACATTGTGCATGCTGAATGAAATTAACACCAAAACCTTTGCTTTTGTTCCCTGTATTAACAACTATACAAGTTTACAGTCCTAAACATAATTGAAATAATATTTTAAAGAAAGTCCAAGTTCTATGTTTGTTTTTAAATATAAATATTTTAAGTTTTTCAATTACCGGGATTCGTTCTTCAATGTTGAGCTCTCGAGGCCTGGGCAGAGGTGGTGGCGTTGATAGTTTTGATGTCCAGTACGGGGCGTAGTTATCGACCTCAAGGCTGACAATAGAAGAAGCTCCAATGGAAGTTCCTACTTTGATTCCACTGTTGTAACTACCTTGGGAACTTGAGAGTGTCAAATCTTGATCAAATGACACATCACTGAACTGACCGAGGCTCACGCGAGACGAGGGTTGAACTGTGGCACTTGGCTGATGATGGACATCATGCTGAATTTGACCGTTCTGTTCTTCTGCAGGTCTTTTTTTCTGCTGATCTTTCTGAGCAGACATGACAACAGTGCTAAGAGAAGAGTGGGACTGCGACCTACCAAAGGGTGAAGCAGAGGGTCTTGTTGCAGACCCTGTGTTATCGTTGTCACTTGGAGCACTGCCCACCGCCTCCCCTCTTCTAGAAGAGCCAGAGGGAGCTGTGGAGGAGCTCTGTTTAGCATCCTGATTGGCAGCACTTGAAACAGGACGCTGTTGTAAACTCCTCACCTGCTGACTCAGGATGCGATTCAAGGGGTCTGATACTGCATCATAAGCTTTCTTTTTAGGAGAGATCCCAGAAAATCCTTGCAGTGCCAAGCTATCAAATAGTGATGTCTTGCCTGAACTCTGATTTGCCCTCCAAGCATCTACTTTTTGCATATAGTTGAGACTTGGGAGAGACTGCACTTTTGCTGAGGTAGCTTCCTCTTGGCTCTGAGTTGCTGTATCTGGGCGATGGACATCAGCCTCAGGCACAGCTGGCTGTGGAGAAATCCCTGCGTTTGACTGATAGGAGTTCTCTTTATTGGAATCTATGGCAGAAAGTTGCCCTAATTTAGCCTTGACACTGGATTTTGGTGGGGCCTTAAAAACCCCTGGTGTGGACTGAGACTGTGGAAGAAAACCCAAGTAGGACCCATCAATCCCTGTTTGGTTCCCTGAGAACCAGAGGTCTTGCTCTCTGTGACCCCGTTCAAAACCTACTGAAAACTTTCCTGTCCATTGCAGGCCACCCAGATTTGTTCTAGTCACACTTGGCTTGCCTTCAGACGTCTCTGTGGGACATGGTGTGAGAGACGGACCGGGTGGTGTAGGACTTTTCTGCTGTTGGTTTTTAGATTCGGCTTCACGACTGCTGTGCCTCTCTACCTCACAGAGCAGCTCTCTGCGTAACACCTCACTACTTTCATCAGGTTTAGTGCTGCGCAGCCCCATGGTGATGTTACAGACCTCAGACGACAATGTTCGTGATTGGTCAGGGTCTCTGTCAGGTTGTTGTGTCTGCTGGGGAAGAGAAGCCTCACCTGGAGGACCTTCTCTTCTAACCATGCTGTGGTCGATGTCTGGTTTGCAAACTTTAATGCCTTTAGATTCTTCGGCAAAAGATGCAGCAGCCTTTACAGAGGTCTCAGAGCCAGACGAAACAGCACTACTACTGCTGCTTGGCATGCCAATATCTTTCTGAAGGAGCTCCAGAAGATGCTGGGCAGGAACAGTCTTACTCAGAAAGAAAGTCTCATCTTCAGTACCCTCGGCTACTGCCTTGTCTGGAAGGTCAGTTGTCGTCACTACATCCTTCTCTCTGCTACTTGTATCATCTCTGGATGGTACTCCCTGTCTCTCAGTGGTAGCAATCGTTGGCGGCGAATGAACACTTTCCTCTTGTCTGCCTTTATCTATTAATGACAAACTGTGCTGGGACAGAGAGCAGCAGCTGATCACTCCTCCGTCAGACAGGATGGTTGCCTCAGCCAAAGGGTGCTGGGAGAGTGAGCCACACTCAGAGGCATGAGTGGTGCAATCCTGAGGTGGAAAGTGAAACCTCTCTGATGCCATGGAAATGTCGGGGTATGCCCTTTAAAAAGTAAATAAATAAAATTAGAGACTCCTGTACATTCAAATGGAATGACAACTATGTCCACAGAACCAATAACTGACTTAACAGATTTTTATTTTTACCTTAAAGGGGCAAATTCATTGTCACTTTGTTGGAATAATGAATATTCACTGAAGTTGTGTTCCACTCCAGACTTAACAGGCAACAGGGAAAGGGCTGGAGATAGGTTACTGTCCTGAAATTCTGGTGGTGCAGAAAATGCTGAATATTATTCACAGGCATCATAAGCAGATTTACAATTTCACTTTAGTATAAATCCTACAAACTTAATGTCTGCAAACCATCACTGCCTTCAACTTTCCATTATTATGAGATTTTCCATAATAACACAGATATGAGACAAAAATAAGTACATACCATATTTTTTTATATTTTGAGTCAAAACCATTTTTTTCTGAATCACCTAATCTTAAATCAATATTATGAGAGAGTGTAATTAATTGTTTAATTCAATGTAAATACCTGGTTGAAAAGAGTGACTCCATGGCTGTTGAAGCTCCCAGCCATCTGTTTCCAGCCGAGGCTGCCTCTGCTCCTGAATCTGAGCTTCCAGTTGGTTTACGGATGTTTGTCCAACATCTTCATCTGCTGGCAATCTAAGAGCCACAGCCACCCTCTGTGAATGAAATTACCAAACAAAGTAGCTCATGGTTACTGCCCTCTTGTGCCATTTAACAGAGCTGTGTAACCTACTGTGAACAATTTCTCTGTAGGCTTAAAACAACAACTGCTGGTAACAACTCTGTAGCCTTTCGAGTTGGTGGTGGAGAAGAAGAGCATGCTGCACAAACTAGTATCCATCTGGAATCTCACACCACCTCTACAACCTGCTGGTCAAACAGCAGAGCACCTTCAACAATAAACTTATTCAGCTTCTTTGTCACAAAAGGAACACAAGAGGAAGTCATTCCTCCCAGCTGCTGGTGCTTTGCATAACGAGTCTCCACTGTGCTGGGTGGGTCTGGGTGCTCCTGTTCATAAAGCAGAGGCTGCTCATCTGGATTTATCAAATCACATCCTCTGTATCTATTATACAACCGAGCAGACTCTTTTTTTGTATTTGTACGAAGAATTCAATGTACAACTTTTGCTTTAATATCCAAGGACAACCCTGCACCTTAGCATTAGCTAACTGAGAGTTAACGATTATGGTGCTATTTTTAGTCTATATCCTCTGCTTTTGCTTCACTGATATTTCTTACACTATACTACTTAAAGTTTTAAAAGGTAATTTGGTTCTTACCAACCTACTTACAATATTGTGATTCATGTGACATGGCTGCTGTAACAACTGCAATTCCTATTTGGGTTTAATACAGTATATACATATACAGATGTTCTTCATATATGTTAATTGATCATTTTGTCATTCTCATTGTCCATACTGTAATTTTACTATGTTGGTCAATTCTGTACTTACATCTATGACATATCTGTCTGTCTTGGAAGAGGAATCCCTCCTCTGTGGCTCTTTTGTAAGTTTCTTCAATTTTTTTCCCAGTTTTTTGGGGGTAGTTTTTCCGTATTAGACCGATGGTCTAAGGATAGAGGGTGTCATTTACTGTAGAGTTTGTAAAACCCATTTAAGCAAATTTAGAGTTAGTGTTATTGGGATATATAAATAAAACTGACCTATCTGGGTATTCAACTGCTTAGACGTGATGGCAGACAAAATAATGTAAAAACTTCGTGGGACGGTATTAATTACGATAATTGGCAGTATTTGTCACACACCTAGTCTGAGTTTGTTATATCCTCAATTGATAATTTCGGTTTGAAACTGCTGTTTGTCTTTCTCGGAGCAGTTTGTGAACAACTATACAGTTGATCTGGCAATTGCACTGCAGATTAGCTGTTAAACTGTCAGTTTTGTCATGAAGCAGATCGATAACCTGATTTCTTAAATTGCTGTTAAATGCTACTGAAAGGCAATCAATATAATATGAGCCACCTCTGAAGATATGTTTACAGTGAATAATTAACTTCTCCACGAGGAGTTTCACCACAACATCTTATTATCGCATATAGTTTAGAGCATGGGAAAGGGTTAGCTACGAGCAACAGGTTGCCGTTAGCTTGTTGAGACACATGCTCTGTATAATCTGCAAACAAATTGTTAACGTCAGAAAGTTGCACCTGAGTGGCAGCCATGCTAACGTTACCATCATTATTAGCAATGGAAACGCAATATTCTGTCTGACAATGATGTTTAAAATGAGTAACGCTGAGCCGAGTAACCGTCAGTCAGCCAGTCGATAAATTAGCTAGCTAACAACCTAGCCAAGCGATTAGCAGTTAGCTAACTAGCTTTAACGTGAACGAGAGTTCTCCGGGTGAACGCGAACCAAATAATGCTGCACAACCAAATATTCACAAAACGCATAAAGTTAAAGTTATACAAATAACCTCTGAAGGTTCCATGTTGTTGTTGTTGTTGTTAGTCCGCCACAGTTAGCGCGCTGCTTCCTGCTCGTTTCCAAGGAGCGTTGCCAGGAAATGTAGAGGAAAAAACCGGAAACTCACGCGGGGGCGCGAGAAGGATGTGATTTGAACCGAAGAACGCAAAAGATCGTGTATTACAAACAGATGTATCGCTCACTTGTGTTTCAAAAAATGAAGTCACCCCGCTTCAAAAATCGGTGAAAGTCCACCCGCCCCCTTTCAGATTTATGTAGTCGTTTATGGTAATCACTGTAAAATATCACTAAACAATTCTGCATGTCGTTTTGTTTTGTTTTCCTGTCAGTTCATCTATTTCCTATCGTGTCTCAAAAATAAACAGAGTTGAGCATCTTCGCTTTTTTTCCCCTTCTCAGAATTGAAATCGCAATAAGCTTGTCTGTTTTTTCATGTTTACAAAATACATACTATATATATATATATATATATATATATATATAGTATAGTATTGTACAAGATGACATACAAAGACTGACCAGTAAAATATGAAGTCCTCTACAGTCTCCTGCAATCCAATCCAGGTGATTAACAGTGGAAAAGGCTTGTTGTATTCTAAATAAATATTGTTAGTAATAAAGTGAAATAAGTATCTTTCAAGATTTTACATGGATTAACCCTGTTAGAGAAATATTAGAAAAATTGAAAATAAATACAGACTATACACGTGTTTTCTGTGATTCAGATCAAGAAACAATATTTCATTTGTTTTTTCACTGTAATCATTCAACTTTGTTTTGGACTGATATGCAAAATTTCATAAATAGAAAAATTAGTACGAATGTACAGATTAATGTATTTGCGGTGATGTTACATTTTGTGTTTTATGGGGTGGATTGCAACATTACTTATATAATTCAGCTTCTGATTATTGTTGTTAAAGCTCATACACAAAAATTGGTCTGACTCCAAACCCTGCTTTCATCAGTTTCTTGTTGAACTCAAGCAGTATGGTACCTTACTGGAAAATGTCAAAAACCAAAAAGCTGTAAAGTCTCTCAAAATTTTAAAGGAAGTATCTTTTCCTGAACTCCGAAAAGACTTAAAATGAATGGACATTGAACTCCTCTGGCCTTAAGTTTTTTTTTTTTTTTTGTACTATTCCTTGGTATTCCCTACACTTTTGTATCTGTCTCTGTTGTTGAAAATAAAGTTCTGTAAAAAAAAAAAAAAAAAAAAAAAATACAAAATTACAACAGCTCAGTAATATCCTCACTGAGGAAGTTTATTCAGTGAAACTGTGTTGTTGTTGTGTTGTTGTCGTGTGTTGATTATTCAATGCTATTGTAATTTTTAAGGAAGTGTTTTTGTATTGGCTTGGCTATATTAGATAAATATTCTTTTTTTTTAAAGGTCCGTAATTTATAAATAATAAAATGGAAAGAACTGGATAATTAGAATAAAATACATGCTTTTAATTAGTTATAATAAGGATATCTTATTTGTTAACATTTCCGGGGCATTCACTTTTTCTGGATTGGGCTCAAACATTTACTGTGGGTAATTTGGTGAAACACAAATCTATGAAAGAAAATGCACCATTTACATTTAGAGACAAAGCACAGACAGTGTACTATCTATCTCTCTCTCTATATATATCCATCCATCGTCAACCGCTTATCCCGTTAGGGGTCGCGGGGTAGCTGGAGCCAATCCCAGCTGGCATTGGGTGAAGGCGGGGTTCACCCTGGACAGGTCACCAGTCCATCGCAGGGCACATAGAGACAGACAACATATAGACAGACAACCATTCACACATCACACAACCATCACATATGGGCAATTAACCTAAACAGTATGTCTTTGGACTGTGAGAGCCGGGGTACCCTAACACGGGGAGAACATGCAAACTCCACTCTCTCTCTCTATTTATTTTAGGGAAATTCAGGTGTCATAGCAGCAGCAACAACAGTCCAGTTGAATACAATAATTAAAAAGTAAAAGAGAAGGTGCAATAAAGGAAATTGGCAATAAAATAAATAAGTAAAACAGTAATAAGTAAAGTGCAGCAGGTGGGTGGGTACTGTATATGCAACAATTATACATAGATTTGTGCAGCGCTTTACATCACATCTGTCTGTTTTGATAGTCATACAATATTTCTTAATTTCAAACTAACGCAAATGCATCAGGAGAGCACAAACAGTGTAAATCATGGGAGTTTCGCCCTCAGTCCAAAATTCAGGCAGTGCGTTGCATTAAAGTACCGCCTACTTTACTAGGATTGGCAGGTCAGATATCCAATCACAGGCCTGAACGACAAAAAAATAAAAAAGAAAGCTTTATCATTTGATTGACGGAGTTCCTTGGAGGACGTTAGCTGCCTGGAAGGATAAAACCAGGGCACACACACCTACGCAGAAACACGGAAAAAGAAAAAGAAAACAGTCACCGCAGAAGTGAACTGTAAAATTTACCTCTAACAAGACAGTCACGGATAACGTTAATACCGTGATCAGCCGCGGGAAACAATAGCAATACGCTAACATGCCAAGAAAGAAGGACATTGTTAAAGGTAAGCTCAAAGCGGAGTCTGTCGTGTTCATAGCTTCACATCCATCGCTGAGTTTCATTTAACTGTTCCTGAGAACTCGACTCATTTCGTCAAACGTCTACTGCTAGCTAGTCAGCAGCTAGCTAGCTTGCTAGCTAACGATGTGGCCATTGGTGAGCACTGAGCACCAAAGCAGCGACTGTATCACCACTGGCTTGGTAGCGTTAAAGTCACATGTTTAATAAAACCGTGTCTTTTATGTGTTTGAACATGGTCCTTTTCTGCCTTTTCAGGTGGCGCTCCTATAGCTAGAATCCGAGAAAACTCGAGACTCATGCGCACACATGTGAGTACGATTTAATTTACCTGGAAACTCCTATTTAGGTGTTATTATTGTGGCATAACAGGTCTTTCCAATCTTGTGTGGTTGGTAACATGGCACCACAACAAGCCAACGTTAGTTATTTGAGTGTGAGCTGCCATTATCAGGCAGGTAGCTATGGCTGTTTATTTTTACATCAGGTAACCATGTACTGCAATGAAGTCTTTAAGAAGGAAACACTATAGTTACGGTATATTGCATCTTATCAAATACAAAATCTTACACACATTTGGACAGTTGTAGGGCTGAGACTAATAGTTTATGGAGACATATTTGGTCTATATATTGTCAGAAAATGCTGATAAATGTCCATAGTAGTTTCTTAGATCTTCAGATTACTTGCCTTTCTTCCTCATGCTAAACAAAGCCCCAAACAGTCCAAAAACCAAAGATACTCAGTTTACAGTGATGTCAAACAGAGAAAAGTAGCATTTGAGAAGCTGAAAACCAGAGATTATTTTGCTGTTTTTCTCGAAAAATGACTCAGATGATTAGTTTAATATAAAAAAAAACCTGGACAAATCAATTCATAAACTGTATCTCTGTTATAATATCAATATTATCTACCGGCTATTGCAGTAACTGCTGCAGATAGCAGACAAAACATGTATGCATGTTGGAACAGACAGCATTATGGCAGTAAGTAGTGCTTTGCACAGTCATAGGGTTGAAACTAACAGTTGACAGATACATGTTTTTGTCTCTGTAATGTCAGAAAAGGATTTCTATCCATAGAAAGTGAATTTACAGAGATGTCTTCACATCTGAGAAGCTGAAACCAGAGAATGTTTCTCGTTTTTGCTTGAAAAATGACTCAAATGATTAATTTGTTATCCAAAAATGTGGACTGATCAATTAATTGTTTTGACTTTTGTCTTAGTGTTACGAATTAATATTATCTACCAGCTCTTGTAACTGCTGTAAATAACAGAAAAAAACTAACCTCACACACAGCAGATGAGTGAAGGGTTATATTAATGTCGCTTGTACCAGTATTTAGTTAATATTTTTGCACAGTAGATTAGTGTTAATGTGGCTACAACATGGACACACTGATGGATGCATTTTAAGTCTGTTATCTTTTCTCTTCATCAGGAAACTATGGTAGATTTCATAAATGGACATCATTCTGCGAGCTCTATCCTGGATGTCTTTGCCTCTGGCTTATTAGGTAAGGCATTTTTGTGAACTGGCTGTTGCAGGTTATTTGTAAGTGACGGTGCAGAAGAGAGCTGGTGATAAAACACCACCCAGTATAATTACAACCAACAACAATTTGTTGTACTTCTTGGAGATGTCAGCAGGTAAAACAAATTTACTGCGTTTTTAGTCAGTTCCTGAATGATCCTGTGAATATATTTATTTATATTTGGTTATCAGCAAGGAGAGAGCATGTTACTGGTGGTCTCATATCATTAAATTGCTCTGTGCTACTCAACCCCAGCAGGTTACCCAGCCAGTAGACAGGTCGCCGGGTATGGATTGTGAAGGGAAATATTTAGAGCAGTTAATTAGAGACAGAAGAAGTGGACCTGAGACCCAGGAATAACTTACACTGGAGGTTCATTTATGTCTTGAATTCAAGGAGAATCAAGTCAAGTAAACACTAGTTAACAAGTGTTTCGCTCTCTCAGCAGGGACTTTTTACCTGGCACAATGTGCAAAGGCAGCAATATCCCAAACAACACATTTCTCAGTTATCAATGATGCAGAAACAACTGAGACTGTGTCTGGCGTAAATGCTTTAAGTGTATTTGTGAGTGACGATGTTTTTGTCGCTAACTCATGCACCAACCTTGGGAGGTGCGGGAGCAAAGAAAACTGGCTGGCCAATTATCAGAGGCCTTTGACCTGTACCAGGGGAGAGAAACACAGCTAGAGCTGGAGGGAGCTCTTGGTCTCTGAATGAAAATTTAATTGGGATACCAAATTATTCTTAAGTTATATCAGTACTGTATGACAGAAAAAGGGGAAGGGCCCTTTCCTAACAATTTTTGTGAGGAATCTGCTGGTCTTGTTGTTGGTCAGGATGTATCTGCTTAGCTTTGTGATCTCTATCACAGTGCAAGTCTTCCACCAATAGCTTTTAAAAATTTAAAGAAACACACCAGTTTAGGTAACATAAGATTCATATGCTGGTTATAGATTAGGCCTCATCCCAGCTGTCCCTCTTCACCCCTCTCTTCTTCTCTGGGTCAACATGTGTTTAGAGCTACAAGAGGTAGTGCTACAAGGCTCTACAAGGTTATTAGATGCCACTTCTGATTTGTATATTTTATTATGAGTCAACAGCAGGAGTCTTGCATGGAGACCAATTATGAGGGTGTGGAAGACTATGACTTTATTCTTGTGTCAGTGAACCGCAGATTGCATCCTGTTTAATGTTTAACAGTTCATCTGTTTTTCTTTATGGGTAAGGTTTATGGGTAGTCATAAGTATATGGGAGCGTGCAAGTTCACACTGTCATATTCATGAGTGAATGATGACCATTACAGTGGTGACCTACACTGCTGTACCAAAAAAATGTGTGACTAAATCATGTGCTGGTGCGACCAACAGAGAAAGTTTACTACCAGTGGAGAAGTTAGCCGGTGCCCTGAGCATTTGATCTAAAGTGTATTGTATTCTCAGTTAAAACGGAGAGGAGACGGACTAACCTGTCATTTTTATTGAAGTTTTGAGTATGAGATCTTTGGCCCAGTTCAGACCTGGTATTAACATCCGATTAACAATCGGAAAACAAATGGACAACTCCAAGTACAAGTGTGAACGCACTCAACACGCATTGAGATCAGATCTTTCAGACCACATTCAGAGGTGGTCTGGGCCGCATATGTCCACAACTTGGTGAATAGACAGGCAGACGCAAGCGCTGTTCTGCCTACTGTATCCTGTCAATATAACTGTATTTTAATAAAATATACTGTATTTTGCATATACTGTAGGCTAAATATCTACAGAATATCAGACTAGGTACACAAAATGCGTTATTATCATATCATTGGAGACATGTTTGTGTTTTTGTTTCGGTGCTCTACATGGAGCTGACAATTGACGGTTGGTCGCTCTCGTCCCCGGCTCTCTGAAGCTCTGTAACCTGCTGTTTTCTGTCAAAAGTGGCTGTATCTGCTGCATATAGATCCCTGGGGACCACCGGCACAACAACCATACATTTTGATGTTCATAAAATGTAACCGAATTCACTAACATATAGGATATTACTGCGGACATTCATATGATATCATGTCACAACGTGTTCTGTATCAGCCATGTGTTTACTTTTATTTGCATGTAGAGCGGGGAGTGCAAGGTGTGAACAGATGTACTTAAAGCTGTCCACTTGTGATCCGATCACCCAAAAGGCACGTTAATCCAGGTCTGATCAGGGCCTTACTTTATTTGGAGATCATGAGTCAGAAGATGGAGGCAAAGGGAGTATTGTGGTGTAGATTGGGTTATGCTCACAAAGAAATAGTTTCTGCAACATGTGCGACCTCATCCCAGGGCAAAGGTGTTTATAGTTGTTCCAAACAGCCATACTCTTAAGGGGGAGTGAAATGCAATTTTGATGCAATTTTACTTAGATTTATTTTGTCAGTTAATAATTTTTTATGCTTTTTCATGCCGAATGACTTGTGAACACATCTCTGGTAAACACAAGATTTAAAGTGGTGTTTTGTGTGATCATTTGTAGAGGAACTCAGTTTTAAAATCTTTTGATGTTCAGATAATTAAATGAGAAAATCTTTTTGTATTTGTCTTTATCTCCCAGGTTTAGATTTTTTAAGGACTTTTGAAGGAGAATTGGAGGATGACCTATATTATGATGACAACGATGATGATGATGATGATCACTTTTATCCACACAATGCTGCTCACAACAATTTAGAACCACATCCACGAATAAAACAGCTCACTGATGAGGTATTACAGTACACTTCTGTTTCACTTCTGTGAAAGTGAAACCAATTCAGTTTCCATCCAGGACAACATGAATTTCCTGAACGTTGGCTCAATGCTTAGATTTTTTTTTCAGGAGGCTGATAAACATGCAAAAGAACTGATAGAAGAGGAGGAACGGCGTAAGGAGAAAACGGAGAAGAACAAGCGTAAGAAATTGGTAAGTGTCATTATTATTAGGATTTAACATTTTGAATGATGATGTGGATCACAACACATTTCTTCTCTCTGTTTCAGCGTAAAAAAGAAAAGAAACGGTTAGAAAAGGAGAATGCTGTTAAAGACATTTTACCTGTAAGTCTGGTTTTACTCATATGCTGTGAATTACACATAGAACCAGACAGTAAGGCCTTACACTAAGCCATGCTGATTACTTAAGTTTTTTTCTTCTCTTTTCATCATTATAGGAGGAAGAACAAGGGAAGTCAGACTCCTCAGAAAATCAAGAAGAAATTCCTGTTATTCAAAGTAATGCAGATGCAAATGATTCTCCCGAATCTGGTAAAACACAAAATGGAAATGAGGCAGCTGCATGTGATGAGAGCAGTGGTGATAATAAAGAAGAAAGTCTTGCAGAGATTAATGAAACAGAAGATGGGGAGCATACGGTTTGTTTTACATTTCTGTTGGTCACATTTCTGTTGGTCACATCGTTTGTTGTCTTTAAATTTACTTTTTTTTACACTAGTGCAAACAAATTAGTCATAACATAGACATAAAGTAGAGCGCTTTGAGCGGTGGATGAATTTACATGTCTATCTGAAGTCTGATTATTAGTGTGATCCAAGCTATTGCCACAGTCTGTCTTACCTTTAAACAACCACCTTGTGTTTCATTGTCTTCAGCAGGATTTGGATTTTAATAATTCACTTGCTTCTATGGCAAAATCGGAGGAGACGTGTAACCAGAGGCCTGCGAGAGACAGAAAAAAGAAAAAAAACAAATTACAGGAAGTTCAGCAGTCCAAGGAGATAAAAACAAAAATTGTGGAGAAATCTGAAGTACAAAAGAAGAAGGACGAGAAACATGAACCTAATAAACAGGTGGGAACACTGAAAACACAGGATTAGTAGTTCTTTAAGGTGTAATCTTATCAAAATGATTATTAATTAATTGACAGATATTTTGCCACGCTTGAGTCACACCAGACAATGGCAACTAACTAAAATACAACACTATATTAAAGGTGCTATTAATAACATCCAGCCACTAGACGTCTCATTCTCCCTCCACTGTTCCATTGCATTTACTTCACAACAAGTCGTTGCCAGGCACTTACTGTCAGTCTCAGCCTGTTTTTTCCACACTAACTGACGACCCACAGATACCACGTGATACCAACATTGTTACTACTGTTACTAATACTGTTACTTTACAAACCTTGTTAGAAGTGGGAGCCAAGCGTCCGATATCTGCCACAGAGATAAAACATCCATTTTGGACCCGCCAGAATTTTTAATGTTATTAATTTACACGACACAAAAGCCCTACTTTTATCCAGCACTTTTCTAAATGTTCTGTAGATGTATTATTTTAATATATTTTGAATCAGTTTTGTATAAATGATTAATCTGCATAAAAATGTTATTAATAAGACCTTTTAAATTATCATCAGCCTAGGAACATTTTTCCTATGAAAGAGTCTTTTCAGTTATATTTGTTAGGGATGCGCCAACATCGGGGCGATACTGACTGACAAAGCTGGATCAGATGTGTGTGACAATGGGGCCGATCTGTTAAATTCAATTATGTTTACGCATTATGTACTGTAATTTTTAATTTTAATTCCTGTTTAAGCTTCAACCAATTTGTTGCTGCATTAAAAATATCTATACTTGTAAATCTTGATCATTTTGAAGATTTTGTACCAAGTTGCTGGTGTACAATTTAATGAATGAACAGTTCAGTAAGTATACAGTATTTCTACATATTTATGTTCAATTTTGTTTAACAAAGTAATGTTTAAGTCAAGCCTGATGTTGCCTTATACATAAAAGAATGAATCGTTGGTTGGTATCGGCTGATACCCAAAGCCCAGGTATCAGGACTGAAAAAGTCAGATTGGTGCAGCCCTAATATTTGTGAATGCACCTTTTTATTTTATGTGGTCCAACAATAACTGGTTGGGCCCAGGATTGTAAATTAGCACCAGCCACCAACCAAATGCTGGGAAAATATGCAAGTGGCTGCTAGATTTGCTTAACTCACCAGCCAAAAACACAATGGTAATCTGTTTAGCGGGTGGTAGAGTTTGGAATCTACCAGCTTCAATGGACAAAAAAAAGTTAATTTCCAACCCTGGTTTAGCTTAAAATCATCATAACTTTGTGTTTAACATAAACCAACATGCACATTTAGCATTTCCTGTAGTGCTTGGCATGCTTCATAAACTGTGTGGACGATAACCTTAACAGAAAACAATGGACTCTGCTGCAGAAGAGTTGTCAAAAAGAAGCAGAGAGCTTGCTGGTAAGTTATATTTTTCATTAATATCACTGAGACTGACAAAAGAAAACATTAAAGTACTGAAGCAGACACAACTGTCATTGCTCTTCCTTTCAGTTATTGGAAATCGTTTGGCTGCCTCTGGAGAGTATGAGATGGCTGTGAAATACTTTACTGATGCCATTAAATACAACCCAAAGGAATTTAAGTAAGACATGGACTTGAATTGACTTCAGACTTCATGTAAGCTCACAGAAGTGGTGGCTATCAGTGACCAAGAATTACATTTACTGTGTTTCAGGTTATTTGGAAATCGGTCCCTGTGTTATGAAAGAATGCAGCAGTATGAAAACGCTCTCAGGGATGCTGATCTAGCACTCTGCATGGAGCCAAACTGGATAAAAGGTTTATTTAGGAAAGGAAAAGCTCTCTGTGGCCTCAAGGTAAGTCACTGCTCCTGTATCCAGTTAACCTCGCTTATAATGATCCTTCCATGCACTTTTAATGTTTTTTTTTTTAATGTATAGTATATCTTATAGGGCTGTCTAAATTAACGTAAATTTGTTTCAATGTCACTAATTTCTTTAACGCAACTTGCAATTTTTAGGTTATAGTGAGCTCAAACGAGTAAAAATAGTGGCATCATATGAAACTAGAAAACCTAAAGAATCCATTGGCACCAGCCTATCTACCATGTCATGCTGGCTTGTGAGGAAGGAGGTTAAATAACGCTCCAAACGTATGTTAAATTTTGGCGAGGAAAAACTTGCATGGCAATTTTCAAAGGGGTCCCTTGACCTCTGACCTCCAGATATGTGAATGTAAATGGGTTCTCTGGGTCCCCACCAGTCTCTCCTTTACAGACATGCCCACTTTATGATAGTCCCAGTCAGTCTGGATCAAGTCATAGTCAAGTCAGCACTCTGACACACTGACAGCTGTTGTTGCCTGTTGGGCTGCAGTTTGCCCTGTTATGATTTGAGCATATTTTTTATGTTAAATGCAGAACCTGGGAGGGTTTCTGGACAATATGTCATTGTTTTATGTTGTTAATTGATTTCCAATCATAAGTATATACACACATTTACATAAAGCAGCATATTAGTCCACTCTCATGTTGATAAGAGTATAAAGTACTTGACAAAGCTCCCTTTATGGTACATTTTGAACTGAGTGTCATTATTTTGCAATCAGTCATGATTAACTGTGGACAGTCATGATTAAATGCTTTAATTGACTGACAGCCCTACTCTCTTCATATTGCAACAGGCTTGACATTTTCAGAAATGTCAGAAACCTAATATTGATAATACAAAGGTGTGAGATTATTACTAAATATTTTTGTTTGCAAGTCAGTAATTTCTGCTTTTAATAGTAGTACCAAATAAACTCTCTACAATGCTACTTCTTAATTTTCTTTTATTGGTTTATTTAAGATATTTAAATCCTTACTGGTGGCTGATTGCTCTCCTTGCTCTTCTTCACCAGAGATACTACGAGGCCTCGCTGATCTATAAGGAGGTGTTGCAGCTGGAAAGTTCGAGCACTGAAGCCATGCAAGAGCTGAAACGAGCACAGACATTGCACCTTATGGTAGGAGAAGCTGATGTTTGCAACAGTTTACAAGGCAAAACAAAAGACTGTCACTCTTTAAAGTGGGAAGTGAGAAGAAGCAGTAGAAAATCTTTACAACCTCTGAGAACGTCCAATGAAAGTTGCTTGTTCCTGTGCCAGGTTTATATTTCACTCAGTAGTTTCAGTTCATGTTTGTATTGGGCATTCATGTTTTTATTGTTCATTTCTTCCTATGGATGGAGAGGTTTACAAGCCCAACACCTTAAGGACCATTCCTACCAGCCCGACACAAAGAATTATAGGCGATGAAGGCCGACTGTTGCCTCGCCTCACGTTGCCTTTGTCTTGGCAGACAAATTGCACTTGAATACACCGCAAAGACGACACCCAACAGCCGACGTCCACATATATTCTACACCTGCCTGAGAGGAAATAACAGCAGGCAGCAGTCGTCCGTATTTGTCATTCAAAAAGGGAAACTGGAAGACAGAGAACAGTAGATATACATGCTGTTGTTAAGTCATGATAAATTGAGGAGAGCCTTCTGTGCGTGTCCTCTTGACTTTACTCATTGGTTTGCTATCCTCACTTCCCTTTCTCTTCTTGTGCACCGATTGGACCTCCGACATGAGCAGACTAAAGCTGACAGTGCAAAAAGTAGGCCGACAGCCCCTCACCGGCAGCACCAAACCGTCCGACGGCTGACTGCAAGCTTGGTGTGTCAGTGCCTTTAGTTGCAGTTGGGGTGAATTTACCAAGTCTCAGTTGGAGTGGATTAGATGCCTTTTATCTGCTAGTTTTTGGTTTGAATTGTAGCTGCTAATAGACAATGTCAGTATGTCAGTCCTCCATGGCTTTAATATCTGTACGCTGGTATCATGTCAGCTCAGGAGGTTGTCTTTGTACATTCATTTTAGGAAATGGGATTCACCTGGGCGCAGAGCTCTGAGGCCTTGAAAACGCACGCTACGTTAGAGGAAGCTGTCGAAGCTCTATTTGGTGATGACAATAAGCTGGGTCCTGGAGGTAAACGTCACAAAATGTTCCTCAGAGTTGAAAAGATGACCCGAATCTTCAGTGACGTTCTGGTATTTGAACGGTGTTATTGGCTCTCTTCAGATGCCGGTGCCAGTTGGGACAACGCAGACCAACCAGCGGTGCAGGAAAACAACGATGACGACGAGGGAGAGTGGATTGTCCTACAAACTAGTCGTTCTAGAACGCAGCAGGTCAAAGAGTCTGATGCTTTTGGCCTCAGCCGATCGAAATCTCAGTCACCGATGCCTCATTCAAAGAATTCTGTGAAACCGTAAGACTGCGTATCATTAATGTGAATTTTTTACATGTATTTTAAAATGAAAAATGTTACCTAATACAGTGGCTCCCAGCCTTTATTTGGCTTGTGATCTCTTAAAGTGAAACAGTGACTGTGTTTACATGCACACTAATGTTCTACTGTTATTCAGAATATGACGACATGACAAATTTGAGTGGGTCACGTAAAGAGCATATTCTGTTTGGCTATTCTTAATTAGGCCTTATTACGAACAGAGCATTTTCCGATCAATACATGTGGGATGTGCTGAGATTATTCATGTTTTAGGAGCAGTCTATGGACATGTCTACCGTGTATTTAGAATATTTGACAGCATTTTGTGACACACGGCCCGTGTTTGTAGAGATGTATGCCCAAAAGAAAAGCCCACATTTCTGGTCAGAATGGGAAACACGCCTGCTGTTAAACATTCTGAAAGTCTTCGATATCAGCAGGTTTTTGGATATGCGCAAATATCACAACACAGGCCTTTTCAAAAAGGTGGTTGAAGGATGAAAGAGGGAAGCTGTGTTTGCTCGGTCAAACAAGTCTACCACAATATGCATGGCTGCATTTAAACGGGAACATTAGCGGGATATCCACGTTTGTTAGCCATGTAAACAGCTCGGTAGGATTATTGTCTTTTCAGAATAAGGCCAAAAAAGAAAATATTTTGTGCTTGTAAACTTAGTCAATGCCTATTGTGTACCCTCACCGCAGGTTGCATCAGATTGTAGTCTTTTTGGAAGTTTTAGAGGCCTGAAGGTATCTTTTTTTTATGAAAAATTTGAAATTATTTGTGCAGTATGTTTTTAAAGATTTCTCATGCCTCATCCTCAGAGAGAGAGCTGCTGTCTCACTTTGGATGCTGGAAAAGTTGAAATATGCACAGATGTACAACAACTGTTAGTTCATCATTTACTGCTGTGTATTTGTGTGTTTTGCAAACAGGAAGTCTTTAACAGGAAGTGTGCAGCATGATTCCAATACCAAATTACAATTAGGGATTTACATTTACTAACCAAAATTTAAGCCGACTGGCCTTTGCACCATTGAGTCAGAACAGATGTTAATGTGAAGTGTTCACAGATTTGGTAAAGGGTTTTCAGGATAATTCGCTGTATTGTACCTAGAGTGCAACATCGGTTTAAAGGGTTGTTTTTTGTGCGTTTTCTCTGAAGGAACATTGTCTCTGTTTGGGTTGGCTCTCTGGCTCCTGCTGTCACCTACTCAACACTCCATGAGCTCTTCAGCAGGTAAAGTACCTGATCTCCTTCACGCCTCCGACCATGTTTGATGATTTCAGGACTTTGGCAGAATCAGATGAGTTTAGTTTCAGAGGAGATTGAGAAGAATGAATAATGGCAGTATTGAGTAGGGCTGCAACTAACCATTATTTGATTAATGTTTATTTTCTGTTCATCTATTAGTTGTTTGGTCTATAAAATGGTGAAAAGTGTTGATCAGTGTTTCCCAAAGCCCAAGACGACGTCCTCAAATGTCTCATTTTGTCCACAACTAAAATATATTCAGTTTACTGTCATAGGAGTAAAGAAACAAGAAAATATTTATAATTTTGACTTTTTTTCTTATAAAATTACCCAAAAGATTAAGTGATTAAAATAGTTTGTAATTAATTTGATAGTTAAGAACTAATCAAATAATCGTTGCTTTGAGTATGCAGAATAAAAGCAGTAAATCCAAAATGTACTCATACAATATGAGTTTTTGGATCGTTCGCTCTCATTTAGTGTCGTCAGAGTACTGGAATTTCTAACGTAGATATAATACTGTGACAAATACCATTATTCTATACCATTTTTGATATTATGCAGGAAAACTGACAACATTGAGGTCATAAAATTTCAGATTTTCATTAAAAGATAAAAAAGAGAGGAGTGAGCAGAAAGTGCAGCTGGTGCAGCTGGTATCTGTGTATTGATACTGCAGAGCATCCGAATATTCAGTACTGATATGTATTTGATATTTTTGACAACACTACTCACACTTTAGCATTTAATTCAAAATAAAAAACTGTATTATGCATAAACTGAAATATTGATGCTGTGTTCTTGGAATTCGACCACCAGAAGGCTGAAATGTGTCGACTCTGAGCTTGTTATCTATTTATTGCTGCTGAAGTGATGTGTAGGCTGCATTTGCTCTTATTGACTCAAGGCAGTGAAGTAAATTGCCCTCCAGGGATGTTAAAGGTTTCAGCTCATGTGCTGCTTTCACTCTCTTTCCACTCTCTCAGAGCTGGGACGGTCTACGGCATCAAGATGCTGCTGGAACACCAGTGTGCATTTGTGAACTACACCAGAAAAGAAGACTGTGACCGAGCCATCCAGTGTATTAATGTATGTATCTGTTTACTTTGAATGATATTTACATAGTATTTGTTCAGGTAAATAGCTGATGTGACAGTCTTGAACCACTCACAGCTGTTGAAATGGTAGACCAAGCTTATGTCATGATGCGTATTGTGATATATATTGCTGTAGACAGCAGTCTTCATTTAGAAAAAGGAATGACCTGGTTAAAAGGCATGTTGTCCATCCACTATCAGCAGAAAAGTGTTTATTACTCTAACAATGACCTAAATCTTCAGCTGGAGCCACAAGAAAAGATTTGTAGGTTCTTAAAGACACATTGATTTATATTAACAGGCAAATATAAAATGTTCCTGTAAGAAGTGCATAGTTTAGAAATAAATCAGAAAATATTTTAGCGCATCTACAGTATATTCAAAACCTGATAGGTGGCAGAAATTTCTAAGTAGAGCAGGAAGTTTGAAATTTAGGGCAGCTTATTTTTGATCGTGTGTTATTAAAGCAGTGACTGACAACTGCAGCTCTGTAACTCCTTAAAGTTATTCATCCTTTAAAGTCTGTCTGCTTCTCTAAAACTGTCGATTATTTTCCCATCACACAAATCAACTCAGACATAAATCTTATCAGTTGTTTCTCATTTTGTTTTCTCAGCTGTGTAGCTCTTCAGTACAGCTCTGCTGGGCCAAAGATGTTAAAGCTGGGGGAGGCAGTTTATTTTGGCGTTATTAGGCAAACATTTCATAATAATCTTTAAGCATATTGTAATTCAGATGATAAGCCAGGGTAGGCAGTTTCCTGGAAAAAAGCAAGAATAGTTAATAGTTATGTGGCGGCAATTCTGTGAGAATTACCATCCTGTTTTCTTTTACAAACTCGTGGCCTGTAAAGCCCTTTGAGATGACACACTGTGATTTGAGGCTGATATCAAAATATAGTGCCTACCGCTGCTTTAAATGTCTGTTTCTTCTTCAGGGAATGGTGGTAGAGGGCGCTCCACTCGCAGTGCGATATCCCAATAAATTCCTCAGTGGACTTGGTATGTCCAGATCGGCCACCGCGGACCCCTTTTCACGCCTCGGGTAAGAACATGCTATTATTCTCCCTCACACTCTTGGCTTACAAGGTTAAATTTTACTTTTCCTTAAGTGTAATGAGATGCGATTATTGTCAGTTGGATATTGTTGTACAACTTTATTGTTGTTGATTTTTATAGAGTGCTACGGGAATGAGTCCTAAATCCCAGGAACGAGTTAGCATTTCGCCTGGAAGTCAATGGCTGAAGAGATTTTAATCTTTTGTTCTGCGATGTAAAATGTCAGTAAATATCCTACTTTTGAATTCTGATGCCTTTTTGTCTTAAAAAAGACGGTTGCTAACAAGTGGCTAAATGACACTGCAGTAATCCAAAACCCAGTGGAACAATCTCATAGGCTTTTTGTAGAGGGAGCCGGGGTGATGCTGACTTCCTGGAATGCCTACAAAAATACATCATCCCTGGTGTACTCTATAAATGCAAAGTATAAAATAAGTAGTATTACTGTCTTTGTTCATATTAGTTATTATCATTATCTAGAGGTCATTTCAGGCCTCCTTATCCTATAAATGACTATGCTTTAAAGCATTTAAACCCCCCTCCCTGTAAATTTTGACATACATCCCTTGAATTTAAACGTTTTTTCTTGTCGTTGCAGCCCATACAAGAAGGAGTGCTTTTTCTGGAGGACCACAGGCTGCACAAGGCAGGACTGCACCTTCCGTCATGTCCCAGAGCACAAGAACATCGACAAGGACAAATTCACCAGTAGACTGGCAAATGTGAACATGTAGGAAATCAAAAATGACAAGCATGTGTTGTTTCCTTTGACATTGACACAGTGGTGGTGCCAAACTGGGCTGCTTTTAGCTGCCTCTATTTCAGTTCTTGGTTTTTGTGATATTTCGGCTGCGAAAAAATACTATTTGTGTTTAGATTAAGTTCATGATGGCCCACCATTGTTGTAAGAATACGAAGGACACATCAAACATTATACTACTGCATTCTAGTAATAATTATTGTGCTTTGAGCATTCCTTTACAATAGGTTTTTTGTCAGGGATTATTTGTGATTAATCTGTTTAAAGATTGCGTTAGAATACTTGATTTTTTTACTTTGTTGCTTCACTTTGTTTTAAAATAGATTAACAGATTTTTCTGTTGAGTTTTCTGTTTCGTCACCAGGAGGTGGCACTGTTACCTTTATCCCTCAACTTTGGGGCTACAAACTATTCTGCTTTAATTTTAAAGGCTGTGAGTGATGAGTAGTTATGCTATCGGCACATTGAATGTGCCATGTTTAATTTGAAACTGTGCACTGTAAGTTGATTGCTGGGGCATTGTGTTTGTTTAATGTGTGGGGCGGTTGAGTTCAGTAGTTATGTATATTATGTTTTAATCTTGTAATGCCATGTCTGTTGGAGGATCAGTTTAGTGATGTTTGGACACAAACCGTCATACATATAAGTGCCTTTTAGTAGCACTGGCTGCAATTTATCGTGGGTCAGCCCCTAGGAAATTAAAGCCTCAACTGTAAGAGTGTTAATGCCATATGTTAATAGACAGTACAAAACCAAAGACGTGGTGTAGGTGGAACAGTGTAGATGGACCTGGATATGACTCACTACAAAGAATATTAAAGACAGCCTCATTATAAGCTGCATAAGGCTAAAGCATGATTTGTGAGCTGGATTATTCAAGCCTCAGCATGTATCTCAATGTAATTTGGGACATCACTATGAGGTCAGAGGAAATCATGACTTGGAGATGAGAGGCCCAGTGGTTTGTCACTGTCCCACCAATAAACCATCACCAGATTAATCGCTGCAGCAGCTGTGTATCCTGTTGCGGTGTCCTTGAGAGAAAAACCCTCATCTCAGGTCAGCCTGTGTTAGAGTAAAGTGCCAGTTAAACGCCTGAAAAGTAACTATTGTCCCTGAGATTTTATCTAAAGCGAGGTTATTCTAAGCCTAAAATGCCTCCCTTCAATCTCCCTGACTGTGTCTCGTCTCCTGTTAATGTGGGTGGGATTTGTGTAGATCCCTCTCCCCTAAAACCCAGCAGGTTTGGTATTTGAGCATTTCAAGGTCACTTTTGTGACTCCTGTTATGCAATGTTTGGGGTGTGAATTACAAAATGTTCCCAAAGAGTTGAATAATTACCTAAAGGAAAAAAAACACTAGGTGGAAAAAAAGTTGAGGCATTAATCTGAAAAGTGCTTAGTCTTGACCTTACAGGCAGAGCAGCTGTACTCATGGGCATTAATTGGCTGATGGTGGCATACCACACAAAGCCCTTCTGATCTGTGTGAGATCTGAGAGCATGAAAGGCCTGTAATACTAATAACATGAACTCTGGTTGAACCCATAGAAAGTACTGGGACATTACAGACTTGCAAAATGGGTCTATCTATGTTTAATCTTACTGGTCCGCTCGGCTTTGCCCCGCTAGAAACCTGTTCAAATGCAGATAAAGACTGATAAGAGGTTAGCGTTCATCAACATCCCGCCACTCCCGGGCCCCGGACAAAGCCAATCCCTTACTTAACTAAAGCAAACACCAGGAAGATTAAGTGCATCTTGTTAAAAGGCTGCACGGTTTGAAGAGCTTTCTACAGATTTCTCTCCCTCCCAACAGGAGGAAAAAGAGAACAAGAAAACACAGTAACAGAAATTAACCAGCAGACATGACATGTTGCTCTCCCACTCCTTGCTTTTTGATAAATGGCTATACAGCAAAAATCCTCCTCGCTCCCTCTCTAGAGAAGTTTCGAAGTGGAGTAATTGAGTGCATTGCTTTTAGCACGGGGATATATAATCAGATTTTTATTCTAATTCTGTGGTTTCTCCCCGCTGGTAAATAAACTACTGATGTGACATGAGGGAGTAGCTGACTCACGCTGTATATCAACGTCTGATTTGTTTCTCAGGAAGCCAAAATAAATGCTCCACTGCATCTTTGCTGCCGCTCAGCTCAAACTTCATAACCTTCCCAGCAGGGCTGCTGCTGTGTGCTCGTTCACTTTTAAAGGAACGACACTTCAAACATATCAGTTGTCTTTGCAGTACAAAGGCCAGAGAAAGTATTTATTCAATCAGCTTCTCATTATGACTAATTTGGTCCTAGATGAGCAAAGTTGCCAAAGTTGGAACAGTTTTAGTTCATTTCACACCACTGTTTTGTCTGTTTTCATCTGTGCTCGTCTCTGGTTTTTGAGCGTTAAAATCTAAAAAAAAACTTAAAGGACCAGTATGTAACATTTAGATCAGGGGTGGGCTGAACTTACTCCTCTAAGGGTGATTTTCCCTTCAAAACTTTAACTTTAGTTTATTTATTATGGAATATTTACAGAGATATATAAATACTCAAGACCTACTCAAGTTTTAAGGGGTTTTAAGACATTACATTACCAAGATTTTTGGGTCATAATGTTTTAATATAATATATGAAAAGACACCTTATCCATTTCTCATTCTCTTTCATTTTCCATGAGATAAAACATTTGAAGAATGAAGATTTTGTTGTCTCTTATAAAAAAAGACCAATAATTTATGAAGTGACTGATCTATAGTATTCTTTACTTTAAAATGTATATATTTAATTTTGGACCAAACTCTTGTGTCTGCAGATTGTAATGAGTGTGATAAAACTGAAATCAACAAGATATTACGATGGTAGACTCACACAATGAGGAGGCATCTGGTTCCCTGCAGTCTCTTCTCAACCGTTTGCTGGATCCCTTTGTTGCACTGTGAAATGAATACAGTAATTGTCACAATGAGAAATTGACCTTTCCTTTAATCTAGACAGAGGCCCCCTTAACAAGTTAAAATAGCGCAAACCCAATTAGGGAATTGATTGCTTGCTTTCATTTTCCTCATTTGCATCAGGGTCATATAGAGAAGATAAATTAATGTCTAGTCTTTTGTCCACACCGTCGCTCCTGGTTGTGGAGTAGCTATGGCTTAGAAATGAGCAGGAGAAAAGTCTTTTGTCTACCCTTGAATAACTCATCTCTGATAATCTGCTGTTAAACACCTACAGAAAGAAAGACCTGCAGGAGATCAATAAGTCCTCACTGTCATACTGCTGTATGAATACATGCAAGTTTTTAATGTTAATAATACATCAAGTTATGGTCATATTTAACATCTTACTACAGGTTTCAAACGTGATGATCAAAAACTCAGCTTGTAAAGACTCAAAGGATACCCTTTTTTCCCCTCATTCTCAACAAATCCCATGAAAAGACCAAAATTAGCAAAGCATTAATCCATCTCTCAACAGTTTTTTACTTCTCTATCTTCTCTATCCTACCAGGCTTATTCATTTCCTAAAACTGCTGTGGCACCGTAGTTTTCAGCAAACACTCAAATACTTAGTAATGCACATGTTGGGGACTATTTTCAGCTGTGGATTAATACACATTCGGTGCACTTGTGAGTATTTACAGCAGCAGGACGGTGTGCTTGGGTGTGAGGCAGAATAAACAGTGCCCATGTTTGTTTTTTACACATCAAAGTCTGTTTACAGGTCTTGGGAGTACTCAGACTGGATGTAAGAAGTGGACGTAGTCACTGTGACTTCACCCATTGGTTTGTGGACTTCAGTTTTGAAGTGTCACGGCATGTGGGCTGTCGCCATCTTGGTTTTTGCAACCAGAAGTGAAACAAGAGGGAGCTACAACCAAACACTGAATTAGACATTTTAAGGTATCCAAAACACACCGTGAAAGAGTTAAAGTTGTAAGACATAAACACCAACAACTCCCAGACCAGACAACGCCTTGGTAGCGACCCATCAATCACAAGGTAGCCACGCCTGAAATCATCCCCTGCTTTATGGTCTATTAGACTCTAAATGGGACCATAATTTACTAAATGATCATCATGCTGTATTGAAGAAGACTTGAAACTAAAGACTGAGACCATAAATTCATGTTTACAGTGTTTACTGAGGTAATAAATCAAGTGAGAAGTAGGCTCATTTTCTCATAGACTTTTATACAATCAGACTTCCTGTAGCAACCAGAGGAGTCGCCCCCTGCTGGCTGTTAGAGAGAATGACAGTTTAAGGTACTTCAGCACTGGCTTCACTTTTCAGACCCAGAGTTGTCCACTGGCATAACACACCGGAATGTTCCACCAAACTGTTGGCGACCAAGTTGCATTATGGGTAATGTAGGCTCCAGGTTTGATGATGAGAATGTGTGGAATAAAAAAAAATATATCTGGTTCAAATTTTGATTTAAAAACTGACTGTTGTAGAATGCAATTCTAGATCAGTGCAGCACTCTTAAAATAAGATAACCTGTCATCCAGTGTAACTGTGTGACTAATGTGTTTTTAATAGATTTTGACAACAATGATGCTCTATGGCGCAGAGGTTTACGATATTTCAACAACACTTGTGGGATCAGTTCATTGTTGGTTTTGGTTGTTTCATCTGATTTGTTGACAAAAAAATATATAAACTAAACTTAGACTTGTAAACATTTTAAAAATCTAAAATAATACAGAATGGTTTAAACAATGATGAGCAGTAATGTAATGATTACAATAGGTGTAGTTAATGGGTTAACACATAAAAACACTGGTATGATCACTGTAACATCCTTGTTTTCATTTTTCAATGTTCAATAAAACTGTTTGCATCCATAATGTACACTCCTGTTTCCTTACATCTGAATACATTATTAAGGAGTGCAGGTTTTTATGTGTATATGTGAACGTTTATGTTCCCCGTCAGAGACTGTAGGCTGACAGGGAGGATAATGGCACTGACTCCCTTTGTCGTCTTCCCTGATAAATGGCAGTTTAAAGGTTGAATCTCACATCTCTTTCATCTCCTTCAGACGTGCACAGGCACAAATCCTAAGCGTTGTCACTTTATTTTGGTCTTTGTCTCTGTGATCGATTGAGAAATGTCCTATATGGGAGCAAAGTGTCATTAACATGATTAGAGGCTTGTAAACAAAAAATGGCCTTTGGCTTTCTCAAGGCATTGCTGCACACAGTGATGTAAAGCTGGGCATGCTTCAACTTGCGTTTCCTTCAAGTATTTACGTGACCTAATGGGGCAAGAAAAATGTGGCCTGTGTGTGTTGTAATCATTAAAACCTGCAGTCAGGTTGTATTTCATTTTGCTATCGACCTACATATCTGGAGGTAACATGTTCAAGGGCGTGAAAAATGTCACAGCCTGTAAATCCTCTCATTGTTGCCTCAAGGAGTTTGACTTCCAATAATTGATGCCCACTTCCATACATCACCGCTGCTCATTCCTGCAGAGCTGTTAATGCTAAATCTCACACAGGCCTCTTTCACACATTGTCCAGTGATGTTTTGTGTCGCTCATTTTTCAAAAAAAAAAAAAAAAAAACACAGATTGACCTCCACAGCAGTGGACTAAATAATGTCACCATTAATCTGCAGGTTATTCCTCGGACTATAATTTATAACAGGAGACACTTGTAATAAAACCTTGCCCTCCAGGCTTTTACCAAACTGCGTGCTTCCTGTACAAATGAAACCTGCTTCCTTTAATACAGATAATGCTGAGTGGCATGTCAGCTCAGCTCAAGTCTTTGGTGTTTATAAATGGACGAGGAAATATAATTCATCGCCGATCGATGTAGTCAAATTTATCTTCATTACCGAACCAGTTTGCGCCACCAAGCTTTATTGTTTAAACACCTTTAGTTCGAGTTAGACATGGCAAACAAGGCGGTTTGCTTTGTAGTGTTTACCACCCATTTAAGAAGCACTGAGGAGGCTGTTTATCTCTTTTCTGGTTATAAAGGCGGTGTAGCGACCAGGATGTCTGGGACGATTTAAGACTTCCTCCTGCTTGCCCGCTTGGTTTCCCTGCTTGAAAATGCTGCAGAGGATCCATCTATTCCTCCCGTTGTAATGAACCTCCCTGGGGGCCCGGGCGCACCATGTGAAGACGCCTTAGTACCAGAGCGATTCATTACCGCGGAAATGTGAGCTTTTGTTCCGTTTTCTGCAGAGCCCCATTAATCTTGGGCTGCCTCCTGGCATGCAGGCCAGGTACTGCTTAGGTAATTACAGTTAATCATCATTCAGACGTGCACATGGACCGCGGGCTCCTCAGTGGCTTCCACACAGGGGCAAATCTTCCCCTTGCACTCTTGTTTACCCCCCTCCTACTGTACAAGCGTCCCAGTTGCACCACAAAGAAGCCTCATTTCTTTATCTTTTGTCCTGGTAACTGAACTGTGAGTGTTTTGGTAATTGTGACCAGGAAGATTTGGCTCCAGTTGTGCAGCAGCCTCCCCTACACAAACAAGTAAACATCCCCGCTCCGCCTCCCCTGGCCCCCCCTTCAAACATTTACACTATCCAGCTGTCGATGTTGCACAGTTACCGGAGCCTACTGTTCACCTGCCGTTCATGATTGCCATTAATGGACAGACTACAAGATGGATGATTTTCAGGGGCAACAAGCAGAAGCAGACCATCTGTATCTCGACAGAGGGACAACACAGGGATGGATAACTTCATCACCCAGGTTTCCTACTGAAGACACAGAGAGCTTTGATAGCTGAAAAGTTTATATTTAGAGTAGAGCTGTCAATTTATTAAAATATTTAATCGCAGTTAATTGCAAATGAATCACACGTGTTCAAAATGTACCAACCATGTCACAGGTTAGCACATTGACATGGTTGGCAGAATCATGGGTCCCCATAGAACCCATTGTCATTCACATGTCTTGAGGTCAGAGGTCAAGGGGCCCCCTTTGAAAATAGCTAGTTTTTCCTCTGCAAAATTTAGCATAACATTGGAGGATAATTTCGCTGCCTTGCGTGGTAGCTAGTATGACATGGTTTGTATCAATGAATTCATTAGGTTTTCTAGTCTCATATGATGCCAGTGTCTTTAGTCTAGCTCTAAAACTGAGCCGACTACAACCTAAAAATTGAAAGGTGCGTTAATGTGCTAAAGAAATTAGTGGCGTTAGTGTTTGCTGTAATGCTGTAATGTGTTTTGCTGCTGTAATGTGTGAATTTCCCCACTGTGGGACTAATAAAGGAATATCTTATCTTATCTTATCTTTACATGTTAACATTGACAGCCCTAATTTAGAGCTAAGATAATAAATATATCAATCATTTAGCTGAATGGCAAAGAATTAATCTGCAACAATATTTAAGTAACTTTAATTTTGGGTGGATGAAATTATGTACATATTGGTATTTACGGTCTCCACCATGAGATTAACATTTGTGTTTTTTTAAAAGTCTTGACTACTATTGATAGCTTGTCCTGAAATTTGGTACAGTCATAAATAACTGTGATCCTGATTTTCATCTAGCACCATCATTTTGTCAAATTGTCAGATACTTCAGTTTATGATCAAATATCTGCAAAACTACTGCCATTTTCATCAGCAGCAGCTGTTCTTTGTCACTGTGACGTCTTCCATTGGTTTGTGGACTGCCATTTTGAGGCCTTGAGTTTGACATTTTGGCCGTCGCCATCTTGGTTCGTGGCTGTCGCTATGTTGGTTCTTTGCAACCAGAAGTGACAGGAGAGGGTGGAGCTAAGTACAGCCCAACGCTGAATAAAACATTTTAGGCGACCACAATGTTGCAATTAATTTTCAAAGTGAAAACACACTGAAAGGGTTAAAGTTGTAAGACGAAAACACGGACAACTCCCAGACTGGACAACGCCGTGGAAATGACCTGTCAATCACAAGGTATCCACGCCTTGAAGCATCCCCTGCTTTATGGTTTGACTCTAAACGGGACCATAATTTACCTAATGAACATCATGCTGTATTGAAGAAGACTTGAAACTAGAGATTGAGACCATAAAGTCACGTTTACAATGTTTACTGAGGTAATAAATCAAGTAAGAAGTAGACTCATTTTCTCATAGACTTCTATACAATCAGACTTCCTGTAGCAACCAGAGGAGTCGCCCCCTGCTGGCTGTTAGAGAGAACGACAGTTTAAGGTACTTCAGCATTGACTTCACTTTCAGTCCTGTAGGTTACTGACTGTTTAGTACTAATTAGCATGCTAACGGGCTAAATTCTGATGATTAACATGTTTAACATTGTACCCGTTAGGATGTTAGCATTGTTATCATGTTGATGTTAGCATTTAGCTCAAAGTAACAGCCTCAAAGAGTGGCTAGCTGTTGATCAGACAAAATATGTAATTCAACTATGTCAATGATTGTTATTATTATAGTAAAGCAATAGAGTACAATGCAAGCTTGGCTGCTGGTAGATTTGGCTGGAAGTGTAATAATATTACACAATATATTAATATTTATTATATACTGCAATTCTATGGGAAAAGAAGATTTCCACTCTGAGAATAATAAAGTATTTCTTTTGTCATTTAACGTTTATTATTCAGCATCTCTAAAAGATTCATTCAGTAAGACGGTTATGATTTAAAAAAAAATAGATGGCATAGAGGAAAAAAGTGTCACCAGTGTATTTTCTTTTTTTGGTGTACCATTGTTTGCATTCAGCTTTACGTTAAACTCCACATACAGGTGGAGAGAAAGGTCCTGGTAATATAGTAGGAAAGATAAACAGGGAGATATCCTGACAAAGACCAGTTTGTTCACCCACTGTAGGAGGAAAGGTACCACAATGTGTGTTAAGGGTCACAACTCTCATTTTGACGGCTGGATGTTGATGCAAAATTGTGGCTTAAGACAGAAGCCTTTACAAAAAGATTCTGTTAGTTGTTTGCTGTAAAACCTTATCTTGAAAACACAAATGCTCTAGTTTTATTCTGCTATGAGTCATCTTGTGAGAGAAATATTTTGTTTTTCTTTTTACAACGAAACCCTTCAGCCGTGTAGTTCCCCAGAAGACCATCCAGTCAGTCAGCCATCCATTCAGCACATTAAAAAACACAAGCATCAAGGGAAACGGTGAAGACTCTTGATCAGCTCGCTGTCGCACATTCCTCTAAAGACCAGCCACAAGCTCTCGGGGTATTGATTAACATTTTAGATATGAGCAAAGAAGAGAATCAATATGTGCTGTCCTATTAGCAAAACGTGCCCTTAGCGGTTTGTTGTTTGTAATTTGAATGGAGATAAAGCCAGCGCTTAAAGGCTGCAGCAGTAAATGAGATAGTTTTAGTCTGGTTGACCTCCTTCAAGGAGAACAAAAGCAAACAAGACCGTGCTGTTGTTTGCTTTACTTGATAAAAAAGAAAACAAAAAGCAGAGATTGTAATGTTGGCAAAGCATGGGGCTCGTCTGTCGGAAATGAGGAATGAGTGAGGTTTGTTGTCTGCTGTCAGAGGAGGGACGAAAGCTTTTCTGAAGTTTGTTTCGCACCTGTTGAGTTGCGTAAACAGCAGAGAGAAGCTGGAAAACATCCTGACAGTGTTGTCATTCAGTGTTGAAGACACACGAATGCATGCATAGGAAAAAAATTAAAGGGTGCAGATTTTTCTGGTCTCTTCTTCCACATAAAAAAATTCCTGGAAGCCAAGAACCAAGTCTGTTTGGGTTAATTAGAAAGCTTGGAATGACTGCATGTTAGCAGACAAGATCTTTAAAGAGGAAATCGATTTTAATGACAACAAATCAGTGTGATGAACACACACATCTCCTGAAAATTATGTTCCCATACAATGAAGGAGGGAAACATATTTTCTTCATAGAGTACTTCTGTTTTTGTCAAACGTGTCAGAGAGGTGGATGGTCAACAAACACAGGACTTCAGGAGGCAGCTGTTAGTGTCCCATTTCAATCTAAATTTTAATCATGCTGCAAAGTAGTTTTGTTGTGTTTCAACTTAGTAGTAATTTTAAGCCAAAATATGATTTCTTTTTTTTTTCTTTTTACTAAACCTGCCTTGGGCACATAGAGACAGACAACCATTCAAAATCTCATTCACACCTACGGACAATTTTAAGTCATCAATGAACTTGCATGTCTACTGTGAGAGGAAGCAGGTGAACCTGGAGAAAACCAGTGAGGCAACAGTGCTAACCACTGCACCACCCTGCAGGCCCCATAATACAGTTCCCTAAAACATACTTGAGTTGTTTAGTTGTGTGGAAATGTCATTTTGTTGGAGACAGGGTTGCTGGTCTAGGGGCCGTCCAAAAAAAACTGAACTATCTCTGCCAAGGACTTGCAACACTGTTGAATACACCTTTTAAATTTTCTAAAGGTATGTTTCGAGCCCAACTCTCTGTCAGGTAGGCTACAGACGTATTAAGGTATAACAGAGAGACAATTTTAAACACAAACACATGAAACACTTTTTGCTAATGCTGAGCTCTGCAAGAGATAAATTATTGTCAACAAATTCCATGAAATCACCAAAACCAACCGTGAACTGAGCACCAACCTTTAAGCTTTCATTTATCAGGGGAGACAACACAGGGGGTCAATGCCATTATCCTGCCTCTCACCCTGCAGTCTCTGTGTGGCAACATAAACATGCACATATACGCATAATTCATTCAGATGAAAAGAAACAGCAGTGAACATCACGGATGCAGTGAGACAGGTTTACTGAAGATACGTTTGTGCAGAAACATAAAAAACATGGATGTTATAAGGAATACAGCAGTGTTCTGGCATTTTAAAGTACATTAACTACTGTAATATTTATATGGTTTTATGCATTTTTTTCTTCTTTCCATGTAACCAAGGGAAGAAACTGCTTTAAATGATACATGTGTGTTTATGAAAGCCTGATATATCTTATTCCCTCTACGCCATAAAGCCCTGTTGTTATCCAGCAACTATTAAAAACACATCAGTGAGCCACACGGGTGCACTGGCTGACATGTTCCTTCATTACCATGAGCACACTGCAGTTTATTTTGACTTAATTCCAGCAGCTATAAAACTAATGCACTGTAATTCATATATATCCCACAAAATCAATTTATATGTAATCAATGTAATTGTAAACAAGGAAGTAAAAAGAGCGACAGACGCTGGTTACGGAGGGGATTGGGATGGATGGGTGGGTCAAAAAATATCTAACTTTCACCCAGGAGATCCGGTGCTTATAAAAAGACCCATTTACATGCAAAAACAATATTGAAGTAAAAAAAAAAAAAAGGGAATCCACGACACCCTGTATTTGCTCTGGAAGCTCGGGGTGTGTTTTGTTTAAAGAGCATGAGGAGCAGATTATTAAAGCTGCATCCAGGCTCACACAAACCCCGAGCTAGTCCTTTTTCTGTGATGTCTGACAGGAAGTACATCCCTCTCTGAAGTGCAGACACCTTGAAGAAGTAAACAACTATGGTGGTCTGTGGAAGGACTCCTGCTCACATTTAGAAAAGGGAGAGTTTAGGGATAAATATGTTGTTTTAAGGGGTGGGTGGTTTGCATAACAGGGATTCAAACATCCTCACTGATCTCAAAATTCTGCATATGATTCACACTGATTTATTTGTCACGTAAAGTCCATACTTACGTTACGCCACTCCCGGAGTAACTTTAACCCAAACCACAACCTTTTCCTAAACCTAAGTCATGTCCTGTGAAGATGGAGGTTTATTTTGAAAAGACTGTGTACACGTAAGGAGCGGAAATTGGCACATGTTGCTTGGCACTGGTCGGAAAATGTACAAAAATGATGAATAACTTTTCAAGATATCATACGAAGCACCATCATCTGAGCATATGAGGATATGTTGCGCTAGAGCACCAGATATGTATTAATCCGCAGATGAAAATAGTCCCCAATAAATACAGTATTTACTTCTATTTGAGTAGCGTTTGCTGAAAACTACAGTGCCCCGCTGCTTTAGGACATTATTTAACCCTGTAAAAGAAGAAAACTATACTATATGTGGACTACTTGTAAATTTCCCCACTGTGGGACTAATAAAGGAATATCTTATCTTATCTTATGACTAGTGGTCTTTGGGATGAGAGCTGCATACAGGGAGGAGAAGTCAGAAAGAAATGAGAGACAGATTAACACATTTTTGTTCTTTTCATGGGATTTGTTGACAATGAGAAAATTATATAATCCAGCCTTATCCTTTATAGTTGAAAGGGATATTGGTAGAGGTATAATATTATTTTGATTATGATAACGTCGTGCAGAAACAAGCTCCAGATTCTTCCACTGAATGTTAGAGGAGGAACACGTTGAGGACCACGTCTTTCTCAGTGAACCCTCACCGATTGTTTGCTTTTACCTTTGTGTCCTCCTCCTCACCGCTGCCACCTTAAACCACAAGGACACCTGTCCCTTTGTGTGACACTTTCCACACACACACCCATTGAAGACCTCTGGGGGTTTCTGCCCAGTCATTTGGCACATTTCTGATGTTGAATCAAAAAAGACAAAATGAGAGAGCGAGGAGGGAGCGGGGAGGGAGAGGGAGCAATCTAGGCTTTCCACTCCAGTGAAAGGCACTCTTTGTTGAGCACTCCTCTGCAAACCCCCGCCCCCCCCGCCCCCCCCAACCTCCACAACCCAACCCTCCCTCCGTATCCACCCTTCATCCCCCTCCCTCCTCTCCAAAGCCTGGGCGGATTTTTCATTAAATGCTATCACAAATGTGACTGGTCCTATTCATGGGCAGATGGAGGGCTGGAGACCAATACCTTCACTGGAGAATGACAGGAATCTGGGCTGTAGGTGAAGGTCCGGGTGGATAGACTGGGCACATTTTAGAGGACCTGACAGAGACGGAAAAAAATTTGCTTTTTCCAGGGTTGTCTTTGTGCTTTCCCAATTTCCGAATATGTCTGATATTTTCCTCTGGATCAATGTGTTCTGATTTTCTCCGGTCAGACCTCCTTTGTTTGCAGAGAAAAGGAAAACAACCTCACATTTTGTTGTATTCAATGGCAGCTCAGTATTTTCTCCCTGTGCTCCGAGGCTCCAAGTAAGACCTCCTTGTCCTCATTTTTTAAATAAAAGCTACTTAAAGAGTTAAGAGCACTCTGCCTAAACAAAACAACATATTGTGCCACTGTTTCCTCAGACAAACAAGGTGACCAGATCAATCCGCTGTTCATTTCTCACCAAAGGAAAGAGATGAACCTCTCATATTGTTAGAGAGAGGTCGATTATGTCACCGGACAATGGAAAGCAGCGGGTTGGAAGAAAACACAAACAATGATTTCCGCAACAGCAATTTAATCCTCTGGCGTTAAAACCTGACACAAAGTGGACAAAGGCGAGGAGGCTGGCACGAATAAACCCCTGAATCTGAAGATTAAGCAAAAAAAAAAAAAAAAAAGAAAAAAGAGGATCCTTTGTGTAAAAAGGCCCTTTATCTGCTTTTGAAGTCTGTGAGACCTGCCAGCCGTCCTCAGCCTCTCTTTGTAACCGGCCCCCATGTCCCACAGCAAACCACCACCTCACTTTCATCTGCCCGTCATCTTAGGGGGCAATTAATGCCATTCAGGTCTACCCACTACATAGAGAGAGAGAGAGGGGGAAAGATGGTGGGAAGGCTCATCTACTTGTTGAAGCAGGGACTTGACAACAGTTTAGTGTAGCCTAATTTGGTGCATATAAGGCAAGTGTCATTTCTTGATCTGATAAAATTCAGCGCCGCTCTCCTTTCTCCGTTATTATTTATATTTGATTGGGCTTCTGTTTACAGGCAGGCAGTGTGGAAACCAGCCAGGCTGTTGCTTAATGAATATTTCACTGCCTCCACACAATAAGCCTCCCATGATAGCCCTGTGAATAATGTCCCGCTCGGCTCTGCAATAACTCCAACTCATACTTGATAAAGCTGCATGTGAGGAGAAGCCCCGGGTTTTATCATTGACCTTTTCACTCCCCGCTGTAGTTCCTTTACTCTGGGGACTCCCACTGTTTCTCCTTTGCTGTTCTAATACAGTGGCCCCGGCGTCTGCGTCTGCGAGAGGCAGGGGAAATAAAGCCTCCATTTGCATTACGTAATTTCATGCATTATTCAGAGCTTCAGAGAATCATTTCACCTAGACAACTCCTCAGAGGGCAGTGAGGAGATAACTGTTAGTGACAGGACTGGCTCATGAAATGCAGAGTGACTTAACCACCCAATCTGCAGATATTACCTCGGCCTGGATTGGAAATAGACGCCGGCACACTCACGCAGACGCGCTCTTACAGAACTACACACTCGCTGTTATTTTCTTTTTTATCACTGAGCGAGTGATATCAGATGCAAACGATTACGGTATATCTGTTTTACGATGCTATTGATATTTCAAAGGGTTTCAAAGCCAGGGAATATAGGGCTGTGTACTGGCAAGAATCTGGCAATACGATATATATTGTGATCCAGGAGTTAGCATTCAATATATTGAGATTTTTTTAATCTAATTTCAGCAAAACTGCCATAGTATGAAGACCACACGACCACGTGCATAAAAAATTTACTTTTGTACACAATCAGAACAGTGGGATTTGTATTTGTCACAGTCCCTGTAACATCCAACATCACAATACTACTTTGAGAGGACACATAATGTTCACTGAGAGGGCACATATCTTTGCAAATGAAATAAAGTATTGACTGAGTTAATCTTTGCGTGTTATTATTAGAATTATTATTATCATTTACTTACACCCCTAATGGAAATCTACAGCCCAGATGAGCTGTGCTGTACGTCGGGGAAGGAGCTGACTTGTTTTTTTCTTTCTCACACACGAAAAAAAAGGCAAAACATTTTTAATTCAGATACTGTCAGATAATGACGTTCTATTTCTGCTTGTGCTCGCATTTCCCAGTGCGGCTCTTCCCGCAGCCTGTTATGTTGTAGTCGTTTCAAAACGGAGCATATGTAAAGATTTTATTGTCATAATGTGTCTTTTTTTAATGGGCTGCATTAGTTTGGGAGCAGGATTCGCAGCAGCAGCAGCGAGTTTGTCACGAGGCAAAGAAAGAGCAGACAGGCCAATTAGTGCAATCAAATAGCCACTGTAGCACATAAGCTGCATAGCAGGGCTGCTCGCAGCAACTGGACATTGTTTCTTTATTGTCCAAGGCTCAGAGAAGAGTCTGAAAGCGCCCACAGCGCCAATGTTATCGCAGCCAGAAAACACAAGAGGAGGGAGAAATAAAGCCTTCTCCCTCTAATCATAGACAATGGAGTGTATTTCATTAAGCCAGATAATGGTGTGTGCATTTCATTACCATAGATAACTAGGAATATTTAGATGAGGGATGAGGTGCTCATAAAGCGCCAGTTGGTAGCCATGGTAACCTGGATCTTGGCAAACAAAAGAGTCGGGGAGAAATGTTTGCAAGGGGACGGAAAGAAAAGGGGGAAGCAGAGAAAAGAGGGAAGGAGGCTGACTGAGAGGAACAGCAGATCCTGGGCCAAAGCAACCAGGCCGAACGACTCCTCGTTGTTTTCCTTCCTGCATCCACAGGCTCAGGTGACCACCGTGGTCCTCCTTTGTTCTCAAAAGTTAAATATGCTCCCTTTCCGTAGGATACCCAGGATAATCACATGCTAATGTAGCCACGGGACAAATAATAAACTTAATCACCCAAATGTGGGAATCAATGCGCAGTAAGAAAACCTATCCATCCATCTTCGCTCCGCTCATGTGGATATTACGATCCCCATGTGCCCTGCTCATGCTGCCAGTCAAACCTGACTTTATGTTGTGTGAATTTCAAATGAAGATACTCTCCGACAATAAGAAGGGCCTCTGAGCCTAAATCAGCCCAAACCGTGACCTTGACCTTGGAGGACGGGACTCATTCACCCTATTTCAGATCTGTCAGTTTGAGGACGTTTTATATTACAGCAGATGACACTAAAGAAATGGAAATCCAATTGTTTTTCAGCAGCAGGCGACATTAAGCTCTGCTCCTCAGATATAAGTCTATCATTATTGTAGAAACATAATTTGAGGCTGAATAATTAAGGGCTGGAGTAAATGACAACTCAATTCAGCTGATTTTGCATTTGCAAAATATAAACATTGATTACAGCTACTCACTTTTTTTTTTAAATCATAAATTGGCCAGTCAAGCTTCTGAACGCTGTAATTACAAGTTAAGTCACAACTGCATCATTTAATTTGACAGATTAAAAACAAGTTTTACACTTCCTTGTCATACTACCTAAATTAATATTTCTCATCAGATGACAACTGAAAAGAAAAAATGCTTTTCTGTCCTTTGGCATTTCTTGTTAACACACATCTTTGTTCCCTTTGTCCTTTTATGGATTATGAGCTTCTCCTTTAAGACTCCTCTTTCTTGTGTTTACATTTTGAATAAGAGTTTACAGCCATGCTAGGAGCTCGTTGAGTCCATACTTAAACTAACAATCAAATATACTACGCTGATGCTAAGCAGGTGTAACGTTTCCCATTTTAGTTTAATTCTCAGCGTGTTAACATTTACTATTTACATAAGAGGGGGGGAGAGAGGATGAAAAAAAAGAAAAGGGGAAAAAAAGGAAAAAAAAAAAAAAAAAAATTAGAGGAGGGTTGCGAAAAGGGGGGGGGGGGGACAAGGAAAAGAGAAAAAAAAAAAAAAAAGGGGGTGGGTGGGGTGTTAATAATGAAATAATAACTATAGATATTTTTTTAAATTACGCTGGTATTGGTATTATCTACAAAAAGATGGAGCTAAGTACAACCGAATGCTGAATGAGATATTTTAGGCAAACAAATATCTTATAATGGGCGGCAGTAGCTCAGTCTGTAAGGACTTGGGTTAGGATGCGGAAGTCACGGGTTCAAGACCCCCATGGACCAAGACCAACTGGTTGCTGGAGAGGTGCCAGTTTACCTCTTGGGCGCTGCCGAGGTGCCCCTGAGCAAGGCACCAAACCCCCAACTGCTCTGGGCGCTTGTCAGGAGCAGCCCCCTCACTCTGACATCTCTCCATTGACATGTATATGTACTGTGTGAACAACAGAGTGTAAAACTGAATTTCCCCACTGTGGGACTAATAAAGGAATATCTTTCTTTCTTTCTTCTTTCTAATTAACTTTAATGAAGTGAAAACACACTGTGAAAGGGTTAAAGTTGTAGGGCGAACATGGACAACTGCCAGACTGGACAACACCGTGGTAGCGACCTGTCAATCACAAGGTAGCCACGCCCTAAAGCAGCCCCTGCTTTATGGTCTATTTGACTTGAAATGGGACCATAATTTACTGAATAGAAAGAACGACAGTTTAAGGCATTGGCTTCACTTTCCAGACCAGCCGACCCACACTGCCATCCACAGAGCCATGCTGATAAATCCTAAGGCTGATAATGGAATCACCAAAATACTTTTGTTCTATTTACTTTACCGTTTCCATGTACTGTGCAGTGCCTAATTCACTTATTGATTTAGTGTTCGTCTTTTCTTGATTGAGTGGAAGACCACAGCAGATGACACAGAAAACAGAAAATAACTGCGCGACCTGCACATGGAGTTCAACCATTAGGTGAAAGCAGATAGGTCTCCATATGGACAACCTCATTCTTGTTACGCCCCATACTCCACTTTAATAGGAATGTAGCGCTGCTGTCAGACATTTGATCTAAAAAAGAAAAAAAAGCTTTTAAAACTTTTCTTTACCCTGGGAACTGTTTTACAGAGCATACTGAGTAGGTCCTCACTAACACCCTGCCTCACATTCAGCATCCATATTTGGAAATCTCAAACTCTGACTGACGCAACGTGAGGAGCTCCAGCAGCATTTTTAAAGCTTTGTTCATAAAATTTTAAGATCTGATTTTTATACAAAAAAGGCTGATATTCTTGTGGCAATATTTGAATATCTGAAACCAGAAAGAGGGAATAAGGGATTCATGTTTGAGTTTCCAGATATATCACTTTGAAATCAAATATTGACTAGTGGTGGTCCACAGCTAATAAGATGCAGGTTCCTCACTGAAAACATACTGGAAAGCAGTGCACACACCCAAAAATAACATTAAACATAAGCTGTACAAAAAAAAATCAGAGTTTTGGCCTTCAAAGACCGTGTTGGAAAAATGAACTATATTACTGTGTAGCTGGTTGCTCATCCAGCATGCAAGAAACCTGAGAAGACACCATTTTCCTGTGAAGAGAGATCAGTTTTGTTGTTATCTAAACAAGAAAAACCCACATGGAACCTGATTTTTCCTGTTTGCACAGCAATGAAAACATCTGACAAGCCACGCAGGTGAAAAACAAACACGCACACACAACGGGGTGAATCCAGCCTGCGACAGTCAGGCATGATTATGTGGATTCCCCTGATAATGTCTGTGTGTGTGTGTGTGTGTGTGTGTGGGACCAGACTCCAGTCTTGGCCCACAGTAATAAGATCAGCCTGTTTGGGCCCGACAGGCTGAGCCTCTCTCAGGGTGGCCCATCTGGCCAGCGCCCAGGCCGCGGCGCCAGCCACCGGCTCCAGTGTGCGGGGACCCATCTGTGGTCCTGTGTGGTATCGACCATAACACTGCCAGGCCTGTCCCAGTCTGCACATGGGTCCACCGGTCTGTGTGTGTGTTCTGCAGATGGGACAGTGGGTCAGCTAATACTGTAGCAGCAAATCACTCTCAGTGATTGTTTCAACCTGCCTGAGGTGAACAGATGGGCTGGACTTGCAGCAGCAAGATGTTTCTGCTGTCAGGTGAGTTGTTTGACGCGAGAGAGCACAACTGGGAAAAACTGGCAATATTAGTAAAAGTCACACACTGTACATTGTTTTAAGGTGGTTCAATTTAAGTGTGCAATATAAATGTGAGTTAACTGAATGGAATAATACCTAGAATGGCACTTGGACAGCGCAGACCTGTGGGTGCCCGAGTACGATTGTCTCCCCAGATGATGATCATCATGATTGCCACGAAAATGCAATGGATTGTTCATTGTGCCACATCCCACCCCTCCAAAAAATGTCATTCAAATCCATTGTGAACTTTTGGAGTAATCCTAACAGACAAACAAACAAACTAACCAACCAACAAACCTCTTTGGCCCAAGGCCCTTGGTGGAGGTAATAATGAGGTCAAAGTTATCTTATCTTAATGAACTGTTCAGCCACACTGACAAACGTTACAGACAGAATTGCTTTCCATTTACTGTATATTTTCTTAGTTAAGGTCGTTGCACACCAAGTGTGAATTTTTCATCCAAAATTGGCCTCATGTTGTATCAACCACATTTACACACTGATTCCCAAAACTTCTATCCGTCATTATTGTTTTCGGATCTGCGTTATTTCACCTCTGTCAGAGTTGTTTGACCGCTCACAGCCACTGTAAACGCAGACATCATCATCCAAAATGGCGTCTGATAAGCTGATTCACTTCGCTCATTCGTCTTCCAGCACAGAGCATTTTACGACACACAAATCAAAGAATATAGAGATGCAGAAATTAAAGATAGATTGCGGCAGGTGATTACAGAACAGCTTGGAATCGGGGATGATTGCAAAACAAAGGCAAAAGGAAGGTCAGACAGTAGTGATTGTGCTCTAGGCAGCGAGGAGCGAGCGAGCGAGCAGCGAGCGTCTTGTTGTCTTTCATGGATACAATAATAAAATGCATCATGCGCAATATGCAAGGTTTCGCTTTGATTTCATTATCATTAAAAGAAACAACCTTGACAGCAAGTTTTGATTTTGTTTTTTTTTCCTAAAGCTACTAAAAAGAAAGATCAATTCACATCAGAAGAACTTGCGCAGTATAAGTGGCCTGAAATGAAAAACTAGAAATTTCAAGTTCAGTTAAAGCTGCAGTTGGCGAGATTGCCGCAAATATGATGCCAAAAAAGTGTCACCTACTTCAGCTTTAGCTTCACATATAATTAATATTGTTAAGATTATTTAATCACACCAAATTCCTGTATGATGTTTCACAGTGCAGTTAAAAGAATAGTTTGACATATAAGAATAGTTTGACATAAATATGCTTTTTTGTTTTCTTGCGACAAACAATAAAAGACTTGCAAAAACAAAATATTTCTGGACCAAAAACAGTTAACACCTTGTTTTTTGTACAAACAACATAACGTTTTAATTAGAGAGCTTTGGTGGGGCCAGTAGGTGGATTTTGTTACTTCTTTATCATAATTAATACATCTGACGGTAAAGTCTGATCGATTACAACCACACTTGCACTAACTCATGCACTCACCTCACTGAACGTGTGATACGTCACTGCTTATTATTTCAACACAAAACAGACACGATTGGAAGCTCAACTGGACTGAGTTAATCACCCACACTGTCAACTCTATCAGGTCCGAAACCTCAACACTCTTTATGCCAAACACCAACAGCTGGTACAAATACAGTATCAGATTGGATGGTGAATATACTGTTGAAAACATGTGCGATGTAAGCAGCTAATTCAGATGTGTTGTATCTGTTGCCCATAAGTGTACAGTTTCTTTGTAATTCAGTTTCGGGAAAGTGGATGCAAGATGAGAGAGTGCAGACATGACGGCAGCTGCAAAGCTGAAAGATCACAAGAGACAGCCGAGCATGAGCTAATATGAGACACATCTGTCTCTGAGATCTAATGGTGTGGTACAAGTACATGGAGTTTACTGCATATTACTGTAGCAGCAGAGCACAAACAGTACAGTACTCAGTGAGGACAGGATTCCGGTACAGAGCAAACAGAGTACAATATTTATAGTACGTCAGAGTTGATCTCAGCTAGTATTGGACCGGTTGCCAGTCCATCGCTGGGAGAAAACCCACGCTTACATGGGGAGAACAACCAAACTACACACAGAAGGGCCCCAAGCTGGATTCGAACCCGCGACCCTGGTGCTGTGAGGCGACAGCCATAACCAGAGCCCCAGAGTCGATCAGTTTAATCAAAATGTTTAATCAGTTTGGTTCATGCTGAAATATATCAGCAACTATGGGATGGATTGCCATGAAATTTTGTGGACATTCGTGTTGCCCAGAGGATGAATCTTACTGATCTGATCACCTGACTTTTCCTCTATAGCACCACCATGAGGTTCACATTTGTGGTTTTGATGAAATGTCTCAAGAACTGTTGGATGAATTGCCATGAAGTTTATCATAGACATTCATCAGCCTCAGCAGACCTTGTCTTGAACTAATAGCAATGTTAGCATAATAAATGCTACATTAAGGCAGTGAACATGGTAAACATTACGCCAGTAAACCTCCTCATATTAGCCTTGTTTCCGTCAGCATGTTAGCATGTTCTCATACAGTGTTCGTAGCTACACCTACCTAAATTAATGCACTGCAATTCATATATATCACACAAAATCAATTTGTATGTAATCCACGTAATCTTGAACCCACGAATTATAAAGAGCGACAAGTGTCATGCAGGGAGGAGGTCAGAGGTGGATAGGTGGGTCAAAAAAAACCTTTCCACCACTTTCGCCCAGGAGACTGCTGTTTCGTGCCCCGTGTGAGGTCAGAGGTCAACGTTAATTTATTTGTCATGTAACTTCCATAGTTAAAGGACCAGTGTGTAATAATTTGGGGATCTGTTGGCAGAAATGGAATTTAAAATTAATAGGTATGCTTTCTTTAGTGTTTAGTGTGAATAATAAAATGAGTCCTTCATATCTACATAGGGAGCAGGTCCTCTTCACGGAGTCCATCATGTTTCAACAGTAGCCCAGTTGGGCCGGAGTCGATAACGTTACTCGCTCCTGTCGCCAACTCTCTCGTTTCACCGCTAACTTTCCACACACACTCTACATACCGGCTCTGCTCCAACTGGCTCTAGAGAACAACACTGGCTTTTTTCACACCATCCACCATAGTTCTTCAACACACTTAGCACACGGTAGAGGCCTCAGTTGGCTGCAATCTCCTCACCTCACTGCTAGACACCACCAGATCCTACACACTGGACCTTTAGGTTACGCCACTTCATAGTTATTTTAACCCCATCCACAATCTTTTCCTAAACCTAACTACGTTGTTTTGTTGCCTACACCTGACGAAGTTGTTTCCTGTGAGGACAGAAGTCTGTTTTGAAAAGATGGCATGCATGCATCATGTGTTGCATGGAAAATGAGGGGTAATTTTTTGTAAAATATCATACAAACTGGTGCACTGGCAGGTATGCTGACATGCTGACATCAGCCTCACTTGTTTTTCTGTGGATTACTCACAATAATTCTACAACCATGCAGCTATCAAACTGTATGAACGATTGAAGACTGTAGTTGTAGACTGTAGCTATTAAAATGTATGAATGACTGAAGACTGTAGTTGTAGACTGTAGCTATCAAACTGTATGAATGACTGAAGACTGTAGTTGGCATTTATTTGTCAGATTTCTGAGCAGTTACTTCCTTTTTCTTGAGGTGTGCTGGTTAGCCGTGAGTCTTTAAACTATTTCTCTGCAGATCATCACTTTTCAATTTGCATTTCAATCTTATTATTCAATCTGCAGCTTAATGTACAGCACTAGGACAACTGGATCTCACAAGGGGACACTGTAAGATAATTTAGATGGCTCCTATTAAACCTTTTTACCTTTCATATACACATTCTCCACTTTATAGCACTATGTTACAACCCATTAAGCTCCATACTACTGCATATATTTTAGACATGGGTGGCCACAGTGGCAATTAAAGCCCTGGCAGTGCTAGTGTTGCATTATGCTCCAACCATAAAGTAGATGCACATATCAGCATTGTTTTAGTAAAGGTTATTTCTACCGGACGAAAATACTACAAGTAGACTTCAAACGCCTCGCAGTCCACTCGCCTGGCTGCACAGTTTAAAAGCTCGACATGGTGTGTGGGACAAAGGCGGCTCTCGAAAGCAGTGTGGTAATCAGGGCCGATGGAATTTTTCCTGCATCATTAAAAAGGGATTGGTCCGCTTACTGCGTTCATGGGAAGTGCCGTTAGTTAACCCAACAAAGGTGCTCTGGCTGTGGACCCCCAGAGATGAAGGGCATCGCAGGGGCTCAGCGAATCCACCTCTAATCCTCTCTGCCCCATTGTACCGATACACTCTAAACCCTTTGACCACTTCCCGCTCTAATCTCGGCAGATTTGGGTGAGTTAAACAAGTTTCTGATCCGTGGGCCCACAACTTCCCACCTCCTCCTCCTCCTCTTCCTCTTCCACCTTCTCCTCGTCTGCTCTCCTCTCTGTGGTGACAAGTTTAGTTACAGTAAAGAGTTTAGTCCATTATTTAACAGCATTAAACAGATATAATTCATACCATTTTAAGACCCTTTTAAACCAGCATTACAGAAGTACATTTCAAGAAGTCACAAATTGAAATTGGTTTCATTTCGAGCCAGATCGATATGTCAACTGACAGAAAATGAATCAGCAACTGTACTGTTTGTAGATTTAAAATCATTTTTCTAGCAAAAACATCTCCAACACAAGTATTTTCTGCTCTTCTTTATCTAATGCCATAGTAAAGTGAAAATTTTGGGGCTTCAAAATGCAAAACAAAAAAAGGACAAAACAAAATTGTTATTTTTCTCTATTACCTGAGATTTTATAGGCCAAATGAACAGCAGATTAATGAAAACAACTGTTAGTTGCAGCCTTAGTGTCATTAGATTAAATAATTAAATAGATACATAGACAGATATATACAGTCGATAGATGACAGAAAACACTATCTGCAAAAATATGCTTTGAATGTAATTTTAATTATAAAATAATTGATAATCAATATGCATATTTAAACATCAAAAACTGCTCTGGCGACTTAAATAGTGAATGAAACAATGATGTAAAAAAGAAAAAAATTACAAATCCTCACATTGGAGAAGGAAATGCTTGACAATATTGCTTAATCAATTATTTAAATAATTAGCCAACAATCAAAATAGTTGCTGATTAATTTTCTGTCCATCGACTAGTTGATTAATCGACTAACAGTTTCAGCTCTAATGAGTCCTAAAACCCAAAATGTTAGCATTTTAGCACTTCCAGTTTCCTCATGTGAAAGTCAACGGGTTTCTAAATGAATTTTTAGTTATATTTCTGAAATAAGGTCTCTGGTGCTTTAATGTTTTGCTCTATGATATAAAATACATCAGTAAATATCACACTCATGTCCGTTGAGTGTTTAAAATGTTAGCTTTTACTTCTGGTGACTGCATTCACACTTCAAAAATCATAAAAGTTGTGAAGATTGTCTTGTTGAACAAAACATGTAAGCATCATAAACATCTGTTTGTCACAGAGTTTATTTTAAAATATATATATTTATGGAAAAATCCCATTAGCTTTTAGGAAGGAATGTTAACACAACATGTAAATCAAGAGTTAAAAATGTCAAAATATTCACATGAAACATTAATATTAATGTGCACATTTGGGTTTTCCTGGGTCTCTAGCTCCACGGACATTAATCCACATCCCTGTCAGTCGCACCACTTCCACCATGTCAAGAGGATATTGTGTTTATGTGTGTGAATACATGAATGTGTATAGCTGCTGGGAGGAGGAGGTGGAGTTTTTCGGGTAATAGCAGAGAGCCGGTGGTCGTGACAAAGCACTTGACAGGCCGAAAGGCACCCCCTAATTTCGGGTTGACCTTGGCTTGTTTAGCATTCCCCGTTGCTGCTGGTGACGGCGACACGTGTCTGGGGTTGGGTTGACTCTGGGAGCAGAAGGCGTGCGAGTGTGTGCGTGCAGATGGACGGACCGTTAGGGATGCAGTCTGATATTCCCAAGAGAGGAGGCAGAGGTCAGGGATCAAAGCCCCAACAGACTCCCCACCCAGCTCTGTGTCTGGGGACGGACAGAGATCCAGCACGAAGCGCTGCTGCTGCCGGACGCATTATGCAGTTTGTGCAATTAATGCAGTGACAGGAAGGAGGAGGTCTGCACGAGCGCTGGGCTGTTTGCTGTTTTCTCTGTGAGTGTGTATGTTTGCATGGAAGGAAATGTTGTGCGTTGTAATGATTGTTGAGTTGTCAACAATTAAACTGATTGGTTTGTGTATTTAAAAAAAAAAAGTAAAAATTCTCTGATTCTAACATCTTAAATGTGAATATTTTCTGGTTTCTTTACTCCTCTGTGACAGTAAACTGAATATCTTTTGAGTTGTGGACAAAATAAGACACTTGAGGACATCATCTTGGGCTTTCGGAAACACTGATCGACATTTTTCACTGATTTTTGATATTTTATAGTCTAAACAATTAATCAAATAATCAACAAAATAATCAGCAAATTAATCGACAATGAAAATAATTGTTAGTTGGGGCCCTAGAAGCTCTGCTTTTGTAAAACAATTGAGCTCTATGAAGAACATTTATCAAGATTTGTCAGTAGGATCAATTCATTGTTGAACTGTAACAGTAAGAAACATCCAACCCATCTGCTCATAAATAGCACAACATTACAAGGACAATCCACATGTCATGAGAAGAGAAGTTGGCTCTGGACTTCCAGCTGAGGAGTTGTAGCTTGTAGCCTCGTAGCATTTATCCATCAACAAATAAACTGTACACACACTGTCTGCTACAGCTACGTTCACATCTATAACGCCACCAACAAACCCACACTCACCGCCGCCACACACACAGATTGTCTGTTGGACAATCGCTGTTGTTAATCCACGCAGACACACAGCTGACAACCTGCTAAACTAAACTAAATGATGCAGTGGTGGTGGCTGGACTTTTACTGGGAAAGTGCCTGCATGTGTTAATTGAGGGAATGAAGAATGGAAGCAGAGGGTGTGATAATAGGGGAAGGAATGTTACAGTAACTCTCCTGACGGTGAACTGAAGACAGTGAACGCAGCACCGTGGCTGCTGCAGTAACTATCCTGACGGTGAACTGGAGACAGTGAACGCAGCACCGTGGCTGCTACAGTAACTCTCCTGACGGTGAACTGGAGACAGTGAACGCAGCACCGTGGCTGCTACAGTAACTCTCCTGACGGTGAACTGAAGACAGTGAACGCAGCACCGTGGCTGCTGCAGTAACTCTAACCCTGACGGTGAACTGGAGACAGTGAACGCAGCACCGTGGCTGCTGCAGTAACTATCCTGACGGTGAACTGGAGACAGTGAACGCAGCACCGTGGCTGCTGCAGTAACTATCCTGACGGTGAACTGGAGACAGTGAACGCAGCACCGTGGCTGCTGCAGTAACTCTCCTGACAGTGAACGGTTGACTCAGTTGTCTGTTGTGCTCATATACTGCAGCTGGTGCAACGCTGCATGCGAGGCACAAATCTTGTCAGTTAATAATCAGTTAATGTAGGTCAGTTGTCCGTTAAGAAAGTTTTTCAAAATTAGCATTCCTACTCAGGATAATACAATACATTATACAAAACAGCAGCACAAACTATGACCTCAAAAATGACCATATGGTTGAATGAACTCATCTCTATAACAGTTGATCAGACTACACTAGTTTTAGCTATAAGTGTATCTGGGCTTTTTGTGTCTGCGAGTGTGTGTGTGTTTGCATGGAGAGGTGTGTTTTGTATAGGTGTGTGCGCGTGTGTGCGCATGTATTACTCATATTGTGGGGACATGAATCCTTCCTTTTGGGGACAAAATGCACATCCCCATAATGTAAAACATTATATTGTCGGGTGAGGACTTGGTTTAGGGTTAAGGTAAAGTTAGATTAGGGTTAGGGTTGGGATTAGACAGGTAGCAGTTACAGTTAGGGAAAGTCTCCAGGAAATAAATGTAAATCAATGTAATGTCCTCAGAAGCCATGGAAACACGACTTTGTGTCTCTCTCACACACACACACACACACACACACACACACACACACACACACACACACACACACACACACACACACAGCAGAGTCTAGAGAGGTCTTTTAATTAAGGGATTTGTTAATTTTCTATTCAACCTGACAGTGATGAATGGGGGAGCAGAGCCTGCCCATCTCAGCCTCGGCTGTTCGGCAGACAGAGCTTCCTAGGAGGCCTCGGGGTGCGATCATCACACTCTGTATTCACACATGGAGATTTTTAACCCTTTGGAAGCCAGAGTCGCTGCATTAACTGGAGCTGAGAAAAAAAAAAAAAACACACCAAACAACCCTACGAGACGTGATTCACACTCTGTAGCAGCCTGTGTGGAGGCCAGATAGCACTGAGAAGTAAACAGAGCGAAACAATGGTCACACATTGTGTGAACAAAGCTGCTATTTGGCTACAACGGAAGTAACTCTTTGACTCCTTATTGTTATCTTGGCTGGTTTAAGCTTATCGTGCACTCTTTTTAAGTGCCTTTAAATACATAAATTGTACATAAAGCCTTTTATTGCTTCTTGCTTCCTCTCGACTTTGAGGGGGAAAAAACAAGAAACTGTTTAACTTGACTTCTGATAACAATCAGTATGCATTAGTCTGTGTATTAGGAAGACCATTAGACGACTGCAGCACATGCAGAATTATGTTGGAGGAGAACTGAGCACATGCATGTTATTAGACTAGTTTCCAGTTAGTTGTAGCAGTTTAAAGGATACCTTTTTCCTGTGTGATCAATTTGCATGTCAATATATTTTTTCAAACGGTTGTTTTTGTCATAGCGTCACTTTTTCCAAAACGAGGTCAATTTATCTGAGCTTTTGCGCCATGAATAAAAGCATCAACCAATCACGTTGTGCAGAACAGGTTGAGCCACACCTGCATTTATAAAGATTGTAAAACAATATCAAACAGACAGGAAACAAACAGGAGTAAACAGTGCACTTTGTGCGGGACTATTTACAGCTGCGGATTGATACCCATTAAGTGCTCACGGGGGTTTACAGTAAATGTGGGACTGGCTACAAGATAAACTACATATAAACAATGGAGCTCTATGCAGAATGAAATGTATCAGGACACACAGACAACAGTCAGTCCATAGCTGGTTTCAGGCTTTTCATGGGGTTTGCTAATAGCAAGAAAAATATATAACATCCAACCAAATCTCATAGGAAGATGTATAAATAGCATGACGTTACATGCATGTCATGAGAGCGCATTTTAGCCTTTTCATGCATCATTTTTCACACCATGCAACAAAACTACAGTAATGGACTCAGTTAGGTTGAGGCAACAAAACCACTTAGTTAGGTTTAGGAAAAACATCATGGTGGGATTTAAAATAAGTACGTAAACTAAGCAAAATATGTGCGGAAACAACATAACAGAAGTACTGAAAACACGTCACAAAACATCAACTCATTATACAGAAGAGCGGCACAAACTACAGCCTCAAAAAGGACCATACGGATCACAACGCCTCTGAAACAGCTGGTTAACTGCAGGACTGTTGCATTAGACTGTATTAGTTTTTGTTAGGTGTACCTAATAAACTGGCTACTGGGCGTACAAACCTATAAGCAGGCCGAACCACCAGGCACAATGAAGCTGCGTTTAGTTAACTCTTTTAAAATATAAATTAAAAACAGTCTTGTTCCCCTGTCTTTGATTTATTTTCTCTACTGCACTTACATTTCCTTTATTAAATTTGAGGTGATTTATTACTACACTGTAAGTGAAACTGCACTCCCGTTTATTATTTGGCAATTTTTTAATCTTATCTTTATCTTCTTTAACTATTTTGTTGCGTTTTAAATCTATTTTTCCCATAGAGCACTTTTTGAAAGTGTTTAAGGTGAAATAGAAACACAGATAAACTTGCCTTGATTCCTATTTCAGTGCCAGAAACCCTTCTGTAAGATCAGCTGCTGGCCTTTATCGGGTCATAGGTCTCTGAATAAAACTCTTCACATGTATACGTGAATGTATTTCATATTCAATATCAGTACTTTCTTTGTTGCTGCCAAACACATTTTTGCATAAAGAGTAATATAGGCACCCTGAAGCAGCAGAGCCACATGTCATATTGGCCCCAATGCAATTTATCTATTGTGATTTGGCAGCCATTCATCTTTTAAATGCTCTCTCATGATTTCCTTTGTGCACGCAAACCCGGAGGTGACCTTGAAAATGGACCATGTGGTGTATTCTGATGATAATTTATTCTCACATACAAGAAACTGTCTCACTAACATGATTTTTCTTCATGCTTTGTGCCGCCTGCACTTGATGGAAAGTTTTATAGCAGCAGCTGATGTATATTCTGTTTAAAAGGATCCATTTTAAGATCTATAGGGTCGTGCAATTTTTGGATTTAACATAAAATTCAATCCTTTTACAGGGCTCTTACTTCAGCATTTATATTGCTTGTACACAAGCCTAAAAGCATGCTTATTAAGTCCTGATAAACTGGTGAAAAAAAACAACACTGAATCCAAAAGTAGGAAGATAAAACTATGGGTTTAAGTTTTTACAAATAATGTCCTATAACACTGAATCACAGGATCATTTTCAGAGTTTGTGAAAGACTGATATTGATTTATTTCATCAATGAAAACCCCCACAGTAGTGGCAAACTGGATCTCAGCTCCAATTTTAAAATACAAGATATGCAAATGATTTTTATCTCAACTTTGACTGCCTTTAATATTTCACTTGAGTCTGACAAAAATAGTAACGTAGTCATTGTCCCGGCAGTCAGGTCAGTTATCAAGCTCTTTTTTTGTGAGCCCGTCTTACTGAGCGTTAACTGACACACACACACACACACACACACACACACACACACACACACACACATGCGGCACACTCCGTTTTAATGCATATTAATGAAGTTAAACGGGCCGCTGTAGAGAGGAGACAATGGAGCAGAGGAGGCTGGTTGTGAGCACAAAGCCGTGGACTCGGGGGAAGCAGAACAGGTGCAGGGAGGACACGGCAGCCTCACGTGGAACGACTCACTATAGGTTCATCAGTGCAGGAAGGGATCGGTTAACGGGCTGAAATGCAGGATGCTGATTTCTTTTGTTTGTCTTCATGGTCATTGTTGTGGTGTCACTGCACTTTGTGTCTTAGAAATCTCCTGTATAACAATATATTTGGTTGATGATCTCGAGCGTTTTTTTTCTTTGTTTCTGCAGCCACTTTTATTGTTGCTCATTCTGCCTCCTAGAGCCGTCCTCGACCAAAGAAATTCTTGGTCGACTAACACTCGACTAATTGATTAAATGGTTTCATCTACACAAAGAAACACATGAAGCACCACTTTAAATCTTGTGTTTACCAGAGATGTGCTCATATATTTCTTGGAAATAAGTCATTCGGCATGAAAAAACGCCTAAAAAAATGACTAATCAACTAAAGAAACGAGACCAAAACGACTCATTAGTCCACTAATTGAGTCAGAGGGGGCAGCTCTACTGTCTCCCCATTTGAAGTTGTATGTGATGACTGTTTTATCCTAAAATTTTATGACTTTTAGGATGTAAGGAAGTATTTTGTTTAAAGGATAGGTTCATGTATTTTCAAGTATGTCTTAAAGCAAAACTCACATCTGTCACTGTAATCATTCCTCCTCCAAATACTGGTCATAATTTCAAATGCCCATTTCTCATTTCAAATGTACAAGAAAATGTGGAGAACTTCATAATCTAAAACTCTTAATAATCTAGGATGTAAGCCAGTGGTTTGCATTGTTTAGTGGCTGGTGACCCCCTAAAACAAAGCTGTCTATAGCCCCTTTCCCATTGGACAAAAACTCCCATTAATGTCTTTTTTTAAATCTTTTGTCTGTAATGGGAAAGGTTGCGGTTAGTATTCATTCCTGGGACAAATGGCTGCAGTAGTCACAGGTATTTAACATGACACCCAGGTGGGCACACTAATTTTTGCTCCTTCTCCGGTGTGATGCTATGTGACGTGCACTGAAGTGAATATATAATAAACTAGTATGGCACTTGGGGAGCGCAGACCTCCTCCAAGCTGCCCGAGTACAATTTCCCCCCTTTCTGTTCAGCTTGTGCCATTATCCATACATATTTTTGTTAATGCTGTACAAAGCGGAGCATCGTAAAACCCTTCATTCAAACTGGACAGAAACAAAATAAAAATCACTTAAACCGTTGTTGTTGCTCTTTCCAGCAATCACCAGGTGTGCTTTGGTCAAACTCAACTCTAATTTCACTGAGTTTGATGTGAAAATATGGCAACGCGTCATCAGTTACATTGTGCATGTGTTATACCCAGTGGTCTTAATGTTATGGCTGATCGAAATCCTTTACAAAAATTCCTGAATCAGGATCATGATCCAGAACGCCACTAAAGTGTGATAGATATTTCAATGTGCCACCTCCCACCCCTCCAAAAAGACTTCATTTAAATCCATCATGAAGTTCCCATCCATCCAACAATCACCAGCTTTACCGTTTACCAACCCTGCTTCTCACAATGGTGAAGGAGTCTATCGCCTATTTTTAGCGGGTCTCCTGGGTTGAAAAAAAAAAAAACAAAACACTGCTTATATGTGCAGATTTTGGTGATAAAGGGATATCTGTGACTCCCCAGATCATCTATAAGTTGTGATACAGGACTCTTCATTTTCATAGTTTTATCTAAATAATGTTTAGTCTGCAGTGGGTAAATTATCCGGTGATTCACAAGAAAACAAGCAAATATTAGAAAGATGAGTTGTTCCTATTCTGAATTTGTTTTGTCAGGCGGCACATTCTTGTTTATCGTCTGTAATATCAGGGGAAGCAGACAAACTACAAATGCAAACAAATTTTTTATCTGTATTGTGCCAAGTTAACCAAAGGGAAACTACTGTATTTGTTTGTTTGTTTTTAATCCTGGTTTTCTTACTCTTGTTTTTGGCTTTTGCAAGTTAATCAATTTTAAAATATATCATTCTTATTTTTTTCAATCTTTATTTCATTTTTGTCCCTTTTTGTCTTTGGACTTCATGACTCTGCTATGACTTGCTGCTATTCTTATATTTTAGGAGGATATGTATTGATATTGTATCATATGTCACTGGCCAATATTATATTGTGCATATGAAAATTCAAATAAACAGATTGCAATTTAAAGGGAAACGCCTATGATTTTACACACAAAAATTAGTTTATTAGTCAGTCCTACGCCACCTGTAAAAACAGTTTTAAAATGTCTTCTGTGTCTCTAAAAGCTTTGTCAAGTCTGTGAAAATAACCCTGATGGTGTAATGAAGGCTTTCTGAGCTTAGCTTAGACCAATATCTGGCCCTAAACCACATGTGTAGGCTAAGAGGTTATGAGAAAAATGTACGATCCAGTGTTTTTGGAGCTAAACTGTGTTCAAGCAGTCAAGTTGGCCATTTTGACAAGGGCTGTCAAAGTTAACGTCATAATAATGCATTTATGCAAATTGTTTTAACGCTGCTAATTTCTTTAACACAATAATGCAAATTGTGATTTTTAGGTTGCAGCAGGCTCAGCTTTAAAGCTGAAGATACTGGCATCATATGAAACTAGAAAACCAGATGAATCCACTGGTACCAACCATGTCATACTGGCTTGTTGAGAAGCAGGTTAAATAACGCTCCAAATTTATGCAAACATTTTGGCCCTACTGCCCCTTGACCTCTGACCTCAAAATATATGAGTGAGTGAAGATACATACAGATACAGGATACAGACATATCTGCTGCCAAAGAGGGTAAATAACTTAGAGGCTCTGAACTCAAACTAAATTTTGGTGAGGAAAAACTGTCATGGCCATTATCAAAGGGGTCACTTGACCTCTGACCTCCAGATATGTGAATGTAAATGGGTTCTCTCCCCACCAGTCTCCCCTTTACAGACATGCCCACTTTATGATAATCCCAGTCAGTCTGGATCAAGTCATAGGCAAGTCAGCACTCTGACACACTGACAGCTGTTGTTGTCTGTTGGGCTGCAGTTTGCCCTGTTATGATTTGAGCATATTTTTTATGCTAAATGCAGAACCTGTGAGGGTTTCTGGACAATATTCGTCATTGCTTTGTGTTGTTTATTGATTTCCAATAATAAGTATATACATACATTTGCATAAAGCAGCATATTTGTCCACTCCTATTTTGATGAGTGTTAAATACTTGACAAATCTCCCGTAAGGTACATTCTGAACATATTAGTGCAATTAATTTATGATTAATCATGGTTAACTGGTTATCTTTATCACTTGATAGCCCTAATTTTGCTGATTCTTTTTAAGATCAGTTTCTTGTAAGTTCCCTTAACTTAAATAAAGAGTTTTTTCTTCTGCTGGCATGAAACAAAGCATCACGTCTGCTTGTGTAAAATAAAAACCTGTTATCAGTTGGCTGTAAATTGAATAGTTGTTTTCTATCAAGTACAAACCAAAAATTACTGTGTCAAAATAGCACCATTGCAGTTATTGTTAACTTCAGCCAGTGTGGATAAAAAACAAGCAAAGACAAGAGGTGGAGAGGCAAAAACATAGCCTACATTTTGACAGATTTCTCTGCAGGTCCTTTTCCTTAAATGTACCAAAAACCAACAAAACACAAGGACAAAACAACCTAATAAATATTTATGAGAGGGAAAAAACTATCAGTTTATCTCAACCAACAGGAAAGATAATTGTCTTGCAGCACAAAGAGAGTCTTTCCGTGATAATAGTCACATCCTGGGAGGGAAACTGATTTTGCTCAGCTCAGTAACTCCCTGCTCTGCTCCTATGGGGCCACGGAGATAATCAAGTTGAACCAAACCACGCCTCCCTGTTTTATTCCGGGGGTTTATCAGCGCCTACATGTTGACTGCTCTGCATACTAGACCCAGCAAGAGAAGAGAGTCGATCACCTCCATAGACTACCCATGCTGACAACCACGCCGTCCGAAACGCCTATTCTCCTCTGCGGACATTAAACTCTGCAGCTCCGACAGGATGGATTTTTTAGACAGCGGCTACCTGGACGCGCGGTCTCCGTATGACAACACCTTTAATTTTTGGAACGACTACCTCGGCCTGTCGACACTTGTCGCCAAAAATAAGATCAACAGCCCGTCCTGCAGCCCTAACTCTATAACCGAGTCCCTTAAAGCGACTCTGGGCTTGGAGGACGACTCCCCGGTTTGCTCCTGCGTAATTGGGCACGGCAGGGACAGCGACGGACACTTGGACTGCTGCTGCGCGGCCCCGGGCTCTCCACCGATCTCCATCTATGATCTCAAGGAGCGCATCTCCCTGCTCAGGCCGTACGAACACCTTGCCGGTGACTCACCGTTGGGAGACAGAGATTCACCTCCTTATAGGGGGAGCTTCACCGGCCTCGACCTGCTTTCCATGGACAGGAGGCGCAAACAGACTCAGAGGGGCAAGCCGGAGCCGAAGGTGTGCGTCTTCTGTCGGAATAACGGCGCGCCGGAGGAAGTTTACGGCACCCACATCCTGAAGACAGCGGACGGCAGAGTCCTGTGCCCCATCCTCCGGGCGTACACCTGCCCCCTCTGCAGTGCCAACGGCGACAACGCGCACACCATCAAGTACTGCCCGCTTTCTAGAGACCAGCCGAGCCAGAGAGTGGCAAAAGGAGGCAGACCGATCGGAAAAAGGCTGAAAATCTTCTAAGCGAGATGAATTAAGTTTGAGTTGCACTGTAAATTACTAGTATGTACGGCAGTGATGTTGCCCCATTTCATGCACAAGACAAGTCTGGAGAGATTTTAAGAAAATTAAATTTTTATTGTTTTTTTTTTTGTATATGCTTCATTTGTCTTATCTTGCAACTCTATGGGCACATAGTTTACACTTTGGACGCACTGCGCGCAATATCCCCCCCAGCACTCTTATGGACTTGGTGATCAAAGATGAACCAAAGTAAACTGTACAGATCGACCCGTGAATGAACACCTTAATGCTGTAGTAACCAGAAGTTGCTGTTTCCAGAAGCACAGCGCCAGAGCAAACAACCTGCGCGCGTCTGGCTTCACGAGGTGCCAACATAAATGAATATGCAGCACTCCTGATATGAGATGAATGTTTAGTCCCGTTATTGGCCCGTGGATGAAAGACGAGCACAGTTTTTTTTCCTGAGATGACTGTTTTCTACCAAAGGAATACACTTTTGTATTGAAACTTAGCCAACATTTCTGTATTGTTTATATGTTGGATGTCTTAAGTGGTTTTATGTGGATAGTATTTTGCAGATTTCAACTGAATGTAAACACGCAGTTCACCTACATGCTCTTCAAGTAGCTCCAAGCTCTCATTATTTCAGTTTCCTGTTCAAAAACACAGATGCTGATTTTTTATTTTTCATGTGGAAATATATTCCAGCAATTCTTGTAAATGTATTAAAGAGGTGAACGATTTTAGCAATGAAAAGCCTGACATTCCAAAGTCTATCTGTCAATAGAAATGTTTTATGTACTTATTTTTACCTTATGTATCATTGGGAAATATATTCACTGTAAATGACTGAATAAACATGTAATTTGCATTTTTCTTTGACTATATGGGACTAAAACTGATTTGAATACATCTCGAATCAATCATACGTGGTAATAACATGACTGAATGTGTTATTTTGCGTTCAGATTATTTTGTCACATCCCTGAATAAGCATTTTCAACTGTACTACGTCTGGAAAAATCTGAACTAGGCACAATGATATGTGATGCAAACGCGCCACCTAGTGTTCAAAAGCTTAAACGACACTAATGTTTATTAAAAGAGCTCCTCTGGACTCATGGCATAAGCACTGGGTTATTTCATATAGATGATCTACTGTAATGGAGTGTGGAAATGCATTAAAACTGATTCATGATGGATGATGACTGATTTTAGTAGGGCTGTCCTCATCAAAGAAATCATTCATCGACTAACACTCATACGAGTAATCGATTAGTTGATTTAAAAGACGGCGTTTTTTCAAAAAGAATCACACATACCTTGTGTTTACCAGAAATGTGTTCATACCGTTCTTGGAAGTCATTCAGCATGAAAAAGCATAAAAACTAATCACCTAAAGAAATCCAAAACAGCCAATTAGTCGACTGGAGGACTAAGAGGTGGCAGCTCTAGATTTTAGTCACGCGAGACAAATATTAGGAAGATACTTTAAAGTCAGCTCTGATCAGAAACATACTTTGAATCCTCCTGATGTGCGTCGCCTCACATATCTGAGACTGACAACTTGTGAGAAACCTTCCTACTCAACTGCAGAAATTAAAAACGGCTTGTGTACCCCAAAGTCCAGGCATGTTCGCATGTTAAGTTGAATTTCCTTTTTAAAATCACATTTACATGCAAAACTATCTGTTATCAAACATCAAATTTTAGTATGGAGAGATGGGCCACCAAAACACAAATACAGCTTTTTCCTTTTTAATTAAACTCTGAAAAAAAGTTTGGAAATTAGTGTTTGGTGAATATTTCTCTGTTTATTTCTCTGTTGTTTCAACGCTAACTGTCATTGTATTTTACATGGTTGGAAAGCCTGTTTATTTACCTTCACAGTGATGTCCAACTTGTGAGGATCATGCATTTGTGGGATGTGCAGCACAGCTGATTCTGCGGGTAGCGCCAAAGTGAAATTTGCCAATTTGAGCAAAATTTGAGCAGCACTGATGGGCAGCAAATCATCTGATGTCAAAATTGTCAGAGAAGAGTTTTGTTTTGAAAATTAAATTACATTAAATTTTGAACTGAGCCATGTTGGTTTTGAAAAAGCCGACTTTTCAGAATGAAACGGATCAGTTTGTGATCCTGTGGTCTGGTCTTGTGGTGCCTGATTGGAATCCGGATGTTTTAAAAGTCATTTTCTTGGTGACGTGAGCCTGAACAACAACATAAATAGACCTTATCCCCCTCCATGGCAGTTAACACAGAGTAAAATGCACCAGACGTTGGGTGAGTGTTTCTATGGAAGCCCAGTATTCATGTTAAATGATGGTTTGAGCCATCGTTAGTCCCTGTAGTGGCGTCACGTCATGCCGGCATAAATCTACTCAGTCAAGGTGACACTATTCTCTAACGCTGACTTAACTTAGCTTTAAACCTCCTTTAAATCCTACAAGTTATATTCAAGTTATAAAAGCCTTTGAATGTGACTGATACAACAGGCCTTTTTCACAGCAGACATTTTGACTGAACATAACGAGAACAGCACAAGTGTTGCTAATAATATGATAATGGCTATGTCCTAATCAAGTGTCTCACTAAGTCGTGATAGTGAGCGTTTGGCTGCATTTGAATAGTCAAAAAAAAAAAAAAAAAGACATCCTAATGTCTTTTCCAAACCATTTTTCTTTAACCCTGATGGAAAAGGTCACAAGGGCAAGGAAGCAGACTTAGGAAAGGTTTTTTATTTTTGTTTTTTTTGTAACAGTACAATGACAAACGATGCTGTACCATTCAAGTAAGGATTCCTGTCATCATAAGAAGGATGTTTCCAATTCATCCAGAATGTACAATCAAACAGCGGATGAATGGGGCGTTGCTTTAAATGTTGCTGCCGCAAGGAATTGTGGGACAGCATTATCTCCTTTCCTTTGGTAAAGGATGGTCCAGTCTGTCCTACGCTAACAGAGATAAGAAAGGAAGCACTGAAGCATCTTTCCGTAGCATGTAGAGAATTCGACCAGCTCTTATCGTGGCTGCCACTTCATATATTTCCAGGTCATTTCACTCAGTTAGGAACCTTCTAAAGCAAAAAAGACTACTGGACCATGAAACTGGAGGAGTGATTTCAATGATACATCTTATTATTTAAATCTGTGCTTTCCCAACAGCCAAAGTGCCTTCTGTGAAAAAGACTTATTGAGCATCAACTTCAGATTTTAGTATGAAGGAGTGGTCCACCCGAAAACGCCATGTTTTCCTCTTATATTTCCTTCATGGTTATTCACAGACCTTCCCTTCTGTGCAGACAAAAAAAAATATTTTTGTAGAAAGCTCTTTTGAATAAAACCATAACATATTTGTAAAAAGACGCTGCCATCGAGTTTTTCCAATTTTTTTTAATTATTATAATTTTTAAAAAATTAAATGCTTTTAGGTTAAACTGAGTATTTCATTATTTTGCATTCTTCTTCTTATTATTTGTTCATATTATTATATTATTATTCATTATTATTTCAGTAGATTGAATAATAAAGCAGCCACACTGAATCTACTTTGGATGGGAGTTAAGTGTTTCTGAGACTCCCTGTAAGCTTTACATCCGTTGCATTGCTTCTCCCTATGCAACAGTGTTAATGTGCATCATTCCTGCCAAATCAATTATAAAATAGAAAAATTCATAAACTCCAACTATAAGTGGTGAGTAAAATTTTGGATGAACTGTCCCTTTAAATGTGCAATCAGTGACCGTCATTGACCTCTTTTGGACAGGACTGCGACAACATAAGTTAGACCATCTTCCTCCACAAAAAGCCTTTGGATGCACAATAATGTCACATTTTTGCAGAACCGGATCAGATACTTAAAGAAACGTCTCATCTTTTAGTTTTGCAGCTGTTACGCTTTCAGTTTGGGGACAACAACTGATGGAGGTTACTGCCTGACTAAATGGTGTCACCTACTGGCGTAACAACTGGTAGGATTCAAGACGATGCAAAGATTTGTCTTCCCAAGACTCGTAAACATACCATGCTTTATTCCCCACATGTTTTCAGGCAATCTCGTCTTTATTAGGGTTGTAATTTTGATGTACTCGCTGGGTACGCATTCTCCAAGTTAGAAAAGGTAGTACTAAGGTACTAATTCAACACTGTTGTGTGAGGAATCTGAATTATTTCTCCATTACTGTCAAACAACGAGTGCTGACACTGTTTCTAGAGAGACTGTCTTACAACTGTCCCTAGTCTGAAAATGTCTGCCACCAGAAATGCGCCCTTGAGCAGAAATCGATTCCTGTATGAGAACATCAGCTTGATGCCTCTCTTTCAACACTAAGGGTGAGTTAAAGGTACCCTCTGACTCATCTCTGGATGTAAAACAGGAGGAGAGTTTCTCTGCGTCAGCAGATACAGATTCTTCTTCGGTGGTGTCTCCCATGCTCACTGTCAGCATGAGGACATCAGTGACTCTTCAATTTGCAATGTAAATAGACCAAACAGATACAAATAAAGATGCTCTGGGAACAATAAAGAGCATTACGAAGGGTGTCTGCCTGCTAAAGGACATCAACAACAACACAGGAAACAATGGAGAGGAGATGAAAAAGAAATATGCATAAAATAAAGTACCAAAATAAAAGCACCAGATATCTGTTTAATGTTCAGCTGGCAGGAAAAGGTATCAGACTGATATCTGTGTATGAGGGATTATTCAATCATCATTCATATGATTCAGGAAATGCAGTGGGCACTTATCAAGCACATCAATATATTTAAGTACCAAGCAATCTGTATGGAAATTAATTTGTTTTCTATAACATTAAACCCCTTAATGCCTGCCTGTTAAACTGTATGCCCTTTTACGCACTATGTATTGATTCTCTCTAAATGGGTTGTGGAAAAGATTTTGTTTCAAGTCATTTTCACAAGGAGATTTTCTTGACTTTATTAATGCGCATGTGTTTATTGCTTCATGTGTCTCAGAATGCATTGAGGGCATAAATTTAAGTAAAAGGTGCCTCCATAAATGCACAGAGTAATGAGAGTAATTAATTGCAATGCAATTTTTAGGATAGATCAAAAGAAAACCTGCACTACCACATCAGCTCTGCCTGCCGAGGCTGAGAGTGAGTCTGAAAACCAACCTCGTCTCTCCTCACTGCAGCAGTCTGCTATTGGCCTTGTGGATGCTGACAGCACTGATGTTTCTCTGTGGTGGAGGGAGGGGGGCCAGCCTCACTATAAAAACCAGGGATCTGCAGCATCACTGAGCTGGTGCAGTGCAAAACGCCCGCTCATCCTCACCGATGGTGTGCAGAACAAGGGGGACATTAAAAAAAACCTACTAAAACTAAAAACATCCACATCCTTTTTCTTAAACAAACAAAAAAAAAAATCCACAACAAAAAATTCATCATGAGCTACGATTCCTTCTTCTCCTACCGCCGCCCAAGGGACAGCTACAGAGGCTCTCAGTCCACCACCAAATCCTCCATGTCTTCCTCACTCTACTCTACTCCTCGAGCTCCTCCGTCTGGGAAGAGGATCCTGAGGCTGGTCTCCTCTTCCCTGCCAGACGGGTCTGAGCGGATGGACCTGGCTCAGGCCAGCTCCCTCAACACGGAGCTGCTGGGCGTGCGCTCCCAGGAGAGGGAGCAGCTAGTGGACCTGAACGACCGCTTCGCCACATACATCGAGAAGGTGAGGCACCTGGAGCTGCAGAACCGAGCCCTGCTGGCCGAGCTGGAGGTGCTGAGGAGAAGGCAGAACGACCCCTCCCGCCTGCAGACGCTCTACGAGGGGCAGTCTCGGAGTTTGAGGGCCATGATAGACTCGGAGAACGGGGAGAAGATGCGGATGGAGGCAGAGAGAGACTACCTGCGTGATGTGTATGAGCAGATGAAGGAGCGCTTTGAGGAGGAAGTGAGGCGGCGCGTGGATGCTGAGGAGGCCCTGCAGAGGGCCAGGGAAGAGGCCAGCAGGGCCGTGCTCTCCAACTGTGACGCCGAGGCCACCGTGGTCTCTCTCTGTGATGAGATGGTGTTCCTGAAGAAAGTGTTTGCAGAGGAGCAAGCAGAGCTGCAGGCCCAGCTGCAGGTGGCTAACATCAGTGTGGATGTGGAGGTGTCCCGGCCTGACCTCTCCATTGCCCTGCGAGACATCCGGGCGCAGTACGAGCGGCTGGCTAACAAGAACATGCAGGCCGCCGAGGACTGGTACAAGAGCAAGTTCGCGAGTGTGGCGGAGATGGCCAGCAAAAACAACGAGGCCGTTCACGCCATCCGGGAGGAGACCATGGAGTATCGGCGGCTGCTTCAGTCCCGCTCCTCTGAGATCGAATCTCTCCGGAACGTCATCGACTCCCTAAATAAGCAGCTGGAGGATCTGGAGGACATGCAAGCCAAAGATGTGGCAAAGTACCAGGTAAAGGAGGGGTAACTGGATCCTGATCTGCATGAATATTCACCCACTAGGGGAATGTGAACCAGTATGTGGTACCTGGTTCGGTTATCTGCCCATATGTGTTCCAATAGTGCTTCAGATCAGGACAAATCTTCTTACATTTAGAGCCTTTCTACTCCAGCAGGCGCACAGGGGTAAGTGTTAAAGATTAAAGATGGCGTCTCTGCCTAAAGGTTGGCCACAGAGCCAAGATGGAATAATATTGATGGACACCACTCAGAATAAGAGACTATACTTGTCACGTATAAAGTAGAGAAACAGCAGGAGGAGGCTTCTTTTTGCCAAAAGATGTAACTGTATTCTGTGCAGCAGCTACATGCTCCACATGCTTTAGTGCTCAGCATGAAATGATGGCTCACAGCAGAGGTGGAAACCTGAAAGGTTGCTGTCTGAATACACTAAGAGAGAAGCTACCCACAAAAAAGAGATCAGGGATTTACAAAAACTATGTTAATCTGCTACTTTCCAATCATTTCCAATTATTTTGAAGCAAATCTCTTCAAGCAAAAGTAACTTAAAACTAAATATTTGTCAAACAATTGTATAAGTCCCTGTGTCTAGCACCACTAATTGTGATTTTTGATATGAATGTTGACTGTGTTTTTTTGCATTCATAGATGAGGATAAGTGAGCTGGAGCGGGATATCACCGACGCCAAGCAGGAGATGGCTCGCTACCTGAGAGAGTACCAAGACCTTCTCAATGTGAAGATGGCCCTTGATATTGAAATAGCTGCGTACAGGTGAGATCTGTCTTTTGTCTCCACTAATATTTGGACATTTAGTTTCAATTATGATTTTCTGACTTTCTTTGAGGCACCGTCTTCAAAAAGACCTTCTTTATTTTATTCCTAATTTGGACTGTCAAAGCTAACAGGAAAACAACATGTGAACAAAATTGTTTTCACCTAGTATTTTTTTGCTTCGTTTTTTGTGGTGTGCAGGCTCAGTTTTAAAGCTAGAGGAAGAACAACATGTACAAGATACACACATGTCATACTAGCTTGTCGTGAAGGAGGTTTAGTAATGCTCCAATTTTGGCAAGAAAAAATTGTCATGGCCATTTTCAAAGGGGTCCCTTGACCTCTGACTTCAAGATATGTAATGAAAATGGGATCTATGGGTACGAGTCTCCCAAGAAAAGCAAGTAAAGCAATGAGCTGAGCAGCAAGTGATGATGTGTTGGTGCAGATTCAAGATTCTTTATAAAGGACATGGCAAGATTGAAAATTTGTCTTATTTTTAGGGCTGTCAATAACACATGAACACATGTTCGTTTTATCGGTTCTACTTTCTTAACACAACTTGCAATTTTTAGGTTGTAGTGAGAAAACCTGATGAATCTGTTGGTACCAATCTTGTCGCAAAGGAGGTTAAATAACGCTCCAAGACTGCACTAAATTTTGGCGAGCACAATGGCCAGCACACTGACAGCTGTTGATGCCCGTTGGGCTGCAGTTTGCCATGTTAATGATTTGAGCGCATGTTTATGTTAAATGCAGTATCTGTGAGGGTTTCTGGTCAATAGTTTTCAGTGGTTCCTGTTGTTAATTTATTCCCAATAGTAAATATATACATACATGTGCATTAAGCAGCATATTTGTCCACTCCAGTGTTGGTAAGAGCATTAAACACTTGATAAATCTCCCTTTAAAACATGTGATAATTTGTAGTTGATCGTGATTAAATATGAACAATCAAGCGATTAATCCTGATTAAATATTGTAATCAACAGCCCTATTTCTAATCTCACTTGATCAACAGAATTTTTGTGTTTCATTCTTTTATTGTGTTAATACACAACAGTTAGCTCAAGGATAATCTGCTTTCTTTTCAGGAAACTTCTGGAGGGGGAGGAGATTCGTCTGGCTTACCCTTCCCTTCCCGCCCTAAACTAACACCTGAATGCCACCAGCCTGGCATCAACCTGCCCTGACCTGACCTGAACATCACCCTACTCCCTCCCTCATTTATTATACGTTCTCTCCTCTGTCAACGCCCCCCCCCCCTCCCCCACATCCCAAATCCATCCTTCACTCCTCCCAAAACCCAACTGCAAACTAAAGCTCATCCTTCTCAAGACAGATGCGCCCTTGTGCTAAACAAGAGGTCCACCAGAAGTCCCCCTTCTTCTACACACGTTCTGACACCGCACATCAAGAAGATGGCAAACTGTAAAATGCAGAGTGGCTGCACTGCATTAGTTACATAGCTAAGTCGGACAGCTGCATTGCTTTGGCTGAGTTCCTCCTCCATCACACACGTTAAGGTCCAAGCAGCAGAGTTACTATTTGACTCTTCTGCTGTGCAAACATTTGACCAATTGTTTGTGAAGGAGGACAAATATCCCTTTTATCTCTTGATGCTTGGACTCTATCTGTGTTTGAACTGATGCTAGAAACCTGCAGCATTATTGACCGGGAACTCTCCCAATCGATCATGCGTTGTCCTGCACCCCTGGTTCTCAAATAGTCAGTGAACCAGTAACCTTAAAACATTTATTTTCACTATATTAAAGGCCCATTTTTGTCCTTTTTAGTTATTCTTCCTCCGCATTTACACAAATACTACAAGTTTTGGTTGGTTTAAAAACCAGAGTGAGTTTGGGTCTTTCTATTTGGCCGGTTATTTCAATTTCTAAGGTCTTTTCTTGCATAAGCTTCTGGACATGTAAATGCTGTGGAAGACTAAATTGTTACTGGTTTCTCCTTATATTCATGCAGTGTGTCTCACAGCTTATCTGCATTAGATCTGTTTTCTGTTCTGTGAGTTCATTCAAAACCAAAAAACGAAACTGAAAGATAAGCGCAGGAGCTCCTTGTTGTTTGTCCGCTGATGTTACATCTAAATGGCGCTTTTACATCTGTGAAACTAATACAAAGTCTGCACCGTAATGCTCGGTGTAACTGTAACAGCCGGCAACAAGCTGAATAAACATACAGTATAACTGACCTGCAAATCAGTTCACATCTCCTGTTTTCATTTGACATGTTTAAGGATATTTAGGACATTACCACAGGCAGTTACGTCTCCTTTGTATCTCTCATAGACAACAAAATGTGTTGCCTATATGTTGTCTTGTTTTAGATCAATCAGCAATGACATATTAATCACTAACTGGTGGTGCAATGGTTCAACAAGCCCACAATTCAGTTTGTATTGCGGTTTTTGGGTCATCTTTTCAGTTTGTTTGTTTTGCACACTAGAGAGAAGAAAAACATGACTATTTGCAATGTGTCTGAACTCTAAGATATATAAATAAATAGACTGATTGATTGATATAGTAATGAATGATATGTCTATACTATATGAAGCCATAACACTGATTTTATTCATGTTATAATGCAGGCTACTTGATGGCCAAGTAGGCCTGTGCTCAGATAATTGCATCTTCTATGTCTCTGGCACCTCATCAAATAATTAGTAGGCCTTTATTTAATAGTGGTTCATTTTTTCAGTTTGGTTTTGCATCCCTAGTGTAAAGAGCCTCGTTTTAGCCCTGATCTCTACAACTATTAACTGTGGGTTCAAAGCAGTTCTGAAACTATCTTCAAAAATACATTTTAAAGAGTCAATTCGAACAAAAACAGACATATTTTCAGAGGTAATCACACAGTTTGGTTCATCATCTGTGTGTTTTAAGAGCATTTCATGTGACCTTACGGCGTAAAACACCACGCATCTCTACGCAGAACAAACAGCGATATCCATCTGAGAATAACTAACAATACGTAATGTTGAATATGAATGTTGTTCCTTGTTTCATGGGCTATTTGGGAATTTATACATTTTTATTATATTCTTATATGAAAAACTATAAAAAACAAAGCATTCAAATACTGATTTGGAGATTGAACATCATGGCGACGGTCAAAGTGTGAAGCATTAATTAATGAAGTGAATGAAAATTTCAATCATAATGACTCAAATTCAAGTCAAAGGGCTTTTTTTTTTTACCACATCACTGATAATCTATGAACACAATGAATTAATGACTATATAGATATTATTATAATAATGTGAATATATAAGCTATAAGATAGACAATATATAATAGTGACTGAATTTCTCCTTACTTACAGCTCTCAATGTCACAATGAACGCCACACAGCGGCATTGCACCATTTCCCATCAGTCCATGGTCCTGGCAGGCTGACTGTAGCTGTAATGTGTTGGTGCTTCGCCTCAGCAGGATCATCAGTCACCAGGTCGACACCAGGCATCCGACCAATCCTGACGAAAGACACACAAAAAAAATGCAGTTCTCATGTTTATTTTCACCACATATTGAGTGTAAAACAGCTCAGTATACATAACACTAGAAAATGCATTTCCTGCTGAAAATGTGTGTGAATGCTGCATTGCTGAAAATGCAGAAAGGTGAAATGACTTGCCTAAAAAGGTTAAAGCTCAAGTTCATTGCACTGCAGAGCTGAAAAACCTTTTAGTAGTTAGTAGAATATCATACAATGAATTGTATTATTAAACACTGACTGCCTGACTGACAGACAGACAGACAGAGAGAGAGATGAAGCAGTATTTATGCAGAATACACCTTTAAAACTACAACAGAGGCCGTTCAACATTTCTATGAAAAAATTATGACTGGCGAGTGAAAATTGTGATCGTCGGAGCAATTTGTTGTCTCCACTCTAGCTCTGTAAAAACTGTAAAAAATATATTAAAAAGCTGAATCAAAGCTTAATAGTTCAAAGTCTTGTAACCAGTTTAAAGTTTAAATGGTGTCTGTAGCTGAAAGTATGCAGAAGCAGTAGTATGTCAAAGTGGAGCAAGTTTGAGAGGATATGAAGATTTTCTCCATTGGATTTCATTGTAAAAATATCTGAAAATAGTTGAAACAAGAAAAGTCATAGTACTAATGTACTTAACAAGCTGAATATTTTGATAGTTGAATGGTCTCTGCAGCTTAAAGTACGCAGGAGTAGTTAAAGTCAAAAAACGTACGGAAGAAATAGTTGAAGCTGATTAAAGCGTCAAAGAGTAATAGCGTGAATGGTGAGTCAGCATTCACACTAATTAAGTGCAGTGTCACTTGTTTTAAATCGCCGTTTAAGAGCCAGTTGGTCTCCACTTTTGAAAACATCAAAACTAAAATCTGTTATACCAGTTTTAGGTTCAGATTGTTTGTATCCGTAGGTAGATTTGGTTTAGTGCTACCAATTCATCTGAATGATGGCTAATGTGACAAAGCTGTTTTTATCCTGCCTTGTTTTACACCTTTGTGTGACCTGAGAGGGGGTTTATAAATGAGTCAACTAAATAACTGGTATTGCTCAACGCCACCTGGGGAATTTCACCCAAAGGAAGATAGTTAAGGACACAGATTTGTCTGCACTCAGATAACAGACCTAGATTTATTTCTTATAAAAAACATATTTCTTTTATTTATACTCAGTCATTTAAAAGACAACATTTAAACCAAATATTATACACGCTTACTCTTCCTGATGCTGTAACACTTGAACCACAAATACTCAAAAGGTACAGTATCATGAATGGTGGACCCCAAAACCAAAGAACAATCCAGATAAAATATTAAAGAAATCAAGCAAAGTATTAAAGCAATCAAAAGTAATAAATTAAAGCAATCAAACCATGAAAATATTTAAACACAAGAAAAACAAAGCTAACACAAACAAGGGTAATTCATTCAACTCAAAAACAAAATCATGTAGTAATACACTCCAAAAAAGGAAACATGCAAACTTAAGCAAAACAATAAACAGGACATTAGCCAGACCCACAGCGACATATGATTGATGTATGATATGAGTATACAGTGAAACTCAGCAAGATGCAGCGCCTCCCTAAAAGTGATCATAAACGACACAGTGCAGTAAAACAGTAACACGCAGCGGTTTCACCGCGACGACCAGAGGTGAAGCAACTCACTTGCATGTAAACAAAACAAGACAAGACAGCAGTCGATCCCGGTGCACCGGGGCGTAAAGGCACAAAACGGAGCGCCACAGCGCACAGCCAGGCCCGCACGTGCCTGCAAAGCGTGCATACAATCAATTACAAACATTCATGAATGAAAAGGGGAAACCTAATTACAGGCCACTTACCACGGCGCATCAGCGCAGCCCCTGACGGAGAGGAGAGGGAGGGCAGCAGTCACAGTTAAACGCTGCTGAGAGACCAGGAAGGGTAAAAGTTAGCGATCAGCAGGAGAACTGTTTTACAACTGTTCATTTAGTGAGCCGACATACCTGAGGAGGATGGCCAAACCGCACAGCCCAACACCGGACAACGTCGGTCCCACACAGCCGCAGCCAGCAGCTCGACGCACTGCAAGGCACAATAACGAGCGGGTGTCATGCCCAGAGACCACACGATACCCCAGTATCACCAGGCTTTGAGTACATCTTCCGCCAGTGCACACGTGTCTGACAAAGTAACCTGACTGTTGTATACATTACCTGGTTCCTGGCTGCTAGCTAAACAACGGTTAATTAGTTAAGTAGCTTCCTAGCTTCCTAGCTAGCTATCTGCCACTAGTTAGCTTAATGACTGACTATATTACAACATAGCCTATGTTTTAAGCAATTAGAAGTACTATCATTAATGAAATTGTACGTCTTTTTAGGTACTTGAATGAGTAATGCCATGTGGATTTTCATTTTACTTGCATTTACTCAAGAACTGAACTTAAGTACAACTGAGGTACTTGTACTTCACTTGAGTATCTTTAGATTAACAATACTAAATATAATCAACAAAGAAATGGTGATATCATTAACTATATCATTCTGATGTGGCCCATTATGCATCATGACTACTTTTGGTACTTTTAAGTATGTTTTGATGTTAATATTTACTAGTACTTTCAGTTGTAGCAGAGTGTTTCGACGCTGTGGCATTTCTACTTTTAAGTAAAACGAGTACAACGCTGCACGTTTTGGACAAACTAGCTTCATTGTTTATAAATGTTCCGTTCACTGGTCCTGGCTGCTATAAAAATGTTAAGCTAACTGGCTACCTAGCTTCGTAGCTAACTATCTGCCATTATAGTTAGCTTAATGACTGGCCATTACATTACAACAACACTGGCGTTGGAGAAAACTATCTAGTATAACGTCCACAAGGAGCACGGTCAGTTAAAAGAGGCATTTTTTGCTACCTACAGATGGCGGTAGAGACAAAACAAGCTACCACTTAGCTAAGTTAGCGACGTTGCTACACGGGCGAGGAATCACAGTGCAGCCAACATATAAACGCTGTAGATGGCTGTAGATCAATAGAGACAGGACGAAAGTTAGCGTCTTTCTGACCACAACTTCATACAGTATATTCATTCAATCACATTATGTTGCCAATGACCTTGGCAATGGCCAAAAACCCAAATGGTGATAAAGAAAAATGTTTTCATAAGACCATATCATTAATTGCTGAGGGCAGAATTAAAAATGAGTGTTTCATGATTCATCACTTTTGATTATCACAAAAACACATTTTTACCAGTCTACATTTTAATGCAAATGTCAACCGCACAGTAGAACATGTTGCTCCCTGCAGTCAACTGTACTATTAATAATCTTTCAAATATTTAATATACATTATAACTGCAGTGGGAACTGGTCTGACAATGTGACATGTAGCCACAGGTGAGTCAGCAGTGGACAGGTGTATCACATCAGTTTGACACCTTCATAAGATCAAAAAAGGTGATCATTCACATCCACATCAGGTCACAGAGACTTCATCAACAAACACCAAGATGACCACGACCAAAACCAAGATGGAAACGACCAAAAGCCAAGATGGCAACGGCCAAAATCCACATCCACTGACATCCACATCAGGTCACAGATGGTGCCTTCAAATGAGGTGGTGTTACCATGTTTACAAGATGGGAAGTCGTGTACACAATATGCTTACTGTTCAAGTGGTTAAGTCGTGAAGAACAACGCTGCTAAGTAACGGCAATATTAATAATCTGAGTGTAGAAACCACAGAGGCTAACAATTGAGCAAGTGTTAGTTAGTGTTAGCTGCATTGTCGGTAACACAGCATCCCACGCTTTGGCCTCTTTGAGCAGCTCTTCTGCTCAGTTCTCAGAAGTGTGTTTGTCGCTGAACTCAAAACCATCCAGAAGACAGACCACCATTTTATCATTTTCAATAAAGTGACACATAACTGACCAGAAGGATGCTGCTGTGGATTTTTAAACCCTCTCTTGCAGTGGATGCAAGTTCTCTGTCATATAGGCCTGGGATGATTTTTTTGTTTTCCTGCTTGGAATTGCATACATAGGATTCAGTGCATGAATAAACTTCCTGAATCCTTCATCATCCACAACTGAAAATGGATGGAAATCAAGTGCAATCATTTTTGCCAGTTCTTCATCAACTGAGTTATGTCTTGCTGGGGTCACAGACTTCTGCACAAACTGTCTCATAGAGCTCTGGGGTGGTTTAGGTGGTTATGGTGGTGAACAGCATGATGCTGTAGATACTACTACTACTACTACTACTACTACAGCAGCAGCAGCAGCAGCAGCAACAGCTGCAGTAGACACACTGGCACCTTCATTAATATCACACTCCACTGACTGTTTTATCTTCCCGTTGCTCTGATTGGTGGACTGTTCTCAGGTTGTTTACCTGTGCAGGTTGTTTGTGGCTCTATAAGATATTCCTGCAGACTCTACACTCTGCCTTTGTATTGTCAGTAAAATTGAAATGGTCCTGGAGTCACTCATTTTCTTTACTATACCTTCCTAATGTGTCGATGTTGTCTCTTGCCCCTGGCGCTCTCTCTCTCTCTCTCTCTCTCTCTCTCTCTCTCTCTCTCTCTCTCTCTCTCTCTCTGTGTGTTTGTGCGCTACTGTTGCTGCGAGTATAACTCCCGCCCTCTGCTCAGCGTAAACACAAGGCTCAAACACATATTGACCAATCACGTGCGGCGTGAAGAGAAAAAAAGTGAGAGAGAGAGAGAGAGAGAGAGAGAGAGAGAGAGGAGAGAGTTGTGAAGGTTCTCATTCATCCAGGTCATATTAGACATATAGAGCGAGAGAGAGAGAACACGGCTCCCAATAAGGAGTCGGTTCCCGTCGTTCACTTCAAAGAGCCGGCTCTAAGAGCCGTTTCGTTCCCGACCGACTCATCACTAGTTGCAAATTACTTCCTCCGGTCAGAGGGCGTCAAAATGGCCGCCACCTACTGTCGATAGCGTTTCTGTCTCAATGTTAACGTTCAAATGCTTTGATAAGCTAAACGTTACCGTCACAGTTTGCACCAGTAGCCACATTTCGACGCCGACATGTTCCAGGTAATCGGCGGGAGGAGCGTCCAGGCGGCCCGGCTCCTCGCACCCAGGAGCGCCGTTCTCGTGGAGGCTGTCCGGGGCAGAAAGTCCCGCACCGACCCGGTGGCCAAATCCAAAGAGGGGCGAATCAAAGTGCCTCCTCCGGTCGATCCGGTGGAGATGGTCGTCCTCAAGGAGAGATACACGGAGTACCAGATGATCATGAGGGCGCTTCGGTACGTTAAATCACCAGCGGTTATTAACCGAGAGGACCGGGCGTTAACCGTCTCCCGGTGTTGTGGCAAAATCTGTTTCCCCAAACAAATGTTGGACCGGAAATTATTCAGCAAACTTATAAACGTTTTACCCTCAACCCCCATCCAATAGCTAAATAAATAAGTAAAATAAAATGAGATAGATAAATGCTAACAAAGATTGAGTTATTATTCACTTTTAACAAGCCCAGTTTTTTGGCAGATGGAATTTACTTAATTAATTTGATTGATAAATTAGCAAAATATTATAGCCATAAAATGATATGGCTTAAAAGAATACCCCCTTTTATACTTTTAAAGATGTGTATTTTAAAACATATTTGTCAGTGATGAAAAATTACCAATTGAGAAGATTTAGACATTTCAAATTTGTTCCATTTAACAGAAATGTATTTATTTCACCCACCTTCTTTCTTTCTTCTTTTATTTTCCTTACGTTATTTGTTGTATTATACTTTTTTTTTTAAAATATTATTATCATACTGTGAAACATATTTACTTGTACAGTTTTTAACTACTATATTGAAGTTTTTAAATAAAGTCTTGGGAGGAAAAAAAAGATGACTTTACTTATCTCCAGAAGTTTTTTTTTGTGTGTGGAGGTAAAGTACAAGTTAAGAGACAGTAAAAATTAAATAAATAAAAATATGAGGTATATAAAACCAACAAAAGAGTAAAGTGATTACTCATGGTAAACTGCATATCTTTGGATCTTTGAATATCATTTGTCATGTCATGTTTTGCCCGTCATTACATGTTCCCTTTATAAAACCACATACACCCCAATCTGTGACAGTGTCTGTAAATATGTCTATTAAACGTATGTTTAATCCTATAAGAACGAAGAGAAGGGAAAATAATCCATAGTTGCAGCCTTGATATTAACAGAAGGATTTTAAAAATAATATTCCTTAAAATTATTCATACATCATGATGTCAGAGTGGTGAAATGTGCGATTCGACACTGAAATACAGTTTTAAACATGTATTTTAACATGCAAAAGATTCTGACTGTTTTTCCTCTCTAAATGTTTAGGTGTCCATTTAAACTGACGTGGGTCTTTCCTCTGTGTTTGTCAGTCTGGAGTTTAAGGAGGAGGTGCTTCGGATAAAGTACGAGGAGGAGACGGGCTCCCTGGCGGAGGAGAGGGCGAGGCAGGAGGCGGAGGAGCATCGCTCCCTCATGGCCTTTAATGACCAGGAGAACCTCCGCTTGCTCAAACTCAGGTAAGAAGAAATTATAACAAGCAGAGTAAAAACCTCATTTAAAGATGCGATCGACCGCTCGTGTCTTGTTTCCATCAGTATGATTTTCTAAAAAGGATTTTCCAGAAGTAACAGCTCAACTTCTCTGCATCCTTTCAGGGTTTTGAGGGTCCAGAAGGAAAAGGAGGAAGCTGAACGCAAGCAGGCAGAAGCTGCAATTCAGCGTGAACAAGAGCTGCAGGAGTTTCTCAAGGAAAAAGAGGAGGAAATTTTGAAGTTGCAGGTATGATTTTTCTCAATCTTTGTTCTTGTTATCTTCCTCTAAACCAAAGTGGACATTGTAGATTGACATTGTCAATTCTTCAAGCCACTTTTGCATGTTTTTGTTGTGTACAAAAGTGTGGAGGTTCTGCATCAAAACAGCACCCTGGTTACACTTCCGAATACTAATCTTCCAAATGTGACTTTCTGACAGGAGGATGCAAAGAACTTCATCACTTTGGAGAACTTGGATCAGCGTATAGAAGAAGCTCTGGACAATCCAAAGAATTACAACTTTGCCATTGACAAAGAAGGGAGAGTTGTTCAGCGGACGACGCTGCAGTGAAACACGCCAACCTGTTCGGAAGATTAACAGACAGACGAGCATCATTCAGGACTGTGATTTCCTTCATCTAAACACAGAAAACAGTCAGCGTGAAAAGATTATTGTACCTGTCAAACTACGAAATATGAGACGTTTTTGTTAGCAGATAACTTGTACATTAAAGTGACTGTTGTTGATGTAACGCTTCATTTCCTGCCTTTATTTTTGTGCTTTATACTCCTACTTATGAGTGCTGTACCATCACATAACATCTTCCTTTGATCGGTACCGTCTTCTCATAGGAAATGCATGTAAAGTAAGTGTTCACTTGAGTTTCCACTAAATTAGTCTGAATCTTTTTTTTTAGCAGTATAGAATGAAAATTGATCCACATAATTAACTTTTCGTGAGATATCATACAAACCGTTGTATGAGCATACATTGATGCTTAAAAAAGTGAATAAGAGCAGCTGGGAAACTCGAATAATTAGATTAGAATTAGGCAACTAATTGATTAGTTGAGCAATAGAAAATTAATTGGCAGCTATTTTGATGATCGATTAATTAAGTTATTTTTCATGCAAAATGGCAATAAAATGCTGTTTTCATCCTCAAATATGGAGATTTCCTTCTTTTCTCTATATATGTAAAGTAAAAGCTATAAAAATATATCAGCCATTTAATAATTGAAGGCTGTTCATCTGTGCTTGTTGACTGGGATCACAGCTGGCTTGCGGTTACTGGAACATTCCTGAGGGTGACAGTAGAGGACCATTAATAAATTAAGTATGATATTAACAGATTTCTGTATTATCAGAATCGGAAATACTGTACTGACCCCCGCAGGGGAACAGGGGAAAACAAATGTCTCTGCTGGCCTGTTCAGAGAGGGCACAGCTTAAAAAAAAAAAAAAAAAACAAACAACAAATTAAACAAATAAAATTAAAAAAAAATAAAAGTTGGAAAAAAGTTCATAACTATTATTTTATTTTACTTATTTGTTTGTTTATATATATGTGCTCTATTTGTACATTGAGATTTTTTTGCCATTATTTTTGAAGGTAATTATGTTCTTTGTTTTCACATTATTAATTTGTATATAGAAGTTTGATTTGTGAGCTTCATGTGACAATTCTCGTGTTGAAAAAAGTTAATAAAATACAAAATATAACAAAAAAGTAAATGAGCAGGAGCAACTGCAACAGACACAACTTAATGTAGTTATTGTTTTGATATTTTTATTGTCACCTTTCCTATTCTATAATTATGTTTCTGGACATTTGCAGCACTTGCTTTTATTTTGTCTGATTATGTTTACTGCTATGTTTCAAAACACCATGAAAACTCCACACATGACCTGAAACCTGACTTTGTTTCTGAAAATGATTTGAACTGGTCAAAAGACATGAACGCCTGCAACTGAAGCAGACTTTGTTTTAAGTGGTGACAAGCTGAAAAAGTAGAGAATCATCATTCTAACATGGTTTCTAATCAAATAAGTCTCACAATTATTCTTCCTCTCCTTTTTAATTCGGTGCAGCAGGTGAGATTACATCAGCACACATACAGACTTTCTTAAAGGTAATAGTAGTTTTTTTTGCCCGATAACATCTATGCTCTGACCCTAAATGACTATTATTAATAATAATATAATAATACACACAGACTAAAGCAACAGATGGCTTCAAACTGGTTCTTGAGCACCTTGATATAAGCAATAAATACATTCACAAATATTTGAACTGTGGAGGCAGGCGTGTTACGACCAAAACTGTTTCTGTGAAGATGGCAGATAACTGAACAGTAACTGATGTGAAAACCTTTAATCCAGCTAATATTTACTGTCCATAATACCCAGTATGAAGCTGCTCTCCAGACCAGTCAGACTTCCACAGAGCTGCATTTGTTCCTGCATCAGTTTTTAAATGTGTTAAAGCTAACGCTAACACTTCAGGTCGATGTCAACCTGCTTTCTCCAAGTAAAACAAACAAATACAGGTTATAAAAAATAATAAAAATAACACCTCATTCATGACATTCACTGTAATAAAAACATAGCTCACATTAGACTGAGAAAAAAAAACATTGGCACTTGAATATTCAAGTATAATATACGACACATTCACTGCAGGAAAATACTGTTGGTGTCTTCTGTGACTCCAAATAATATAAGGAGGAGTCCATTTTGGTACCTGAAAATAAAAAGGATTTGTGTCTTTTTTGAGCTTGTGAGGTGTGTTTTTATTCATTCAACCCTCCGACTGTGTCTCATATTTATTGTGAAATTATTGTTGATTAATTAATCTGGTTATTCAGCTGCCCGGGGTATTTCTCAAACCTCCTCTCTGCCTCCTCACTGAACGCATCACCTGTAGGGATTAAAAAAAAAAAAATCAACAAAGCAGTTAAAAAAAGGTTAAATATAAAAGGTAAATCTGACATTAACATCTGGTAGCTTTAGTGACTCATTACCAATGTGGCAGTTATGGAGCCAGATTCGATGGCCGTCATATTTGCAGTTGCATTTCATGGCATTGTTGGTGAAGTCGCTTTCAGCCACTTCTTGATTTGGATTGATAACAATCTGAAGAGGTGAGGAACATAAACAGAACATTTTTAATGACAAGATGGACAATCACAGGCATTAAAACACAACATTAAACCATTTTTTGGTTAAAAGCTGGTGGATGGGAAGTAACTGCCAAGTCTGGCTTTCTTAAGAGTATACTTAGCAATTTAGATGTTACATATGAAACAGACATAACAGGACTAATAAACTGTTTTTAATGTGCATTAATGTATAACAGGGGCTTTGTTGTCAGGTTTCCCATTAGACATTAGTTAAGTGAGTTGTTTTTACGTTTTTTATTTGTTGTGTTTGATCGGTGGGCAACCTTCGCGTCTGAGAAGTGAAGCCCGTGTTGAAGTGTCTTCAAACTTGTATTTTTTCAACAACTAAGACGCTGACAGCCAAAATGCAGAACTCAAGAAGAGACTCATAACAGTGCAGTGCCAGTGTATTTGCACCATGTGGTTGGGTGCAATGGAGCTGGTCTGGGCCAAAATGCCAGGGACAATTTTTTGTCGCAGTCCAGTCCTGGGCACAAACCAATGGGTGATGCTACGGTGACTCTGTTCACTTCGTATATGCAGTCTGTGGATTGGACTGATAGTGTGCTTCAGTCCGTGTGGTGAGAGGAGGGTCTCGATTCATGTAAACAGGGTTCCTGAAGTACAACAAAAAATATGTCCAAATACATTTCACCGCAGGTACTCTATGAATAATATTAATGATAAGAATATGTTCCCCATGTTCCCTTAGAAAAATCTACCATCCAACAAGTGATGGGTGCAGACTACTTACTGTGGCCTTTTTTAAAAGTGTTTGCTGGTTCTGAGTGAATCTGGTTCTATTAGAAATACAGAGTGATTTTATATCTTTATCTTCTTCTGTAAAAGGTATTGTTATCCAAATATCCATAAATGTAGTCAGAAAGGCAGAGAGGAGGAATAAGAAAAGAGATGCAGAGGAACTTCATAACTAGTAAAGGCCAAATTTAAGTGATTGTCTTTTTACAGTACTCTGATTTCCAGTTGCAAATACTGTAGCAATATCATATTATTACTCTGCTAAGTTCCTGTTGTTGTTGACTTCATTTAATTTGCTTGAACTGGTCTGTGTCAACTTCATTTAATTTATTTACAAATCCAGATCCACATTCTCTAATATCTTTCAACACTATTTCATTTTATGTAATAGATTTGATGAAGAGAGACACAGCAAATAAGTAGTTCTTTGTGTTTGAGTGTTGTGTTATAAGTTTTGGAGTTATATCCATGCAGTTTTACATGTTTTTTTTTTTTTTTTGTATTTTTTCTGTGCTGCATATGCTCACCTGGAAAATGTAGTTTCCAGGTTTAACATCTGTGATGTCGATCCACTGGCAGTCGATGTCGTGACGGTACAAATCCCAGCAGCCAACAGTGATGCCCTGATCGCCAAAGTTAGCGCACTCATATCGCTTAGAAACACCTGGGTGGACAAAAGACTCAAAGATGCAGTGAATCCATAAAGAAATAACCCTTTGATTCAGTCATGTCTAAAGGCAAAATAAAGGGTCATTATTTTCTATAAACGTGACATTTAATTTACTCACAAGTTCATCAAATACGCACCCTCAAATCCAACCTTTATCTGTCATTATTATTACTTACCACCCAAACTCTCTGTCACGTGTTGCTCTGCTACATGACACGACTCCACTCGTCTGAATGAAAACAGACCGAGTGCTCTGACTGTAATCTGAAGCGTCAGACTCACCCTCTTGACAGTCTGTGTCCTCCAGACAGAAGCTGGCTTTGTGTCCCTCGGCCACTCTCGTACCGTTGGCGTTCAGCAGGTCGTAGTGGGTGAAAATATCCATGCTGTGGTAGTGGCTGTTTAACAATACAGAGAAAATGATGATCAAAATTACACAAAAAAAAAAATCAATTTTATAGTGAAATTGGCATCTTCTTTGACAACTGATAACATAAAATGATCATATCTGTGACAAGTCTGTTTATGATTGAAAAACGAGAATTAGGGATCCCATGAAATGGATGTAAATGGGTTAAATTATGATTTTCTTCAGCTGTCTGATGTATTTCTGGATGAGAGAGTTGATTTTTTTCCTGAAATAAATGATCATATGTTTTAAAATGTAAGTGTTCTACAGATGTTTCAGTAAAAATAAGATGACAGGAAAAAGGGTTTGATTCGTCCAAACAGTTGAAATTAATGAAGATAACATTGTTAGGGAAAAATTGTAAATTTCTGTCATGCCCCTGCCGATTCTCCTTGAATTCAAGACATGAAATAAACCTCCAGTGTAAGTCAGCCTGGGTCTCTGGTCCACTTCTTCAGTCTCCAATTAATTGCTCTAAATATTTTGCTTCACAAACGTTACCCATGACAGGCGTGCCAGACCCACGAGTGGCGCCCGGCCTTCGGCTTGAAGTCAGCCCGGCCGATGTTGTGTATCTGGGAAGAGAAGCGCAGCAGGCGTCGGTGTCCGTAGGGCCAGTTGGCCTTGGCTGCAGACTTTGAGAGGCAGTCCTCCTCGGCGGCGCAGTAGAGCATGTGCAGAGGACGATCCTCGATGTAAACTGTCTGCTGGACCAGAGGGGCGTTCAAGACGAGGTCAGAGGTCGCTGCGTACAGGGGGAGTAGCAGGATAATACAGTTATACTACAGTGGTAGAATGTAACTGAGTACATTTACTCAAGTACATAGTACAAATGTGAGGTCATTACACCATCCAGCGATATGAATTAAGAATAAGCATTTCATGTTAAGTTAAAGAAAACAGGACATTGTGACAACAGTAGGTCAAAATTAATGATTTCCCTCATAAATGTGTTGGATGTTGTTTCTGGATTCTGTTTTTAGGCCCTCTGAGTTTCAACAGCTCAATAAAATGTGTATGATCATCAGTCAACAGAGCAGTTTGTTTAAACATTTTCACTTGTTTCTGTTACTCACTGTCAGAACAGATGACTCCTGCTGAAAACTTTGCCGCCGCTTTCTGGCAGCTGACCGTTTTGTGATGCTGGCACTGACTCAGAGACATCTCGTTACCCGTGCACTTCACGCCGCTCATTATCATCTCCGTCACATTACTGCTGTCCCAATACCACGTTTCCTTAGATGGGGTTCAAACGAGACAAACATGCAAACAGAATCAAACACAGTGCATTGATCAGCAGAGACTCACTGACGAATGGAGCTGCAGAGAGTTCAGAGTCCTGAATAACAGATGTTCATGACTCAGTTTTGGCTGCTGACTGAGGACACAATAAAACTTTGTGATCACTGGAGGACAACAACGTCCTGCAGATACTCAGTGATTCAATCCTCATGCTACTTACTGGAAGGTTTCTCAATTCCACGCAACAATAAATCTAATTATAAACCAATATTTCAGTTAACTACATTTTCACATATAAGTATTTTTATCATGTTGCTTTAGTTTGTGTCTGAAGTGCTAAATTATCCTTGTTGGATCATACTTCAGTGTTGACTACAGTTAACTAAGCTCTTACTCCTCTTAAAAGGGGAATTATCGTCATTTTGTGATGTTCCCTGACTTTCAGGTGTAATGTCGTCATGAAAAACTGAAGTTCTGTAAGCTTTCGTGTGCCCACTTTCTCTTCATTTACATCTGCTTCAGGCAGTGTTGTACTACATTTGCAAGAAGCCAGACTTTAACCTGTTAACTGTGTGTTTGCTCTGTGGATATAGAAATCGTTCTCTGCGCCCCTTTAACAATGGATTTCTTTGATTCTGGGGAACTGACAGCAAAACTTGATATTTATGGGGTATAAATGTATGTATGTATTTTGGGTTTTGTTTGCATGCTTTAGTATTAAAGAATTTAATGAAATACTGCACAAATCGAAGTGTGCAGAAATCTTTTCTATTATCTTTTGGACTCATTTATGTTTATAGCACCTTAGCTAAGATTTAGACAGGTGGAGCGGTTGTTCATCTTGTATTTTCCACCACTTCTATTTTTTACAATATGGGACCTTCAAAGGTACACTGCCAAATTTTGTTTTCGTGTACATCAATACACCCAAAATTTCCTCCCAGTTTTTACTGCTTTGAAACTCAACACAGTTTACAGCATTTTTCAAGCTTCAGCAATGTGCTAGGATTAATATTTGGGATGTGGGTGACCCGATAGCTGAGTAGTTAGGGTGCATATTGTACCACATGGGCATAAATGCCCTGAGCAGCAAATCCCTGGTTTGATTCCCAACCGGACTGTTTGCTGCATGTCATTCCCCTACTCTCTCCGCTGTCAAATAAAGCCATAAAATGCCCAAAACAATCTTATTAAAAGAGGCTGGGACACCGGTCTTGGGGTATGGGATAGGACACATGCAGTGTAAGTGGAGCTGCGGTCTCATATGTTGCTATAGGCTCAATGTTGACAAGTGCATACCAGACTTCACTGTATATGTGTTGTACCCCCAACGATATGGCGCATTGAAGATGCCTGACATCTCCTCTTTCCACCCTTCTTGACCAAAATCAGGAGGTGTATCTTTAAGAGAGCATTTGCTTTTTATATCAAACTGATAGTTAGATTGATAGTTCATCTTGATCACTTGAAATTGAATTTTTACTCTAAAAAGAATCAGAATTTGCTTCAGGTTGAATTATAAATATTTTACACACAATTTGAAGTAAACCGTTTGTGCCATATTTGTAAAACTTGACAGTACTGAATCCTTTTTTAACCTTCTATTTTATTTATAATAGATTATGTAGATTTATTTTGTCCGGTATATCCATAATTGTGATATGTGTGATGCTCTTGCTATCTTTAAATCAATTTAATTTGTTCATATTCATTCCTTTTAATTACCAGGTGTATTTGAAACAGTTTTTACAGTCAGTACTTCATGATGCATCTCAACAGGTTTATCCTGTAAACAATAAATTTGTTCATCATCTCATTGTGGAACAAATGTCTTCATTCTTTGGTCCTACTTACAGTGACGGCATGCATGGAGTAGCCGAGCCCTAGCTGTCTGCAAACCACCATGGCTTCCTTTGTGGTCCAGCCTGTGCTGCACACTGTGCCCCACTTGGAGCCAACCTGAACCTCCACCCGACCCTCATAATTGGTCCGGCCGCCCACTATCCGGATCTGCAGAGATGCCCTGCTGGGAGTCAGTGAAGGGACACACTTCCTGTCCTGTCTTTGAACTGTCTGGGCTCAAACTGTTCATATACAGTCCTCTGGCAGCAGAGAACGTGTTGAAGCAGCAGTTTTGGTTAGTTAGACTTTTCTAGGTGTGAAGAGCGTCAGCGTGGTTTCCAGATGAGGTCATCACTTGGATTTAGTGGTGAGCGGCTTTTGAGTTTGATTAGAAACTTCATGTGAATCTGTTTTAGTCATATAAAAGACCAAAAGACTATCATGTTCATCCATGAAGGAAAAGAAACATCTAGTTCATATCGGACTTACTGTATAATATACTGTCAGACATTAATACGTGCGTGTTCAAGTATATTCCTCTATATACACTAACATTTAGCTTGATAGTTTTAGGAAGACATCTGAATATGTTACCAGATCTAATAATAAGTTTTAGTATGCTGCACATATTAGATAATATGTGACTGACCAGAAATGCTGAATATAGTTGAACATACAGTATATGCAAAGAATTGACTATAATAAAATGACAGAAATTAGATTTTTGAGTGTTCATGACAGTACATTATATGTACATATGTCCAATATACCAAAAGACAGCCCACTGGTCAAAGCAGAAAGTAGGCCTTTGTGGTGTTAATAACCTACTTGCACGCCCTGGTTAGCGTAGCCCAAGCCCAGCTGCCTGCAGGCCACCATGGCCTCCTTGGTGCTCCAGGTCTCTCCGCAGATCAGACCCCAGCTCTGCGTCCCGTTAGAGTCTAAGCCCAGCACCTCCACGCGGCCCTCGTAACGGGTCCGCCCTCCAGTGAGTCGGATCTGTACGGGGCCGAGGGGTTAGAGACCACAAAGCAGAGCGTACGGTAGATACACAAGGGCCGGATAAAACTCTACGTTTATGTGTTAGAAGTTCTTCTGGTATAAAATCTTAAAGGCGACACGGCTCACATGTCGTCATGATACGATGAAAGCGTGCCCTTGCAGAGTTTTTATTCTACTTAGTCCGGCCTCTATGTGTATCTACAGGGAAGAGTATGAACTGGTAAAATACAAACTGCACCACCAGAAATACTCTGTGTTAAAAGAAAATCACTGCTGTCACAAAAACAAATCTGGTCTGAGCTGGTTTCAAGTAACTGAACTAATTCAGAACATACACGACAACTGTTTTTCATGACAGCAGTGAGGAAGTACTGGCCAAGAGTGAAAATGTGAGATTCCTGTGAGTATCGGCTCTAAAGCTCACGTGTTAGGGCAAAATGAAAAGACTTTTAGAGCAGCAGACAAGTTAATGTAAAATACAATCAACACAGTATAAAACAAGAAAGTGAAATAAATCTGATGCAGCTCATTTTCACAAGTAATCTACTAAATTTCTTGTACTATCTGATGCAATACATATAATAATAACAGTATAAACAATTCACTCAACTTTTCCTCAAGTTACAAGCGCAGTTTTAAGACATTTTAGTAATGAGGTTGAGCTCTGACCGAGTTCTCCAGTCCCAAGTAGGGCACGTTGCAGCGGACAGCAGCGTCCTCCATGTGCTGACAGTCCTCTGATGTGATGTTTTTAAAGGGGCAGTTCCAGATGGACTTCTCCAGACCGAGGCACTTCACCTCGTTCATGTAGATCGGACCAATTCCTGGACAAACAGACAGACATAAAGCAGCTTAAAAGTTACACTGGAATAGTTTGAAGTTCATCATATTCAGTTTCTTGAGCAAGTTTTACGTTCAGCGTTTGCCAGAAATATCTTTCAGATATCAGCAATCACACATTTTGTACTTCACTGGTTCCCAACCTCGGGTAAGTGTAAGACAACATTAAAAAAACAAGGCAGAAGTGAGCATGGCTCACCCACTCCTGCAACACTATCAACCACCCGACCAACTTTGAAGCTCCTAAGTTAAATAGTGTTTGAATTTTGAGATTTTACGTCCACTAGGTGGAACAAAAACTGAAAAAACAAACAAACAATGATTAGACGAAGCCAAAATGAAGTGTGTTTTAATAATAAGACGGGACAAAAAGGTTGTGCCAAATACATGAAATCACTAAACAAATCCAGGCCTAACTAACTGTCTGCATTCTCTGGAAACGAAAGGCCGACTAAATTATATCAAAAACAGTGGTATACAAATCATTCTAGGGTGGCACCAACCAGCCTAGTGTTTACAGACATTAACAAAAATACGTGAAAGAAAATGTACAGGGTACCCCCAACTCCCCTATGTCCTCTACCTTCTCACAACAAACCTTAACTCCTAATTTCTCAGTTTGAGTACTGGACTTCTAACCCCCATTAGGCTAAACTAGACCACACTGTCAACCATCACACCAGACAAAACAACAGATGTACACATGAAGCACTACATCTATATAAAAATGTAGCCTACTGTTGGCCTATATCTCAGCATTTCACTCAATTCTGTGAGGAGAACTAAATGAAATTATTATTTTTTAAGTTTATTATCTAAGATATAAACTCTAAAAACTCTCACAGGATAAGGGCACGGTGAAGACCTGAACAGCCCATTATTTCTACATTAGTGAAATATGCAGTTAGAACAACCAAAGAGCTAGTAGTACAAAGGCCAAGCATCAGGGACATGAAAACACTGAAACTGTAAAAACACAAAAGCTATTAAGTCTGAACGATTGTTAGAAATTAGTTCCTAAAAACACTCATCTAAAATAAATAATCTGCTCAAAATTCATCCAAATGGCTCGTTTCACACAAACTTCCTGCAGTTATTGCATTTACTATTTAGGTTAATTGTACATTTTATCAGTTGTTCAGTTCTGTTATTGATATACATTGAATATAATATGAAACATCCATAAAATAGTCAGGAGTCATTAGTTTATTCAATGATAGAAAAGGGGTCATTCGATGAAAAAGGTTGGGAAACTATTGTGTAACTATTGTGAACTGGGTCGTGATGGTTTGTCATTTTTAAAACGCGGGTTCCCCCAAACAAATGGAGTCGTCAGCACTCACGTATAAGTGTGTGAACACTTTTAATGATGAACAGCAGCAGAAGGAAACATGCTGTTGAGTGCTGACGGCTTCATTTGCTATTTCTGTTATTTTCGGGTCGGCACCCATTAAATTCCAAAGACAACTGAGTCAGTTCTTTTGTTTGGTCATCTTTAAATACTTTTAATAGCAACTAAGGGTTATATAAAAATGTGTGGGTTTTAAAGGGCTCTTCATGTGTTGCCACCTCTGCAGCATTTAATGAGACTGGACCCATTTAATAAGGCGATTACATCAGATTAGATTGTTTTTTTTTTTTTTAACTCTGGTTTTAAGTCTCAGAGTGATTGTGAATATCTGAGCTAATAAAAAACTAATGAACAACTGCTGCTGACCAAGAGACCAAATCAAATAAACAGTGATGCCTTTTGCCCTTGGATTTTATTAATAACCATGGTAGCCCTTACAGGTCATGCTGTCTGTCCTGTTGTACTAACATTTCTCCTGCACGTTTTCATGGAGCCATTACTATTTTGCCCTGGAAAAAGCTTTATCCCATTTGTGCCAACAAACGACTTTTTAAATTTTTCCTCAGTGGAAGTGCTCTCTGGTCTTGACTGAGCACAAATGTGAAGACATTTTCTAAATCAGTCAAATCATTTGGCTGAAAAGTGAGGTTTGTCTTATATGATATCTAGTCTTTGGGCAAATGGGACTACTGTTTTTGAAATAGACAGATAGGTCAGGGTGCCCATGCTGACCCATGTCCACCGCCAAAAGCCCCTACAATGGGCAACAGAACTGAACCACGGGGCCATAGAACGGGGCCTGGTCTGATGAATCACGTTTTCTTTTACATCATGTGGATGGCATCAGGATACACTATGGGAAGAAGGCAAGCTGGCGGAGGCAGTGTGCACATTGCAAAAATGGTTCAAGAATGGTTTGGGGAAGGAGTTTGAGGTGTTGACTTGGCCTCCAAATTCTCCAGATCTCAATCCAGTCGAGCATCTGTGGGATATGCTGGACCTACTCAATATTAGGCAGGTGGTCATAATGTTATGGCTGATCGGTGTAGTCTTTGGGTCACAAAAACTCTAATGAACTATATGCAGGTGGAATCATGTGTTTCATTAAAAGGATGTTGGATGTACAGTGTGCTTGCTGTTTGTCATATTATCAGACTTCTTCTGTGTTGCTGTAATGTTAAATTCTAACATGTTTCCACACAGAACCGGTAGTTATGGTGTCATATATGCCTTTCAAACTACACATAGCTCACTTTTTAACCTGAGGCACATTTGCTGAGCGTGCATGTTCTCCGTCAGCGACACCCTGGTTTACATTCGCCCTCCAAACTCTCTCTCCACCGCGACTGAGTCACAGCACCATGAGGGGATTGTATCATGAAGTTTCCCTGAAAGGAATTCCTTCAGCCGTGACGTTTAGGAATGTTTCTTGCATTAATTCAGCCAGGTGGTGGTCTGACATCCATCTGAGCACAGAGCAGGTCCTGCTGCCGCCTCAAAGAGATTTTCCTCGACCAGCTTCCTCTGTGGTAGAAATCATAATGTACACACAGAAGAGGAGGCCTCACCACCCAGCGTTTCTGAGAACTGCCCTTTAAAAGACTGCTTGTTTCTTCTTCGGAGCAGTTTACCTAAAAACTACACACACCTCCATGATCTAACGAGGAACACACACACACTTAGATAAATATTTGAATATCTAGCTGGCTCACTTACATTTTTTTTAACAATATTATTTACACAATTCTGTAAGTTTATCTGTTGTATTTTACACGCCCAGTATCACACACTTTGGCATGAAGTCATTTTTGTCTTTTTTTTTGTCTGTATTAGCTGTTACTCATGTGGAAGCCAGGTAGCTCAGACACAAGCTGGATTCATAAAATAATTTTCACATTAAATAGTCCAGAGCTTCGCTGGAATAACAAATGGCTTCGGTTTCTGTTTCTCCCCTTTTCAGTGACATTATTTAATGAAAGAGGAGGATAAATGCCAGGAATGTAAATGGGTGATGCCTTACATCTGTGAAAGACACATATTCACAGATGGATGCACTGAAATTTGTCTATCCTTGTAGTAAGTTGGTTAGAAAATGAACAGCAGATTTGTTTACTGTCTCTCTTTCATGCCATTTTATCTTTGTTTCTCTTCTTTCTTCATGCACAGCATTCCTGAACTTATTAAAATAAAGTTCCTAATGGGGAATCCGTGGAGGAATGTGGCCTCCTTGCTGAGGGCAGATTACTAGAGATGACCTGAGAGATAATACAGGCTGCAGACAGACAGCTGATGACTGATATATCATGGACACGTCCTCGGGTTACGGGTTTAGGGCACCTTCACAAACCAACATTTTAAAGTCAGTTTAAATCAAACTCTGGTGCGGTTCGTTAAGGCGGCTGTGAATGCAGTGATCGTACTCTAGTGTGAACCAAAACAATGGCCACCTCTCGCAAGCAATCTTGGACCGTATCCACATAAACTAAAACCCAGGCTGCCTGTGTGGGCATTTATTGAGATGGACACAGGAAAACAAAAGGTTCTTCATCCGTTCTTAAAGGTATAAACACACAAATGTGGCATCTGGTCTTAATGGGTTAATGCAAAGCACAGCACTGACTGGGCTACCCTGGAGGATCAGCTTTTGCCATGTTCAGCCACATCTTTATTATTTGTACTGAGGTGTTTAACATCTCAGTAGGGCTCACAGTTTACTTCATCATTTTAAGGATGTAGATATAACATCACTGGTTGAGGTAAACCTCTGTGGGTAGAGCTAATGGTCTGATTTTTTGCGAGGTTGCCTAAACTAGAAACTTATCTATGAATGCAGGGTGAGCCTTTAGATCAGGGGTGGGCAATTATTTTTCCTGGGGGGGCCTCATGAGAAACCCAGATTGTTGCTGGGGGCCAAACAAATACTGTCAGACATAACCTCTATTCTATAGAAAACATACTGTTATTCTTATTTTTCAGCATTTATTATACTGAAAATCACTCCAAACAGCATATTATTAAGAAAATTACATTATGTGCAGGAGTCTTTGAACTGTACATGACTGACTGTTTTGGGTAGTAATGTTTCCATTAATGAAACTTAATATTTAACTTAACATAACACTTATATTTAACATTTGACTAAACACTTACATTTCCTTCTTTGGTTCATGCAACTTTGTAAAAAGTCCTCACTGCTTTAGTATCTTAGCCAGCAGCCCGTCGGCTGTCCTCTCCTTCTCATCTCCAGACAGGTTTCGATATTTTTCTGCATGTTTTGTCTCAAGGTGACGGTTCAAATTGTATTCGTTGAATACAGCCACATGTTTGTTGCCAACTTAAAATTGTGTGGTTTGTCTGAGACATCTCCCGGGCTGGGCAGAACCATCATGAGGGCCGGTTCCAGCCTGCCGGCATGCTGAATCGATGCTGCTTGTCTTAAACCCCGGAAATTAAAAACCTTGTACTTACACAACATTTGTCTAAAAAAGCCTGAATGACTTATGCTTACTAAATATAGATCAGCATTTAGTTTTGGTATAAAGACCAGCTTGTCTTATATAATGACCTTTAATTACGTTTTTTCCATCTCTTATTTTACATTGTCTCATTATAATTACCAACAATTTCAGCTTCTGTTTGGGCTGGCACAAACCACATAAATCTTTGTACATCTGTGCTTTTTTTTTTAACTAACCTTGTCCCATGCGGCCTCCGGTGATGGCCTCCTTGGCGCTGCCGAAGCCGAGCTCCCTGCAGACGACGCTGGCCGACTGCAGGTTCCAGCGATCGTCACACACGGTCCCCCACTCGTTGTCTTTCAGCACCTCCACCCGACCCTCGCCCAGCCTGGCACCGCCCTTCAGCCTCACGTTGCTCTACACAACAAGCAGACACATAAAACAATTTAATCAATGTTTGGCAGGTGGGCTGCTTCTCAGCAGCCCGGCAGACATCTACAGTAATTTAACCAGGCTATTAGACAGCCTACTATGAGCTAACATGTTTTAATAACTGTTATGGAGTTATCTATACTGAAGCTCTGAACTATGCCCCATCATGTGATTATGATTACATATTTTAATAGATTGACAGCCTTAGATCCTTTCATTATTAAAAACAAGTGTTTCACACAAAATTTTGTTCTCCTCACATTAGAAAACAGAAATTAGATCATTATGGGACACTAAAACATAACTCAAGGTCCACTTACTAGCTTTTTCTGGAGCTTTCAACCAGAAGTGTCTCCATGGAAACTGAGCAAACTTCATCTGCCGAAGAAGACTTTTTGGTCAAAGTACTACTGTACTTCCAAGACCAAGAATGACATTTTATGCTCAATTCGTTTTTTTAAGCCATACCCGTCATGTGTTGTCACAACTGAATTATCTTCATGGCAACGGAACTAAATCCAGCCACTGAGGAAGACTTAGAAATGTGACTGAAAGCTCTTTAAATTTAATGCTCAACAGACTAATTAACCTCTTCTTTTTAACGGACCCATTTTACTTCAGTGACAGACTAACAAATGGGTTTTAAAGGAATTAATTTATTTATCAGAGCATACCCTCCTATAGGCCTCTTTCACATTTTGACATGTCACAGTAGAAAAAGCACAGATATACTGTAAATAACACATTAATGATGGCTGAATTCCATTTAGCTGCCACAGTTTCAGGGTTCTGGTACTGTTCAGTCTGTCACGATGTGCCGGTCCACTTGAACTGAACAGAGCCATCGTTAGTTGCTATCACCTGTTCTTTTCCTATTATGACCAGTCAAAATGTCTACAGTGAAAAAGACCCGTTGAGCTGCCCTTAAGTTACTTTACCGAAGTTTTAGGCTTCTTTTTCAAGCCGCTGTTCTGCATGAAGAGCGGCCCCGGCATGCAGCTGACGACGGCCGCCATGCCGCCCTGGCAGGTGGAAGTGGCGTTTGGCTTGTTGAACTCCAGAGGACAGGCTGCCAGGTGGACTTCTGTGCCCAAACACGCCACAGAGTGAATGTGGAAGTGGCTCTTCTGACGCTCCAGGTACAACCTGCAGGGAGCAGAGATGAGGACTGAAGACGGAAAACATCATCTGGGTCCCAAATCCATACTAATTCTATCCAGTACATACCATATACTTATTTTATAAATGGCCATCGCCGTATGTCCACAGACTTTTATATAAATCACTCCCTGGTTGGACTGGTTCCTTCATATCTGTGTGCATATATGTGCACAAACCACAATCAATATGACCTACACTCTCAAAATGTTGTACAGATGCTGGTCGCAAAGCAAAAAAGCTTTTAAATACAGTGCTCCTTCTTTGTGGAATAATATACAGAAAGACCTGAAATTGTCAGAACTGATTACTACTGTTCGGGGGAATTTAAGTCCATTTTAAAGGATCGAGAAAGTGGCACTACAGGTTGATGTGATTGCTCTTGATTTTCTCACTGAATTGCTTTGATTTTGACCTGTTTGTGCATTACAGCTGTTTTTGTGTTGCATACATCTGGATGTCATACTCATTCACTCATGGAGTGTGACTGTTGTATTTGTCTTCGTGTATTGTTTGTTTTTATTGTTGTAACAATGTAAATGTAACAATTTTTTTGTCACCTGGCTAAATAAATAAAGGATATACATATTGTCATAGTATACAACAACATTAATATGCTTAATTTTATGCTAATGTTGGAAAACTACTGCCAGTTAAACTTCACAAAGACACATTGAAATGTTTAGATTGAATATATATTTTATGTTTTTTTTTGAGCCGTTTCACCACCACTCACAATTTATTATAATTTTTTTTCCAGCTGTAAGCAGCTGCTCTAGTTCCTTAGCGCATTGAATTGTGGGAGAATAGTCAATTAACAGCAAACTCAAAGCTTGAGTGTATTTAGTATGCGTACTGTCTGCTTTGAGTATACTTTCTTCTGTTGCTTTTCAAGCGTGAATACACTACAGACTCAAAACTGCTTAGAATCTGTATGTAGTCTGGATTTGGGACACTGCAGCTGATTAAATGAGTGAATTAATGCCTTAGTTGTATTTACAGTATAGAGTGACAATCAACAATTTGACAATATGAGGCAACATTATCCTTCTGATCTATAAAGGGCAAAACATAACATAAACTGTATGCTTGTTGATGAAAATGCTGTGGGTTTCTTTCAGGTCATTACAATATGTACATCCACCAGTTCATGTTGTAGAAAGGACAATATTGAGGATTCACATAAACTATCACAGATATTGTATTAAATTATAAAAACACATTGGACAAAATATATATATATATACATCATGGTTGGAATTTCCATGGTTGGAAATGAATTTGATCCTGGGTACTAACAGCACATCTGTGACAAGTAAAACCAAAGATTACATGACTGACTGTATAAATCTAACTTGCAAAGCCAGTATTTGATTTTAGTAAAAATGCAAAAAAGCAAAAGTTACTCATCTGTTAAGACAGCACCTTGGCCCACAAAAATTGGGAAAAAATGGAGCTAAATAAATGTAATGTAATGTGTCACTACTCATGTGCCTGTACAGTAAATATGTAGCTGTAGCCAGCAGCTATTTAGCTTAGTGCATACAGACTAGAAATGGAGAGAAACAACTAACCCGGCTCAGCCAGTAGGTCACAGTATCCACCTACCAGCACCTGTAAAGCCAGGCTAGCTTTCCCCCTGTTTCCAGTCTTTATGCTAAGCTAAGCTAACCAGCTGCTGGTTGAATCATACTTAGTGTACAGACATTAGTATCAATCTTCTTATTTAGCTTATGCCAAGAAAGTGAAGTAGTCCTTTAACTTTTCTACAGCAAATGTCTCTTTGTGATGAAAAAATAAAAAATAGTAAGTTGCATAGCACAAGCACATACATAAGATTAATGGCATTAGTATTTCCACTGAATAGCTAAACAACTTTTGTTAGTTAGTTTAGTTAGTATAGGCTTTTGTTCTGAAAATCATGGATGTTCTTCCTATCCAGCCACATGTGGAGGACATACTAGAGGGGACAGATGTGGCTTTAACGGTTTTCTGTTCTTGAGAACAAACAACCAACATTTTTTTAATTTTTCAGTTTAAATTGATTTGTCTGTGAGGCCTGTGGAAGCAGCACGTATGTGGGTCTTTTCTGACAGCTTGAATTTCCTTTCTGAATTTCCTCAGATTACCTTTTGCCAGGGCTGCTCTGTTTAGACTTAGAGCTAGCTTTAGCTTTGGATGTCGGCCTGCAAGGTAAACACGGGTTAGACGGCACAGTTAGTGATTAAAGTGATAATCATAGTAATAAAGGTTACATGATGCACAATTACGTTAAAAACTGTAGTTGTACTGTTCAAAAGGATGCGTCTCCTTCAACATGGTTGTTAATACAGCTTTTGACAGGTAATATGTGATAGTATGTTATCTAGAGTTGCTGAAAGTGACACATCCTTTTAAATGCATGTAAATAAACACAAATGTGACAAAAAAAAATTAAATTTCGACATTCATCAGTTATTTTGACACGTTTCATCAGAACAGGCTCATATGCACTGCCTGGCCAAAAGTATGTGGACACACTTTTCTACATGATGTTGTAAGACTTTTGGTCTGGGGCTGTTTTTTTTATAGGTTGGTGCAGAAAGCCAGGTCCATAAGCCGATGGTTTGCCTAGTTTAGTGTGGAAGAAGTTAAAAGGATAGTTTGGGTGCTGTGAACTGGGATCCATAATCAGTGTATTACCTTCAGTATATGATGGTCTGCATGCCCCCAGTTTGGAGAAGCAGACGAGTGTTACTGCCCTTCCGGGCAAAGTAATGTACTGCTGTGGACAGGGCAGCAGCAAAACCTATTTTAGACACCTAAAAGAAAGCTTGCCTAAAAGAATCAATATCAGTTTAAGCTTGAGGCTTGAGGTTTGAGCTATATTTTGTATATTTTTGCTGCTTTACCTTGCCATCAAACAGCTATATAGTCTATGTTTCCTACGGGAAACTGAAGCCATTATCTATGCTCTCACCACTGGAAAAAAAAACAGTAATTTTATCTTACAGATCACAGGGGTTGGTGGTCTACCGCTGCCCCCATTGGTTAGCTTGTTTGTGTTACTGTACCACTTTGGTTAGTTTGTATTCACCAAAGTCACACTACACAATATCACAAACAAACAAACCAATCAAGGCAGCGTTAGACCAGAAACTCCTGCGTTCAGCAAGGTAAAATGATGAATGTTTTATTTCTAATAAAGTCTGGTGAAACAGATTCAATTTCCTGTAAGAAAGGGTCGTCCGACAGCGAGGTAAAGCAGTGAAACTATTCTAAACTTGAACTATATATATATATATATATATATATATATATATATATATATATATATATATATATATATATATATATATATATATATATATATATATATATATATATATATATATATTTTTTTTTTTAGGTAACAACAGCTATCCCTGTGTTCTGTGACATAAAATTACTGTTTTTTTTTTCTCCTATGGGGTCTGGTTGCTTTGGCGAGAGCGTAGATAATGGCTTAAAATACGTTTAGCTGCCACCTCCGTCCCCAGCAGTACGTTGCTTTGCTTCCGTGTGGTAACTCCTGTTTGTTTCTCCAAACTGGAGCCTTGCCGACCATCATCTACTATAGGTAATACACTGACTATGAATCAGTACCTCATACAACCCCACTTCAAAACGCCCAAACTATCCATTCAACTCATCTGCTCTGACCTCAACCCCATCCAGCACCTTGAACTGGGATGAACTGGAAGTGTTTGGGTGTCCATATACCTTTAACCACAGAGTGGATGACAGACATGTAAAGCATGATCATTAACATGTTTGTTAGTACAAACTATGTTACAGTAGTTTTTCTACTGTGCCAATGTGAACCTCAAGTTACCACATTGATTTAGTTTGACGTACGGCATTGCTTTTAAATTACAGAGGTCGTTGTAATAATGAAAGCATGATATTAAATGGTATAATATCATAAACCACACACAGTCCATGTTAGTGGGTTCTTCAACAGTACAGGTCTTAGTGAAAGGAACCTCATTACTCCGGTTCAGATGTGAGTCGTTCAGAACCTCCAAATGATTATTATGTTGTTTTAATATGTCAATATGACTCCAATACAATAACAGATTTGAAGGTGGTGTTCTTCTCATGCCTCACAGAAAGAGGGTTGCAGGTTTGAATCCGAAGACATGCGGGTTAATTGATGACTCTAAATTGCCTGTAGGTGTGAATGGTTGTCTGCCTCTATGTGGCCTGCGATGGACCAGGCGACCTGTCCAGGGTGTATCCCACCTTCGCCCAATGCCAGCCGGGATCAGCTCCAGCACCCCCACAATCTCTAACGGAATAAGCGATTGCAGATGGATGGATGATGATCTTTTCACGGGATTTGTTGATGATACGGAAAACATAAAAAGCCAGGCATATCATTTAAGACACTGGTTCTCAACCTTTCTCGTGTCTTGGGCTATTTCCGACTGTTTTTGTCACGCCTCCTTTGTTGTTAGAGGCACTGTCTGGGCATTACATTCACAGATGAATCTTACTGTATAATCTTCCAGTCTGTGTCTCACCTGAGTAATTAAAACTGGCTCTACGTCTCGATCGATCACGTTGTCAAAGGTGTATCGCTTAAATGCATTTGTTTGTTGCCAGATATTTTGTTCCTTCACTTTATAAATGGTGTCACGTCATAACTGTCTCTCATTGTCCAACGTGGCAAACTCCACCTATCTGTCACTAAAATAAATAGATAAAAATAATAGAAAAAAAATAGATAAAATAAATGCTGTGAATTACTTGCAGATTCTACGAAGAGGTGGACTCAGGTGACTCAGACCTGTGACTGTTTTAGTTGAAGAACCCACGGTGAAATTTTACTGACCTCCTCCATAAAGCATGCCATAATGCCGAATGGGATTTCCAGCTGTTGCACTAAAGGACTAATCCAATGAAAAATGAATTCTCCGTCACTGATGCAGCACAGATTGACGACATCAAAAGCAGCCTCAGAAGGTCTAAATGATAAAACACCCAATTAACTTTGCTTTGAGAGCTAAATTTATTCTTGTGCAGTTACTGCACTTATTAGTAATTCTGATTAGACGTCTTTGCAATCTGTGCAATGTCAGTGGAAATGTGAAAGAAAGACACAAAACAGAAGAGACGAACCTCCACACAAGGCAACCATGAGTTTTGACAGGATAAAATAAAACATCTACACCCCATTCACATGCTGCACATCATAATAATATGATCTTAGAAAGAGGGGGCAACTAGCTAGAAACAGGAGCTAAATGGTTATTGTCTACTACCAACAGGAAACCCACAGTCAGATCTACAGTAAGCAGAGTGCAGACAGAGGTGGACGGTGGGTTTTCCCGGGGACAGTGTACCTTCCACCGGCTGAAACATTAACCTTTGGCCTGGAGACCTTCTCAGCTGCTCGCTTTTTCAGACGTCTGCAACAGTGAGACAGCCAAATTCCATCACATACAGGAGAAAGACGACATGCAAACACACAGGCTGCATATACACTGTATACTGTATATATGTCACACACACACACACACACACACACACACACACACACACACACACACACACACACACACACACACACACACACACACACACACACACACACCATCTCTGGGCTGCATACACACATTTCTTTCATATAAAAGTACTGGAGGGTCAGTGGTGAATAACTCTCCAGTATCTTATGTTATAGACTTCAGGTCACCAACGTGTGATCACAATCACAGAGATATTCCAACTATTCACAACCATGGCGGCCATTTGAGTCTCAATCAGCAGCTACATACCTCATTAATACATACATTATCTACCAGTTATTAGCTGGTAATACCATAGAAGTTCAGTGACAGTGACATGGTAACAGACCGGCCAATTAAATCTCTCAGATAATCCTGATTTTAAATAACTGATTTAAAACTAATTTAAAATTAAAATAAATGAATTAAATTAAAAGTAATTACCCTTTAAATCCCCAGTAAGTTTCTTTACTGTTTTCATGTCATCATAATTGTTAACAGCTATCTTTAGATGTTCAGTATAAAATATTAACTTGTGAATGTTCTGAACACACATGAAAAATCAGCAAACCTGAAGGTTTCAGTCAAATACTACAATATGAACTTATACAGTATTTCCTCATGAAACATGTACATTAAAAGGACCAGTTTGTAGGATTAAACGATTAGAAAGCTTTGTTGAAGTCTGACCGTTACTGTGGAGCAGTTCTGTTCTTGGACTCTGGAGAAACAGTTTTCTGTGAATTTTTTTATTTCTTCCTGTAATAAGTAGGATAATGTACAGCGAGCCGGTCATTGTTGCGAAATAAACGGTTTGTGCTGGGGTCCTGCATCACCCTGTCAGGGTTTATTTCACAACAATGACAGACTTGCTGTGCATTATCCCTTGCTCATCAATCCCCAATTAGTGGGATCTAATAGTGAGGTTGCAGATTGCAACCAACTAAATATCCCTTCGCTCACCTGTCCCTTATCATGCATGCAGAAGAACCTCCAGCGGCCTTCAGCTGCTCTACCCTGACAGCCACACATATGTTTGTGCCACAAGAACGGTCACATTTTTGGACAACTGGATGTTTTAGCTGTGTCTCAATTCAGATACTTCCATTAGTATCTGTTAGTACACTTCCATGTAGTACAATGTGCACATTATGCACTTGTGTAACTTTGGACAGGGTAGTGTTGTCTCAAATCGCACACAGCTGTGGTGAACTCATCGGATGCTCGTTATATCAGCTGGTGATAGTCAGCCACTGATATCACACCGTATCAGCAGTAATTCAATTCAGACGGATAAATTAACCCGATAATGGCTTCTACCAAACTACGGTATAGTGGTACTTAGTGAAAAAAAAAACATATGTGTAACTTAAATTTGTACAGTTTGGTGTTTGCCTTTTAAAACGCAGGATGCACTTCATTTTGCTGTACTAAGTATGGAAGTTCACAAATTGAGACACAGCAATTGTCACAAAATCACCAGTTGTTGTCTCAGTATGTGCCTGTTTGTATTTGTCTGCCTTCAAAACACCTTTACGACCAAACTCTGTGTCAGGTAGGTACATATCAAGTACTGAGGTAAAACTAAATCTGGATTGGAGTTCTCAAGACAATGAAAAGCTGATTGTCCATCTTCAGCCCCTCCTACACTCACACAACACAACCAAAAAGACTAAAAAAGGACAGAGACAACACAGATCAATGTGAGTGTTGCTCAGTGTGGGCTGGCTTCTCTCCAGTCGTTCTTATCTGTGCATTATGTGACCTCGGACCATTCCCCTGAGCCTCAGCCTTCACACACGTTTGAGAGCAAACACACATTTCCCTTCGTACTACTGTGAACCATCTGTAGGGGATGAGTAAAACGCCTTCAGCTGGAGCGCAACCAGGAATGTGTGCACTCATACTGGAAGAACAAACTGGGAAAAGACAGAGGAGGTCTGAGAGTCCACCAGAGTAATCACTGGTCTGTTCAGTCTAGAGTCCATTAAGTTTTAATTAGTACAGAAAACACTGTGAATAGGTCTCAAGTGATTCTGTCCAATTGTCCTGTATGATTTGTTATTTTTACTGACCGGGACACAAACAAAACGTGGCTTCTCTGTCTGTCTAAAGGAGAAACAAAAACATCCTCAGAGGGAAGAATTAAGAAACAGACCAGATCAGTCAGAAGCTCATGTGTTTGTTGTTGAGCTGCAGATGGTAGAGGAAGTCTACACGAGTCCCTCATATCCACAGTAAACAGTAGTTCCTATAATGTCCACTCTTTACCGAACAGACTGCGGTTTGGTTTGGTGTTACCACTTTGCTTTACAGACTAGAACCACAGGAATGTAGCAGCAGCAAATATCCTGAAAGAAGAGAAAGTTACAGCCACTTTGCTAAGTGGTAAGTAATTCCCACTGTTGGTACTGGGAAACAAAGCAATATCTGCAATGGAATACTGGTTTAATGTCCTCAGGTTTAGAGACTGCCCCTTTGTTGCCCATTTTTACCAGTTTCAAAGAAATAGTTTGACATTAAGGGAAATTCACTTATTCACTTTCTTACAGACAGTTATATGAGAAGATAAACACCACTCTCTTTGTTAAATATGAAGCTACCAACAGCAGCCAGCTAGCTTATGTTAACATAAAGACTGGAAACAGCTAGCCTGACTCTGTCGAGAGTTAACTTAATACACCTGCCAGCACCGAGAAAACTCAAAAATTAACATGTTAGATCTTGTTTGTTTACATCGTACAAATCAAAGTGTAAAATCAAGGCTATGTTTTTCTTCCATGGGGTTATGGGCAGTGGTATCAATCTTCTCTCTATCAATAAACTCTCAGCAAGAAAGCAAATAAGTGTATTCCCCAAAATATCAAACTATACCTTTACGTAGCCCTGAAGATGACTGATAATATGAGCTATCGTCTGTTTCCACCAGGCAGAAACCTTCGGTCCTCAGAAGTGAAGCCAATGCTGAAGTACCTTAAACTGTCGTTCTCTCTAACAGCCAGCAGGGGGAGACTCCTCTGGTTGCTACAGGAAGTCTGATTGGATAGAAGTCTATGAGAAAATGATCCTACTTCTCACTTGATTTATTACCTCAGTAAACAGTGTAAACATGAGTTTATGGTCTCAATCGCTAGTTTCAAGTCTTCTTCAATACAGCATGATGTTCATTTAGTAAATTATGGTCCCATTTAGAGTCTAATAGACCATAAAGCAGGGGATGCTTTAGGGCGTGATTACTTTGTGATTGACAGGTCGCTACCACAGCGTTGTCCAGTCTGGGAGTTGTCTGTTTTCAACTTTAACCCTTTCACAGCATGTTTTTAGTTGGGGGAAGTTAATTGTAACACGTCGGTCACCTAAAACATGTCTTGTTCAGCATTCGGTTGTAGTTAGCTCCACCCTCATCTGTCACGTCTGGCTGCAAATAACCAAGATGGCGACGGCCAGAATCCAAGATGGTGAACTTGAGGCTTCAAAACCATAATTCACAAACCAATGGGTGATGCTAAGGTGACTACATCCACTTCTTAAATACAGTCTATGGTTTCCATAAATGAGAAAATATAGATTTAGCTTTTTATGATTTCTGGGTCCTGAAGTTCAAATCTTTCTTTGCCAACTGTATAAAAAAGATATCAGCTTAAACCTCAGGAACCAGAATCAGTTTTTGATTGAAGTCGAGCAGTTCGCTTACTTGTAGAAGTTCTTGTTGACTTTCCTCTCATGCGGGAATCCCAGCATGCCGCAGACCACATGTGTGTTTTTGATTGTCCATCCCAGGTCGCAGATCTGCGCCCAGCCATCTTTGTATTTCACCTCCACCACACCCTCTGTGATAGGCAGCTTCTTTCTGGTCATGGCGACCACGGGCCGGAGCCGCACCTCCTCTATCTTGTACTCATCCACCTGAGTCTGTTTGGAGAAAATCAGTTTGTTTTTCAATTAAAATAATTACAGATTTCAAATTTGACTGAAAACATACTTTTTTATTTCTTCCTTTATATGTTTTAGTGTAGATTTTAAAGAAATGTTTTAGTGCACACTGATGTTTGATGGTTAAATGAGGTTAGGAGGCTTTAGTTTGCAGAAAAAAAGGGCTTGTATCCATGCCCTGACATATGCACGTCTCATTAAGAGTCCTGAATGAGAGGAACAGACTAAAAAGTGAGTCACAGCTATTACAGAGTCATTTTAGGTCTAAACAGCTCATAAGTGGTAAACGTGACTATCTGATTGCCAGCTTTGCAAAGAGTCACTTCCGTTGTGGTGGATTTGGAAAAAAACTGGCTTGTGGTCACAGATTGAAGTCTGGACGCCACATTTGACTGAGTCGGAGTCGCAGTAACAGGCTGAAAGAGGGAGAGCAGTTGTGCATCTGAAAGGCCGCCCACTGACTCTTATGAAACTTTTTTTCATAAGATCCTTCTATGTAACAGAGACACCTCATCCACTCATTGAAGCAGTTTCCAGGAGTCTGTGGAGACGAGTTCCCGGTCTAACCTTGTTCACCTCGGACCAGTTGGTTATACAAATGGACATTAAAGAGGACAAACGGATAAATCATGACCAGCTGGAAACAGCTAAGCCAGCATCCCACCCAACAGGGTGTTCTTAGAGAAAGATTCAAAGTTTCCCTCAGTTTTAAATCTGTATTTATTCAAGGAGAGTTTACTGAGCAAACCGTTTCTTCACACTCTCAGCCAGCAGATTACTTTAGAAATTCATGGCAAACTAACCTAAACAGTTAGACTACCTAACCTAATGCCAGCTTTTGTTTTAGTCTTGTATAGCTGAGGGTTATTTTGCTCTTGTACTTTATGAAGATGATAAATTAATAACATGGAGGCCCTTTAGTCTGTACCATTTGCAGGGTCTTTCATTCCATCTTTCACAATAAATTCCCCAGAGCCACAATGGATCGCTGCTTACTGGAGGGAACTAATGTCATTCACAACTCAACAAAATAACTTTTTTCCTTTTATGTTTACAATTCGCTGCCAGCCGCTGAGCTAATGTGCTGTGCTTGTGGTGGGTGAGAGACTGTGGACGGAGCAGATTGAAACGTCGCTTTCCTCCATGTTATACCGTTTCATTATGTTTATGCTCGTTGAACTGGTGTAATGTCAACGTGTCTTAGCTTTACACATGCAAAGTTTTATTGCACTTGCCTACAGTAACGAGCGTAGTTGTCGTCACCATTGCAGCCGCTCTGATCAGCTGTTCACTGACTTCGCTGTGTGTGTTTATGTGTGTGAGAGCTCCAACACAGCAGGAAGAGGCTTCATTGTGCTGATAAATACTACAGTCTTTAGCCCCATGGCCTGTTTAATAATGGGTTTTGGTAAACATCCCGAACTATAATGATTTTTCTTATCCACCGTGTTTCAGGTAGCCTTTTGTGATGCGTTTATCACATATGTTCATATCGCAGTGCTGAAAATATGATTTAACGTCAGCTCTACTTCATATATACACAGAAATCATCTGGATGGATATAAAACACTGAGTGCTTTAATTGTTTACAATATGCCCATAATACTAAACCCTAACTGGGCGCTGCTGCTGAAGGAGAGGCCAACATCACAACAGTAGAATTTCAACCAGCGACCCTGAGGTCAACCTCGCTCTTCTCCACATTCTCCATGCTGCACTCTGTTATGGAAGGTATTTCAGGTTAACTGAGGAAGCTCTCCACACACTACATCACCTCTCAGTAATATGCTGGTATGGGCTGCTGCTTGTAACAGGCTCAGACACATGGTATAGATCAAAGCTAATCAACATCACATGTGGTGCAGCTACAGGTGGCGTAGTGCTGAGGCTTTGAATGTCTCCTATGTGGGTTAAATCTTACAGTCAATAGGCTGTGGAGCATTGGTTTTTAACAGCTTAATGCTGTTCAGCTCTTAATGAACAGCAGTTTTACAGCAACAAAATCTCTTTGAATGTAATTTGGCAACTTACGTCAATAACATTTGAGTCCACGAAGCCAGGAATCCTCTCGTCTTTGCAAACAACTCCGGCGTCCTCATCGTGAGTGCAGTCACTGTTGCCCCAGCCGCGAGACTTGCAGAACTCAATGCTTTTCTCACCTCCGCTACACAGCACGTTGTCCAGCCAGATTTTCCCTGGACAGACAGCAGACTGTCAGTGTGGTTCTGGTGTACTCCCACGCCTGCAGAGGGTAATCGGTCCAAGCCTGGAAGTGACACTTGGTGCTCTGACACCTTACAGTTGCACTTATTTTAGTCACAAGGCTGAAAAAGAGAATCAGCTAAATACCTAAAATGTAAATGTAGTCCAATATCTTTAGAAGTACTAATACTAAACATGAGGGTTTCCAATTTTACAAAAGTTAAGTATGCTTTTTTAAAATGTGTTTTAATGTATTTGGATAGGTGGATTGCCACCTACAATTGCCAAAGTTGAGGCTGTTTAAATATAATTTTTACACACAAGAGTTGAATATCCTGAGTGCTCATCCAAACCTTTCATTTTGAACACCATAACTACTACGGCTGGGACGACACACCTATCTTCTGATTCAATTAATATGATACTTGGGTGCCAATTCGGTATGTATTGTGGTTTTTAAGTATTATGATTCTACAAGTTTTGCGATTCGATATTCCGATTTATTGGGATTTCTTTGTCTTTCTTTTTAACACTAGACCATGGGGAAAAATTTTTTGTATATATAGTTCCCTTTGTTAACACCTTACTTTGAAAACTGGACGTAGCCACACACGTATACTTCCTCTAACTTCTCCAAGGTCGTTGCAAGCTCTCTCGTCAGCTCCATTCTATACATCCATGGTCAGCTCCATCGGGTCTGTCTGAACGCATTTAACATAAATATCAGTACATAGGTGCTCTACAGTTGTAGCTTCAGCCTATTTGACCATGGAGATGAGAGTGACGGCCAGCTTGACCACACGTTACCGCAATATGATAACCTTTCTTGTCCATGACAAAGTTAGCATGCAGCTTTAACCGTGATGTCTAGCTCTGCTTTTCCTGCAATGTGTGAAACCCACAGTGCCATATTATACTGAATATGTTGTGTTTACCACTTTGGATTTATAATGTGAGGGTGCAGGTTGTAACCATGCTGACCCTCCGCCATTCTATGCTTTGTCGTTTTGGCTCGCAGCAGCTGCAGTTTGTTTTGGTTTTTGACCATATTTGGCCATTGATACAGAACGGATATGATGCCACGTTACTCAGACTACAACAATAACTTCCTTCTACCTACGTATAGACTCAAATTAAGCAGATGAAAATAAGAAGAAAATAAAGAATAAGAAGAAAATAATCTATTTCAAAACTGTAAAAAAAAAAAACAAAACTGATACAAAGGTGAATTGATTTTTTTTTTCCCCACCTCTAATAAATACCCATATGACAGAGCACAGTGAATATCATGAAGTTGCTGAGGTCCCTCTTACCATGTCCCTTTCCGTATTTGGCACTATGGGTCCATCCTGTGGCTTCGACAAAGCCCAGCTGGCGACAGAGCACGTTGGCATTAGTTAAAGTGAAGTCATCATCACAGATGGTTCCCCACTCTCCCTTGTAGAAAAGCTCTATCCGACCCTCGTTGTGTTTTCGGGGGTATCCAGACAGTCTGACCTTTAGCCGTTCGGGCTGGGTCTGAGGGGACAGGGATGGCGTGGGTGATGGCGTGGGTGCTCGTGTGGGTGCTCGCATGGGTGCTCGCGTGGGTGTCCGAAAGGCTGCGTTTGATGGTGTGGTCTGGGCCAAACAGCAAGGTAACCACAACCCAAATAAAAGGCTGAATGCTAACTGTTGCCTGCGTCTTGACTTCTCCATTATTTCAGCTGTACATAAAGAAAAACAAAAGACAATGTCAAGACAAATCAATCACTTGTTTAAACGAGAGGACTGTTTTCTATAAATCTAAATGCTGAATATTAGGCCCGTTCCAGTAGGTTTTATGAGGTGTCATAATCAGTTTAGGAGGTGAGCAACAAATTGCCATGTCTGCTGTGAGTAGTTTGTACTTAAAAACATTCAGACTGAACGGCAGGGATGCTTGAGCACCACTAAAACCCATCTTCATTCACACACTGTATGTTGAGGTCAGAGGTCAAAGGACCCATTTAGAAGGCCCATGACGTTTTTTGCATGCCAAAACTTAGCATAAGTTTGGAGCGTTATTTAGCCTCCTTCCTGACAAACTAGTATGACATGGTTGGTACCATTGGATTCTTTAGGTTTTCTAGTTTCATATGGTGCCAGCAATTTCACTCTAGCCTGCTACAACCTCAAAATAGCAAGTTGCATTTATGCGTTAAAGAAATTAGTGGCGTTAAAACTAATTTGCGTTAACATGTTTGTATCGCATTAACTTTGACAGCCCATTCTAAACATCTGCGCTTTTTGCTTTTAGTGTGTAAATACCTCTTTTTTAAAATGTATGTTCAACCAGGAGACATTTTGAGACACTTTTAAGTACCATTTTGTGCTAAAATCAAACCAGAGGGAGGACTTTAAACAGCCCTTATCTCAGTTCTCATCCAATTGTACCCCAGATGTCCCTCCGGTTTGCCCAAATACACTTTTGGTGGCACTCTGGTCGGCCCTGGTGCCCCCTAAATGATACGCTGAGTGTATTTTATAAATAGCTGCAGTTAAAACCAAGAGGGTTCACACAGAGGAGCAGAAAATAAGCTCAGCATATGGTAGTAGGACTGATGTAACCATGCTCCAGCAGCTTGATTCAAACCATCTGGTCAGTGTTTACTTGACTTGGATATGGGGAAGAATAACATTTAAAAATGTGTAGGCCTCATGGCCACATCATCAGGCTGACCGCAAAGGTTACATCAATGTTTGTATTTATGAAATTAACAGCTACATTTTTACAGTACATTTGTCCTTTTTTGTAGCATTTCTGTCCAGCTTTTCTCACTGTTGGCATGCTAAAGTGGAGTTTTTATTGAGCATATATTACTATTAAAGACATTTTCCTCTGGGTTAATTTTCATTCATATTTCATGATACAAGAGGCCAGCTCTCCCTACAATCTGTTCACTCTGCTCTCTGAAAAATTCCTGTACTGAATGCAAACATAGGCCTGCTATTGATAACTTGACAGCTACACTCCTCAGCGTTTAGCGAGTGGGGGGTTGTTCCTCCGGAGACACAAATACAGTAGTGTGATGTGTTTGTACAGAAACCACAAACTTAAGGTGCTCTTTTCAAAACATGTCTGAGACTGACTGCGTCGTCTGAGTCCAATTTCACAGTGTAGGGATGGACACACACATTCACACTAAGCTTTAGTCAGCAGGGGCTTTTAAAGGCATACAGACTATGTCTGAACTGAAGCCATGTGGTGCCATATTTTAGGGAAGATATTCTGTATCTCAGAGATTTTTTAAGGATTTATGCATGTTTTATCATACTGTTGATGGTAGAGATCAAGAAGGGAGAATGAAGGACATACAGATGTCCAGAGAGAATTAAACCAAACTCAGTTTAAAGGAATATTCCAGCAGTGTAGGAAACATACTGCCTACTTATAGTACTGGGAGTAGAGAGCAAAAATGTGTATTTCCCATAATGTTGGAGTACTAGATTTTCATGTTCAGCCTCTCTAAAAGCAAAAAAAAAAAAAAAAAACAAAAAATCCATTAACTCACAAAAATCCCAAATGAACGTTCTCCACTCCTTCAAAAATACATCACACAAGGATGGATGATGATAGGGCTGAAACTATCAATTCTTTGTTGATTAATCTGTAAGTTATCTTCTTGATTAATCAATTAGTTGTTTGGTCTTTAAAATATCAGAAAATGGTGAAAAACGTTGATCAGTGTTTCTCAAAGCCCCATGCCAAATGTCTTGTTTTGTCCACAACTCAAAGATATTCAGTTTACTGTCATAGAGGAGTAAAGAAACCAGAAAATATTCACATTTAAGAAGCTGCGATCAGAGAATTTTGACTTTTTGTTCTCAAAAACACTCAAACTGATTAATCATTTATCAAAATAGTTGGTAATTGATTTAACAGTTGACAACTTATTGAATAATTGTTGCAGCTAGTGATGGATAATTAATCTGAATGCCTAAATCCAAACTATACATTGTGACATAATCAGGTATTTCCAGCAGCAACAGTAGATTCTGGTTTTGTGTTGTGAAGCTGCTGCATTAATTCAAATGTTCAACAATAACAGAGGAAAAACTTTGCTGCAATACAGGCAGTGGAACCATTTCTCCACCAGCTCCAGCAGCAAATAGATGAGGATGCAATGCAAACACTATCTACAACACAAAATATGCAATTGCAGATTTGCATCATCCCTCCTGCATTTCGACTGGAAGCAACAAATGCACATATCCTCTCTGTGGATGAATAAGCGAACACCTAAAATGAAAGTCCACAAACCAACTTGCACAGACTTCCTGCAGAGTGAGGGATTATTACCAACTTTGGTCGCACTTTTACATAAAGTGGTTTGGATAATCTGGCGAAACTGCTGACAACCTGTCAGTTGATCTCTTCAGTCTTTATAGCAGCAAAGTCACCATGTTTCCATTCAGATCACAATAAGCACAATGTTATAACTGTGAGAAGATAGCCAAAACTAAGAAAATAACACCCAAATTGATAAGTCCTCCAGGGATGACGTATTTTTGTAGGCCAACCATAACGTTAGCGTTGCCCTGGTTCCCTCAACTAAAACCCAATGAGATTTTTCCATTGGATTTTGGTTTATTGCAGAAAATAAGCTTGGTTAAACTAAATTAAATATGCAGTGGAAACTGTCAGTGGGATAGTGGCTGCATGTCCGTGATACTACACGCAGCCCCATGGCTGCTAACGCTCCCGGACAGTGAACTGGAGACAGTGAACGTAGCAATATGGCTGCTAATGCTCCTGGACGGTGAACTGGAGACAGTGAACGCAGCACCGTGGCTGCTACAGTAGCTCTCCTGAGGGTGAACTGTTGACTCAGTTGTCTGTCGTGTTCATATACTGCAGCTGGTGCACCACTGCATGTGAGGCACAAATCTTGTCTTAACGGTTAATAATCGGTTAACGAGGGTCTGTTGGATACTCCCTGAAGCTACGCTACAGCGGGAACGAAGCCACTGGCAACACTAGCAGCTGCTAACGTAGCACAAACACACAGTTTGTTGGACAACTGCGAAAGATAATTCGGACAACAAAGCGTCTTTACGTCAGGCAGACACACAGCTGACAACCTGCTAAACTGCATGATGCAGTGGTGGTGGTACGCTTTTACTGGACAAGTGGCTGCATGTGTACACTGCTACATGAGATGCACCAATCTTGACGGTTAACGGTTAATAATCGGATAACAAGGGTCAGATATCAGTAACATTTATTTTCTTCAAAATTAGCATGCTAAACATCACTTTTATGATTTTTGAAACATAAATGCAATCGCCATGAGTAAAAAACGTAAGTCTATATACAACATAGAAGGCGGATATGTTGGCACGATGATGTTTAGTCGTCTCATTTAGCTGCTTGTTAGCAAACACGTTTTTTTAAGATACGTAAAAGGCTCCAAATTTATGAGTGGGGTGTCGACTGACATATTTTATGTTGCAGACCAAAACGTTAAAATCTCTTCAGCTTGTGTTAACCACAGACCTAATTTCAGGCATCTAACTAAAAAGCCATTCAAAAAAATTTGAGACGAGGGAACTGACTGACTGCTAAAATGCTAACTCGAACCCAGGTTTTAGGACTCAATTCGACAGCACTCTATTAGCTGGAATTATCCTGTAAAGGAGACTGACCCACTGCAACCATTCTGTGGAAGATTTAGGCCTTTAAAGAACTACTTTACAGAAATAATGATTGTGTCATAAATCACATAAAGCAGAGAATATAAAAGATTATTCACAAATTGATTTTGTAGAGTTTGTTACAGGAAGCCTCCCTCACATAAGGCCACACAGACTGGTAAGTATCTGATTTTAATGTGCTTATGCATCAGTCCAACCTTAATACAAACTAACCCTCCCTCTCACACCCATTAAGCTGTTTCTCTTCCTCTCTCGCCCCACACTAAAGCCGGGACTCTCCATACCAGTGTGCTCATGGATCAGGACTTGTGAAAGGCTCAAATCAACCAGCAGCAGCAGTTCTCTGGATCAGCATGACTCTCTGCTTCACACTTTGGTCGTCACAGTCTCATCCTTACACACTGCATGCACACATTCCCACAAAACAATCATACAACTCTGAATCTATTTGCTAATCAGTTCACAATGAGAGGCCTGTAACTTGATGTGATTTTGTAGACAGAAAGAAAATGTGAACTTTGTGAATCTTTATATCTAAAACAGTCAACATGAGCCACATTAAAGGGAGCAGCTGGATGAAAGAAAAGCTGCGTTATAGATGAACACTGAGGGATAAGCTAGGTTTCACATATAGAAGCAAATATAGAGAAAAGAAAACTAAAGTTGCTTGAGATGGAAACAGACGGTGGTCAAACATTTCCTAGAAATTCAGAGAAGAGGGTTTGTTGGCTTTCTGATCCACATGTTCTGTAAAGATGTAAATTTCAAACCATAACACATGGATGCAATCTTTTCCTAACACAAAAGAAACATGAAACAATAGCATGTGCTAATATGGGACCCTTTAAAAGCTATTAAGACTTTTTAGCGCTTTAGGACATCAGGAAAACGTGACCAACCACTTATCATCTGGAAAACAGCTGCAGAGCATCTGGACCAACAACATTTATGAACAATTAATAAACATTTAAACTGCAGGACTGATTGTTTATGGTTATTATATTATTAGTAGTATTATTACTAGAAAGTAAGGGTACATTAAAGCATTATGAACATTTATGACTAGATAGAAAACACCATCAGAAAGGATTTTACAAGCCACATGTATATAAATGTTCTATAAAGCATTAGTGAATAAGTAATTATAGCTTATTTACTCTTAATGAGTGTGCCTTATTAGCCAATTTAACACATTTCAGTACACCAGACCATATATTTGGCAGCTGGGATTCCTGTGAAAACACTACAGACTACTTATCCAAGTCAATATTTGGTTTTGGAAACACATTTTGTTTCCTGTGGCAGCATTCCTCACATTTTACATCTCCAATATTCAGCATCCGAGAAGTGAAAGCGTTTATATATAATCAGTGGGGCTTCAGCTTGTATGAAGTCACTTTAAAGCACAATGTTGCTGTTGACACACAGCAAATTTTTGCAGCAAAATAATCACGATTCAACCATTTCAAACTACAACCAAATCTGCCTTACCTTATGTTTCCACGATGAGGAGGTTATAACGGTTCCAGTGGAGAGAGAGGGGGGGAGCTGGGTCTTGGTGATCCCAGAAGTTCACAAACTGAACCCCCAAAAGTTTAACAGATATCTCAGTACTTGTGCTAATTCATCTCCTCCATCAATCACGGGTCCAATTTGTGGGGCAGTGGTCCAGCTAGCTGCCAATTACTCCTCACAGCGTTACTGTCTGTAAATTGCCAGCTGTGCAGCCCTCACTGAAAAGGAGGAGGACGAGGAGGAGGAGGAGGAGGAAGAAGAAGTGGGCTGGATTTATTCCCTGGAAACACACTAACCCTTTCATGGATGGTTCTGTAACCGGCGGTCCACTATTGCATAACGCCAAAAAACGTAAACTTCACTTATTCCACAAGCAGGATTAATGCCTGGTGGAGAGGACACAATTACAACCGGAAAATAACCATATTTAAGCTTCATGGAAAAAAGATATACTAACTGTTAAATATATAAAATATCCAAACATCGACCTGCAGTTAATGTAGGATGCTTAACAGGACATTAACGTGACTTTACAGTAAATACTAGATACAATCATAGCAGAAAATAGCTAACGCTAGCTAGCTAGCCATACAACTGTAGCCACAACGAACAAACTGTACATTAGCTTAAAAAGGCAACAGTTTGCGCTTTCAATGAATCTTAAATTTAGATAAACATTTCCAGTTTTTTAGGTAATTAATATTAAGCTTATTCTTGCCGAGAAGACCCATTGGAGGCGGATAAACACGCAACATCGCCTCCGGCATTTCTCACTCGTCGCTGTGGGCGTATCAACGCCAATAAGGTTAGCTAGTAACGTAAAGTAAGCTAGCTTAGCCATTAGCAGACAGTGTGTATCGTTATATATGCGAACTACACTTTTCCTCATAGTTTACGCGATATGCGTTTGTATCGCTTATCTTGGAACATAGAAAAGAGGGATAACGGAAGGAACAGCTAGGCTTTCACAGGTAAACACATCAGATGCTCTTCTGTCAATTGATGAAACCACTACGACACTTTTTTGGGGTTTTCGGCAAATCAACATGGGGTTTCCGGGCGAACTTCGCCGTCATTTGAACATCCCCTGGTTTCATCATAAACGATTCGCTGGGGTGAACTTCGCGTCGCCTTCAACCTTCGCATTAAAAGTTTGTGGAGTTTGGCGCCACATGGAGCAAAGAGCACACACAGCCAAGAATGTCAGTTCGTCTAAACGCGTCCGCCATTTTGGTCTGAAAGCGACTGGCGCACGCCAGTAAGACGTCCTTTTAAAAACTGTACAATACCATACAAAACTATAACAAACTTATTTCTCTTCTATTGTCATATTCTACCAAAATGTCTTGTTGAACAATAAAATATTATGATTCTAACAAGTGTTTTCAGTCCAAAATGGCGTCTGTTGTCAAAAAAACACCGGAGTTTCGTCCTTTTACTTTTATACTATACTTTTATTTGCTAACTTTTATCCAGTTATTTTAAAGATTCAGATTATTAATACAAAATCTAATTAAATTATGATGTATTATTATGGATAAAAGTAAGACTGATACGTGGCACTGTTTTTAATTATAGAAAAATAACACCAGCTGCAACATTTAAGTACTGTACATATGAATGCATTAATAATTAGAATTTAATAATAAATTATTCTGAAATTTGCTAATCTGCATAATTGGCACTTTTATTTACTGTGCTTTATATAGTATAGTAAAGTATATTTTGATGATAATACGTCACCAACCAAGTAGGATTTTTACTAGTAATAAAGTATGTCTACACTGTGGTATTGCTATTTTTACTGAAGTAAAAGACATAAGTACTTCTTCCACAACAGAGTAAACAAAAAGTAAAACTACATCAAGCAGCCCGTTATCTTAAGAGTGTAAACAGACAGAAACAGCTAGTCTGGCTCTGTCCAAATGTAACAAAGAGAGCCAATAAATAAAAACACAAGTTTGTCACAACAATATGAAAAGTTTGTACTTAACAGGGACAACGTAATACAAAATTTGTAATGACTTACAAAAAAGTACAAAGTTTTATTTGCAATGTAACGTTACAAGCAAACAAGAGAAGGACACCTACTGTGTAGAATTACAAACCAGGTAGTCTCATTTTAAATCCCACTGCTGAACACAGTATTGTATTCTATACAAAAACACAACAGGCACTTCATTTAAAATCAACTTATACAACTGTCAGATACATTTATATCTAGTAACTGAAAAACTGTGTCCACTGAGTTCCCAACTATGTTGGGGAGAATACTCTTCATTAGGTAGATGAGGAGTCATTATGGTCCCAGTAATGCATCGATGGACCGATTACTGAACAAACAGATGACATTAAAGTGGGACGGATAAGCATTAATGAAATGATGCCAAAAGTTGAACATTTGTCAAGTTCTACCTCTCTACAAAAAAAAACAAAAAACAAAAAAACAAAATCAAAAAACAAACCCAAAAGACCAAGACATACATTAAATTGAAAACATTGATATTAAAGTACATATATGCTAAACAAGACAGAAAATGGTTTTGGGGTCACATAACCTAAAACCTCCATTGGAGGGATGCATCAAGTTTCTGCATTAAAATAACTTTATTATTAAATCTGGGGAAAATTCAGGGATATAATGCCCTAATTTTACCTCAATTTTCACATTTATCAATTTTCACTTGCTCGGATTTCCCTCTACAAGGAGGGATGCAGTGGCTCAAGGGCACTTCAGCAGGGCTGCAGGTCAGAAATGGACTTAATATTTATAAATCATACGTTACAGTCTGCTCTCACCAACCCCGAAACTGATTGTCTGCATTTTCTGATACCAGCACAGTTGCAATAAGACAGCTTAGAGTAAGAAACTTGGGTTCATAAACTTCACAAACATTGAGATTTCAAATCTGGAATAATATATATATATATATATATATATATATATATATATATATATATATATATATATATATATGAGATAAACAATAAGGACTACAGCAAGTCTGATGAAATGGTGACCTCTTGTGCTGAAATGAAAGCTTAAATGTTTCATTCAGGCCCTCATTAAAAGTGGTGACAATGAGTAGATACTCAAAGATGATAAAACACTGTATTAAGTGGTTGTAAATGAATCTCAGTGCTTAGTTGTTTCAGCTTACAAAGAGTACTATCACAACAATATCTTGCCTGACATTCATGTTACAGCACATAAATGTAAATACATGTAAATTTCTCCACTGTGGGACTAATAAAGGAATATCTTATCTTATCTTATATAAATAAATCAGCTCAGTTAGTGAAGACTTTCAATTTTAGTGTTTGTTTTAGAGTTTAATCTTACGTCTCAAAATATCATCCATGACTTTTATAATTTTAACCAATGTCTGATTTTCAATATGCTGTTATTTAGATCTACATGTATCCTGAAGGGATTAGTCAACAGAAAATTAATCTACAACATGGCAATCGCAAGAATGACACACAGCTTCCAGCTTCTCAAATATGAAGGTTTCTTACGTTTCTTTGTATCATATGATAGTAACCTTAATATCTTTGGATTTAGAATTATCGTTTGGACAAAACAAGCATTTAAAATAAGTTATCTTTGGCTCTGGAAACTTCAGTCAGGCATGTTTAGCTATTTTCTGATATTCATAGACCAAACAGTTAAACACAGGGTTGGTGAAGACATTTTTGTTATATTAGATGAAGTTCTCAATGCATCTTGAAGAATAGAAATAAATGCTCTAACAAATGCAAAATCTGGTTTTGAGGTGTTGAGGACTGTAACAAACCCGCCAGGGTGGGGGGGTACCCGGGCTGGACAATAAAATCTAGCAAAAGGGTGGGGGGGCAAACTTGAGTGAATGATATGTTTATGTAAGTGGGGAGTGTGGCTTTTGAGGGATTGCAGAGGGGATGGGCTGTCAGTGTTGCCCACTTGGTGGCTTTCTCGCTAGATTTAGGGACTTTTGATGCTAGCGCTAGCAGCACAGCTACTTTCATTGGAAGACAGACTGCAACACGGGTTCACGAGTTTTTCAGTTGGATCGTTTTTTTTAAATCTAGCGTACTCTTGCTAGGTTCTCAGTATTGCCCACCCTGCCTTTAACAATGTCTTTAGGAAATAAACAATGAAGAATGATGCTTAAAATCTTTTTTGTGATTGTCTTAAAGTTGTACCACCCATCGTACAAACTCGTACACTACAGTCCAACCATCCACCTGGTACCAAAGCAGGATAAAATAAACCTTAAAAAGTTCTTTCAAATATTAACCCAAGTATTTCAGGCAACCGTGGTGAATTTCCATGAGATGTTTCAGACCAAATCTGGCTTGTTTCCGCAAAGTCTTGCAAACAAGTGACTTTGCCGCATATACTTTTGGTCGGGGCAGGAACCTGACTTCTATCCACTGACCACAACAGCAGATGTGAATCACAATTTAGAAGCTACTTGCACCGTTTTACAAACCAGCTTAATTACTGAGAACAAAGTAGGACCTACAAATGTTTGACAGTTTGCCTACCACAACCAAAATTTACCAGTAACTGGCTGGTGGCTGGCATGACATCCCACTGTGGAATTCATTCTGGACAGTCTAAAGTGCTAATGGTCTTTGCAGCAGATTGACAAATACTTCTTTGGATGTAATTTTGACGGGTTAGGACGGATGTAGAAGCTCTAACAGGGCTCCAACCGCTCCAAAATAGCCCTAAAATAAACACAAATAACACTGAGTTAGAAATCGTTGAGCCCATCGAAGAGCAAAACTACATTCTTGGTCTCAGAGGTCAATAACTGTTTGAATTATTTACCTCATGCTGGAGGAAGAGCGCCTTGAGCTGTCCTTTAGACCAGTAGTCCATGGCGTAGGCCAACAGCTTCATCGAGAGGGTGTTCACTCTCAGAAAGTTGCCCACAAACACCACTCGCTCTATGTTCTTAGTGATGACAGAGAACAGGGGTTAATATTCACTTTTTTGTCTTTTGAATCATGCTTTTTATTGTTTATTTAAGAAAAATAATAGAAGCCATAAAAAAGCATTTTACCCAGAAAAGTAGTAAACAATACTCTTTACTCTTCAACTTAAATCACATTAACAAAAAATATTCTGTCTACATTATTCAATGTATTTTTCTCCAATATGCTTGTATTTTCACTTTTTATTTATTTGAATTTCTAACTTCATTTTTAGCTCATCTGTAAAGCATTTTGTTCAACATCTGTTGTTTTTACATTCAACATAATAAACACTGTACTAAGTGTAATAAATAAATGAAATAAAATAAATTTAAAAACATCTCATTCCCATTTATTGGTGGTTTGTGTTTTTAATGTTTTTTTTGGGGTTGGAAACCTTCTCATCAGGGAGAAGAAAGACATGGATAATGCAGCATACCTCATCTTCGCCTTCATAGCCCTGTACAATGCTGCTTGATCAAGACGCCACAAGGCAGCACCGTAAAGAGGCTGAACGCAAAGAGGAAATGATCAGCAGGGACACTGATCTCTGTCTCCACAGACCGGTTCATCAAAAACAAGTCTATCAAAATGTGTTTTATAACAACAGTGTTGTCCCCATACCAGAATTAGATGACTCTTTCCTCACCATTGTATCTCGACATCTATACATTCACCTTAAACTATTTTTTCCAGTAAAACACAGATGCCAATAAAACACTCCCGTTACTAACCTCATTGAGAGCGCACATCCTGGTGATGGAGCCGATGTTATTGGTGATGGTGACCAGTGTTGCCCTGGCCAGGTCCTCTTTGGACACCGACTCCCTCTTCTCTTTGGACATCATGTTGCCGAAACTGTCGAATCAAAACACGAGCCATATTAGATGAACAAATATTTCAGATGTCTGTTCAAAGTTCAGCAATGTCATGTATTAAACAGCCAGTCCTGAAAGCAAGATTCAGGCCAAATTCTTGTTACACATATTGAAAGTGGTGGACAGATGTTGGTATTCATACATATTCTAATAATAATAAAGAAATACTTTAATTTATATAGCACACTTTAAAATACCGCAAAATCTTACGGTGCTTCACATAAAGGGTAAAACAATCATAATACAGTGTTATAACGATTTACACAAAAAGAAACCATGCTATAAAAGTGTTAATATCAGATAATCATAGACAAAATATTTCAAGACCAAAGTTAAGAAATAAAATGACTATAAAATTATAGTAATTACAAAAACCCTCGGGGAAAGCTTAGATTTAAAAACATCTTGATCATAAGAGAGTTAATTAAAATCTTTTTGTTGTCCCCCTGGGATAAGAACCGGTGTACATTTAGCACTGTTCTGCTTCCCTGTTTCATTACAACTGTGACTGTGTTTATGCTGGAAACCACCAAAAACTGTTGCGATTTCCACAAAAAAAAAAAAAAAAAAAAAAAAAAAAATCACCTTGAGGCCACAGCCCAGCCTGGCAGCCCAAACCTCTCATAGTCTCCTCCATAGATGTCCCGAACCAGCTTGTCCACTCTGGTGCTCTCGCCTTGAGAAGCCATTTCTAGAGCTTCCTCAAAAGTAGAGCAGCCCGTCAGCAGGCAGCACAGGCCCAGGAAGGTCCCACCACCGAGGCTGAAAACACACAGAGAGATGATATATTACTAATCTAGAAATGTAAACACAACAGTCTAAAATTAAAGGCAAACAAAAATGTCTTTGCCAAAAATAATATTGACCACCTAAAAAAAGGTTATAGACATTATAGACTCCAAATTCAAAAACACTCAATAGTCTTTTTCTCAGCACAAGGGGCCATTATGTCGAGGGAGAAGTAAGCATTCGTGAGTCCCTTTCTAAGCCACCAAACAGAGAAACCACATGTGAAAACAAACCAGTGGAGAGAGAAGTAGGAGGAAAACTGTCAGTTCAACTAACATATTTCAAATTTTAAACCGAAATCAAACTAACAAAGAACCATTCTGCTTCAACTCACAATCAAAAGTTAAGTAAAGGAAGTGGTTTGGTAGCCGACCGCACAGCTACTTTTCACACCAACTTCACACTACGGAGATCACCAAGCAGGCCATCCACTTGGCTGGAGTGCACCCACCTGCATCACTTTAACCTATTATCAGCCTGTGTGTGGTTTGCTGTCATGTTACATGTTTTCTGTTCTGTATTTCTGCTGACCTTTGGAGCCAGTGACATGCAAAACAAACCAATAAGTCTTCAAAGTCTTGGTTGTTTTCTTCTGCTCATTCATTCACGTATGCTAAGACTGTAGTATATTATCTTTCCTCCAAGTGGCAGCTTTAATCTTTCATCAGTGTCAGCTGAAAGCCTGACTCATCATGAACAGAAATTTAATATTCACAAAAATAATAATAATAATAATAATAATGTTTTTGATAAAGTATTTGACTTGAAAGTGACAAAATTGACTGTGTTTTTAGGTATACCCCTACAGTCCCTGTACTCCCTCTGGGTCCCAGCTGTTAGCAAAATAATATATAATATCGAGGTAAAGACTGTATATAAGAAGTGGACATAGTCACTGTCACCCATTGGTTTGTGGACTGCCGCTTTGAAGCCTTGAGTTCAGCATTTTGGCCGTCAACTTCTTGAATTTTTTTGCAACCAGAAGTGACACAAGAGTGTGGAGCTACAATATGTACAACTGAACACTTAATAAACCATTTTCGGGGTATTTAAGTGTTACAATTGTCTTTTATGAACTGAAAACACACTGTGAAAGAGTTAAAGTAATAAGACAAAAACACAGAAAACTCACAAACCGGTCAATCACAAGGTAGCTTCGCCCTAAATCATTCCCTACTTTATGGTCTACTTGACTATAAATGGGAGCATAATTTACAAATTGAACATTACGCTGCACTGAAGAAGACTTTAGACTAGCTATTTATACCCTAAAGTCAGGTTTACAATGTTTACTGAGGTAATACATCAAGTGAGAAGTAGGCCCATTTTCCCAGACTTCTGAACAATCAGACTTATTTTTGCAACCAGAGGAGGCGCCCTCTGCTGGCTACTAGGAAAAATAGACATTTAAAGCACTTCAGTAATGACCTGGAGGTAGCCCACTGTATAGAGGGCCTTGTGTTCTATATGAATTATATTTAGTTTAAATGGGGGCACCCTGCTTAAAGCAAACTGCAGCAGGACTTGTGGATTTGCATTATGGTCCTACATGAGCATCATTAGCACATCATTCTAATAGTAAACAATTCATTACAGGACTAATATCCACCAACAACCACGACCAGTGCACAATATATCCCCATCGCTGATAACTACCTGGTCCCTGTAACTCGTTTGTAGTTGCTCTCAGAGTAGACGGCCAGGATGCTGACGCCAGACCCTATGTTGACCAGCAGCAGAGGATAGGGGTTCTCCAGTGTGTAGGGCCTCTGGATGCAGCGATCCGGGTCAGTGGGGTTTTCAAAGTAGTAGCACTCCGACGGTCCACGGGACATCACAGAGTCGATGTACAACACCCCCCGAATCAAACAGTCCAGCTCATCCAGCTTGTGAAGCTGCAGGTCTGCCATCTTTTTTTTTTTTTTGGTGAGAGGAAACAAGCAAACATGGATAACATCACTGAAGGGATGTGGTCAGGAGAACACAGAGGCGGGAAACTGGGGGAGGAGAGGGAAAGCAGGGGGGGGGGGGGGGTAAGAAAACAGGAACCATCGTTACAATACTAATGAATATGTCTCACAAAACAGAAAAAAAAACAGATCTCAAACAGATGTTCCCTATATTAGGAGGTAATTGTGCAATTGTACATCCGACAGTTTGATAAGAAGGGACCTTTGGTGCAACAATCATGATTTTCTTATTGTAGTCATTGTTTAATTTGTCGAGATTAATTAACTGATGCTTCATCGGGACAGAAGGAAAATTATTTGTTAACCATATGTCAGGAAATAAATTTCCTTTGATTTCTTGCCAACTGCATGAGTACATGCATGCCCTTCTTGTCCTTGTATCCACTGGCTATTGTTACATATTTACATGCGGATTTCAGGTGCTCTCCATGACTATTAAGACTACATGGATTCACATCACATGCTATAAATATGTTATTCCTCTGTCTCCTCTTTCCTTTCAGTCAATCTCCACTGTCCAGCCTGTAAACGCAAACATGGATCTGCAGACCTACCGTGCGGAAATCAGACTCAAACTTGTACGCCCCCCTCCTGTGGCGCAGAGGGTGGTGTGGAGGCTGGAGAAGTGCTTGTTGCGGCCCATCTGCAGGAAGGCCGGCAGGTCATGCGTGGGGAAGCGGATGAAGTGCAGGTTGCCCGTCCTGCCGCACAGCGTCAGGTCCTGCAGCTCCAGGTGGACGTCCCTGATGCCCGTTTTACCATAGGCGGTGTTGGAGGTGAGGTAGCGCCGGATGCTCTTCAGGTTCTCCACCTCCTCCTGCTCCTCCTCTGCTGTGATGTCTTTGGGCTCAAAGTACACCAGCTTCACCAGAGTGCCTCCAATGTCCATGCCAAACCAGGGAAATGCTGCATTAGATGAGATAATATTCAAGAGGAAAAAAAAAATCACTCACTAATATTTTGTCCTTTTTTTTACATTTAATAATATTATATATTTGTTGTTTAAATGCTTAGAGACAGTGTGGATTAATAGAGCTGATGTCTCAATGTTGGCCGACATAACGGCGAGCAGCTTCATCCTCAGAGGCAGAAGTACAGTGTGTACCGCGAACGCCATCTTGTTGCAAAATAGATCCTGTCTATTTACTGCCTTTACATCTCACCGATATTACATTGTAATACCAATACCAAAATGATTTTATCAGTTTTAGCATCATCTCAATACGCTATTATGGTGTAATTTGAGGAAATTATATCGCCCATTGTATGCTATTCTTTCCAAATCTGCGTATTCACTGACTGTCTTTTGTGGGGAACGCCTTTTGATGTGTGTACATACTGTACATGCAACGATGCATTCCCCAGTTAATACACTAAGCCCATGCTAGTAACGGTTACACCTACGCGGCCTTGTTTTCTTCACCGAGTCGCTGCGACGCCTCGCCGTCGAGTTGGAGGTCCGCCGGTCGGATGTGGCCCTTCCTGCGGGCGCGGCTGCCTCATTGTTGGGCTCGTTTCTGAAACAACCGGGCATCTCCTTGTCGGACCGCGGCTGCTTCGTGGGCGTTTCGTCTTCGTCGACACCTTCATCGTCGCGTTGGTGGCCATTGAACGCCATTTAAATGACTAATTCACTACATACATGTAGCAGGTTATAATAAATAAAACCATTGGACGTCGATGATGTGTGTGGACAATGAAGTCCAAGGCTCTAGCAGCTAGCTAATTAGCTAGCTAAGTGGCTGTGTCGTAAACGGCTGGGGTACATGTCCCTTTTTATGCTCGCGCTGTCATGCCTGAGGTGGGCGGGGTCATAACGTAACTGAAGGACGTCCGGACCAATCAGGAAGCGAATCCACCAGTCAGAAAACAGTTTATAAAACGAGGCTGACGTCACATTTTTCTTTGAGTTTTTCACATTAAAATGTATGAACGAATCTAAAACAAGCGCCATTTTATAATCCCAAACAAATGTACACTATAGATACGATTTGGAACAATCCAGCTGTTATATCATTATTGCACAACATTATGGGAGAAGCTGTTGGATTATTTTGCTCGTCAAACAAAAGATGAGGATGCTATTTTGTATTATGAAAACAAGAATCAGAAAATACAGCCAACATTAGGCTTTTTGATTTTATGTAGCTGATTAGTACCATATGTACATGCTTTATAAATCTGCCCCATCTTTAGCATTATATTTAGTGCAATTTGTAAATTACACTTAATATGTTGAGGATATTAATAAAAAGAAATGTAGTAGTAATGCAGAGCAGCTCATCGATTATTTATTTAATTGTTATCTTATTTACTTTTTTCAATTGTCTTACTTTTTTGATGAAATATTTTTTCTTTATTGACATTTATTTATTTATTTAATGTAAAATTCAAGTAATATACTGTTTATATATAACTTGAATTTTACATTAAATTATTATAATATATATATAGTATATACCATATTAAGTTATTATATATATATATATTATATATATATATATATTATTTGTATTACTTATACTTATTCAAGATGCTCTGTCACCTTTGTTCTGTGTGACATAAGTCCAGTAAAACTGGCATAAACACTCAAACTCCCATCTTTAGAATAATTTATTTATTTATTTTATTGTTATTTTATTTGCTTTGTTTTTAAAGTCAGTCTTACTTCTTGGATTAAGTACTTTTTCTTTATTTACATTTATTTATTTAATATAAAATTCATGACTCGAGATTCATTGTTCAATTTTTTAATTGCACTGAATTTATTACCGTTACATTATTAACAAAAAGAAATGTAGCAGTAATATAGTGCAGCTAATTTATTTATTCATCGCTTTATTTTTTCATTATGAATATATTTGTGCGTATATATATATATGAGCTATATTATATTATTTAAATAAAATGAATAATTTTAAATAAATTATGAATAATAATGATACAAGGGATTCTTCAGGATGCTCTGTCACCTAAGTTCTGTGTGAGATTAAGTCCAATAAAGGTAGTATAAACTTGTTCTATCTAGGAATGGAAATCAACATGCACACTCAATATAGGCATTTATTTTTTATCATCTCAGGTTTATTGATATGATTGTCAAGTGTATAGCTAGTGACAGTGGCTTAACATTTATTAAACCTTAAACTGAGATTTACATTGTGCTCCATAATGGCAATATATTTAATCTACAAAGCATCTTTACAGCTAAAATACTCCTAAAATGTGCAACACTTTAAATTTATTTTTTTTTGTGACATTTCTTATATTGACAATGCTATTTACAACAAAATGCCATCTCACAGAACATGGCTTCTCAAACTTGTTTGTATTTAAAAGGAGAACAAAAAAAGGAAAAATAAAATGTCATCTCAAACATTTCTACATGCATGATGGCCAGAAAGCACACCACCGCTCGCTACGTGCAGCTCATCATTTGCTCATTACTAATTTTTATTTGTATATTTTTAAAATCATCCCATCACATAAAAAACTATTTACACTACATTTTTAATGTTTGATGTTTTCAGACATCAAAACCAAAACAATAACCAAAGAAAAGACACATAAATACCCAGTTAAATATGCAGAGAATGACATGATGGTTCTCGGTTAAGAAACAGGAGGTGCCATGGTTTTAAAAGGTTTGGGAGCAACTGGTCTGGACAATGAACCAGATATATCTGCAATTCAATTATGCGCTTGACTGAATCTCTGAGACATTTTGAGTACTTTGGAATGTTTTTGACGCATCAGTTTTTCTTAAAATATATAATTAGATACCTCTATCGTGTATATTTATGTACAAATAAATACAGCCATTGCACTAGCCATCATGTACAGTGTGTGATGCTGGTACTCTTTCGTCCGCGGTCCACATCCAGAAAAATTCAGGTGCTTGGTACACTAATCTTCACTGGTCACCACCAACAGTCTTATCATGAAAGTGCTTATCAGACAAGTGAACATACAAACATTTCTATCATAATACACAGCATCGCTGTAGCCTAACAAACCACATATTTGCAGCGAGTGCATAAATAACCTGAGATCTCAACCCAGTGCCATGAATCTCCTAATTAGAATAAATGGTAAATTTAGTTTTTGCTCACTAGGGCTAACTTCATTCAACAATAAAACATAGTCAGACTTAACAACATACTCATAATCAATGACATGATCAAAGGTCTGGTCAGTCAGCTATTATTACTAAAGGTAATTATTAAACAGCTGCCTCACGCCATCCCAGTCCAGTGGCTACAATAAGGCACCATAACCCTAAGATCCTCTTTCAAAAGCCTTAAAGCCTAATCTTCTCTTCTTTTAAAGGTATTAAATCCCCTTAATGCTTTAACCTCCACGCCATGAGCAGTGCACAGGCACCCACTCCTGCAGCAGTCAGAATGTACTTTGTATTAGTTCCCAGGGTGCGAGAGGCCGCCTTCTTCTCTGAATCCTGCTTCAGCTCTGGTGAAATATCAGCAGGTTCAGGCTCAGAGGGTTGGTGGTTCTCCATGAAAGCTGTGTTTCCACTCAATACAGTATCAACAGTGTTGGTGGACAGTGGTGGTGCAGAGTTGATCTCCTTGGATGCTTCACCGTTGACAACTTGAGCTTGTGGTGTTAAGCTTTGGCCGTCTAGGTTGAGGATAGATGGCTCCTCTGATACATGCACCTCGTTCATCAGCACCTCCTGAACTTCTAAACTCTGACAAGGAGAGTCATAGCTATTTTCCTCTGGTTCGTTATGGGTAAGAGCAATGCCGTTCTCCTGGCATGGCAGTGCAGATGCTGTACTTGCTGCGGTGGAGCTGACAGCAGAGCATGCAGGAAGGTGAACAGAGGTCACAGCATCCGTTGCAGCAGCGCTTATTTCCAGACGCTCACTATTACCCGAGTAGGGCTGCACTGGGGCGCTGGGTGCAGTGATGGTAGGGCTGCTGTGATTTTGTGGGTGGATGCTGATGAGCTGGCCAGGCTTGCTCAGACACACAATGCTGTCATCACAAAGAGGGGCGTCCATCCCAGCAGCACCCAGCAGAGGAGAGGTTGTAGTGGCAGGTTCTGTCTGCGGGCTGCTTTCAACAACCTGAAGGTGAAAATTATTTAACATGTCAAGTTTACAAGTCAAGTCAAATTTAAGAATTTTTAAAGCCATTATGAATGCAATTTACAACCAAATTCACATCCATTTAAGACCAAGACCTACTTCATGTCCATACTGGCAAGAAAGTACTAAGGATATGAAAGAAAATTGGAGCGTCCATATCGTCATTGCTGCTATATGACTGATGCCTCCAGAGGAAAGAGAGAAAGCTTTGTTTTGAAGTTTTGAAATGCTCCTGTATTGTTAGTACGCTTCTTCCTGTCACACTTGACATTGATGTAAATTGACGTGTGATATTTGAAGTAGTATCAGCTGCAGATGTGGCAGTGTTGCCAACTTAGCGACTTCATTGCTGTATTTAGTTAGTTTTCAGAGCCCTCTGGCGACCAGAGACAAATCTAACGACTTTTTCTGGTGTTATTGGAGACTTTTAGAGACGTGAAAGCACATTGTGTGTGTGTGTGTGTGTGTGTGTGTGTGTGTGTGTGTGTGTGTGTATATATATATATATATATATATAAAATTCATTTATTTATTTGAGAGACCTGTCTGTTATTTTTTCATGATGAGTGATTAATCGGTTATCAAGGTGGCAATTAATTTACTGTCGTTGACAAATTGATTAATCAACTACAGTCAATTTCAGAGGAGAAAGGAATAAAAATTACAGCATCCAAAGAGGCTCAAAATACACTAGAATGCACTTTGAATATTGGGTCATTTGTAGTCTATTAATGACATTTCAGTCCTCACTCCTTCACCAGATAAAATTCACGAATAAAGAGATTTAATTATTTTTGCCTGATGAAGTTTTGAGGGCCGAAACAATTAAAGTGAGTACCAGAGATGAAATCTTATAGTTTTTTTTTTTTTATTACTGAATCTTAAAAATTATTTATTTATTTTATTATTATATATTTATTTATTAAATTATTATTTAGTATTTACCTGTGTAGTAGGAGGCTCAGACGTCTCTTCAGGCTGCAGGACAGCAGCAGGACTTAGGTCTACAGGAGGGGTGGTGTCCTGGACTGGAGGCTTCTCTGGGGTCAGCGTGAGGAAAGATGATCCATCTGTCAAGTCTGAGTTTGTTGGAGTTGGAGAGGGACTCTGTGGTGGCCTGACCTCTGTGGAGGTTGTTGTTGTTGTTGTTTGGAGACGATCGGGGCTGGAAGGAGTGTCTGTTTCACGCTGCACAACAGGACTGGATGGTGGAGGGGTCGCCACACAGTTAATCGATACAGGCATCACACCATCATCACCAGAGACATCCTGGATGTCTGATTCAGAGTTTTCCACTGGCTCCTGGTGAGAGTTAATCTCCCTCTGAGGCGGTGGCGCGACAGGGGAAGGCGGAGGTGTTGATGTATGGGGTGCCACTTCAAGCTGAGTGGTGGACTGTGGAGGCTCGGGTGGAGAAACAGCCTCAGGAACTTGAGCTGCTGAGCTCTGGGGGGCTTGTGGCTGCACAGGGATTTCCAGAGGGGGTGAGGCCTGGGCGGCTGGCTCTGGAGGAGCCGATGCTTCAGTTGGTGGAGCAACAACAGCCTGACTGTTTGCACCATTTTCTGGGATGGACAGACGACTGGCAGATGGTGCTGGATGGACATGTGCCCTGACGACAGTCGTTGAAGGGGAGTCGGGGTTGGAATCTAGGCCAAAGCGAACAATGTTGTCATTTAAATCCATTTTGAATCATGTGACTTAAGTCCCTGAGGTACTAGCTGACAATTTAACTATACAGTACTTCAGTTATCATTTACTGGAGCTTCTAATGTCACATAAAAGAGCTCTGAAGTTCACAGGACCAGCATACAGCAGATTATTGCATTTTGTGGAAAAATACTAACAATATCACATTAATGAATATCAAATAAATGTTATGGATAAAATACAGAAGATGGTAAAATTAAAGGACAGCTCAAGATGCAACCAATTGATAAATATGAACATAAAGAGTAAAGTTTCAGCCCCCAGAGGGATATTATATACAGGAGCCATTAAAATGTGTACAGAAAATGTTTCTTTTCACTTAATGTAGTTATGATGATTATGATTACATAAAACTACAGCTGGGACTGCACGGTGGTTGGTCGCAGGTGCAAATCCAGCTTGGGACTCTTCTGTGTGCCGTTTGCATGTTCTCAAGTGTGGGTTTTCCCTGGGTACTCCAGCTTCCTCCCACAGCCCAAAGACACGCTGTTTAGGTTAGTTAATGACTCTAATTTGCCTGTAGGTGTGAATGTGAGTGTGAATGTGAACTGAATCTGTGAGCCCTGCGATGGACTGACGACCTGTCCAGGATGTATCCCGCCTTCGCCCAATGCCAGCTGGGATCGGCTCCAGCTCCCCCGTGACCCCTAACGGGATAAGCGGTTGAAGATGGATCCAGCTCCCTCGCAACCCCTCTGCAATTCTGTTTTTTGCTGTGTGTGTTTTTTTTTTTTTTTTTTTTTAATCATACTGTTTGCTGACATCCAAAAACACATACAGTACATCTTACCCTGACAATTTATAAATCTAGGAGCTTCATGCTCAGGTCAAGATGTTCACCATTCTCCCACACATTCTAACAACATAGTTATACCTGAAGGTCACGCAGCCAGGAGACACTGTTTTGCTTCAACTGCATAAATGAGCTGGAAGACACCATATACTTGCTTGAACTGTCCATGCAGGGGCCATAAATAGACTAAAATATTAATATTTATGCAAACAGTTTGTTTCCTACATAAACGATTGCAATGTGCTATGCTGAGGCCAACATATTGTGCTTCAACGTTTACACACTCAACCAGGGAGTATAGTGCATCAGATGATAATGAAAGTATTTTATATTAGAACCACAGTACAAATGTTGGGCCACAAATACATGGATTATTCTGCAAAAGCTGTTCAACAGATATATTTTGTGGCTGTAATAATGTGGTCCTCTTCAAAATACGACTAAACCGAAATTGTGGTTTCACTGTGTGGTAAGCCATCAACATCACTGGAGAAACAACGCAGACTCTTTCATTTAAGGGTAAAATACTCAATATCTCACATATGACTTTGATCACAGGGAACATGAGAAAATATTCTGATATAAGAAGCTTGATATGGTGCTAAATATTTCCCAGTCAAAAGGCGAAACGTTAAATTCTACACTATAACACACAGTTAAAAACTTACTATTGAGGCCTCTCAGAGCATCATATTCTGCTCTAATCTCAGCGGCGAGAGTCAGCTGCTCACACGCCTCAAGTGCTTCGATGAACTGCTCCGGCCAGTTTTCTCTTCTCTTCAGACAATCCAGAAGAAGCATGGCACTGTCAAGGCCCCCATAAGTTTCTCTTTTTGCCTCAATGTTCTCCTAAAGATAGATTTCATTAAAAAAAAAAAAAAAAAAAATACATGTTATGTCAAAAGCAAATTTTGGCGGATATTACAATGCCTTGACTTTGAATATAATAATAATATCAATATTGGCTTCAAAGTGCTGTAAGCAAAGTGATATAACATGATTTTTCTTATAGTATAAAGAACGGCACTACCATGTAAGATCTGAGTAAAAGTTTAATTTTTTATGAAATCTCAGAGCAGAGGGATGTTCATCACTGTCTCTGTAAAACCCAACATCATAGCACTACTTTGAGAGGACACATACACTGAGAGGGTGCATATCTTTGCAAATGAAACAAAGTATTGACCGAGTTAATCTTTCAATGTAAATTATTAATTAAATATTGACAGTGTTTTTGAAAATCAACACAGTATCATAAAACATAAGCTCAAGATACTCTATAGTTTTGATATGTTCTTACATCCCTATTGTATTGGCACTAGTATCAACAAATTTGGATACTAGAGCCAAATCATTATATTAATCCAAAACCATTCAAACAATGCCCAGCTGTAGTCCTACAGTATGTCCTTGTAGCTAATGAAACTTACCCTGTCGTGAGCAGTTAGACAAGGCAGATGCATCATCATTTCTCTCACTTTCACCTTGCTCACAATGGTCGGCATATTCCGCCGCAAGTATCCATTGTACAGCTTGTCACTGGCAAATGACATCTGTGAAATGAAAAAGTGGACAAAAACACAAATAGTAAAAATTACAAACTACAGCTGAGGTGGTTCAGGTATCTGGCAAGGACACCCCCCAGGCTGGGAGGAGGCCACGGGTAAGACCCAGGACTAAGTGGAGCGATTATATCTCCACACTGGTCTGGGAACCCCTCAGGATCCCCCAGTAAGAGCTGATTAATGTGACCCGGGAAAGGGAAGTTTGGGGTCCCCTGCTGGAGCTGTTGCCCTCGGTTGACGATGACTGAGTGAGTGAGTGAGTGAGAGACATTTCTACTCCTGATACTCACAAAAGGTTTGTACAGTGTAATTTTGGGTACTTCCTCAGTTGGCAGGGCACTTTGCCCACATTCCTGTTTTCGACCCTTATTCCATGTGAGATGTGAAAGTACCCAAGAAAACACATTAAGGAAATCTGATCTTTATTGTCTGCAATGACCACAGACACACTTAGGGGATTTTTACTCAATGAAACTGAAAGTGAAAGTATAGATCACAAATCCTGCAGCTTGGAGGGAAAAGGAAAATATTAACATTTCCCTGTTGATTCAGCATACAAGAAACAAAAAAAATAAAAGTACCATACATGACTCAGTCCTCACACCTGCAACCCTTTTGATCCACTTTCGTGGGGAGGGCACCACTGTTTTATTTCAAGGTTGCTGTTGTCTGGCGTACAAAGAAGGTGAACCGGCCCTGACTAGTCACTGATTAATCATCTCCAGTTTAATATCCAAACTTCAAATATGAAGCCCGAACGTCTAAAACCTGTCACTCCAAACACACCCACACACATTCCTGTGGCTTTTCAATGTCAAATATGAAGCTTGGGCACACTTTTGGAGTGACTATACCTTTAAACCTTCACTTTGTTTGTACCTAAACAGTCAGGTGGAGTAATCTGTTGTCAGCTTCAGTCAGGGGGAACGTTTTCACAAGATAATCTGTCATCGCTGTCCGCTTCAAATGGAGCAGTGCGTTAAAGTTTAGTGTAAACGTTGGACAGCAGCAGTCTGGAATAAATGTCAGAGGCAGAAAGCAAAGAGCAAAGTCTTCCTCACTGTATCATTAGCCCTCAGAGGCCATGGTTTACCAAGATATATGCAGATATACTGAGTGGCGTGCAGGCCTTAAGAGGAAGAATGTGGGAAATGCGTATTATTTTCAAGCATTCCTCTAAATGTAACGTGATGACAGATTGCAGATTAACAAGACAAGGAAGGTGGTGTGAGAAGGGAAAAAAGCACCTTGACAGGAGGGCGAATTATGCAGAGCTGAGCCAAATGAATGACCTCTAAACTGGCAGTCCTTTTCCTGCCAGTCTCCTTGGTTTCCCAAGACTCTGGGTCAAATTACATGCAGAACAGACTCATAAAATCTCTCTTTCAAGTCTTATTTTAGTTCCTAGGAAGGACAAGATTATCTATTTATTATGGAAAATAAACAAGAAGTGAAAGCAGATATGTTTAGATTTACACAGTGGCATGAAGAAATAAACCCATCAACCTATAGCTGCCTGTAAAATACTTACATGTACTGTGTAATACTTTTCAAACATACTTAATATACTGCTAAACATCTGACTAAGAAGGTTGGGACAACTTTAAAAAAGGCTGCACACAAAAAAGAACAACAGAGGCTAATAACTACCTGTAAAATATTGAAATATTTTGTTAAACATACTTTTCAAGTCTATTTTTGCTAAACTACCAACAAAGCAAGTTTGGAAGAATAAAAACAGAATACACACAAATAAAGACGATCTACCTGCCTGTAAATTGCTGAAAGTTGTCGTGAAAATAAGCTAGCAAGCGTGAATTAGCATTTAAAAGTTAGCTAACAGTACTTTAAATTGATAAATACGCCTCAACCTAGCTAAAGTCAGCGCTGTTTCCTGAGTTGAGACTTGACAAGACAGTCAGTGAAACACCTATTCTGTGTCATTATACACTTAATTAAGATTAAATCCTCGTAATGTCACATAATATAGTGCTCACCTTTCGTGTTTTGGTGCGTCAGCAGTTCGTGACTCCCTCTCTAAAGCGATTCCTGCTCTCACTAAAACCTGCGCTGTCTTCTTCTCACACATCTGCGCAGCGGTTCCACCTCGAGCTACTCGTTCTCAACTCCCATTGGATGACAGCGCCGTCAATCAAAGAGTAAGCCAATAGGATCGAGGTCAGGCTGCAGAGAGGGCGGGGCGTGGTTAATCTTGACCCTAGCTGTGACTTTTGCTGTGCTGTGATGGGATGGCAGCAGAATTAGATTGGATCTAGACTTGTGGTTTACATCTGTCTCTAATCCCTGATCCTAATCCGTTCACATGGACACACACACATCATACACACAGAGGGGAGGGGACAAACTGTGGTATTTATGCCTGGAATAGAAAATGTACATGAAAATAAAGCTGGTATTCAACAAACAGGCAATCCAGGAGCCCTAAGTGGTGGAATACAAGTAGTCAAATTCAGATTTAAATATAATATAATAAATATGTACATTTCATGCCAGTCTTTTACTTCTAATCCACTTCAGAGAGAAAATATTGCACTCTCTAGTCCACTACATTTATCTGACATCTACAGTTCCTGGTTACTTTACAATTTAAGCTTTTACATACATAACATATGATATTCTAATCTATAATGCATGATTATAGATTAGAATACCTAACAGTGTACAAAGCAGAATGTAAGTAGTATTCAAGTACAAATTTGAATGTAATATAATCAATATGTTCATTTCACGCCACTTTTTACTTCTAATCTGCTTCAGTTCAGAGATAAATATTGTACTTTCTAGTCTACTATGTTTATTTGACATCTACAGTTTCTGGTTACTTTGCAAATTAAGATTTTACATATAAAACATATGATGATCTTCTAATATATGATGAATTATAATAGATTAAAATACCAAACAGTACATAAAGCAGTAAAAATGAGTTCCTTACCCTCATCATTAATCCATACTTCCCTCTGTTTAAACCCCCATTACAGTTTCTGTAATGTCTCTGTTTCTTTTATTATATAAGTGTTCACATGGTGTTGTTGTTCTCTATGTGCTTTTTATTAGTTATTATTGTCACAATGTTGAAGACTGATAGTTGAAGACTTTCCAGTGGAAACAAGATAAGGATCATTTTATTGATCCCATGCAGTGATGACAGGAGTGTATTTGAGTGTGTAAATTGTGTAAATTGGTAAAACAATAGACGAGGTTGCAAAAAGCGATAGTCTCAAGATCTTCTGAATTATAAAAACATAAGAGTTATGACTTCAAATTATGACTAACACACGAGTTTGTAGCACCAGAGCTGCAGCAGCATGACTGAGTCAAGTGCAATATGACCTGTGCTCATTTCTAAACAGAAGGTGGCGCCACTTCCTCACTCACTGAGTCACGAGCTATCTACTCTGTCCACTAATACACAGTGTGCATTTACTAAAATATCCACTTTTACCTCCCTTAATGAAATGAACGTGCCTCCAGTGGCTTGTATTAACAGGTCATTCGTCTTTTGCTTGACAATAATCTCATTTAAAGCAAGAAGCAAGTTAACAGCATGAACAGGATCCCAGTGATCTGAATTACTGGAGGATTATGGGAAGGTTAATGATATCAGGCAGGATGTTGGTTCATTATATGGCAGGTCTGTGAAACAGGGATTGAACATGTTTGACTGCACTGCTTGGAAGTCAAGTTTTTCTTAATGATATATCCTGTCAAAAGTGTCTGTAAAGACTTTGTATTTGAAGTGTTTGCATTATTCATGTTAAATGTATTGTCTCAAGAGTTATGATGCAAAGAATCAAATGCTGAATGTATATGAGCTGAAAAATGGAAAAATATGAATGAATAAGTAAATAAATAATAGATAAATATATTAATAAAGATGGAGGACTTTTCAAGTATTAACTTCCTTTTTCAGGCATGCAATATTTAGTTTTTATCATATTTTTTATTTACAGTTTGTCTGTCTATACAGTAGTTAAATTTCCATTAAAAACTGTATTTCTATGCTTGTCACCGCCCATATATCACCTGTCAGTTAAACCATGTGGGTGGTGCTAGTCTGTGGCGTCACCTTCCTGCAGCTCCTCCTGTTATTTCTGTAGGTAGGTGGCGCTCTTTTCTTTATTTCCTTTTTTTATACGCTGCTGCTCAACTTCTTGTTTACTTCATGTCACTGCCAGAGGAGAGTCAGAGGAGACAGTGGGTGTTTAGAAAAGCAAATGTGTTCAGTTGGCTATATAAAGCGGGAAAACAAAGATGTGTTTGTATGAAAATGTGGCTATTATTATCATGACCATGACTGCTTTTATGATATTTGATGAAAGCATTGCTGACATGCAGTCTAGACATCAGAGTGGAGAGATAACTATCAGGGCTTTACTGTTTCTTTTTGTCTGTCGGTGATTAAAAACATCTAAACATGTTGCTGAATCACCTGCTAGACTCTTTCTGACACAGTAATCCAGAGAATATGAAAATCAGCTCAGAACAGACAGCAAACCAGACAATAAAAAAACATCTTTATACAGTGAAATCCCACCCCTGCAGCTCAGAGCAAACGCTAAAACTATTAGTGCGTCCTGTTTTGACTCCAGTCTGCTGCTTCAGACCTTTCATATCTTGCAGGGCAATCCTTCCTTTGCAAGAGAAGGAGGATACAAATAAAGCTGCAGAGAGCCTGAGGCAACATCAGCAATCCATCACGGTTGAGTGGGGAGAAAAAACACCATGTACATCTCAATAAAAGAGCAGGACTGTACTCTATTCAGATGCCTTTAGCTCTAAAACTACAGCACGCTGCTAAGAAAATAACATGAATAACACAGATAGTTCAAGTCAGGCTTTAGTGGTGGTTCAATGTATGTGAGGTATTAAAAGCATAAAATGTCCCCTGTGACTGTCACATAAGATTATTATACTTCATGCATTAATGCAAAAGCATGATTTTACTGTTGTAGTTGGATGAGGTGGAGCTCATTTTGAATTATTAACTACTGATATTATCTATTATGGATTAATCTGCCTTTTATTTTCTCCATTAATTGATTGTTTGGTTTGAACATAGTCACAATTACCCAGAGCCCAAAGTGACACCTTCACCATGCTTGTTTTGTCCAAACAAACATCAACATTATTACTAATACATCAGAGGCAACTAGCATTAGTCATCAGTTGATTAATCTGTTGATTATTTTCTAGATAAATCAATTAGTTGTCTGATCTGTAAAATGTCAGAAAATGGTGAATAATGTGTTTTCCAAAACCCAAGACAATGTCCTCAAATGTCTTGTTTTGTCCATAACTCAAAGATATTCAGTTTACTGTCATAGAGGAGTAGAGAAACCAGAAAATATTCACATTTAAGAAGCTGCAATAAGAGAATTTTGACTCTCAAACCAATTAATCGATTATCAAAAAAGTTGGCAATTCATTTGATAGTTGATACAACTATAGTCAATTAATCGATTAATTGTTGAAGGTTTAAATACATTGCAATTATTAACATTATTAAAAGGAAAAACAGCAAATCTTCACAGAGCTGGAACTATGAAATGTTTAGAGTCTTTGACTTAAAATGATGATAAAAGAATAGTTGCCAGTTAATTTTCTGTCAATCAACTAATTGATTAATCGACTAATCGTTTCTTGTATGTACTGTTGGGCAGTTTAATTTATAAACTCTTCATATGTTTTGTATGCGGCTGAACAGTGGTGCAGTGATTAGCACTGTCACCTCACAGCAAGAGGATCCGGCTTGGGGTTCTTCTGTGTGGATTTTGCATGTTCCCCTGTGTTATCGTGGGTTTTCTCTGGGTTCTCCAGCTTCCTCCCACAGTCCAAAGACATGCAGTTTAGGTTAATTGATAACTCTAAATTTCCCGTAGGTGTGGATGTGAGCGTGAGTGGTTGTCTGTCTACATGTTGTCTCTATGTGCCCTGCGATGGACTGGCGACCTGTCCAGGGTGAACCCCGCCTTCGCCCAATGCCAGCTGGGATCGGCTCCAGCCCCCCCGCGACCCCTAACGGGATAAGCGGTTGACGATGGATGGATGGATGGATGGTTATCTGTCTCTATGTGTCCTGTGATGGATTGGCGACCTGTCCAGGGTGAACCCCGCCTTGACCCAGTGCCAGCTGGGATCAGCTCCTGTCCCCGGCGACCCCTAACAGGATAAGCAGTTGCAGATGGATGAATGACTTGTATGCAAGCATCTTAAAGGGGCTCTATGTAAGACTCAGCAATTGCTTGTTAACAGTGACACCCGTGGCCATTAAGTCAACGACAGTCAGCATCCTGTGGCTGGCGCTTGTGCTCATAACGTGATTGACAGTTATAACCACCATATCCCTGGCATTTTAGCTCAAAGACCGGCCCCATCCCATCCCATCCCATCCATATTTTTATTTCCCGCATTTTATCTGGAGGGGCCTTTCAGGACGCTCAAGGACACTTTACAAAGATAAAAACAGCCAGACATGATGAAAACACTAGAGGAGCAAAGATAACAGCACATTTAAGCAGAGACATGTTAGGGAATAAAACAGTAACAGTGAATATGCCAGGTTGAACAGATGAGTTTTGAGGAGGGATTTGACTGTTGTGAAAGTCTCAGACTGTCAGAGGTGTGGAGGGAGGGAGTTCCAGAGCCTGGGAGCAGTGCAGCTGAATGCCCTAGCACCCAAGGGTGCTGAGGCGTGAGTTGAGGGAGAACGGTCAGAAGAGCAGCTGAGGATTAGTGCAGGGAAGTGGCTTCTCTCACTCACTGAAGGTCCTTTTAGACACAACACAACAATGCACCACTGCGTTCTGAAACACATCCTTTCTGACAGTTTGCGGCATGTTGCAACAGATTTTCACTGCATCAAGCAAAGCTGAACGTCTGGCAACTTAAACAGCTCAAATTTTGCGCTGTATCTCAAGCATACACTGCCCTCCTCTGCCGGCACAGAACCCAAAAGGGGGAGGTGTTTGAAGACAGGATTGGGCCAGGCCAGCCCAGCGTAAGGCCGATTTACCTGTTTTATGAGCCAAATAAGGAAGCGAAAAAAAGAAACACGCCACACGTCGGCGCCCAAAAGGCACATCAGCCTACCTGGAAATTGCCCAGTATGCCAGGTGGCCAGTCCAGCACTAATTATGGTCTATGTCCACAGGGGTGAGAGATGTCCTTGCTTCCCAGCATTGGACGCTGGATGGGCTGCCACTAGACACAAGGCACCTGATTGGACGAACGCTTTCCCTCATAAGCTGCTGGGTTCCAGCTTTCAAACCAGAACCAACATGGCGGCTCGTTTGGAAACGTTTTTCTCATATATCACAAAAACAATTCACCGAAATGTGTTTCTGAAAACATATTTATGTGAGAAATTAGCCATGCAGTTGCTGAATCTGTCTTTATTCTTTTTTAGTTTAAAAGTTTCTCGTGAGTTTTCAGAGGTGATGTTTTCATAAAGTATCCTAGACCTCAACTTTATGTAAATGAGGAGCGGCCAACGTGCCGTCTCTTGAGTTGCACCTCCATGCTACCAGAATGCATTGCACGGCTGCTTAATAGACTAGAATGAAAGAAGAAGAAGAAGATATTTCTTTATTCGTCCCACAAGGGGGAAAAAAAATTTATATATTTTGTTTTTTTTTATTAAAAATGCAGACCCGAGACACACACATGCACAAACAGACCCTAGAATGTAATGTGAGAGTGTGGGGGGGGTGCTCGAAAGGGGCCGGGGGGGGGGGGGGTTGGGGGTTTTTGGGGGGGGGGGGGAGAGGGAGAAGGTTTATTTTTTTCATGTGAAAGGACTGGACGGTGACCCTCCTTCCCAAGCCCTCCCTACAGACTGGTCTGCCGCCCCCATTGCATGAATGTGAAGCATGGAAAGGACGGAGGACCATTTGCCCTCTAGCAAAGCTGACAATAAGCGACCTGCATTCTTCACAATAAAAGCAGTCTACACGCTGATAGAGGAAACTCCAGAAAGTCATGGGAGATAATGTATAGTGAAGTAAAAATTATAAATAATATAAATATAATAAATAAATTCCCTCTGAAATGTGGTGAAGTATAAAGTGGCATGAAACGAAGACAACCATCAAATCACACCTTGTTTTATTCCTTCGAACCTGACTGCTTTTTCATTTCGTGTGAGTTCAGATTGCGGTTAAAGTTCATCAGTTTAGTCTTCAGCAGAGACGGCTAACCCTTAAGCCACATATGAAAAAGCTCACTGGCTGTATAAATGATGAATGAGATGGCTTTCCTTCATATATTTAACTACGCACAGCTCTTCCTCCTCTGTAAAGCATACATGTAGAGTAGAAACAGGACCATCTGGGCTTTATCCCCCGGAGGCAGTCTAATTTCTTTTACTCAGCATTATTTGAACCAAGCATTGTGGCTGCATCAGACAACATGACTTAACTGCGTCTTAGACACTGATAATGGATATTACCATTTACTGTACCTCTGAGGACATTGAACAGCACATAAAAATGTTGCAGACCCATCATGTGACAGCGGGGATGTTTGTTTGATGAGTAGCAGCTGTATATCCTTCAATGGGTGATGAGAAAGTGTCTCATAACATGGAGGTTAAATTTTCAATCAATAATACCAAAATAGCACATAAAGAGGAGGTTATAGGTGGTGGAGGAAGCACTAGTATGATGGGCATATCAGCAGAGTGCCACTGACCTTATTCAGGGTTCACTAGGGACCATTGCAAATACTGTACAATACATAATACTGACTGTACTGTAAACCTGCATGCTATAAATTTGAATATAACGCCAACAATGCAGCAAAAGTAGAGGTCATTATTTTATTTATTTAATTGCAAAGACCATTGTAGTGAACAATCCATGTTATCTGGGGACAATTAGATGAAAGAAATCCATATTTATGATATAATAAAGTTTGAAAATGGGTCAAATTTGACTTGAGGACAAGAGGAAGGTTGAATTTAGGAAACTACGTGGTTGGGCAGGTTGCATGGTCTGCAGGGTGTAACCCGCCTTCGCCCAGCCCCGCCATGACCCCACACAGGATAAGCAGTTGCAGATGGATGGATGGATGGATGGATGGATGGATAGATGGATACACAGTTGGGCTTAAAACTACTACATTTGTACAGTGGCAATGGGACACGAACAGCAGTCTCCTGAATGAAAGCCTTGTGTTTGGATTTTTGTCTCTAGTATGATAATGTCCCCAGCATGAAACATCACTTGTCAGAGTAGCTAACAAGCTTTCTGTTTTAGGACTTTTGAATGTGAACTTAGAAGTAGACCGCTACACAAAGAGGGTCTCTGATGATCTTTACCGCTCATCTACAAAGCTATAAATGTCCTGGTTATTAGAAGCCAGAGTCTGTTGGGTCCTTTCAATTTGTTTTTTTTTTCAAAGGATTAAATTGAAAGCGGGTGAAGCTGCTTTTACCCTCTGAGTTGATGCTGCCAGATGACAGAAGATGGGCCTTCACACTAACCTCTTTTAAAAGCAGGCTAAAAACTTTTCTCTAAAGCTTTTGATTAGGTTTTATCTGCCAGTTATATGGTCTGTTTGAACAACACAGTTTTTTTTCATATAAAACATTGTTTTTGTGTATAAATGTTACAAGCAGATGTTGAAAGCAGAATCATAGGCACAATTTTAACAATATTAAGGTCACTGCTACAGTAAAGACTATCTTTATAGTGTTTTTTTTACTACTATTTTGTAATTTTCTTTTCTCTAAATGGATGAAAATAAAGTATCTTGTCTTATCATGCGACTCAATTTACTTTTACACTTTCTAAGTCAGTCAGCATTTTACATTTCTTACGTTTTGTTTTATTCTGTGAAAGGTTACGAGCACACTGTTGTCAGCAGGACAGTGTCTCCATCTTTCATTAATGTGGGGGAATTAATTTAATTTGTTGATTTGTCTATTAAATAGATTCCTTGATTGGCTGTGAAAAAAATAAATGATGTCTGTTATTCAGTGTGTCTGATATGATGGATGAAGTAATAAATACAGTGAATAATAAAATGAAAAACCAAGTGACCCAAGGGCAGACATTCGGAGACACGGTCTATTGTCAATGAATAAATTATGTGCCAGGGCACAATCACGATGAAGAGCTTTAGAGGCTTGTTTTTTCTCTCTATTCGACCTGTAACCTTTCTTTTCACTCAGGCTGACTAAAATGTCAAATCTGCCGGGGCGTCGGAGCCACAGGCGGCCGCTGCTTTACTGGTAAACACAGACGACTAAAAGCAGGTTTCTTTTCACCGCCGCTGAAAGGTTAGACTGTTAACGCAGGTCATGTGGGGTGGTGGTGGTGGTGGTGACGGTGGTGACGGTGGTGACGGTGGTGGGCAGCTGACCATCTGACCAGCCACTTTATATACAGACCAAAACCATCTATACATCAACACTGGTTTGAAGTATCTAACGAGGCCTGACTTCTTTGCACTGTGTACAAATCTGAATAAACTGATGCAAACTCATGTTGTCTAATAAAGACATTAATTTTACTTTATTTGTACTATTATCTACTTAATCTGCCTTTATAGCGTTGAAAGTTACTCAACTGTTGAATATAAACTATGTGACAAATGAAAAAACTTTACTCTAATCCTATTTATTGTCCATAAGTGGTTCATAAACATATAAAAAACATTTAGAACACATTATAATACATTTATAAGTAGATATTAGGACAACTGTTAGTATTTATTAACATATTTTTAACTCCTATAGCAAACACTTTCACTTAAACTCCTTATTTATCATAAGCGGTTTACAAAAACTTTTTTTTATATAACATATTACTGTATATTACAGTTATAAGCAGATGTGTCTTAATGTATTTTCAACCTCTTATAGGAAACATTTTACTAAGTACTAAACTCTCCTCATTCATCATCTAGAAGCAGTTTATAAACCTACAATGAATTATTCATAGCACATTATCATCTATTTTAAGCGGATGAGGACAATTGTAAGTGTTTATAAACATGTTTTAATCACTATAAGATTCACTTCACTTACACTCTTCCTATTTATCATCTATAAGCACTTTATAAACAATAATAAAATCTTTATACCGTAGTTATAAGCAGATATGAAAACATTTTAAAGTTTTTATTGATGTATCTTCAACCCTTATATGAAACACTTTACTTAAGCTCTCCTTATTTATCATCATGAGTAGTTTATAAACATACAATAAATTGTTCATAACACAATTTAATATAGTTATAAGCAAATATGAGGACAATTCTGAGGGTTAATTAATGTATTTTTATTTGTAACCCCTATAAGAAACACTTTACATACAGTCTTCCAATTTATCATCTATAAGCAGTTTGGGAACAACAAGTTGTTTAAAATACATTATAATATTGTTATAATATAATAAACATATGTCTTAATGCATTTAAAACCCTTATGGGAAACACCTCACTTACACTCTACCCATTCATCATCTATAAGCAGATTAGAAACATATAATAAAATGTTTACAACACATCATGGTATAGTTCTAAGCAGATATGAGGACATTTGTAAATATGTCTTAATGTATTTTCAACCCTTATAGGAAATACTTAAACACTCCTCCTTCCTCCTCTATAAGGAGTTTATAAACATACAGTTTAATGCTCATAACACATTATGATATAGTTAGAAGCAGAAATGTGGACATTTTAAAGTCTTAATATATTTTCAACCCCTGTAGGAAACACTTAAACTCTCCTCATTCATCCTCTATAAGGAGTTTATAAACATACAATACATTATAACACATTATAATATAGTTATAAGCAGATATGAGGACAATTGTAAGTGTTTAATGTATTTTCAACCCTTAAAGGAAACATTTTACTCGTGTTCATACAGACGTCTCTTTCCTAATCTAAGTCTATGGGAAAAAGTATTACTGGACCCAGTTGCATCGCATGACGAACACGGAAGTTGCACCACTGTCTGGCCACTATGAAAATGAGCTTCACAGCCTGGCGCTCTACCTCAGGGGTCCTGGGTAAACACCATTAGCTCTGTCAGCACTTTGTTACCGCTGTTAGTACTGTTAGCACTGTTAGCACTGTCAGCTGCTTGGCTGTGGCCATGTTGAGAGCCGTGCGGAAGCAATATAAATGCTTCCAATCTCCCATTTAGCACCTTTAAGAAATGCCTTATTGTCATAGGAGAAGTAATGATTACTGACAGATGGTGTAAAGCTGCTTACAGCTACATGGAGTTATAAATCCTTTATTCAGTGTTTATGTACTTTTTATACAATGTGGTGAAAAATATATTTACTCAATCAGACTACTGTACGTAAGTACAATTCTGAGGTACTTAGGCTACTGTAGTATTTCCATTTTCTACTTACTATACTTATACTAGGCATATGTTGTATTTGACTTTAGTCCACAACCTATCTGACAACGGCCATCAGCAGTTACTTTTATTAGATTAATGATGCAAAATATTATTAACAAATTAAGTATGATGCATTGTTATTATTATAGATTAACCCAACACTATAGAAAGTAATTAAATGAAGCTCTGCCTTTACCAGCTCCACCATTAAAGTGATGAACACATTAATGCATCAGTATTAATCTAATTATATAATTCATATTATTCTGAAATGGTCCATTATGCAAAAAGAATGCTTTTTACTTTTTGGTACTTTAACTATATTTTGAATCTAATACTTTTGGTTTGCATTTTTGCTTCAAGATTTTTACTTGTAACAGAGTATGTGGCATTACTACTGAGTACTTCTTGCACCACTGTTGGTCTAAACAGTACTTAAGTCAAACTTCCTGGAGGTTCTTTAGCATCCAAACAGTGAGAATAATGCTGCATATAACACTTTAATGTCCATTTGGCTGTTTGTGAGACTGAGACTCTGTAGTTATTCATGCTGAGGAAGAATAAAGACATAAACACTGAGCAGCTTTTATACCACTACTTACTAAAACTACCAAAATGCTGCTCTCACTGAAACATGATGATTGACCTCAAACATGCAGCTGGATTAGTTGTGATTTTAATATGGAGAAATGATCTCTGCGTGTCATCTCATAACCTCTTGAATTAAATGGAGAGATTTGATGCTCGAATTGCATTTTATCCGTGATTAAGGTAGGCTGAGTGATTTTATAGCCTTTGGACGAGGGAAAAACCAAAGCAGTTCATATTTGAGAATGTTTTAATATCCATGTTTTGCATCACACGTACACAATCACAACAAACTCCTCCATGTTTCAGTGGATATTTACACTGGCTTCATGTTTGTGGGTACAAACATCCTCTAATAAAGGGTAACAGAGCAGCAATACTGCAGGCAAGAACAGATATTCAAAACGTAACATCAAAACATGATAGTGTACAAGTTTATTTTACATCTAATTAAGCTCACGACAGCAAACAGCCGTTCAACGAGGGTCTGCACTGTGGGTCAACACACTAGAAACCAGCTGAGAACAAGTTCTGCTAAAAAAAGGACACTTTCACATCTGATTCACTACAACATTTTCTCCTCTCTCTCCCACGGAACCGGGTCCTGCTCCTCCTCGACGTGCGTATTCCTGCGCCCTGTCCAGAAGTGCTCCACATCTGGGAAGGTCTTCTCCTTCTCCTGCGAGACCGCGTTGGCGACGGCGTTGGCCCCGACTTCTGCCCCATTCCCCTCCGTTTTCGGACACTTGTGGCTGTGGAGGTGCTTCGAGCCTCTGCAGGTCGCGATGAACCAAATGGCGATCAGTCCTTGGCGCACGTCGTCGTACATGGTCATTAAGATCACCGGACAGAGGGAGCTGCATGCGTAAAAGAGGACTTGCGCAAAGATGATCAAACCCACAGGAGGTTTGTTGTACCCGAGTCGGATCCAGGTGAATGTGCCCCACTCTGGCAGCAGCATGAGACCGAGGGCGCCGCTTACACAGAGTAAAACCAGGGTGACCTTGCTCTGGTGCTGCGGGCTGGGTGCGTGGTTCACCGCGGTGTGCAGCGCTTTTGTGTAGTAGGCAAGTGTGAAGATGATCGGCACCACAAAGGTTGCAGTCGGATAAATCTTGTAGAACAAACTCATGAAGTCAGAAGCACAAACTGGCATTTCAGAGACGCAAATAGTGTCGCTGCCGTGCGGCACCAGAGAGGCGAAAAGCATCTGGGGGATCGGAAACATCATGGACACAATCCAAATGAACGCCAGGGCTCCGTGGATCCACGTCGGGCTGTAGAAGGGCCCCGTGGCGGTGCTGGGGACCAGCGTGTGTTTAGCTCTGGTGGTCACTGCAAGAATTAAAGTTTTTGCAACCACACACGAGTGCTGGAACCAGTCCGCGGTGCTGCAGACAAAACTCCCCAAGGTCCAGGTCTGCTTGTAGTAGGTGACCGCGCGCACGGGTGCGCACAGCAGCAGGATCACCAAGTCCGTGGAGGCCAGAGAGGCGAGGAGCGCTTTCACCTCGGAGCCCCTTCCGTTCCTAAAGTCACGGATGAAAATCAGCAAAACGAGCAAATTCCCAACCGCTCCGGACACGCAGATCCCGATGAGGATGACAGGCATGGCCGTCCGGATGTCCTCCCCCTGGAGAAGTTGAACTCCTCCAACGAAATCAAAAAAGGAGACATTTGCTGGTCGATCAATATCCATCTCCTCCTTTTAAGATTTTTAAATTCGAGCTCCTTAAAGTCAACAAACGAAATTAAATGCTTGTTTTTTCGTATGAGTTCCACTTTTTCTCCGCAGAAGGAGCGTCCTGGAGGAGGAGGAGGTGGAGGAGCTGTCCAGGGCGCCGCGGTGCTGAAACGCTGCTGACGGGGTCGTGATCGCATCAGCAAGTGGGTGAGCAGGCTGCCAGGTGGGCTATTTCAAGTGCTGCCATTTAGCATCGTCAACCACTCACGTCATGTTACCAGTGTGGCTCCGGGCTGCAGCCAGCCCAAATGTGAGCGCAGCGTGATGTGATTTACATGCAGACCCTCAGAGGGATCACGGCTGGTGTGGCGTGTCAGAAATATGTCAGAGTAACACAATTATCTGAATCCTCTGGATATTTGTTAGTTACCTCTTTAGATTAAAATGCAGGCTGTGACTTATAGTGGAATCACTGATGAATAAATAACACGTAGTGCAGCATATGACATGTTTAAATTAATCATATCCGCAAAAAACTGCATTGTCTAAAAGGCAACTACTCTGTCCCTGCAACACATTTTGAAATGTCTTAATCTTATCTTATATATGCACTCTAGCAAAATGATTCTCTTAGATATAATGGCTCATATTTCCCTAACTTTGCAAACTGACAGAAATGTCCTGTTAACTCAAATTCAGCCAGGGCTGAACCTTAACCTCCCATTTTAAGGCAAAGTGAAAAAAGTAACCATTTTCTTTATTTAATCTGCACCTATAAAACATTTAAAGGTGCTTTAAAGTACAATTAAAGATACTTTTTTTTCTTTCGCAAATGACACGTTGAACTTGTGTACAATGAAACACAAATTTGCTCAATCCAGTACACACAGTTCAGTACAGATTATAGACAGTAGTCTCGTGACGCCACCCATTGGTTTCTGAAGAACAGTTGTGAAGCCTGAAGCGGCTCCAGCCGTCGCCATCTTGGCAGTAAAAACACATCCTAACTCAGGATCCTAACTGGCTGATCCAAAAACAGGCAATCGTCGGCTCGTCGGTGGAGCTGAGGCGACCCGGATGACACAACAGAGCAGACAGCTAGCAGGTAGCGACCTGAGACGGCACCCACCCATCACCCATAGTGGCTACGGCCTTAATTATGCCAAAGTTCAACTAAATTTTAAAACAAAATTGCTTAGTTAGATGTAGTAAAATGTCAACTTGCTTAGGCTTAGGCAATAAATCTACTTGGACAGGTTTAGGAAAAGGTTGACTTGGTTAGGCTTAGGTAACAAAATTTGGGTTAAAAGAACACCGGAAGTGTCATAACTTAAGTACAGAAGTTATGTGACAAATAAATCAAGTTTGATTTCTGGTTTCGCACAGGACACAACCAGCGGTCTTCTGGGTGAAAGTCCAGTGTTTTTTGACCCACCTATCCATCCCGACCTCCTTCCTAACCATCAAGAAAAAAGTGAAATTCATGTCAATGTACACAAATCAATATATTAAATTTTGTATATTGGCTTACTGCACATACACAGTATATATCAATGTTGCCATTTAATAACAGCATCTCCATTATGTGTCCAATAGTTTATTTTTCAGAATCATCAACAACTTAAACACACTTTTTTATTTACCAAATTTAAGAGATCCTTATCAAAAATGTCAGTTGATTTGACATATTTATGTTGATGAATATATGGATGTCTGCAGATACATTGTTATCAGATTTTTAAAACTCGGCCTGTTGTAGCTGAAGAAGCAGAGAAAGGATCCAAAAGCAGACTCAGAGACAGACGCATACAATGAAGATTGATTTAATCAACAAAAAGCCTGCAGGCCACAAAAACAGGCGGGAATAGCAAGCAGATTTTGGCTATACAAAGTACTCTGTGACAAAGAAGACAACAAAGATGAGCTGAGAAAAGACGAGGGAAGCACAGAGACTAAATACACAAGAAAAGGAGGGGATAAGGAGGGACAGGTGACAGCAGGGCTGACGAGGAACAGGTAAAACTCAGGTGAGACAAGACACAAGAGAAGAGGACTTTCAAACTAAAACAGGCAGTAAACTATTACAAAAAACCCTACGACCCATATCAGCATCAGGTTCAAGCATCCAATATTGGTCAGACCGGCGCTTTGTGGAAAATCCTCTTCCAACACGACACTGATTTGTCTTTTCACACTTCTTCAATGAACTGTTTGACCTCTTAACTTTCTGTGACTTAACAACATTATACATGTACTGCAGACTTGTGTAATATTTACATATATTAATTGCTTTGTATTGCCAATGTGTGAATGGATTGTTATGTATCTTAAAACTGCGATCTTCCCTCAACTTTCTCGATTGCCTATAACAGTTGGTGGACTATTGTCTATGTAAAGGACTCAAGAACATTTTGCCAGGAAAATCCAAAAGATATGACACTTATACGAGCTCTCGAGTGCCTTGCCTCTCTTCAGCTCCCCTAAAGCACCAACAAAAAAAAAAACTATCTTGATTGCTTAAGATAAGGTTAGCCAGCTGTAACTGAACTATGCAGCACAAATCTGCTATTGGTTGCTTTGTAATGTTAGCTGATAAAGTAATTTGCAAACTGTAAGCTAGTTATTAACAACACTAACATTATTCAAAGTTAAATGATGGTAATGTAAGGTCATGTCACTGTTTTGGCCGATGTTCAGGGTGTTTACTCCCACCTACGGACCGCGAGCAACAGCCACGTGATGCGGACTACCCTTCACTCAATGGCCACAGGTGTCATTATTAACCAGGACTCTGTCGTGTTCACAACCTTGTAAGTGTAAAGTTTTGGAAAGCTCTGAGTTCACGACTTGTGACGTGTTTGTTGACGTTGTGGAGCCCATGGAAGTTCATTTATCGGTGCATAATAACTTAATATTATACGGTACATTGTAATTTTAGTCATATATTGTTTTTCTTGGTAGTTTTATAATATGTCTGAGGAAAATTTTGATATTCTCAACGGCATCATCTTTCTCTGTCATTGTGTTTTTGCATTTCCTGCGTTATGTTACCTGCTTGCTAGCTTGCTAAAGTTTTAGCCTCTGTGGCTGTGACAGTAACGTTAATATTGCCGTTGCTTAACAGTGGTGTTGGTTGGACACCAAGCATATCGTGCACATGACTTCCCATCTTGTAAACACGGTAAACACGACCCTATTTGAAGGCACCAAATGTAACTGACAGTGGAAACAGAATATTTATAATGACATTGACAAAAAAATGTATTTTTTAAAATTTTTTTATGTGCATTTGTTGAATTTTCAACATAACTCCTCCAGTATTTCAATGACCAAACAATCAGACAAATACATACGGCAAACTTGAGAGCATTCACATCAAGGCGCTATCTAGTCATACTCTGACAGGGCAATCAAACAAGCATTACTTAGTCTGGATCATGATCCAGATCCCCACAAAAATGTAACCGTGTTCATTGTGCCACACCCCACCCCTCCAAAAAAATCTAATTAAAATCCATCATGAACTTTTGGAGTAATCCTGCTAACAGACAGACAAACAAACCAACGCCGGTGAAGACATAACCTCCTTGGCCCAAGGCCCTTGGCATTAGCGGAGGTAAAAATATGATCTCAGCAAATATTCAAGGCAAACAGGCTTCTCCCCCTCTTGAAACTCCATAAAAGATCTCCATATTTTCTCAAAGGTAACGTATTTTCCCTTAATCAACAGTGTAAGATTTTCAAGAGCAAGAGAGTGTAATACACCCTCGAGCCCGAACTGCAGGCTTGGTCTGTTAACTGATTTCCAAAATATGGCTATGGTATGTTTTACTTGTAGTAAACTGTATTGCTTAGTTTACAATTTGCAGGAAAATTTCTAAGGATACATAGTAGGGTATATAGGGTATAATGTCAGTCTTGCACCTGAAACATATGAAAGAATATCTGAAACCTTTATCCAGAAAGCTTGGATAACTGGGCAGTCCCATAGGCAATGAAATAAGAAACTGCATTTAATGTGGTTTACATCACGTCATGGCTTAATAAAGTCTGTATCAAGGTCACAAATTAATATGAATGAACCATATTGTGTCCTGTTTTGCTCAAGGCATTCATTCAGTGAGTCAAATATTTATGGATGAAATGGAATGAAAAGGCAGCTCAGGCTCATCAGACTGCACCGCAGAGTGAGGTGTGTTTACTTGACTTGAAGAGCATCCGGATGATGAACGGGAGGGGGGGTGAGGGTGAGGGTGGGTGGTGGTGGTGGGGGGGGGGGGGGGGGGGGGGGGGGGTGTTGTATGTGGAGAGGTGAGGGTGCCCACTCAAATGCTGTCACCTTCTCTAAGAGGGCTGGTTGCTAGGAGACCAGAGCCACCATCACAGTATGGGGTTAGGAAGATGTGAGGCGTCATGAAGTAGTGCGAGATATGAACGGATAGAGAGGCTTTAAAGTGACTTTGGAGCTTCAGATGTAATCAATGAGTAGTTATACGACGGTGTGACTGTAGAGGGGGAAAATGCTCTGGTGATATTTAGAGGGATGGCATATAGCACAAGCAGGGATGCTGCCCTCACGGCGTGCAGTAATCAGGGATAATTGATATGTTCTGGACTGTGCGAGGCTAAGAATACAAGTAGGTTTCAGCTCCCACTGATTTCACTTCAGTGTAACACAAACGTAACACTCAACTCTGCATTTGTTAATGCAGAGATGCGCTTTCCACTGTTGTAATTTCCAGTGGGTTCCCACATGTCGAGACCTGGGACATATTTGTTGATTGATAATTAATGATAATATAAATAACCTAATTTGTATGGCACTTTTCATGCAGAGATGCAGCTTCATTAAGCAAGATTAAAAGCAAAGTTAGGCAGAAAAATCTAATTAGGCAGTAACACCAAGTATAATGTTTGATAACAATATCACAAATCATTACAAACAATGACAATAAAATCAATAGAATAAATATTTAAGACCTGACAAGGTCAAAATTTTCATTGTTGATTAATATGTCAATTATTTTCTCAATTAATTGATTAGTTGGCTTGTGTAGAAATAAAAAATGTCGCTCAGTGTTTCCCAAAGCCCAAGATGACGTCCTCAAATGTCTTGTTTTGTCCACAGCTCAAAGATATTCAGTTTACTGTCATTGAGGAGTAAAGAAACCAGATAATATTCACATTTAAGTAGCTGCAATCAGAGAACTTTCTTTTCCTTAAAAAGATACTCAAACTGGTTAATCGATTATCAAAATAGTTGGTGATTATTTTAATAGCTGACAACTAATTGATTAATCGATTAATCATGGCAGCTCCACAGGGTCGACAGCCATGCAAAGTAGTCTGCGAGGCTGCACAGTTAATGCTGGCATGCTAAATTGTTGATGTTAATCGGGTATAATGTTTATTATCTTAGTTTAGCATATTAGCATGCTAGGCTTCCAAACATTTGCTAATCAGCACAAAACACAAAGTACAGTTGAGTCATTAGTTTTGCAGGTATTTGAGCATATTTTTTGTTAACTTTGACCTCATGGTGGCACTAGATTAAAAATCTGGGGATCACCAAAGTCATTGGGATTGATCCTGTGATGATCATGGATGTTTGTACAAAATTTTATGACAATCAATCAAGTATTTCTTGAGATATTTCAGTCTGGACCAAAGTGGTGCACCATCCGTTGAGCCATTTGTATTAGTCAAACAACTGACTGAAACACTCCAAGTTAGATATTTATGTAGTTAAAACAAGTATTCAGAGATATAGAGCTGTGCATCATCTGTACATCTGTGGCATCAGCAATAAATGGCATCAACCCAAAAATTGCTGCAACAACTGATGTAATATAATAGAGCATGGGGATGGACATCATATACTTCTATCATAATTTACTAAGCCCTTATACACACAATTCAGATGCAGCTCAGCACTGTGTGCAAAGTTGTTCTAGTCATAAATCAGAAATAAATATGCATTAATCAATTAATTAAAATGAATTGTAAATGTGTATAAGGGCTTAGTAAATTATGATAGAAGTATATGATGTCCATCCCCATGCTCTATTATGTTACATCAGTTGTTGCAGCAATTTTTGGGTTGATGCCATTTATTACACAGATTCAGTGCTAAGTTTAACCTTTTTTTTTTAATCAATCGAGAATTCATAATAATGATCAATAATCCCTCCAAAATAGAAGAAGAAGAAGAAGAAGAAGAAGATCTACCTTTATTAGTCCCAAATGGGGAAATTCAATTTACACTCTGTTAAACTCATACATGGTACATGCAGACCTGAAACACACATACATGCATTAATGGAAAGGTGTCAGAGTGAGGGGGCTGCTCCTGACAAGCGCCCCGAGCAGTTGGGGGTTTGGTGCCTTGCTCAGGGGCACCTCGGCAGTGCCCAAGAGGTAAACTGGCACCTCTCCAGCTACCAGTTCACACTCAGTTTTTGGTCCATGTCGGGACTTGAACCGGTGACCCTCCGGTTCCCAAGCCAACTCCCTACAGACTGAGCTACTGCCGCCCCCTCAATACAACATTAAGACACCAAGACCTTGAGGAACACCATAAATAAAGCCATGCTGTGATTAGGGATCAAAAGCCTTTAACATTTTGAGATTTTGTCTGTTATCCATCCTCTGAAGGCTGTAGGTCTCTAGTTTTGTAAAGTTTGATGAGGCTTGATGAGGTTGTGATTGTCCTAGAGGTCACCACAGGTCATTTTATAGTAAGGTTAAGTTTCAAAAGATTTGGAGCATTATTTCACCTTCATCTGGACATAGTGGCATGACGTAGTTGGTACTAATGGACTCCTTAGATCCTCCTTGTTTCATATGATATCTGTGTCTTCCCTCTAGCCCTAAAGCTGAGCCTGCTAGAGCCTCTGAAACACAGGGAAGTGGGTCAGGTTGCCCCCGGCCCTGTGGGTCTCTTAGGATTAACTGTAGCAGCTTTGGGGATCTCCTGACTTTGCATCTAGCGCCATCATCAGGTCAAAATGTCCATTTGTCCAATAGGTAACTGATGACATTCCCTTCAGCCACATCAGCTGTACTTTGTGTTTGTTGCTAGTTATCAAATATTAGCATGCTAACACGCTAAACTGAGATGGTGAGCATGGAAAACATTATATGGACTTAACAAGCTGCATGTTAGCATTGCAAGTGGTACAAACACCGGACTGGCTTTGTCACGGCCATTGGTGTTCGGGACTGCTGCACAAGGCACCCATTAGTGCCGGTATAAGACACACTGGGTGTTTGGTTTTTAAAGGGACAATGAGTTAGCAAAGGTGGTTTTCATCGGCAGTCCCTTTGCCAGATATCTTTACGCTTCCTAGAAAAATAAAAATAATACAATATGTACAATAGCGTTCCATTAACTGTAATGTAAACCTATCTGTGGCAACAGAAAATGCTCAGAGAAAGTCTGCCGGCAGCCTGGTGACGCAATTACAGAGCGAACAGACACACCAGGTGGGCGGGAGGCGAGGTTGATGAATCCAACAAACAGAAGGCTTTCATCCAGGAGACCGCCATTTGTGTCCCATATGTCACGTTACAATCAGCTGTTCGTTTGTGTCCTGTGTTCACAACATTGTGGCGCCCCCTCCCCCTGTCTCAGCTGCACTGGTAAACCTCAGCAGGCAATTGGCTGACAAAGGAGGGTGGTCAGCTTGATTGAGCTCACCTGGGCTGTCCAGGCTATAAAAGCTGATCCATGTGCTCTTTGCCTACAGCCACATCCACCTGACATTACCTTTGCCACATGTCCATGCTCTACATTAATTTGATGACATGACTGATCTGCACACTCCAGTGCTCACTTTATGTTAGCTCTAGTTTAATAAATTGTATGGTTTTCTGTATGACCTTGCGTGGACTCCCTTTTTGTCACGTTCCTTGAACCAGCTTGTGACAAAGTTCAGTGTCATTTTCACTGTGCAAATATAGTAGTTTTAAGCCCAACTGTGCAGCTCTTACCTAAACCTATCTATAATGGTTTTATTGCCTAATTCTTAAGTGACGTCAAGGGTAACTATAGTGGTTTTGAGATGAAAATGAACGAAGCGGCAGTGTGTGACAAATACAGCCTCACTGAGCCACCAGCAAGGCTGCAGACTCTTAGTCTTCTTCTAATGTTGTTTATGTGGATTAATGAGACGTCACCATCCAGTCAAAAACCTCATCCATTTGAGAGAGAATAAATTACTTGGAGAACATCTTGTGCTCATGAGGTTTTTGTCTGTGCTATTAGCCTGTCCATCAAAAGGTGCATTAATGTGCTGTAATATTGAACTATGTGTCATCTGAGGAAATACTGTAAGTCAGTTTTTAAATGCCGACAGTCTCATCCTGGAACAAAAGACTTTCTCAGCGAGGTCTTGAAAGGTGACTTCTTTTTGAGTTGTGCTTGCGCCTACGTGTAGTGCATGGTACTTAGCTCACTGCTGCCTAATTGTGGAGCTTTTTTTTTGAGAAACAGCTAACCAGCAAATGCCACGAGTTTTTTATTTTTATTTATTTATTTATTTATTTTTATCTTTGCATCCACCACTCCAGCCTAGACTGAATCAGTATTGTGTGAGAGTTGGATCCCTCACATTCCCCCGAGGCTTATACAGAGCCGGAGAAGGACAAAATAACAGGAAGCGAAAATGATAGAGAGGAGGGGGAGGACATGAACAAAAACCCAGAGCTGGGTAAGAGACTAGATGAACTCCAGTAATGTTCCCTTTGGAGATAGAAACAAAGATGAAGTAGTTTTTCTACCACAGGGATGCCTACCCTAAAAAGCAGACCCTGCCATGAAACATTTCTGTCCCGAATCCCTTGATGCAGAAAAGCTTTTACAGTATCAAAGAAAACAAATGCAGGTTTTTGTCATTCAGAGGGATCAAAAGGGTCTCCCCAGGTAACCGCAGACATGAACCATGTTGTTATTGATGTTATTGCTCAGAAGTGGAGAAGCGATTAGCAATTTGTCGTTGATGTTGCGACTGTTTTGCATGACTGCTTTCAAGTTCCCCTCTCGCCATCAGACGGATGGAGACAGATGGATGCTGACATCCTATAGGTGGCAAAGACTGACAGTTACCACGACAACCTGTGGATGGAAACCACTTGACTTGCAAAGCTGTTTGTATGCTCGGACAGCATAATGACTTTCATCGTCTCTAACAGTTTTTAATTTCCCGGCTTGTGTGAATAAATCAATGTTAGATTTGAGCTGCAGGACACATCATTATCTTCATCATTGTTTTGTTTATTTGTTTCAAGCATCATGCAAAGAGATAAATGACTCCCTTTAGCAAAAGGGCATCAGACTCCCGCCTGCAAAATAGCAAATAATTAATGTCAGGCTTTTTTTTATAGTGAGTGTGGGAGGGGGAGCAGATGGAGGCTTTCTTTTTTTTCTTCTTTAATCATTAATACATAAAAAGCCAAGACATATGCAACTTAAAACATGGCATTAGCAGATTCTGTACATATTATGTTTAGTGGGTATATCCCATCATCTGCTTTTTAATGATTCATTATTTTTTCCTCTGTTTTATTTAATTTTTTTAATGCAGATGGATGTTACCATCATGGTGCTACCTGCTGAGCCGTCCTGCTGTCTGCCATCATGACTGATCCTAGCATGGACACTGATAGCTTATTATGTGTCACGTTTATGATATTTAGCTGTTTTTTAATCCAAGGTGATGCACAACAACAAAAAACAGTGGTGGAAGACAACTAAGCACATTTACTCAGAACAATTATGTGACACCTTTACTATCTGAGTGCCTTATGTTAAAACAGCTTTATATTCATCATTGCATTTATTTATTTTCTTGTTAGTTTAATTTAATTTAATTTTTTGTGACTTTGCAGAATATCATTGAACATGTAAAACCTATAATTAGTTTATAAACCACCAGCAGATGTGTGATCTCCCTCACAATTGAAGCTGAGCTGCAACATTAAATAATTCAGGATTAAATATTTAAAGGATTTATTTGTCACATGCTGCTCAAACAATGTGTGTGCGCAGTGAAGTGAAATGCAGGGGGCATAATGGCTGAAAAAAGATGTGTGCATTGAAAAATAAGAGCTAGAACAATAATCTTCAAAGATTTAAAGTGTATAAATATATGTAATATAAGTATTCAAATGCAAAAGTGTACACGAAACTAATGTGCATTTGGGCTGTGAAATTTTTCAGTATAAAATACCAGCTGTAAGACAAACTGTACAAGTTTTGTTGTTTAATATAATGCATAATAACATGATGACATAGCCACACTGTGAATACTTTTCCTTTTGATATTTAATGTACTTTTGTTGATAATACTATCTAACAGGTAAAAGTTGAATTTATAACAGTATTTTTACATTAGAGTATAAAACTAAGTTAGTGGAAGCTAATTTTGATTTTCAAAATAAAAGCTCATCACATCAGAGACTTTTTTTCTGAGGTCTCAAGGTTGTGAATCCTGGCCGTCAGAATAATGGGAGGTTTTCTGCTTCATGTCAGCAATGAAGACGTTTAATGTGAGACCTGCAGAAATACTAACAGAAGACTGCCACCATGTGACAGAGGAAGGAAACATAAACTGAACACCACAACATCACTGTTTACCAGACGTTCTTCACTCTTCACTTAATACTTAATATTGGAACAACCAGAACATGCAGCAGAACAGAAATACACGAATCAATAAGATTTATAGAATTACTTAATTGTCTAAAAGGCAGACATTTGTCCTTGGTTTGCATCCAGACACATTTGAACACATTAACATAAAAGCACAATATAGATTAAAACATTAAACAACATTAAAAGGAGCAGCAGGTCGATGGTGAGGCCTGAGTCAAGGTTAAATAAATAGATATAAAATGTAACGTGTTGAGGCAGCAAATTTATTTAATTAATTTAACTTTGAATAATTTTTTTTTTTTTTTTTAATTTGTACACACATAAAAAATACTGACAAAATCCAGTTAATGAACAAAAAAAAAAAAAAAAAAAAAAAAAAAAAAAAACAAACAAGATATGTGATATGTGTCAGGAAAGGCCAGGAAGCCACAGGCCGTCCCCCACAACTCCAGGAGAAAAAAAAAACCCAAAATGATTATTATTTTACTATTTTTGAAAAATACAACAAAATTAAACAACAAGAAACACACAAAATGAGCAGAAAAAAATAACCAAAATAACCAATTATAATTATGAATGTGATGATAATATCTGATAACATTTATTTTGTTGTTCCTTATTTGTACACCACTATATCTGAGGGAGTACCACATTTCATGGCAACATGTCGCCAACAACATGTTGGTAAAATATGCTAATTGTAATGATAATTCACCATGAGAGATGAAGGTATTTCCACCTCCCCACTGCAGTTTGATACTGTTTGACTTCTGTCAGTGAGACAGAGTGAGACATTTTATACGTTATGAACATTTGCTCATGATAATATCAGTATGATGTAACATCAGCAGTAGGTGGTAGCAGATGATAGTTTTGTAAAAATAAGTCTTTCAGCTTTCAGCCACTAGATGGAGACTTTGACATACGAGATGTCAAAACTGTTGATGGATGGAGAAGAAAATCTGTAGTACTACTGTAATTTGAGTTTATCAGTTGTTGTGGGATGAAACCAACACCACATATACACCAGTTTTACTGCTACACGATGAATTTGAATAAAACCAATATGTGCTACTGTAAAGGCTGCTTATCTATAAATCATTAAAATGAAAAACATCCACAGAAAGACTGTTGATCCAAATCACAAGAGTGATTCCCAACCCAAAATTGAGAAATAAATAAATCTAAAATTATATGTATCATTTTATATTAGATATATTTAAATATTTTATTATATATAAGAAATATATATAAAAATATATAATATAAATGTATTTTTTATATATAATGAATATATTTAAATATACATAGATATAAATTATATATAGACAGTATACAGTTGGCCTTTATCTCAGCATTTCATTAATTTCTGTGAAGAAAACTAAGCTAAGTTTATTTATTAAGATACAAACAGAGTAAGGGTATGATGGAGACCCTCCTGCATTAGATAAAGAACAGTGGCCAGGCGTCAGGGAGAAGAAAACACTGATTAACCCCAGTAAGTATGTTGGATTGATGATTAATACATAACACAGACAGATAATTGCATTAAAAGTTCCTAAAGATAATAGGAAAACTCATCTCTTCTGCGATATTCACAGGAAATAATCTCATTTTACACTAACGTCCTGCAGTTGTTGCGTTCACTATTTGTGTTAATTGTACAGTTTATCAGTTGCTCTGCTCTGTTATTGTTATGCACTGAATATAATATGAAATATCCATAATACATGTCACTTAGTCAGAGGTCATCAGTTTACTAAATGATAGAAAATGAGTCCCTTAAGGTAAAAAGTTGGGTACCGCTGCCTTACAAGATAGAGGAAATACTCTTTGTGCATGTCCCTTGAATAATAATTAGACAGAGCTTATTTTTTTAAACTTAGTCTCAGTTACATAAAAAACAAGAAGAAATCTATCAGAGAGATATTTAAACATGTACAAAACATATTTGCAGATTAGAGTTAGAGGTTTGTTCGCAAAGAACATGATCCATAAACTGTAGAATTATATTGCATTTTATATTAGTAGTATATTACTGTAATACCTTCTTATCCGATATGATCTTATTTTATGTTTTTGTCATATATAATCTTTGCCTGTTTTTTATTTGAAGCACACAGTATGTCTGTCATATGAAATGTGCTACAGATATGAAGCCCTTTGTAATATATATATATATATATATATATATATATATATATATATATATATATATATATATATATATATATATATATATATATATATATATATATATATATATACATATACTTTGGGGGCGGCAGTAGCTCAGTCCGTAAGGACTTGGGTTAGGTTAGGAGGTGGAGGTCACCGGTTCAAGTCCCCCATGGACCAGGACCAACTGGTTGCTGGAGAGGTGCCAGTTTACCTCTTGGGCACTGCCAAGGTGCCCCTGAGCAAGGCACCAAACCCCCAACTGCTCTGGGCGCTTGTCAGGAGCAGCCCCCTCACTCTGACATCTCTCCATTGTTGCATGTATATGTACTGTGTGAACAACAGAGTGTAAAACTGAATTTCCCTACGGGGATTAATAAAGGTTCATCTTATCTTATATACAACGCCACCAGACTACATTCACAGAAACGGTGATTTTACCAAGCAGCACACAAGAGTTGCTGGTCCAGCGCTTTCTCAGTTACTTTGTTTGTGTTATTGTGTGTCTTTATGATCCAAACTAACGTGGCATCCACACAGTAGTACATTTTTTAGGGCGCGTTCACACCAGCCTTGTTTAGTCCGGTTGAACCGAACCCTGGAGCGTTTACCTCGTTGGACCAAACAACCGCTCCCTGGTCCACCTCAAAGGGGGGGTCTCAGTCCGCTGACAACTGAACTCTGGAGTGGTTTATTTCTGGTGTGAACACCATTCAAACCAATCACAGGAAGCGTACCATTTTATCTGTCATTTCATTGGTTAAATGGATGCCTCCTTTTCCTCTTTTAGTGAATGATGGATATTAGCATGTTTGCTAACAAAATGTGGAGTGTCAGGAGACAAACCTGGACTCACGGCACAGTCAGATGCCTCCTGAATGTCAGGAAGAGAACATTACTCAGTTTCTCCTGAAGGTTTATACGAACATAAATTATTTAATACGGAAGCTGTCGGAGCTCCATGATTTACGATATCCAGCTAGAAATTAGGAGGTTTGTTGTCTTTTTGTTGTCTTTTTACCTGCCGTCTGTCTGACCAATAATTAAATAAATAAATACAATTTCTGGACCGTTTGAGTTTTTCCTTTGTGAACACAAACCAGACCAGTTGTAAAACTGAAGCGATGCATCATCCTCTCATTGGTTTGGTTCAGGACCCGGACCTTTAGGTGTGAACCCGACCTTAGCGTCCGTGCTGGTACTCATGTCTGGGAAGGCCAACCAAGTTACCGACTATGGATTAGGATATAATGTTATCATGCTGAAATCTACGTCAGGTCTCGTTTTTACAAAGATTGGGAAAGTAGCTGTTTTTTCCTGCAATAACTTATTGGGAGTAACATCATGTGTACAGAAACATACAAATAGAGCACAAATGTCAATGATTGTCCCTCCATATTGTGGTATTTTTTCCCCCAAAGCCCCCTCACACCCAACCCTCACCCAGAACCGATGCAAAAAAGATAAACAACAAAACGTTACATTAAATAGAAAAAAAACAAAAAATAATAAACAAATAAATAATAGAAAATAAAGTACAATTGATAATAATTAATAAATTCAAAATTATAGATCAAATAGGTTGATAACTTTACCATGTCAATTTAACTGTTGGTGGTCATTTCTGTTTACATAAATCAAAATTTATGATGTTAAACAATTTAGAAAAATAGCATTTTGACGCTAAAACATACAAACTTCAACCAAACATTCAATGTTTGTATTGGAATACATAAAGAACACCACTATGAAGCTACAGAAGGACATAAAAACTTAAAAATAAAATAAAATAAAATAAAATAAAATAAAATAAAATAAAATAAAGGACCTGCCCTTAAAAGATTTGCAGCTTTCAGACTGAAAGTGTTGAGAGATGAATGAACACATTGTTGGTTTTTGGTCTTTTCATGAGATTTGTTGACAATAGACATTCATTAATCGTCTGTTTAAAACTTGAATCACTTGTTTGTGCAGTAAGCGTGAATAACAACCAAATTATACTTCATTTTGGACCCCATGAGACTCCTCAGAGGCTCAAAAGGCCTATATTCAATCTGCGCCGCTGGATTAATAATTAGCTCAAATGTGTCTTTTGTGATGTTTTTATGAAATTGGTGAAAAAGAACAAAAGCCTGCAGCAGTCTGTGTGTCAAATGGACAATATTATAAACACACACACACAGTCAAAGTGATTAAAGTTAAAGTTCACACAATAAGAAAGCAAATGTGTTTTGTTTATGGACCTGTGCTGTTTTTATTTAATCTAGATGACTTGTATGTTCCCGCCTTTATGCACACAAGGCCCCGCTAATCTTGTTCTCCATCGGCCCCTGTGCATAATGAAAAGGGGCTTATCGCGATGTTGGCCTCGGGGTGACGTCGACTTTCTCCATTTCCGCCGAGAATAAGGTGAATGCCACTTAAACCACGTGACCGGCGGAAATCTCCCAGGACCCATAGGTGCCATCGCCGGCTGAAATGGGAACAATAACTCAGAGAGAATAAAATGAAGAGTTCAATTGGGAAGCGATTAAAATGAATAGAAGCTTTGACTAGATAAGACACATACCATTTCCTCATCTATTTAACATTCATTGAATTGAATAATCCGGTCTTATTATCGTAAATAGTCTGCATATTTACCCTGAATATGCTAATTTATGTTTGCTGCAAGCCCTCTGCGACTTAATAATTTTTCCATCAATATATGCATATCTCTGGCTTTCTCCTATAGCGATTTCTAAAGAGGAGTGGCGAGAGAGAGGGAGGGCGAGAGACCGAGAGAAAGAGATGAACACTGTTATATAGTGCTCATTGTTTCTGTAACTTTTCTATTCATTTTTTTTTTCCTTTTTTTGCTCTTTGCCCAGGGCCAACCGAGTTACATTTCAATCAAAAGATTCATTGTAAAGTCATTATCCCAAACTAGGCTCCCATAATTGGCTGTCATTTTGCATAGTGGTGGCACTCTGGCTTTAGGGCAAATGACTGTGGTCTTATCTTTCACTTTTAAGGAAAAATAATGGACAATTTATCATTAATCTTCTCTGGGAAATAATAACAAGTTAAATGTCACTCCCTGTGTCATGCATTACAAAAATAAAAAAGCTGTGTTGCTCAGGGCCTGAGCTGATCACCGACTGACCTCCTCTTCACTGTGGAGGTGGATTTAACACAGCAGGCAGCAGGTTGGACCAGAAAACATTAAGTCCTCTACAGCACGTAAATATATACATGTAATATGTACTTGTACATGTACATATACTGGTCTTACAATGTGTGTAGTTTTTCTATCTTTAAGGCAGTCAGTTAACTTATATAAACAGTTTGAACAAATATAGAAATAAGGCATTTCTATACCATGTCTATGCTTCTAAGTAAAGGATCTCAGTACTTCTTCCACCACTAAAAATACTGTAGTATTTGTGTTTTTAAGTAAGACAGAAGTGGCAGGCCCCAGCGACCCCGTCCATTGCTGGGGCCTCATCAGTAAACAATATGAGATAAATGGCAGAGTGAAAGGTTGACATCAGCAGAGGACGACACTCATTCCCATTCGTTTATCGGATTAGGCCGCCAAGAGACGACGGGGCAGAATGACTCGTTTGGCATTCAAAGGCAACTGTGGCCCAAAGAGAGGCTGTTTGAACAGGGATCAATTATCAATCAGTCTATAGGCGAGGAGGGGAGATTACCGAAGCTATACGAGTGGTGTTGACAAATAACCTCGGAGATCCTGTCAATGAATGCACACGGACAAACGCCTTTGGCTTTGACACTGGCCACTGCTGAAATTCAGATTAGAGTCCATCTCATCGGAAGATTAGAGCTGTTTATGTCTGCTCAATCTTTTCTGGTGTCATTTCAGCTGCATTAAGCTCCTGCACGGCCAATTATGTCCTTGTAAGCTTATAGGTTACTTTGTCAACAGATCCCATTTTTTGGAAAGTGTATTTCCACAAAGAACCACCTTTCTAGTAATGTCTTAATTGCACTGGTGTAAAGGAAACAATCTCACTAAGAAAATGCATATTAAATGTTGAGAAAAGCTCTTGAACCAGACACAAACAACATAAAGAGCCACTACTGCAGCCATACAAAGACAATGAACATGCACTGAGGGGCAGGAATTATAAATCATCTGGAGTCAATTAAACAATATCAGATAATAACCACAAACAAGCTTTTAATGAACGACTAAACTATTGTCTGACTATTTTTGGCTGCTGTAATTAATCCCAGACTGGTGGAAAGAATAAATAATTAGCCTTAAATTAGTATTCATAACGCTGGTACACAGACACACTCATAATAAGAGTTTTCCAGTTCATGTTTACGAACCAGCAAGACTTCACAGTTTAGCTTTATTTGCCATACTTTGTTGTTTTCTTACAGGTGGCTGAACAGAAGTGTTTTAAGAGGAGAGGTTATAAAACGTGATGATTCAGAAGAGATGTGGCAGCTGTAAATAATAACATTTGGTATGTAATTTATCTGAAATGTTAGTGAGAAATGAAGAAATGTTCTCAAAATTAAAATTTCCTTCTGCCTCCATTTTACCCCGACTGCAGCAAAACAAATACACACTTGTTTTGTCCTGTTTATTAATGTTGATATATAGTGTGTTTTACAATGAAGAACTATGAGGCTGTTTACTTACATATAAACTCTGAAAAAAAGTTTGGAAATTAGTGTTTGGTGGATTATTTCTCTGTTGTTACAATGCAGATTGTCATTGTATTTTATATGGTTGGAAAGCCTGTTTATTTACCTTCACAATGAAGTCCAACTTGTAAGGATCATGCATTTGTGGGATGAGCAGCACAGCTGATTATGTGGGTGACACCCAACTGAAATTTGCCAAAACTCTCCCATTGCTAAACAGTGTATTCGCCTGTTGATACTGACTCTTGTTTTGAGCTCCAGGTGTAAATCAGTCATCATAAGACAAGAGCGCAGGATCACAAAGTGACCTGTTTCATCCTGAAAAGTCGGCTTTTTCAAAACCAACATGGTTCAGTTCAACATTTTGTTTCAAAACAAAACTCCTCATCTCTGACATGATTTCAACATGAGTGGTTGACACTGTCGCCTCACAACAAGAGGGTCGCAGGTTTGAATCTGGCTTGAGGTTCTTCTATGTGGAGTTTCTATGTTCTCCCCGTGTTCTCCGGGTTCCTCCCACGGTCCAAAGTCATGCAGGTACATATCTGTCTGTTATCTGTGCGATGACTGGCCACCTGTCCAGGTTGCACCCCCGCCTTCGCCCAGTGCCAGCTGGGATCGGCTCTAGCCCCACCATGACCCCTAACGGTTGCAGATGGATGGATGATTCACTCCAGGAGCTCAAAACAAGAGTCAAAACCAACAGTAGAATGCACTGTTCAACACTGGCAGAGGATTTTGGTAATTTTCACTTGGGGGCTACCCACATAATCAGCTGTGCTGCTCATACCACAAATGCATGATCCTCACAAGTTGAACATTACTGTGAAGGTAAATAAACAGGCTTTCCAACCATGTAAAATACAATGACAATTAGCGTTGAAACAACAGAGAAATAATTCACCAAACATCACGTTACAGTTTTTTTTCCAAAAATTTTGTTTGTCTTCATGAATGTAAGGTCTGTGAAGTGTTAGACAGTGTGCAGGATTTCTTGGTTCTTTCATATTTATAGGGAACAAAATCATCGAAAAAAATTGTAAACTCACTTTTCTTTTAATAAAAATAGAGTGAAAATTAATGTGAATGGCTGTGAATGTGAATGAATGAATCACATCAATCAACACAGAAGAGAAGAAATTGATTAAAGGACAAAGTGGTACAAAAAAGCAACATTACAGTTTTTTTCTCAGTCGCAAACATCCTTTTCTCGCATTTTCAAAACTATAAACACAATTAGCACATTTTTCTGTTGACTCCAAAATAATAATTTAATAGATGTGATGTGGGTGAGAACAGTCGGCCAAATGCTGAAGATCATTTAATGTAAACTAGAACAGGACTGTGCATTTTATATATATTTTTTTTTTTTACTGTATTTTTGTCACTGGATGTAATTTCACATCGCTACTGTCCATGTTATTCACGTCTCATGATTACATAACGCCGCTGCCAGTGAATTATTAACGCTGAAATGTGGACTGTTTCAGAGATACAACAACTTCAGTGAGAGTGGCTCAAATACAACATGTTTCTTTGTTGTATTCATGAAGTCCAGATGAACATCAGACGCCACTGGGTCATGAATCTGGTCATGAAACACACAACAAACCTGTAAAAAGTGCAACAGATGAGGATTAATTTGACCAAATGCTGCTGTTTGCTGATGCTAATGTTTCAAATAAACGTCTCTACTCCTACAGCGATAAGATAATACTCTCGCGATGGATATAAAGGGGGTTTGACATGAATAGCAGCGGTCAGTGTGTCAGTTTGGAGGGCAGGTTGAAGGTTACAGAGAGCAAACAGGCCCTCTAATCCTGACCTTCCCTTTCTCCGGCAGTCAGGAGTTGACCGTGACAGTTAAGAACCGCCGTGACTCCTCGGGCACGTCTGGACGACCCCGAAAGTTGAGGAGAACGGTACGGAGACAGACGGGACTCTAGTGGAGCATCATGGGAAATGTGCAGAGTAACGTGACAGTGCTGAGGATAAGAGGTTATCAATAGGAAGCAACACATGCAGGGCTTATGCAGAGTGGTTTTCCCAGTTTAACACTAAATGGAAGGGAAGCTGTGGATGATTCAGGGCTCCCAGAGAGCGGTAACGTACTGTAATTTGTATATATCCTAAAATCAGTTTGTATGTAATCCATGTAATTGTGAACTAGGAAATATAAAGAGAGGAGTTTTAGTTTCACCCACGAACTACAGTCTTTTTCCTCAATTTTTGAAAAGACTGGACTGGAAATTGACACGTCATGTGTTACTGGACATTGGTAGAAAAAACACGCAAAAAATTAGGACTAAGTTTTTGCAGGAAATCATATGAACCATTATATGATGCTTATGTGGCGGTTCACTGAGGAAGACTCTGGTTTCACTCTCATTCTTTCACATTTATCTCTGTCTCTCTCTCTCATTGGCTCTTACTATGTCAGCTGATTATGGCCGTTTCACTCTGACCAACCAGATCTTACAATGTCTCCCTAAACTAATCACATCTTTACTGTCAAAAGTTTAAAACTGTTCTCTCTCTGTCATCAGTCTCTCTGTCGTCATTACAGCACAAACTGATGCAACCCTCCACCACCCCTTCACCTTCAGCTTCATCACATCTTCTTCACTTCCTTCATTGGATCTTCATCAAATCCCTTCACTACCACCATTACCAGTGTCTAGACACTGGAGGGGGAGGATATTTCTCTTTAATCCAACTACAGCATCACTTCCCCCTCACTACTTACCACACTGGGTCTAAATCACCAAGGACTTTTCACTATTCACAACTTTCTGCACTTTGTCGTGTATTATCATTCATTCTATACGAGTAACTTCTGATCGAAATGAGGATACATTGCATGTCTCACTATTTTACGCCCCTATTAAGAAATATCTAGCAGCTTCCCTGATTTGGTCTCCATCCCATCAGTTTGTCTGGATTTGATTCAGGGACAAGAATCCAACATATTCACACTTTCTTTGAAGCTACATGTTTGCAGTTATTTGATATCAGTTTAGTAATAAAACTCTGATCAGCTAATTGAGAAACTTACTACAACTTCAAACACATCACTCAATGTCACTCTGAGACGTATACCAACATCCACAAGTTTGACTGTGGCTGGGAACCACTGCAACATGTTCACAGGTCTTCTCTCTCCCGAATTTCCTTCCCGGGATTAATAAAGGTTCATCTTATCTTATCTTATCTTATCTTATCTCTGTATCTACACGGTAACTTGTCGAGTGAAATCACAAACAAGTTTAAAAAATGACAAGGACTTTGTTGAAAGCATTAATGAACAGAATATAGAGCAAAACCAAAGAATAGCGAGTGACCGTGAGCCAGCATGCGTGGCACCAAGGAGGGTGAAAAAATGAGATGCCATCTGTCATTGTGTCATATTATTAGGATACAACACATGTGCAGTCTACACTCACCGAAACTGAGCCAATAGCATCGTACGACCCATGTCACCGCCTCCTTCAATAGGCCTCGCATGGTAGGAGAGGCCTGAAATGAAAGCAGCTAAGTGGAATCCAGCCATCATCAATTTCATTACCTACACCTGTGCTTTTGGTACTGTGACAAGTCAAAATGTTTTCTGTGAAAAGGCCTGTTGGTTAATGTTTGGGGGGAAAGTTTGACACCTGATTTTATGCTCATGACTTGAACACAAGTTCATGATTTCCATCTGAAGGCACTGTGACATTACATTTCTTACTGTGGACAAAAAGATCTTGGTAGTAAAGATCAACCAGACGCTACGCTAAGTGAATAGGGTATAAAATGTACCACCATGAAAGCTTTCTGTATGCATGCATGTTTACATGTGCAAATGAGACTAGCAGATTATTTGATCAAATAATCTGCATACATTTCCAGAACATAAATCTGAACACTGGATAAAACCATTAGTCAAAGGTTTTTACAGAGAAAATCTCTTCTTGTCACGCCATAAATCAGAAAATAATGCCAGCAGCCATTAAAGAAATCTATTTTTGCCACGTTTTTAAGAATAAAATATTTTATAAATCAGGCTGTGAGTGACATATGAACAAACCCCTCGGTCAAAACCTTCAGAATATAGATAGAAGACAGATAGAAGGGAAGTGAAGAAGTAAAGATTTCTGGCTCAGAGTTTGAGATGAAAAATAATTTTGAGAAAACAACCTTTAAAGGTATGCATAGAGATAGATATATCTAGATGTCACCAATAGATACCACCATGAAACTTACTCAGTTGATTACTTACATTAAGACAATTATTTTTGTATTAAAAGTTTTCTGAAATTTCATATTTAGAGATGCAAATGAGGAATTTTCTAATGCTGTTGATGAATTTAGCAGAAATCTAAAATAAACACATAAATATGCATGTGGGATGTTTTCTTGCCAGTAGCCTGGAGGAAGACATGTTTTTGCCAGTAGTGTGTCTCCTTAACAGCAGCAACTCTTTAATATGCTGCTGCTCTGCCCTCATGACCTGCAGGGGTCAACGAGAGCAGCTTTACAAATCCCGACTTTATAAAAACACTGGGAGAAGGTCCTCATGGGAATTAAGCGTACCCAGGCAACCCCACACAGTAAATTACAGGGAGCTTACATGATTCCTACGTTCCCCGGGGACATCAAACAGTCAGACGGGCTCCGTTAAACTCGCCTGCTCGCTCCACTTTAGATCTGCTGCTCCTCTCTTTTGTTCCACTGTATTAGTTCAGTCCCTTAAAGGCTGCAGGGAGGCTGATCGCTCTCTGCACGCTTCCTTTCTCCTACTATTCACTGAGCTGTTCTTCTTCTAAATTACATCTTATTGGGCTTGTTGGTGACCACAGACTGATAGAATAAAGTCTTGTTTGGTTGCTCATGTGGGTCATAAACCTCAGTTTTAAGGGGAAAAGACAAAGAAGAATAAATCCAGAGTAGCTGCAGGTCGAAGCCTGTTAATGTGTGTGTTTCAGTCTCTGTATCAGATGTTATGTCATGATGTAGTGTGTATACTTTCTAACACATCCACTTCTACTGTAGTATACATTTACTACATTTCCCAGGTTACATTTTGCCCACAGAGCAAATGTGAAAGTGTTGCATTTAGTTGTGGGTGTTTGGGAGAGTGCTGCTTGCGACCGTCCCTCCAATGATCATCTTTCTTGTAACTGAACTGCATGCTGGTATATTGAGGCTGGTGTTGGTCTAAAATGGGCTTCGTCCTCAAAACTGCTGCAAATAAAGCGAGTTAAGAAAACCCTTCTGTAGCTGACCTTTGACATTTCTCAATGTAAGTTCAAATTCATCACTTAAATTCATTATTACATATAAACACCATAAAACAAAAGAATGGCCCTAAAATACGTCATTGACAGACAGTTTTCTTGCTGTGCACAAATGATTTTTCAGTTTATGGGTCAGTTTTGTTTCTCCAGGCTGTGCAGAATAGAAATATTCATTTTTTAAATCATGAGATGGTCAAACTTAGCAACATATTCTCATGATGTTCAGTATTTTTTTCTAACTGTGTGCAGATGTTTTGGGGGTTAAATGGTAAATGGACTAGTCTTCTGACCACTCAGTGGACTTTACACCACGTCAGCATTCACTCATTCACACAGTTGGGGTTGTCCACCATAAAAACTGCTGTTTAACCAAAGAACATCTTCAGCATTGGTTTCAGCTCTGAGTTTTCATGTCTCATTACAGTTTAAAGTGTTTCTAAGAGGTATTATTGTTAGCACCACTGTCACATAGACAATTTACAAACCTATAGTATAATCTAGCAGCTGCCAACAACACAGGACACACTGCGTTTTGTTTTCCAGAGTTACTTCCATTGTTCCCCCTCCCACCATTTCTACTACTGGAGATAGTAACTGCAGATAACTTGCATTAGTCAGGTTTCTGTTTAATAGTCTTCTGAATTTTAATTAGCTTTTGCAATGTTGCAAGAAAGAAAAGCAAATTAGGAGCATTTCCATCAGCTTTTGTTGAGCTAAAAACCTCAGCTACAGAGAAGTTTGGTCAGAAGTCGGTATCTGTAAACTGAGTAAACTGAGTTTGTTTGTTTGTTTTTTGCTATTTAAACGTTAATATCACATTACGATTTTTTTTTTTATTATATTTTGAGCTTTTTTGTCATTTTTTATGACAGCGACAGTATTAAAAGGGGTAGACATACAGCAAAGGGCCACAGGACAGATTTGAACACGGGGCCTCTGCAGCCAGATGGTCAGTCCAGTGAGTTCATTTTGTTCACTGTACGTCAGAAATTGTTCAACAAAGACGTTTCTATATCCTTTTTAGCACTTCATCTCTTTATCAACAAGGAAAACACCACCTCAAGCGTATGAAAAGACTTTTTTATTGAGTTTTTACTGAATTTTGCCGTTTCTGTATTGATTTCTAATGCGGTCCTTCACAATGCGTGAATAGAAGTTTTAATACTGTTTGCTAAGTGTGGATAGATACCGATAGCTCTCCTCTTCCTGTTTTGGTTGCGCAATGGTTGACGCACTTCCTATGTGGAGTAAATGGAGACTTTTCCCAGGAGATCGTAGCTGGTGGCAGACTTATGTAGTGAAAGTGAGGCTTACAGGAAACCAATATAAACACTGACGTAGTCATTATTCTGTCACCATCTCATTATGCCGCCAACATTTACTTCAGAATGACGAGTAAAAACTTGTACATTGTCACTTTAAATATGATTAAAAGCTATTTTTGTTTGTTCTGTATATTTTGAAAGGGTTTTTTGGTTGAAATGGTCAAAAATAGCAACACATTCCCATGTTTTTTATGACTTCCTGCACTCATCTTGCTATGATTAGTTATTCTACCTGCCTGCTTGAGTACATATGACCTGTTATTTGATCCATACAACCACACAAATGAATGTACAGTGCTGTTGTTATAATAACACCAAACTAGCACTAACTGACAGGTTAAATCTTATCGTGAGAGCTGCGTTGCTGACGTAAAAGGCTGACTGGTCTGTATCGACTCGGAGGACAATAGCTGGTATGTGTGAGTGTGTTTTTCTCAGCTCTTCATTGGGAGGAGCCCCGCTGGGAGCAGATTAGCCTCTTCACAGGGGATGTGACGCCCAGAGAGGAAGTATCAGAGGAGGACAAACACAAGGACAAATCATCCGGCCGTCACTTAATATTCACCACAGACACGCAGGCAGCAGGAGAGGGCTTCCTCTGGGCTGGAGAGCTGATTTCCATTTCTTCTCCTCTTTGTTTTCCACACATTTTGATCTCTATTAGCTGCTACTGAGAAGACTGGTGTCAGTCTGTGGAGGCAGAAATGTGTTAAGTAACAGCAAAGGAGGAGAGGGGAATGGTTGAATTTAGGATTATTTATTATTTTTGTCTTTTTTAAATATTTTTTAAAAGAAAGGGTTTTTATGACAGCAAGAACATCCTCTTTATATAGTTTCAGGGTTACAGGAGTAGACACTACAACAGCACACGATGTAGGAAATAAAATATAAATGATATAGAATAAAAAATAGATAAATTTAAAAATCTAAATCATAAACAGGTTTATTGTCAAGTAGATCTTCACATAAAAGTAAGTTTACTTGGTATTTTGGTACATAACGACAAATAAAAATAACAATAACAATAAATATAATAAAAGGATGGTAAAAAAAAGACAAGAATCATAACTATGACATTAAAAAAATAAAATAAAATAGGTCTATATCTGTTTTGATTTTTTTTAGTTAAAGAGCTGTACAGTGTTTGTTGCAAAAATAATAAATAAATAAATAAAGTAAATTTTCAAAATTAAGTAGCACACACAAGAGAGTCTCCAAACACTAATATAGAGGATTTGTTTGATTTATCTTTTATTTTTAGAGGAAATGTGATAGACAAGATTAGACACTCCAAAACAACACTTCAAGCATGTAGAAAAATAAAATAAGAAATAATTATTAGCATTTATTTATTTTTATTTATTAAAATGTCTCATGTCTCATTTAATTTATTAAAATGTCATTTGAAAGGTGAGAAAATGTAGATGTTTATCATCAAGTTTAAATCTGTGCAGCAGTGATTTCCTGACCAACAGATGGCGATAAATACAAACTTATTCAGATTGAACTGATTGTGTCTTCACATTGTATTAGATCACACAGTAGACACTGAAAGAAAGGAAATTCAGTATTATTCAAAGGTGAAATGTAACTAAGTACATTTACTCAAGTCTGGTACTTAAGTAGAATTATGAGGTACTTGTATTTTACTTTGATATTTCTATTTTTATGCTCCTTTATACTTCTACTCTGCTGTATTTCAGAGGCAAATGTACTTTTTGCATTTATTTGATAGTTTGTTACTTTGCAGTTGAAGATTATTAATACAATAATAAAATATGCATAACAAGCTGGCTACTTTTACTTTTGGTAGCTTACTAATATATTTTGATGCTTTTGTATTTTTACTTGAATACAATTTTGAATGCAGGACTTTTACTTATAACAGAATATTTTTACACTTAAGTACTGCTATTTTTACTTAAATAAAAAAGATCTAAATCCACCACTGGTGTCATGTTTTTATATGAATTTACTAGTTTTATAGTTTTTGGATTAGCCGTTCACAATAATAATAATAATAATAATAATAATAATAATAATAATAATAATAATAATAATAATAATAATAATAATAATAATAAAATGAGTCCCTTTCTGCTATACTTGCAGTATAAAAACTATCAAACTAGTATTTTAGTGGGACTTAAAGTGTACTTTCATAAACTAAAATGTGGGCTACAACAAGTATAGAACTAGTGAACTATCAGAATACTTGTAGTATGGTTGTAGTACAAAATAAAACTAAAAAAAGTGTAAACTAGTTGTGTATTCACAGTTTACTAGTCTTACACTTAAAGTATGTACTTAAAAGTATACTTTTATAAACTAAAAAGTGGCCCAATTCAGTCCCAAGGACGATTAAAGTAGTAATTTTAGTATACTTACTGCAAAAAGTATTCTTTAGAAATATATACTTGAATTTACTTCAAGGTCCCATATTATAAAAGTGAGACTGTCGTGTCACGCCAACCTTCGTTGGTCTTGAAGAGCTGCAGCATTTGTTTCTGCACAAACCTCAACTTCCATTGAACATTAACTTGATATTTACAAAGCTCAAACCGACTTTCTTCAGCTGACCGCTCGCCTTCGGTTTCCCGCCTTGTTCCTCTGCTGGTGAGCGAAGTGAAGGAGCTCCGGAGCGATAACGATAACAGCCAAAACTCCTTTCAGCTTTTCAGTGTCTGTATCAGATGTTATCTCATGATGTAGTGTGCATACTTTTTTTTTTTTTTTCCTACCATCCTCTTCTACTGCAGCTTACATTTACTACATTCCAGGTTGCATTTTGCCCACAGAGCAAATGTGAAAGTGTTGCATTTAGAAGAAGAAGAAGAAGATCTACCTTTATTAGTCACATTGGGGAAATTAATTTCACTCTGTTAAACTCATACATGGTACATGCAGACCTGAAACACACATACATGCATTAATGGAAAGGTGTAGAGTGAGGGGGCTGCTCCAGACAAGCGCCCGAGCAGTTGGGGGTTTGGTGCCTTGCTCAGGGGCACCTCGGCAGTGCCCAAGAGGTAAACTGGCACCTCTCCAGCTACCAGTTCACACTCAGTTTTTGGTCCATGTCGGGACTTGAACCGGTGACCCTCCGGTTCCCAAGCCAACTCCCTACAGACTGAGCTACTGCCGCCCCCGAAAAGTTTAGTTGTGGGTGTTTGTGCTGCTTTGTTGTTCCTCCAAAGATCATTTGAAAGAAAGAAAGAAAGAAAGATATTCTTTATTAGTCCCACAGTGGGGAAATTCAGTTTTACACTCTGTTGTTCACACAGTACATATACATGTCAATGGAGAGATGTCAGAGTGAGGGGGCTGCTCCTGACAAGCGCCCAGAGCAGTTGGGGGTTTGGTGCCTTGCTCAGGGGCACCTCGGCAGTGGTAAACCAGCCAAGAGGTAAACTGGCACCTCTCCAGCAACCAGTTGGTCTTGGTCCATGGGGGATTTGAACCCGGGTCCTCCACATCCTAACCCAAGTCCTTACGGACTGAGCTACTGCCGCCCATTTGGCTTGTAACCAAATTGCATTCTGGTATATTGAGGCTGGTGTTGGTCTAAAATAAAACAAAAGAATGGCCCTAAAATATATCATTGACAGACAGTTTTCTTGCTATACACAAAGTATTTTTCAGTTTATGGGTCACTAACATTATTGCCAAGCAGGTGAAATATGTAGTGATATTGTGGTTTTAGCCTCATTGTTTTGACCGATGCTTGTTCGTGTCTATGGAGCGCCAGCGCAAGCGTCAGCATCCGGATGCTGACTGTCGTTGACTGAACGGCCACAGGTGTCGCTGTTAACAAGCTCTTTATGATTCTTTCATAGAGCCCCTTTAAAAATCTTTCAAAAAATAAACTTTCTTTTTTGTAAGGGAATGTTTACTGGTGCATCACCTGTTTATTTAAACAAAATAAAATCCTGATTTGGTATTGTATTTTTGTACAGGTTACATTAAATCTAGTGCTTTATTATTATTGTTATTATTGTTATTATTATTATTATCTTTATTATTATTTTGCGGTGCTCCTCCTCGTTGCTGTGTGATTGACAGCTGCTGGGGTCAGTGCTGGGCTCTTTCCCACATGGCCCTCAGTCGCAGTTTAGCAGATAATTAAAATATAAATGGGACAAAGACCTCTAAGTCTGTGGTTAAGCGTTACAAAGGGAGAGCCCACATCCCCAGAGCTGGTAAACCAACACCGCAAAGAAAAACACGCCGCTCTCTCTCTCTGCCAGCTGTTCACGCAGCCCGGTGGCGGTGAGACGTCTGCAGGCCGCGGGAGACACGCTGCGTTCAGGGACGGGCGGAAACACCAGCATCCTACTGTTTACTGCACATTCATCACAACCAGCTTTACTAGCCATCTGTGTAAACACACACAAGAAATTTGAAGTTGTTCTCAATGTACAGAACAATTTACAGGAAGATAGACAAAAATAAGAGTAATCTATATAAATACATACGAGAAAGCAACAATAACAACAATAATCTATAAAAATCTAATCTATAAAAAAGCCATTTCCTGCAGATGTACACAGATGGAAATAGTGCAAAGGAGTAAATATTGATTGATTGAATGAGAAATTCACCTTTTAGCATGACAAGATTTCTTGTTCTCAGTTATATTTGGTTGATTTAATTCTTATTTTGACCAAATTCTTCATCTTTAGCTCAAACTTACACGATAAGATAAGATAAGATAAGATAAGATGAGATAATAATAATAATAATAATATTAATTGGAGGTATATCACAAAAAGAGAATATATATGAGAAAAATTTTATTCAAATAAATTATTGTTATGGAATATTTTGCAGATAGGCCATATGTTTGACATGATTTTTAGACGATATGTTGTAAAGTATTATGGGCAGCTTACTAATGTGATGCAGTGTCTTGTACTAATGTACACAAACCACTAAGGTATTCTTGTAAAGGTTAAACTGGTGGTGCAATGTAAAAATATTTGGAAAATACAAACCATCTTGCAACTCATGCGCATTTAATCTACTTGTGCTACTGCTGCTAAAACTGTTTTCGAAAGTAACTTAACTTTTCCAAGGTTTAGGCCTACCTCATTGCATCCCAACCTCGTCTTGGCAGGTTTTAAAATTGACTGACTGCACCTGAAGGCAGCATGCAGGGCAGGCTGTGGGCCTGCATAGCTGTTGGCGCTGAATTAATCTCCTGTGCTGTTTAGAAAGGATAAAACTCATCTACCTTCAACATGAACCACAGATCTGAGCAGAATGTCACAGATCTCTGATCAGATTTAAGAAAACACAACAAATCTTCTGTCCTGTCTGAATAAAAGCCTCATGAAAACACTGGAATACTTGTATTCACGTATTTAACCCCGTGCATGTGTTTTCCTTGAAATTAGACTCCTCAAAACATTTGTTATGCCAGAGATAAAAAGAATAAGCTGTTTTCCTTGCAGCAGTGTTTTTTCTAACCAGCTGACCTCTAATTAGCTACCTTTATTTTGACAGATCAAAACACTTCCCGTGTCCCTCGTTGATCAAACAGTCTGTAAATTGCTCAGTTTATTCATCATTCGGTGAACAGTATTGTCACAGAGGTGAAAACACTGACAACTAGTAGGACTGTTGAAGCTTGACAGTGAAAATGTTTGAGTCTCTGGTTTAAGAGATCTGTAAAATGTTGCAGTGTTTTTACTGAGGAGAAGAATAGCCTCCTATTTGGAGACAGATATCGCTTTGCAGAAGATGTAAACATGCTAAACACACGTCAGGTCAATTTAATTCATACAGCCCAATATCACAAATCACAAACTTGCTTCGAAGGGCTTTTCAGTCTGTGCAGCATACACTCTCTGTCCTTAGACCTTTCATTTTGATAAAGAAAAATCCCTGAAAACTCTGTAAACACCTGAAATAAATAAATCAAAGCTGCAGCTGCAGGTATTTCACTGAGCTAAATTCATAGAGGCCACATAAAAAAAAATGACTGAATGTCTTTTGGTTTCGTTTGAGTCACACTCATGATGATCTTCTGTTGAGTCCAGATAAAAACTCATTATGGTCCTGCAGATACCTGATCTCCTCCATGCAGTCTAAATATTTGGATTTACATAAAGCCCAGTAACACCAGTATCACCAGTACTCAGCGCCCAGTAACAGCTGCTGGTGTGATATGAGCAGCAGTGTGATATGACAGACGGGAGGGTGTGCAGTCACGCTGCGTTACACTGACTGAGGGAAACAGTGAAAATTATAACCTTCATGACTGTTTTAGACTGCATTAGTTTTAGTAATAGATGTACCTAATAAACCAGCAATTATATTTTATATTATGTCGATGCATACATAGTCATGTACTGTACAATACATACGTTATTTAATTGGAAACAACTTACTTTACATCCCCCTATAGCATTAACAAGCTGTATAAAAACATATTAAATGGCTATTTGTGAACTGGGAAACAAAACAAAACAAATGTTAACAACACCGATATTCTGCAGAACCCATAAAGTAATTGTGCTGTAATATTATTTCACAGTTATGATATGCTAACGAAACAGCCAAGGGTACATGCAATGAAATTAAAGGTTCTGGAAAATCTCAGAAACTTTATATATTATTGAAGAACATAAAAAAATATGGGTTACATTCCTAAAATGATCGCTAATATCGGGGTGCAGCAATTCAGGTGGTTAGGCTGTTATCCAGTCATTAAATAGGCATTATCAGTTGTTATAAGCCTCATAGATGTGGGTCAGAAGGGGCCTGCTACACCTGCTAGTAGGTTTTATCATGGATTCACATGGGGAGTCTCTCAAGCTGGTGGTGCCTCACTCCATATGCCAGACCTGGACCTCCATCCTCCAGGAGATTTAGCCTCTGTAATAAATTACTTTAGTCCAAGATTCATTGGCATGGTACGCATGTTTACATGTTTACGTGTTTACATGTTTTTTATTTGGTTGGGGAGTTTTTGCTTATACAATGAGAGGGTCGTTCTGTAAAGGACAAAGGATGTCACATCCTGGTCAGATAGTAAAGCCCCCTGAGGAAAATTTGTGATTTGTGAATTTGGGCTATAGAAATAAAATTGACTTGACTTGACGACAGCGATCGTAACAGCATCAGAAGTCAGGCGCTGTACTGTAGACAGCGTGAAACTCCATATGGGCTGGATCTTTCATCCAGGAGACTGGGGTTCACATCCTGTGTGAAACCAACATGTCGATGTCTTTGTGTTCACAACCCTTCACGTTCACTTTTGAAACATAGTTATTTTAAGCCAAAACACAAGATTTTTCCATGCGGTTTTGTTGCCTAAACCTAAACAGATTTTAGTTTGGACTAGGGTCAAAGCTAACATAATACAATGTTAACGTGAATTCATTTTAATGCCAATAGTGTCTGTAACGCATTAACGCAGCTGGAATTTTCAGGTTGTAGTGGTTTTAAACCAGGTCATATTAGCTCATCATAGAGGAGATTAAATAATGCTCCAAAATGGCATGTCCATTTTCAAAGGGGTCCCTTGACCTCTGACCTTTAGATATGTGAATGTAAATGGGTTCTCTGGGTCCCCACCAGTCTCCTCTTTACAGACATGATCCACTTTATGATAATCACAGTCAGTCTGGATCAAGTCATAGTCAAGTCAGCACTCTGACACACTGACAGCTGCAGTTTGTCATGTTATGATTTGAGCATATTTTTATGCTAAATGCAGTACCTGTGAGGGTTTCTAGACAATATTTACAATTGTTTTGTGCAATTAATGGATTTCCAATAATAAATATATACATACATTTACATAAATCAGCATATTTGCCCACTCCCATGTTGATAAGACGATTACATACTTGACAAATCTCCCCCACATCTATGAGGCTGATAACAACTGATAACGCACATTTAATGAGATGATAGCAGTTGTCTCAGGTGACCAATTTGCTTTTACCCAATTTTAAACTTTGGTAGACAATAAAGTTGTATTCTAAAATAATCCGTTATTATTTCATTAGTAGTATCAGTGTTGATACTTACTGTAACTGAGACAGATCAGATAATAAAGCATCTGATGCAGACAGACAACAAAGTCTTTTGATTTCCTTCTTCTAGTAATTTCTTGGTGATTTTGAGCCCACATCTGTTGACATATTGTGCTTACAGGCAGTCACAGCTGTTTTGGACCTCGCAAATCAGTGCCGGCGGGAGTGTCACATATACGAAGACAGGAGCGTTTCATTACGTTCATCAGGGGTGAGAAAGTGAGCCCTGATTAGGTTTCTAATTACTCAGTTTAAACTCTAAGTAGGCCATTTGCACTCCTCTGCTTGAACTGGATCCATCTCAGGGCCTCGTCTATCTGTTTCTCTTGGCTCCACAGTGTGTGTGTGTGTGTGTGTGTGGCAGCTGCCGGCCCTTATTGTCTACCAGAGTGTGTGTTTATATGAGTGTGTATATCCGTGTTACATGCGGATTAGCTGTAGTTATGTAACAGCTGCTCTGATATGAATCTGCGAGGCTGATGAGTGGATGATTGGCAGCTCGGCTCCCAGAATAGATGAGGAATCTCTCTTTGATGAGGCCCTGAGCTCTTCACGGGGCTTTCTAGAGAAATCTCCCTGTCGTCTTCATGATCAGCGGAGATAATATCTTAATTTAGACAGATTAGTTTGTCAAAAAAAAAAAGAAATATAGCAAAGCATTTCAGCCCCTCATTTAGAGCCTGTTAGATGCCTTTATGGCTCTCAAATAGGTTTTGTCTCTTGTGTGATTAGAGGACGCTGAGGGATGTTAAAACCTCATGTTGGTTTGCGCTGCATTAGGGAATAATAGGCAATTTGGCACTTTATTATGGAAAAAGATACAATCTCTTCACAAGGCCTGTTAGTAGCTGTTCTGTGTCACATCATCTTTGTCAGCGATGGTTTTGTAGATGTTGAAATGTCAAATTTTCCTGAGCACTAAGAATTAATGACTGAATGTTCATTCTTGACCTTTGAAACAGAGTTGATATAACTATCCTGACTGATAAATAAGTTAATGAAATAATAATGAAAATAGATTAATCTAGAACTAAAGTAACAGATTAAGACAAGGGGAAATTTGGGTGTTGCAGTTGCACAAGGACAGAAATAAGTACACATATATAGAGAAGGCAAAAAAATGAATAATTAGAGAAACAAATATAAGAATAAAAGTAAAAACAGAGACAATGCAAGAGCAAATACACAAAAAAATACAAGGCACCAGTGTGATATATCTACAGTATATACTCTATGTCAACAATGTACATCAAAAGATATAAGAGATAAGATAAGATATTCCTTTATTAGTCCCACAGTGGGGAAATTCACATGACTGTTGAAGTTATGATCCTTAAAGTTTGTCTGTCTTTATATAGAAATATAATATGTGTATGGGATATATGATACAGCAAAAGGTGAAATGTAATATAGTATAGCATAATATTTAGTGTCATTCAGCAATATAACATAATATAATATGGCATAGTGAGTATACTATGGTATATATTAATAATGTGTGTTAATAATAAATAATTAACTTAAACTTGAAATTTGACCTCTGGTTTTAACCCATCCTTAGGAGCAGTGAGTTGCTGTAAAGCACCTCACTGATGACTAAAATAAAGAATAATAAAGATAAAGATAAATAATACAATAAATAAGATATGAGATATAATTAAAAAGAATAACACTAGAATAAAATAAAAAAAGAATACATAATAAAATAAAAAAGATAGATAAAGTAAGGATATAGTAAAATATATAACTATATATATATATATATATATATATATATATATATATATATATATATATATATATATATATATATATATATTCAGTTAGCTCAATAGAAAATGAATGAAAAGTAAAAATACTGAACATTATCTGGTTCCAGCTTCTCACATTTTGCTGTTTTTCTTTGTTTTGTGTGAAAATAAAGGGAATAATTTAGGTTTTGGAGCATCAGACAAAAACAAGCCATTTGAATGTGACACTTTTAAGTTTTGGGAAACTGTGATGGGAATTTTCACTATTTTTAGACAAACATATTCAGTAAGTTATTTGAATCTCCCTCAACTCAAATATGTTTCACTTCTTTTTACTACAGTTGGATGTTTGATCTTCACTGTGCAGAATGATGTACGTACAGTCTGACACTACACAGAAGGAAGGTTTCTTTGTTTAGGATGTGTGCGCTCTAGTTTGCAAGTTACACAAGTCTGATGTAGAAACTTGAAACCTCCAATATACAGAGATAACGGTATACATCCAGACAGACGCTGCTGTGCAGCAGTTACAGAAAATGCCAGAGAAAGTTAACAGGTTTATGGTAAGGATCAGATGTATGTACGTATGAGACCTGGTATGTGGACTTTCCAGTAAGTCTTTTGACATTAAAAATATTTGCATATAGATTTTCAGTTTTTCACTGAGGGAGGATGAGGAGATGCATTTTCAAATGTTTTTGTAACTTTATTGTTGGTTATTTGCAGCCCTGAAGAGAATAATATCCACATTACCAAACACCAAACAGGAGTGTTTTGAGTCAAACTTCTAACTGTTGTGTTTGTGATGCCCAACGGAGGGCGCTGTATACCTCAGCTGCTGTCTGTACAGCCCTTGTTCATTGTTTCTGACTGCAAACTGGAGAACGTGAAGAATACATCTATCCACAACCACTTTTCCCATTTCATGGTTGCGGGGGTGCTGGAACCAATCCCAGCTGACACTGGGCGAAGGAGGCGTACACCCTGGACAGGTCGCCAGTCCATCGCAGGGCTAATACGTAGTCATAGACAACCAGACAACCTACGGGCAATTTAGAGTCAACAGTTAACCTAACCTGCATGTCTTTGGACTGTGGGAGGAAGCTGGAGAACCTGGAAAAAACCCACACTTACACTGGGAGAACATGTAGACTCATACAACCCTCTTGCTGTAAGGCGACGGTGCTAACTACTGCACCACCGTGCAACCCAAGATAAAGAATAGAAGACAAAAAATCAAATAAATCAACAAATTTAGGTGCTATGTGCGCTGTGTGGGTAAAAGATGAGTGAGCCCTCATAATTCATGCAAAGTGTGTCGGCTATTCCTGCACATTCACTGCGTTTTGATTTGCATGAATACCGCACAGGGATTTATTTGATGCAATCAAGGTCACACTGAGGCCTTTTGCATGTTAGTTGTTTTTTTATTACAGTTTAGACACACAGACGGTCTACACGCATTTTCCCACCCACTGAACTGGCAGTCCTGGTAGGGTAAAAACAACACATTAAGATTTATCTGCTAATGCTGTTTGATGCCAGTCTGGATGTACCAACCATGACGCCTGCCTGCTGCCCTCCCATATCTGGACCTCTCCCAACCAAACCTGCCTCATCACTCTGCCAAAGTCACATCTTTCCACAGCCAAAACTCCATCTTGGCAACGCTGAAATATTTCTGTGGCATCTTCCAACTCAGAAATCCCATAACGGACCATTTATCAGAGAGATTTCCGCTCTAAATTTGATTTCTTTGGTTGTTTTTTTTTAAAGTTTAGAGAAATCATAACCTCTGCTTTGACACCTGCTTGCCCACAAAACTAATTTACTCTCAAACCTCATTACCGCCTCTACTGAAATTAACTTCCTATGAAACATCATGGACAGATTCCTGTTATCTGAAATTATGTGACCATAGTGGACAAATGACATTTTGAAAGAGGTGATATGCTGGACGTGTGGGACATTTTTTATACAACAATCCATAAAGCTCTCTCTCATAAAACTCTTTTATAGTTTTATTTCTCCCTCTATGTGCAGCAGATATTAAATACTTGTTGGAGATGGAAATATGCCAGTAAGAGGACAGAAACAACAGAGGAAAGAGGAGTTTTAGTCAGAAATACTTTAATAACAGCTGCTCTGTCACCCACATTTTCCACTAAAACCTCTCCCTGCTCTTCAGATTTCATGGATACAAAGCTTTAAGTGCCTCCCTCTCTTTGGTCGCCACTTCAGAGAACAGTCTGTTTACTTCATCTTTACCTGAGTGGAAAATCTCAAGTGCTTCTGTCAAAATACCCTCAAAGAGAGAAAATCCTCCCCCCATCAGCCAAACTGGTCCATAAAGTAATATTTCATATGTGGGCGGCATGCAGTACACCACCACATGATGTGTTTGTTGAGCATTTGTCTACACCTGCTTTAGTGGAGGAGGAAGATGCGTAACTGTTTGATGTTGAGTTTTATCTATTCAAGAAGTCTCCATTTACAAGAGTGATCAAGAACAAATTACTTAAGTCTGCATAAAATATCAAAACAAAATTCGGTCAGATACTGTCAGATTTTTTTTTATTGTATTTTTGTAGTAAACCTACAGGCTACACTGATAGTGTAACAGTTGTTCTTTTATTCAGATCTCCATTAGTTGTTGTTGCCTAAACATACAGAAGTTGTAGTTTTGTTGCCTAAACCTAAAGAAGTTGTAGTTCTATTGCCTAAACCTAAAGAGGTTGTAGTTGTATTGTCTAAACCTAAAGATGTAGTTTTTTGCCTAGACCTAAAGAAGTTGTAGCTTTGTTACCTCAACCTAAATAAGTTGTAGTTTTATTTCCTAAACCTAAAGAAGTTTTATTTTGTAAGTTTCATTCAGTTTAACAACATTTTAGAAAGTGAAGTATCATTTTCACTTTAACAACATAGTAAGTTGATATATAAATAGATAACAGCCTTGTGAACCTACTGTTGGTTTAGTAGGCCCCTAGTAGGCACCAACAATCATGTTTTGGTTAACTTACAATGAGCCGATTATATCTATATAGGAAGCAGTTCCACATGTTGCACCGCCATGTTTCAACAGTTGCCCAATATGGACAAACTTTCCGCTGTCTCTCTCTTTTGCTTCACCACTCACTTCCTTTGTACACACACTCTTCACACTGGTTCACAGGGACATTTGTATTTTCATGTTGGCCATCGTAGCTCTCTAACATGCTGGAGTATGTCCAGCATGTTAGAGAGCTACGATGGCCAACGTGAGCGAGGCTTCAGTTGGTTGCAGTCTCCTCACCTCACTGCTACATACTGACACATCCTACATGCTGGCCATACTGGAAAATTAACATTATTCTTTTTTCAGCTAATGACCAAATAGTTTCATGACTCTTGTTCATCACTTACTATTTAAAAATAGATTCTGATTTGATTAAAAATATAATTGAGCTCTATACAGGCTGGGCTAGATATGTGATTTTTTTTTTTTTTTTTAAAGAAAAAACATTTCTTACAGTTGTTTAATGGACATAACAATAGTATAATAACAATAATACTTATAATAATATAATAATATACTTAGTGCCTCACACCACTGCTGAAGTGCCCTAGGGCAAGGTGGTAAACCTCAAACTGCTCCTGAGTCGCTGCTTTGCTTCCAAACCTGCCTTCCGGTTTGCATGAGGGATAATGTACATTCACATCTACTGTAAGAAGGCTACAAATGCCATTAATGTGTGTAAATTAACCAATTAAGCATTTCTAACTAATGATCCATTAACTAGTTTGTCAATAAATAGACTGGGATATGATGCATAGCGAAGGCCCGCAGCTCAGTTGTGGGGTTGGTGGGACCGGAGGGACGGTTAGCCCGAGGACAACTGAGGGAACTGGTAGCTGGAGAGGTGCAGTTTACCTTTGGGATGCGAGGGCCTGGAGGCACCCACTGCTCGGGGCGGTAGGGAGCCTTGCTCTCCATGAGGGGGGGGTCAGGGAGAGGTATGCCGTGGGCTAATAAAGGTTGATCTTCTTCTTCTTTCCTCAGGTTAAGCAGCAGCAGTTTTTTCCCTTTGTTTATTGATTTTCTCACATGTAAGCTGAGCACAGTTCGGCATTACATCACCAACACCAGCAGCAACATTAACTGGCCCAGTCCTCCCATCAGTCACTCTCAGGCAGATGTAACCTCACACGACCCGGGTCGCACCAGGCCTTTCACAGCAGCATGTCAAGTAAGTTCGGCAGGCAACTCAACTGGGAACAAACTCTTCCTCACAGTGACAGCTAGAAAGAGGCAAACGCAACAAAAACAAAACAAGGAGGAAAAGCCTTTGCAATAAGATAAAAGAACCCAGAATTTAAAACAGCTTTACAAATGACACAAGCAACCACAAGGACACTATAAGCAATTGAAACATGAGGTAGCACTGACAGATAATGTAAATTACAGAAAAACTGTCACATCTGTTATTCTACATGATGAATATATCAAAGCTGACTTTACACCCAAGATGACTGTTTTGTTTAAAGAAATCCTACGTGTGATAAGCTGCTGTCATGCTCTGGAAATATCTATTATAGTGAAACCATCGTGTGAAAACACTAAGAGGATGTGCCAAAAATATCAGTCAGATACATCTCAGATGTGGTTGACTTAAGGTCATGACCTTTGGTGTTTTGGTTTGGAAAATCCTGCCTGCGTTGCTGACAAAATGGTACCATGAAATGGTGCCAGTGGCTGTCATATTAGTCACAGATATCTCTTAAAACCGCTGTAACATATAAACCATAATCATAATGTATAAATATCAAACTCTATGTGCTTCACAAAAGATAACAACACTAAGTGTCTGGATATGTTATTACGGCAGCTGTGCTTTGAGCTAAATACTATTATCATAGATATAAAACCTTTTTATTTCTTTAGTTTATTATTTATAAATAAAAAAGATATAAACATACATAGTAAGTATAAATCATATTATTAGGATTTATGATATACTATAGTATACATACAGTGTTATGGCTATTATAACATGGGCTGGGTGAATACACGATTCTGATTGGCTGTACTACTAAGCAGCTCCAGTGACTGTTCACCTTTATATATTATTGCGCCGTGCCAAAATGTTCGTGTCTAGAAGGTAACCCGTATTTTATAGATACTAATTTTAAAATATGTTTGACTGTGAGTGATGACTTAAAACTCAAAAAATCCAAACTGACTAAAACTATTAAATTGTTTACACATTTAAAATGCATTCCAATTGTTTAACAGACCCTAAATATTTTTGTTTGTTTACTTGTTTGTTTGTTTTTGTTGTTGTTCATCTTTTCCTTTCCTTACATTTTGGTTGCTGTATAATTTATAATTTATTTTTATATTATTTCTATACAGTGGAATATTTTTGCAGAATCATAATGATTTGCTTGCTGTTTGTAATTGTTTATTATAACTGTAATGAACTTTTGAAATAAATGATTTTTTAAAAAGCAGGTAAATCGTATTGCGAAATCTGATCTGAGATCTGCAACAACTTTCAAAGACTCTCGCGAGACTCGCTGACCACATACCAATACTAACCTTATCTATCTCGCGAGAGTTTCTCCAATTTGCTGGTTCACTTCTGGAGACGACTAAAAAACAAATCTGAATATTTTATTTACAACACTGAGTTTAACTTTAGTCTTTCAGTGCCTTATCTTTTGAACAACACAGACTGGCGACAGGAATACACAAGCGGGAAAAAGTAAGTTACGTATATTTAGTTAAGTATATTTGCTGTTTTTCAACCGAAGGCAATGGTACTGACTTCTTAATCTTGCTAGCTTAACGTTAGCCTTATGCTAACGTTATTTAAATTGATTTGGGGACCGTGACATGGCTGGATAGCTAGCTAATCTTGATGTTAAACATACTGTCAAATTATATTTACTTTTTTAAACCTTACGCAGTGTTATTGACATTAAATGTTGCTACCATAATGTGAGCTTTCTGGGTAATAGCTGAGTCAAATGAGCTGAGTGGACTAGAAATATCACATCTAGGGTCCGTCCTATTTACTGGAGCAGTGAATAACGTTTCCATTACATAAGAACCTTATGGGATAGCAAGTGACCGTGGTATAAGCTAGATAATATCCTTTGAGGTATCCAGTGTAATTATTGGTGGAGGTCAGCATGCTAACATGTTTAAAATGAAGATGCTAACAAGCAAATATGTAGCTATAATGTTTTCTGTTTAGTTGACCGTGTTTGCCTACTGACATTTGGTAATCAGCACTGTTAGCAATAAGCAGGTGTACAACAGAGGCTGATGTGGGTGTCATGTCTACATAGAAATAAAATTCAGGTCAAAATGAAATCGTGACATAGCATATGGGGTTAAAAGATGAGATATGGATTTATAACTGTCAAACTCATAATAGTGAACTAGGGAGAGAAGGTTATTGACAAATACAGTATGGATGATTGATGAGAGTAATTAGCATAGTTTATAGTGAAATGAGCCTTTAAGCAAAGCACTGATGTGCATTTTTTTTTAAATCTGATCATCATGTATGGACTTTCTGCTCTCAGGCAGAGAAGACTAAACTCAGCCAAGCCATAACGAGGCTCCAAAACTGGCTGGGACATCTGGCCCAATGACATAGCTTTAGGGTGCACTGTGCGTTCAATCTCCACATACAGTATACAACAATTTAAGTAGTTTAAATGCCAGTGCAACCTCAGACCACAAGGACCGCACAGATTTCAGATGAAACTGTGTATATGAAACATACCTTGGCTTCAAAAACTTTCAAGAGCTTTTTCAGCAATCTGAGCTACAGTAGCTCTTCTATTGGATCGGACAACACGGGCCAGCCCTCGTTCCCCACGTACATCTATAAGCCTTGGCCGGCCATGACCCTGTCTCCGTTTTGGAGATGTTCTGACCCAGTCATCTAACCATCACAGTTTGGACCTTGTCAAAGTCGCTCACATCCTTCTGCTTGCCTATTTTTCTGTTCAGTTGCTGCCTATATATCCCACCCACTGCCAGGTGCCATTGTAACAAGATTATCAATGTTATTCACTTCACCCATCAGTGGGCATAATGTTATGGCTGTTTGGTATAAAAAGCACCAATTACCAACAAAATATAAGAAATAAAAAAACTATATACAAGTGTTATGTAAATAATACAAATAGTGCAAAGAAATATACTGTATGGATATACATGTTTTTTTATTAACCAATTATGAAAATAATCATCACTACCAGCTCTTCATCAGATGTTAAATAGCACTTGAAGTGTATGTAAGCCTACATGTGACGCTGTAAAGTGACTTCAGTTATTGTGGCTTGCAGAGGCCTTCATCAGGGTGTCTGCAGTGTGGACAGTCATCCTCACAGCCAAATATATGCGAGTTTTACATTTTTTGAGAGGAGTGGTCTCGATTTGGTTGAAATATCACAGCCTGCATGCCAGCACAGGCCTGTTATTGTAGTCTGTAGATGCAGCATGTGTTGTGTCTGAGTTGAACTTCCTCGTCCTGCAGGAGGAGGATGGAGGCGTGACGTCGCTGCCCGCAGAGAGGCCCGTACGGCAGCAGGGGAGAGGCAGGGACACGCCGTGTGGGGACGGACGCTGCTGCTGCCGCAGAGCAGACTGCTGCGAAACACGGGAGCAGCCGGGGCACAAAACAACCGGCAACCACGGCAACTTTGCAGAGACGACAGACGGCCATAATGCGGCACCGCCCGCCGACCCCGGAGCTGATGTGACTGTGCACACCCAGAGCAGGGAGGGAGCGGCGGACGCCACCACCACCAGTGACCCCCGGTTGCCTCGCCTCGTCGCGGTGTGCGCGGCGGGTCGGTCTGTCTGTCTGGAGGGGGACATGTCCTCGCTAACCGTAGAGGAGGACCAGAAATGGTTACCGACACACGTCCAGGTGACGGTGCTGAGAGGCAGGGGCTTACGAGGCAAAGGCAAGCACGGCACCAGCGACGTGTACACCATCATCCAGCTGGGGAAGGAGAAATACTCGACCGGCGTGGTGGAGAAGACCACCGAGCCGGAGTGGAGGGAGGAGTGCTCGTTTGAGCTGCAGCCCGGCGTGCTGGAGAACGGCGGGCGGAGCGGCTGTCCGGCCGGGAGCAACGAGCTGGTCCTCATCGTGATGCACCGGGCGCTCATGGGGCTGGACGTGTTCCTCGGACAGGCGGTGATCCAGCTGGACAAGGTCTTCCAGGAGACTAGATGCGTGAAAAACGAGTAAGTTCAGCTGTCTATACATGCTGTATTTGTATGTGTGTGTGTGTCAGCATGCAGATGGGGGTGACCAAAAGCTGTATCTGCCATTACTTTATCAGTTTTCCCATGTTCATTGAACTCATCATCGTGGATCTAGTCTGCTTTTGTGCTGCTTTAGTTGCTACACAGTTTGTTCTCAGATATAAACACAGCTGTCAAGTCTGTGGTGCTGCATCAGGGCCCTGCAGACACACCCTCCCCCCTCCCACAGATACCAAACTAACTCTGAACACTGTTCACCTCACTGAGGCTGAAGGCTGCCCCCCCCTCCACAACTAGAGCTTCTAGAAACCTCCTCCAGAGTGACCACATTAGGTGTTTGTTTTGTTGTGGGCTCTTAAAAGGTTGTTTCCCCATAGGCGAGGCACGACGTAGAGCAGGGGGGATTAATGCCTGTCCCAATTCCAGGGATTATCTAACAGATTCATGATCGGAGAACTACAAGGTATTTTTAGCATAACATGTTTTACCAAAGACCCTCCCACCCACTGAAGCACAGGATGTAAAGAAGAGATGCAAAGTTTGATGTTGCATATATTAAACATCTTAAAAGGAAGTTTTCAAACTCAGATAACTCATTTATTAGGGACGACTATCTCAATATAATGTTTTGTGATACTGTGTTGATTCTCAAAAACACAGTCAGTTTTTCATTTGTAGTTTACATGCAAAGATGAATTCAGTTAATGATTAATTTCATATGCAAAGAGATGCCCCCTCACAAAATGATGTTATGATGTTGGATTGTACAGGGACTGTGATAAATGCAAATACAGATCCCAATGTTCTGATTGCATAAAAAAGTAAACTTTATTTTGCTTAGATTTTGCTCATATGGTGGTGCGTACTTTATACTACAACAGATTTCCTTAAAAGTCAATTAAAAAATTAAAATATATTGGTTTACTTACAGTATCGTATTATATTGCAGTATATTGAATCATAACCCCTATATCATGATGGATATTGTATTGCCAGATTCTTGCCAATACACAGCCCTAATATTTATTATCATTATGTGATTTTGTTGGAGTTGTTTAGAGGTGAAGGACAGGAATATTTTGGTGCATCTAATCTCCTTTAAACTTAATGTTTTAGAGTTCTGTCTGTGATGTTCAACACAACTCGTTGCATTTCAGTGGGAGGTGCACGAATTTTAAAAAAGAAGTAGTAGTAGTGCAGTTATTTCGACTGATATTGCAGAAGTGATATAGAAAGAAAGAAAGAAAGATATTCCTTTATTAGTCCCACAGTGGGGAAATTCAGTTTTACACTCTGTTGTTCACACAGTACATATACATGTCAATGGAGAGATGTCAGAGTGAGGAGGCTGCTCCTGACAAGCGCCCAGAGCAGTTGGGGGTTTGGTGCCTTGCTCAGGGGCACCTCGGCAGTGCCCAAGAGGTAAACTGGCACCTCACCTCTCCAGCAACCAGTTGGTCTTGGTCCATGGGGGACTTGAACCAGTGACCCTCCGCGTCCTAACCCAAGTCCTTACGGACTGAGCTACTGCCGCCCCCAAAGTAGTGTTTTTTTTTTAAAAGCACCTCTACAGCAAATTTACAGTAAATTGGAGAATAGCACTTTATGAAAAGGCACTGCTGGGATTTGAACCCAGAATCTCCTGTTTAACTAGACAGGTGCTTTAACCAACTAAGCCACAGCGCCATGTATGTAATTTGCAATATTAGAGAGTATGATAATATTTACATCTTTATTCTTATTTTCATTGAAAAACGGGATCTATACTAGGGAAGTTAATAATTAACTGTTAAACCAACAACCGACATTAAGCATTTTAACCAATTAATGCTATTGGTTAAACAGTTAAAGGAAATAATAATAATGGAGCAGATACAGGAAGTTGGCTCAGGACTTCCAGCTGAGGAGTTGTAGCTTGTAGCCTCGTAGCATTTATTCACCGACAAATAAAGTGTACACACACTGTCTGCTACAGCTACGTTCACAGCTATAACGCCTACCGTATTTTCACGACCATAAGGCGCACCGTACTATAAGGCGCAGTCTCAGTTATGTGTGTCATTACTGTATTTAACACATACATAAGGCGCACCGCATTATAGGGCGCGGGTATGGTAAAACACACGGGGAAATCAAGCATACAAGTGTGCGTTTTTAAAAATAGAGCGGTAGCAAAACTGAGTTTGGTTGTGCTTTATTTAAGTATTAATTACAAAGTACTAACATTTTTTAATCATCAATCAAACATCAACAGGCGTGGGCATGGTAAAACACACGGGTAAAACAAGCATACAATTGTGCATATTTAAAAATAGTGCGGGGGCAAAACTGAGTTTGGTACTCACATTTTTTTAATCATCAATCAAACCCATCAAAGTCCTCATCCTCTGTTTCTGAATTGAACAGCTGCGCTAAATCTCCATCAAACATGCCAGGTTCACTTTCTTCACTGTCAGAGTCACTTTCCGTGCCGTGCGGCTCCTCGGAAATGATGCCGGCTTTTACGAAAGCTCGAACAACAGAGCCAGCAGACACGTTAGCCCAAGCATCCACAATCCATTCACAAATTGTGGCGTAACTCGCCCGGCGCTGCCTCCCAGTCTTAGTGAAACTGTGGTCTCCATCTGTCATCCATCGCTCCCACGCCGCTCGCAGCCTTACTTTGAACGGCCGGTTCACCCCGATGTCCAGCGGTTGGAGTTCCTTCGTCAGGCCTCCCGGAATGACAGCAAGCTCAGTGTTCATTTGCTTCACATGTTTTTTCACATCGGCTGTGAGATCCCTTCTTCTCCACAGTGTGACTCACCGGGATGTCAAAAGTGAGCGGCACCTCGTCCATGTTAGTGATAAGGCTGGGCTGGATGTGTTTGTCGGAGATGTGTTTGCTGCAGTAGGAGCGGAAGATGGCCAGCTTTTCATTATAATCCGCTGGAAGTTGCTGCGCTACTGTAGTCCGTGTCCGGATGGAAAAATGTCGCCGTTTCATGAAACGAAAGCACCAAAACGGACCTCCTTGGAAATGTTCAATTTTCATTTCTTCTGCTAGTGTTGCTGCTTTTAGTCGAATGGTGACCGTCAAAACGCTTCTCCCACTCGTTCTTTGCTCGATGATCCACTGCTCGAGTCTTTCCTCCAACTCGGGCCACCTCGCCTTATGTCCGCGGAAACTCAGCTGCGTCTTCTTGACCTGTCGGAGCTCGTTTTCCAGCTTCCTCCACTTGCGAACCATCGATTCATTAATCTCAAATTCTCTCGCGGCTGCTCGATTTCCATGTTCCTCCGCGTAGCTGATGGCCTTCAGTTTAAACTGTGCTTCATAAGGGTGTCCCTTTGCCATTTTCAGGGTTGTTAAAACAACAATGTTCTGCATAATGCACATACCTGTTCATTTATATACAGTACAATCCACGCCCACACTTCCTACTTTAACGTTCTCATGGTGTCCTCTACTACGTCCGCCTTACAACAACAACAACACACACACATACACACACACATATAAGGCGCACCGTACTATAGGGCGCACCGCACATTTTGAAGAAAATCTAAGACTTTTAAGTGCGCCTTATAGTCGTGAAAATACGGTATTTGTTGTTCGAAGTTACACTACAGCAGGCACAAAGTCACCGGCCACACTAGCAGCTGTAAACACACACTGTTTGTCAAACAATCACTATCACTAATCCAGGCAGACACACAGCTAACAACCTGCTAAGCTAAACTCAGTGTGTGGTTCTACTGGGAAAGGGGCTGCACGTCCACGACACTACATGCAGCACCGTGGCTGCTAATGCTCCTTGACGGTGATACGGGGAACGTGAACGCAGCAATGTGGCTTTTACAGTAACTCTCCTGATGGTGAACTGTTGGCTCAGTTGTCTGTTGTGCTTTTATACTGCAGCTGGCGCACTGCTGCATGCGAGGCACAAATCTTGTCAATTTAACGGTTAATGAGGATCGTTTATCAGTTAAGACATTTTTTCAAAATTAGTATGTTTTCTTAAACCTGTAGAGTATGATGTGTAGGTGCCAGGACATCTCTGCAGCATGACAGTATTTGATATAATATGGTATGTTGACACATATTTCATCTTTAACACATATTGCTATTTCCTCCTCCTCCATATTGCGATGTTATCAAAATTTCGATTAATTGTGCAGCCCTAATTTCAGCTATAGGTTTGACTGTAGATTGGTGCACAATTGCTAAATTCCCTTTTCAGCTTATAAAGGACAGTTGGTTTCACACAAGTATCATCATATTGCATTCTAGCAGTCAAAAGTGCATCGGCAGTAGGTGTGTCTGTATAAGTGCCAGAGTATTTTCAGTCCAGCAGTCCAGTATGAATCAGAATTGGTACATGATCCAGGACATCCCCCGCCACTCTGACTCCCTGTTCCCTGAGCACTAATTGAATATTTTGGCTTAATGACAAACACAAATGTTTAGTTTCTGTATCCTTTATGGCAGTTTGATTAAAAAAAAAAAAAGGTCTGCCAGCTGACCCGACTGTGCTTTCACTCAGATAGACCTGTGAATATGAGCTGAAAGGGGAACCAGTCTCCTGCTGTTGGAGCTGGTCACTTGAAGGTTAGAGTCAGCCTGTGATGTTGACGTGTCAGCAGTTTGGTGTCTTGGTACATTCAGTGTCTCCATGTGGTATTCAGTGAATCTGGGCTGGTCAACAGCATCACAGTCAACACTGCTCATGTATGTCAACCATGTAAAAAAACAAAATCTTGGGTTTGACGGAGAACATCCGCCAAAACATTGGCCGCATTTTAGGAGATGCTGTTGTTTTTGTGCTGCTTGCAGGGCTCAATGTTGGCAAGTGGGTCAGAAATTATTCTGATTTTTTTACTTGCCCCTATATAGCTTGTTTTATTTATTCATGGTTATCAAAGAACAACAAAGCCAGAAGTTAATTGTCACAATGTCCAGCAAACTGTGAAATGCATAGTTGGAGTTTCACCCACATCCTCCAACTTCTGTTTCCAGGATATTTGAAATGCACGCTTGCACTTCAGCTAAACTTTGTCTTTACCCACCACAATTTTGTCGCAAGTGCCGAATCAGGACTGTGTATATGCAGCTCCCAACAGAGATGAGACTGTGGCTCTCTTCTTTTCTTTCTTCTTTCTTCTTTCTTCTTTCTTCTTCTTTTTTACCACTTGCCCAGTCAGGCAAGTGAGTTGCCAGGTTCACTAACCATTGTGGCATTTTATTTGCCTGGGGCAAGCAGGCGAGCCTTATTGGTGAGCCCTGACTTGATGCTAGTGCTACATTATAAGATGTCAAAGACAAAAGCTCATGCAGATTTGGTCACAACGAACTCTACATCTGAATTTGTGAAAAAGCTTTGACCTAACCTGGCCTGAGAACAGTCGCTAGACTGAAATGTCTGTGACTTACAATGTGTTGTTTTTGAGCTGTAAACAAAAGCTAACATTGTTCAAATAGCCTAGCCACCTACCAGATTAAAGATTATTATTATTATTGTCTTATTTAGCCTGTGCATTCTACGTCCTTGTCAAACCTGTTGCCTACATTACCCACAATGCAACTTGACTGCTGACAGTTTGGTAGGGGATTGAGTATGTTATACTAGTAGCTGCTAATATACTGTATGCAGCCCTTGAATGTATAATTACACCTGTTACTGCAAGGCTTTGTTGAATACTTCATTTTGATTTGTCAGTCACAGCGTTCTGCAGTCTGTTATTTCCTCATAACAGACTGTTGCTATAGGTGCAGTTCTGACGTGGGACTATGGTGGAGCGTATTTGTGTCAAATGATTGATTTCTTTCAGTAAGTAACTGTGTAATAAGGGTGATAATGTACAGCTAGTGGGTCATTTGTGTCAAATAAATCCTTTTGCGTCAGGATTTATTACACAACAATTACTGACTGGCTGTACATTATCCCTTACGTAAGGTGCCGCCGCTGAGCCTTGCCTCCAAGTTTTTCCAATAGCCATTCGCGATATTGCAGTGAAGTGGAATCTTATTGTGACCATATGATCATATTGTGTTATTGATCTACAAAATGATGTCCAAATTAATTGTTCAATTCAAACTGTAATTAAAAACTAGCAAAAGTAGTTGTTGAGAAATTAAGGAACATAGCATGTAGTATCATCATATTGATTTCAGCCATGTTGACCAGCCCTTTAAAGACACAATTGAGCTAAGTATAGAGGTTTGAAACACAGCCATAGTGGTGACACCACCGTTATTTTGCTTTTTTATAGCTGAAAATGCTTTGAAATCAGAAAATGGTTCACAAGTAGAAAAGATGGTTGGCTGTATTTTTTTTGCATCTTTACAACTGCCAGCGGACTCAGAAAAGCATACAACTTCACAGTTTTGCGGGGTTATAAAACTATGTTTTCACTTCAGGATGACTTGTGGTTTTGGGCGGTTCCCAGTAACACCCTTAAAAGGAAAGCTGTGTGATTTGTCTTCTCTTTTGGCTCTTACGATAGAGGAATAATGGGTTCTTCAAGGTTGTTATTTAGTTTAAGGTGAGCTTTATTTGCATGGTGATAAAACCTAGAAGGAGGGCTGAATGGTGGCAGTGACATCAGATAATAAAAGTGCAATCAGTTAGCTGCTCAGGTGAGAGAAAAACAGTCACAGATGACCACATAACTTTTCATTTCAAGGCTGTGGTTTTCAGTGGCAGTAGTCTGACATTTAGTTTTGCAGAGGTTGAGGACTGAGCCAAGATTCCTTCACTTTACAGTCTCAAATATTTATAAAGCTCTTTAGAGGAGGTTGGGAGCGTCACAGTGATGTAGAGCTCTGGGTCGTATAGTTCAGCAAATGGATATATGTCAGGTCGAAATGGCTCTTTTCTTCTGAACCTCTGGTGTGTTTTATTCTCTCCAGGATTCATCGGTTTCCACATCGTGTACTTCTGAATCAGCATGTTCCAGTCACAGCTGGTGGAAATGACGGATGAGGTTTAAATTTAGATGCTGTGATTTTGGAGAAGATGCATTTGTTCTGTAGGTGAGATGATAACGAAAAAGTGATGATTAAACTAGTGAGGTCATGCTACAGGTGAGGACTTGACTCATGAATCAGGTGATTTTCCAAAACCAAAAACATGAGTGGAAGGAAGAAGTTAAACAGTGTGTTTATCTGCTCTAACATAAGCTGCAAACTTTACTACTCGCAGTTGTAACCGAGTGTAACTTTAAAGGAGCACATTATGTATTAATACATTAATTTGTGAGGTTCCAGGTTATGTCAGAAACGTAAATATTAAATCCACCATATGGTATTTTCCCCAGTGTGTAGAAGCTCCTCCTCCATGCGATCAGAGTTTAGGCTAACCAGTTTCCTGTCTTCCTGTCTTTCCTGTCTGATGTACGCTCAGCAGCCACGTTCGTCAGAATGAAATAAAAGTCAGATCTTTCTAAATATGCCACAGGGGCTGATTGGGGCTCTACTGCCAATTGTTCAATACAAGAATAAGGTATTTCTGTACAGTATTTCCTTGTCTTCTACACGATCATCAATGGGTGAGAATGCAGACTTTTGGCCTGGGAATGTTAGCTTTAACCTCAGTTAGCATGATATCCTGTATATGTGCATCAAATGCATATAAGACCCCTTTTACAATGTTTTAAAACAAGTCAGCTTAAAACATTAAAAAAGTCAGCTGGATACAGTGTTTTCAACCAAATCATGGTTGAATTTTTGAGTTTATGTAGCTAGCTAGTATAGTCAACATGATGAGGTGTTAGGGACTCAAAACCATAGACTGTATATAATTGGACGACCATGACGTCGTCCAATGGTTTATGAAATATGGCTTTGAAGCCTCAAGTGGTGGCCATAGCCTTCTTGGTCTTGAACAAAATGAGTATGATAACACATTTTCAGGTGACCACAAAGATTCTTATTAACTTTCATGAACTGAAAAGGTTAAAGTTGGAAGACGACACAACTCCCAGACCGGACAATACCATGGTAGTGATCTGTCAATCACAAGGTAGCCACACCCTAAAGCATCCCCTGCTTTGTGGTCTATTTGACTCTGAATGGGACCATAATGAACTTCACGCTGTATTGAACAATACTTTAAACTAGCGATTGAGACCATAAACTCATGTTTACACTGTTTACTGAGGTAATAAATCAAGTGAGAAGTAGGTTCATTTTCTCATAGACTTCTATACAATCAGACTTCTTGTTGCAACCAGAGGAGTCGCCCCCTGCTGGCTATTAGAGAGACTGCAAGTTTAAGGCACTTCAGCATTGGCTTCATTTCTTCGAAACATAAAGTTTATTCCCTTGGGCCTTAGCCTACTTGTGACTTGTAAAACAATAACTTTGTCCCCCCTATCGGTTGATGGACATAAAATTACATACAGTTTTTTATAATTGTTGTTTCAGTTATTTATCAAGCAAAAAATCCAAACATTGTCTGGTCGAACTTCTCAAATGTGAGGGATTTGCTGCTTTTCTTTTTTTTTTATACATGTAAATTGAATAGATATTTGTGTTTTGGACTGTTTGTCGAACCAGGTTGTTTCAAGATGTCACTTAGGGCTCTGAGATTATTTTTATTGAATTGTACCCTGTTTTCTGGTATTTTATAAACTAAACTAAAAGATTAATCACTAATGAAAATTGTCATTAGTTGTAGCCCTACATCAACCACCAAATCAGTATTCTGGATTATCTTGCTCTAACCTATCAGAGAAAAGTGACCAATGTTATGAGAATAGGACACAGTTTATCTTCACAAATTAGCAGTGAGAGCAGCAAAACAACCACATGAAAGCTCTATTGTCCCATGTCTTATCTCTATTCAGCCATTTCTTCAGCGAGTGAAGGCACAGCAGCTGCCATTGAATGGGTGGCATGGGAGGATGCAGTGGCCCTGATGTATTTGCATGTTGAGCTACAGTATCAGTGTAGAGCGGATTCCCGGAAAGGTGGGCGTTGGGTGAATTCCCCTGCAAAGTCTGTCGGGGGGAAGCTACAGAAACACTGCCAAATCAACACACTGGAAAAAACTAGCAAGCAACCCCTGTTATTAACAAAAAAATGTAATTTGCGATGCTTTTGCTGATTATTGAACTTGTTGTACACTTTTATTTTCCCTTAATAATCCATTTTTCCCCCAAGAGAGTGATTTAATGTTTCAGCTTTTTTTTCTGCAGATTAGGGATTCTTGGTCAGGTGGTTCTTGCAGGGCCGATATTATAGATGTTAGATTTGGTATTTCGAAACCACTCTGTTTTATGCCATTTCTGTCACCGTTTCACATCCTGCCATGTCGTTTATCTGTAGGAAGCAAAGCTCTGATGTTATTTCAGACAAGCAAGTGTTACCAAGGCAGGCCTGAGAACTGAACCTCCATCTGCTGAGTGTACGTGTGTGTGTGTGTGTGTGTTTTGTGTCTATGTGTGTGTGATGTACATCAAGACAAATCCTCTGTTAAGAGCAGACAGGTTTTCAGTAGCTACTGCCGAGAGAGAAGGTCTAATGGACGTCAGAAGTTACATAACCGTGTGGCCGGACAGTCCTAGATAATATGGCTGTACCTCAGCTTGTTGAAAACAAGGAGATTTATCAGATTAACTTAAGTAAAAAACATTCTATAGGTAGCACGATATATAGCTGCCTACATTTTACTCATATACTAACATAAATTCCTGAGTCATGTAAAGGCTGTGTAGTTGCATCACAAATCTCCCATCAGCCCTTCTGGCATCATCATGGAGGTACAGTGAAGCAAAGACTAGAAGAAGACACATGGTTTAGATCTGAAACATCCTATTTAGTACGCTAAAACAACATGTGAGATATTTTATTATGTCCGAAACCTTAGTATGAAACCAGTCGTGCGCCAAATGCTATTTCTGGTGAAATATTCAAGTATAACACTGAATACTACAGAGGCATAAATATGCAATGCAGTAGTGAAGGCAACATTTATAACGGATGTTGACAGACAGCTCTGTAACATCAATAATGCTTCAATTAAACTGTAAGTAAAAGATTTCACTTTGCTAGGCGTAATACATTTTTTTAAAATTACTTCATTAGTTGGCACGGGTTACCATGGTTACACGTCTTCAATTGGGAAGGAGGCTTTCAGGAAGTGACGACTTAAATTACTGATCAGTGCCTCTGAAAAGTTACGTACCACTGTTTATTCACACAAAAGTGTGTTGAAAAATAGTACAACTATTGAGTATGTAGAGATAGTATGCGATTTCAGACGGCGCCTTGGAAATGGCTGTTTAGTAGTAGCATAGTAATTTAAATTACTTAATGTAAGCAAAATGCGGCAATTGAAGAAGCTAGCGGTGGCAGGCATCCCTTAGCCACCGCTAGCCTCTTCAGGATTTAGCAATTGTGTAAATCTTGTAGTGAGTTTTAACTGATCAGATACACATTTTATCTGACTAGAAACTCAGCAAAATAATGATTCACTTCTCCATAGTTGCTTTCAGATGTATTAAAATAATTTGTATTATTTATGGAGCTTACATTGATTTATTATTACCACACTTGCCCCTTAAGTTTTAATGTTTACTGTAAATTTAAAAATGAATCCTAATGCTTAAACCAAAATTTGTCAGTGTCATAAAAGTAAATGTCTTCATTTTCATGTAATCTCACCACTGCATACGAGGCACAAATCTCGTCTGTTAACGAGGGCTGCTTGTCACATTATGTTAAGATCACAGACTTTTCTTGCATTCTTGCATCTGATTATGTTGTTCAGCTGTCATCACAAAAAAAAACATTAAAATATTCAAATGTAATCAACTAAATTTAACTATTGTACATATTTAACTTATAGCTACATGAAGACTTGGTTAGTTGGTGTTTAAGAGCAGCACAACAGATTATTTTTATTTGTACAAGTGTGTTTCTCTCTAGCTGACCAGTCCTCTCAGTCTGCTAAAGATTGGTAGCCTTTGTTTTCTTTATATTTTTTTGACTTTCCACACAAATAACAATACCACACAATATCCTGGGGTTTCTATCACTGTGGGCCTGAGGGTACAATGCTGGGTTGTGTAAAAGTATTGGGAGGGAAGTTGGTGGTGAGGTTAGAGCTCATCGCATCCAGATGTGGAATGTGGTCTGGGTCTCGCGGCCCATCTGCTACTTCTGCTGATGAGGCAGGAATCCAGGCCACATTACCAGCATTACCCACAGTGCTCTTGGACAGTTATATAAATGATAGAGATGCAATGGGAAGTGTCCACTTGATTATTCAAATGAAGTAGCACCACTCAACTGTCGTGCATCCTCTACAAGTGGCTTGACACGCTAAGCTGATAATCTGCCACTGTCTGGCATCATTGGCTGTCGTTGAGCATCTTCAGATGACTGTGGATTGTAGTTTTTTGCAGTTTGCTGAACACTGTTAACTCTAGTGGGGGCGGCAGTAGCTCAGTCTGTAGGGAGTTGGCTTGGGAACCGGAGGGTCACCGGTTCAAGTCCCGACATGGACCAAAAACTGAGTGTGAACTGGTAGTTGGAGAGGTGCCAGTTTACCTCTTGAGCACTGCCGAGGTGCCCCTGAGCAAGGCACCAAACCCCCAACTGCTCGGGGCGCTTGTCTGGAGCAGCCCCCTCACTCTGACATCTCTCCATTAATGCATGTATGTGTGTTTCAGGTCTGCATGTACCATGTATGAGTTTAACAGAGTGTAAATTGAATTTCCCCATTGTGGGACTAATAAAGGTAGATCTTCTTCTTCTTCTTCTTCTTCTTAACTGTTGATTGTTTTCCTGAATCAGCGTGCCAGCTCTCTGAATTGCTGTTCATCCTAATTAATAAGATATTTCACACTTTCAGTGAACATCTGTGTTCAAAGATATAATCTTTGAGAGTCCCTATTTCTTTGGACAAAACTGACCTGCTCATAGACTGTACATATGAAGTGGACGTAGTCACCGTGATGCCAAATAGGGATGCTAATTTTGAATTTTTTTTTTAACCCTCTTTGCCGATTATTAACCATTAACCAACAAGATTTGTGCCTCATGCAGCAGTGCGCCAGCTGCAGTATATGAGCACAACAGACAACTGAGTCAACAGATCACCATCAGGAGAGTTACTGTAGCAGCCACGGTGCTGCGTTCACTGTCTCCAGTTCACCATCAGAAGAGTTACTGTAGCAGCCACGGTGCTGCGTTCACTGTCTCCAGTTCACTGTCAGGAGAGTTACTGTATCAGCCACGGTGCTGCATTCACTGTCTCTAGCTCCAGTGCTGCGTGTAGTGTCGCAGACATGCAGCCCATTTCCCAGTAAAAGTCTCCACCCCACATTTAGTTTAGTTTAGCAGATTGTCAGCTATGTGTCTGTCTAGATTAATGATAGCGATTGTCCAACAAACACTGTGCATGTTTTGCTACGTTAGCAGCTGCTAGCTGCTAAAGTTGTCGGTGGCTTTACGCTCACTGTAGCGTAACGCCAGCGATTTTCCGACAGGCCGTGTGTGTGGCGATGGTGAGTATGGGTTTGTTGGAGGGGTTATAGCTATGAACGTAGCTGTAGCAGACAGTGTGTATACAGTTTATTTGTTGGTGAATAAATGTGACGAGGCCACAGCTCCTCAGCTGGAAGTCCTGAGCTAACTTCCTGTATCTGCACCAGCCCTCTCTTCAAGTGGACCAGATTTTCCCCTTAAAGTGTCGAGCCACTACTCAGCATTTGTTTTCAGTGTTTTAATTAATTAGTAAGATTTCTTTTAACTGTTTACCCAATATCATCAATGCTTAATGTTGGTTTTAACATCCCTAATGTCACCTTATTGGTTTGTGGATTGCCATTATGAAGCTTCGAGATTTGCATTTTGGCCGTTGCCACCTGAATAAGACATTTTTAGGCGACCAAAAATGTGACAATAAGCTTACATGAACTGAAACATACCGTGAAAGTGTTGAAGTTGTAAGACGAAAACACAACTCCCAGACCGGACAACACCGTGGTAGAAGAAGAAGAAGAAGAAGAAGTCTCTTTTTGTCCCAAATGGGGAAATTAATTTCACTCTGTTTCTTATACATGGTACATGCACACAAACACACACACATGCAGTAATGGAGAGATGTCAGAGTGATGGGGCTGCTCTGACAAGCGCCCCGAGCAGTTGGGGGTTTGGTGCCTTGCTCAGGGGCACCTCGGCAGTGCTCAAGAGGTAAACTGGCACCTCTCCAGCTACCAGTTCACACTCAGTTTTTTGGTCCATGTCGGGACTTGAACCGGTGACCCTCCGGTTCCCAAGCCAACTCCCTACAGACTGAGCTACTGCCGCCCCCGTAGCTACTTATCAATCACAAGGAAGCCACGCCCTAAAGCATCCCCTGCTTTATGCTCTATTAGTCTCTAAATGGGACAATAATTTACTAAATGAACATCATGCTGTACTGAAGAAGACATGAAACTAGTGATTGAGACCATAAACTCATGTTTACAATGTTTACTGAGGTAATAAATCAAGTGAGAAGTAGGCTCATTTTCTCATAGACTTCTATACAGTCAGACTTCTTTTGCAACTGGAGGTTTCGATCCCTGCTGGCTGTTATAGAATAACAGTTCAATGCTCTAAGTTTAGGTTAACAGAAAACCTTGTCTGATGCAACACGTGTTGGTGCAGCACAGAATGAGAAAAATAAACGCTTTTTGAACATTTAAGTATGTAAACATGTTCGAGTAGAAACCCGAAATACAAGTATGCACATGAAATGAGCATAACAGGTCGTCTTTAAGTTGCAGTATAGTGCAAGTTCTTGTGCTCCCTGTAGAGGCCCTTGAGCCTCACAACAAACCCCCTGATTCCTCTGGGAGTAAAAAGGAAGGGTCTTGGAGCAATATAACCTTTAATACCAACATGTTTAGTGAGTAAAGTGTGCTGCTAAATCCCACAGCTGACACAGATCCTGTGCCCTTGGCACCAGTTTTATTTCAGAGAGTCTCTTCTGTGTGTCTCTGATACCACCCAGGCTCCCAGAGCCCCACAGAGACCGAGTACATGCTGGATGAAATAACTAGATAGCCTACTTGTCTTGTAATTTCAGCCCTGTCCTGCCTTGAAGGGTGGTTTCTAGGGATCGACTTGTTTCACAGAAGACTTTGTAAGCCCAAGCCTAGAATAAGACTGCAGCTTAGAGAGAAAATGTTCCTATCTACTCCTCAGTGGATGAGGGAGGTGGGTGCTTAGATGAGGAGATGGTGTCATACAGGGATGGGGTGGAGTGTTGTGATTTCCTGTTTTGGAAGATGGGGAAGCAGATATGCAGTCATGCCCTGCAGCTCTGGAATGGGACCATTTATAACAGAACTTTTGGTTATGAAGATTGCTGTGGCACCGGGATGTTCATACACTGTCCAATATCAGCACAGTGGCCTTGTTGAACTATACTGTGTGGGATGATGCTTTGGGGAAACTGGGTCCTCTTCGGTAACAGACTGTTCTCAGCCTGAGTACGTGGGCTTCTGCTGTTTTCGTCTGTGCTGCAGTTTCTGTATTTAGACTTCATGTAACTTACGTTTACATTTATTGTTGTCAGGCTTTCTCACGAGACACGTGACCCTTGAACACAGGTGCATGTGCGTAAATAGGCCTGTAACTTTTTTTGCATCATCTTTGAAAAACAAAAGGCGGTTTGCGTGTCGAGAAAATCTTTTGAAATGTTTTTAGTCAGCAGAAGCTTTTCAATCAGTCTAATGCAAGCTACACACTACACAAGAATCAAGTCAATTCACCCCTCCCAACAATGGTCAGCAAAGCCCTGATTATTTTTTTCATGGTTTTAAAGATTATCTTTTCGGATATTCCTGTGGTGTGAGGAGTGTTTTTTACATCCCCCAATTGGCTCGGAAGTCCATCCTGGCTGCACTGATTTGAAATTGTAAATATTAAACATTTTCAGTATTCACAGTCGGATATGCTTTTGTGTGTGGGGAACCCAGAGGAGAGCCGATTACGTAGTCACGTGGGAAAGAATGATAGCCAGTTGCAAATAGGGCTGCACAATTAATCAAATATTAATCACAATCACGATTTTGGCTTCCCACAATTAAATGAACATTACTGCAGTATTGATGTTTAAAATCTGTCATAGAAAACTGCTGCATATTAAATCAAATGCTTCCTAAACTTGCAGCCAGACAGATCACCGCCATCACTCTGTCTGTGCTCGGTGTCTCCTCTTGAAGCTTCGATGATCATTGACTTTTAGTAATCGAATTACTCAAGTTAATTGATGAATCATTGCAGCCTTACCTCAAAATGTTTTTGGGCCCTCTCCCCCCATTAATTAATTATTAATTTTTCTTTTAACCGTTTAACCGATAGCGTTAATCAGTTAAATGTCAGTATAAATGGTTAATTATTAACTCCCTAATAGGAGCAAACTGTTAAATTTAACATAGCATGTCACTATATGTGGAATCTCTCACATTTTCATCATCTGTTTTAAAAATCTTAGTGTAGGACAGCCAAGTCAAATAAATACTAACGTCTACTAACACGAATGTACATAAATATGTTCCATGATGTTCTCACAATAAACAGTAGAGGCTAGGAGGGAGCATTCCTTCATGAACAGTGTCCTGAATAACAATCCCTGCCTGCTCGATGTTATGATGTCAGTGGTAGTAGCTGCAGGCCTGCAAAAGAAAACCCTCACATAACTCCGAGGTCCTGTGTTTGGAATTTGAGCCCCACCTTGGCTGCAGGGAGTTGGCTGCTGAATCAGGAGGAGGACGGATACTATTGTTGGAGCATCGATGTGAAACTCGAGTCCACGTAACAGGCATGTGAGGTAGAAGCGCTGGTTTACTATTTTAGAGTCTTTAGCAAGAGCCTACTGAAAAATCTTTGTGTTTTTTGGATGTCTCCAAACACAAAGAAGAAGACACAACAGGCTCAGAATTGACAGGATTTGATTTAATGAAAGTAAATATCTGGCTTAGAATAAAGCAGCCTCTGTTGAAGTGATTTTTATGCAAATACCACAGCTTATATATGTACTGGCTTCACAGGAGTGTCCGCAGTGGTCTGACTGTGGATTAGTTAAAACAACATTACTCATGTGTGCTCATGCGGCACATTTCCATTGTTGTCTATTTATGTGAGATGTAATGTTTGCTGTTCCTGTGGAGCTTTAAAAAGCATTAGCATTCATCTCATCTATCCTGTGCTCCAGGCTACACCTACTGTACTAGTTATTTCTGGTTCTCTGAGTGTTTTGTTCTGGAAGGAGTTTGTCTGCTAATTGTTTTCACTGGCGTTCGTCTTGGGTGTTACCGTGTTTTCGGGGCTAAACTTGAGGTCTGTGGCAGGATGATGAGGATTACATAACAGCTTGTGCTGTGAGTTATAGGATTTTTTTTTTTTTTTTGTCCGGCAGGTTACAATTACACCAATGTTTTTCCTAGAGAAGGGAGCGTTCCTCTCTTTTCCTGTGAACTCAAACAACTGTACATGTTAGAACCAAACGGGACCTGGAAATACCCATTCTCACCAGTGAATGGGCTTTTTTCTCAGACCACAGTCACTTAAAAAATAAAGATTTTTATGATTTTTCCTCCATATATTTAAAATATTTTGTAAGTAAATATTTTAGTCACACTTACAGCCTGACTGCATTATAGTTTTGGCAATCAGCAACATTCATTATCCCCACAGGATAAGTCCCTAAGGCTGCATTCACACCACATCCGGCATTGCGGGAAAAAAAACGCAAGTCCTCCCATTTATTTTCAGTGGGGATATTACGTTTTGGCTGCAGCAGCGGTGAACAGGGGGTGCCGACATCACACTGCGTCAACCAATCAAACAACCATGCGATCCATAGCTGTACAACCCAGCCCAGTTAACTGTCACTGTCGGTGGTAATTAGAGTGACTCTCCCACACCGCCTCACAATCCTGTGGTGAATCGCCGCAATTTTTCCACTATTTCATTGGCAGGATAATCTCTAAAATTGAATTCTACTAAGCCCCATGTATAGTTTGCCATTAATGCTAACATACTGTAGCATGATGCTTTTGGCAATATGCTTACAGTAGCATGCTATCTTGCTAACTTGTACCTAAGGATGGGTCATGATTTTCAATTATTGTTAAGTTATAAAAAAAATCTAATAGTTTGAATACTGTATATTTCCCTTGTATTAACTGTTGCAGGCTCTGCCTAGTAGTAATGTTACTACCAGTAAAATGTGTGTGGCAATTTCAGTCCGGCTTTTCTGTCAGTGCAGGGGTGTGTGTGCCGTTCCGTGCCATGCCGTGACGTGCTGTAGATTTCATTAGATTTTGGATATAATGTTGTCTTTTCCTGGTTTTACAGTAATGTTATTTAATTTTCTGAACTTACCAGCCTGTTCTGTCTGTTCTATTATTTGCCTTTGCCCACTTAGTCATGACATCCACATTACTGTTGATTATTTATAAAATATTTAACCGTGCAAATATCTTTTAAAACCAAACCATGCAATATCATCGCAATATTGATATTGAAGCATTTGGTTAAAAATACTGTGATATTTGATTTTCTCCATATGGTCCAGCCCCACTCTCATTGATAACATCTTAACATTGTATGCTAACATGCTACAATGCTAAACAGTCTTGTTGGGCACAGTATTTGCTGCCGTTTTTTAGCTTAATGCTAATACTCCTCTGTTTTCACAGACCTTTACACTCTGATAATTAAACTGTGGAAGATAAATGGAAAACTCATATGAAACTGCTCGAAAATTACGGCATCCTTAAAACACAATATTATTTCACAGCATCAGTTTTGAAATCACGTTTGGTTGAGCCAAACCAGTCTAACTGGCCACTGAGCTCAGTGAACATCTACAGCCTTTATTTAGAAGTGTCTGGGTTGTGCCCTGTGTTCATTTTCTGCCTTGCTGAATTTCTGCGGCGTCATACTGAAGGTTTACAGAAAAAAAAAGAGGAAATCTTGTGGGGGGGAAAGTAAAAAGCTGTCTGGTTTCTAAGATAGCTGTGCAGTTAATGTGTGAGGTTCCTCTCTCAGATCCTACATCCATCAGTGTTGCTTTAGTCTCTTGTTTTCTTTCATGTAGCAGCTTTCATGTCTTGTCTTTGCGGTTTAAACCTCCGTTCTTCTGACTTATTCAGTTTCCACTGTATGACATTTAGGCTTTCTTGTTGACTCAACACAAGGGGACATTTTAGTTGTTCATGAAGCAGAATGTAGGTTACTTCACCTCCTCTAACTCCAACATCCTGTTTTACATTTGTGCATTAAGAATTTCACAACAACTTAAACTTATTACAAAGTTAGCTGCATTTAATTGCATTTAATTTCATTTAAACTGCATTTTCAGCAACAATTTGGTACAGATGTCTGCATTTGTACATTATAGCGTGTAGTTTGTGTTTTCCTTATAATTTTGTCTTTATGTATATAGTACTAGATCCTCCTAGATCCTCCTCTAACAACTAATCCTCGAATTAGGAGCCCAAATATATTGCTTAACCTTCATGTATCAGAAAGGTATTGTGAAATGTGGGCAGGTATGTGTCACTTAGCCTCACAGTGCTTATTTATGAAGAATAGAGAAAGGCACTGTGATCGAGGTGTGAAGTGAAAATAGCCCAGCAGCACAAGAAGTGAGAAAATTAAAGCAGGTCTTGGCTTCAGGCCCAGTTTTCAGCCTTCCACCCTGCGCTGATAACTTCCTGTTGGCAGCACATTGTCAGAAACACATGTCAACTGGGGGAATTTTTCTCACTCATATTATTTTTTTAAACTGGTCACAACTGAGCGGATGAAACTTTCCCATGAGTCACAGTGTGGCGACCTTGTTGGCGCTGTTACGCCCACAGGCACAGCGTTTCTAAAAAGTGCTCCTCTGTGCCCCTCCAGTAATCTTGTTTTTCAGTCTTATTTATGTAGGACACTCGCTGTTAAATCAGAAATGAGCAGTGTTTCACTTCATTGTTCTTGCTTACCCAGTGTGGTGACAAAAACAAGCAGCCTCCCCGGAGCTGCTGTGGGATGTTTGGCCACACATGGTCTTGTGGTATTAGTTTGACACAGACACGCTCGTAGCCTGTGTGAGGACAGATTAGCCCCATTCATCAAAACAATACAGCCATTCACATTATTTCATGACCCCTCTCAGTGCTGAAGTAAGGACTCAGTGAAGTGTTTTATCAGTACACCTTACAGTTAGTGCTTAAATAGTAAAAATATGTGTAATTTAATTAGACGTCGGCCGATATATTTTTTTAATTTTTTTTTTTTTTTTACAGAATCAGGATAACCAATGGCTGATATATGATGCTGGCTTTTTTGGGTGATTTACTCCACCTGATTAAATATAACAGCTTAATAACAACAAATGATACACAAAATTTCTCAGCTTCAACAAAACAAAAACACCTATGGTCTGTCAATCTACATTTTGTGTCTGCACTGCAGTGCACTGATATATTTTAAATAAAAGTAATGTATAATCTAAATATTGAATACGTGAAACAGGTAATCAAAAAACTAAACTTTGTCAAATAAACTTTTGGATTAAAAAACAAAGTTTTAGTGCACTTGGCAGCATTATGCACCTGCTTGATAATCGGCTGTGACTCGTATTTCACACTTGGTTTTTTTTCTAATTTGTAATCATTATTACACTGAGGAATTTAAAGTGTTAGTCATTTTGTCATAATAGAGTGAAGTGGGACAGGCTGCTGTTTTCCTTATTCTGTGCTCAGTTTTAGATAGAAACACAGGGCTCTCTGGATATTGATCTTTTTTTGTAATTATTCTATTCTAAACTTTGCTCCTGAGAAGCCATGTTTTGTTCATCATTTTGCAGGAAAGTATGAATACTGTATTATCCAAGAATCGTGGCTGCTGTTGCCATGGAGAAGAAGCCACTCAGAGAGGCGTGAATCAGAGCGCTGATGCATTGTTGTTGTTGTTGTTGGCAGTTGGGAACAAAACACATCAGCACAGTTGAAGAATTCATCCAAAATGTACCCAGAGTTTAAAACAAAATTAATTGAAGCTGCAGATTGTGCTTTCAGTTTTCTCTACACTGTAAAATGTAGCTTCCGCCTGCCGTTAGCAGTACATGTAACACAATTTCAAGTGCTCTGATTGAATATTTCTTGATGAAATGCATCTTCAGAGTCTACATTTTTATGTACACAGTCTTATACCTTTGTCTTTTATCAAAGAACCAGATATTTTCTAACACAGTTGTTAGCCGAGTTTTGTGCTGATCCAAACTGTAGAAGTGCTCCGACTAACGCCTGGGCCAGACGTGTGAGGACCGCATGGCGGCTGCGTTACCTCACAGCTGCGTGATTCACACGTCCGTTGTTCACACAAGCTGCATGGCGTTTCCGCAGCGTTTCTGCCGCTGCTGCTCTTTCTACATAGAGTTTGACTTTCATAGTGGCCATTTCATTTCATCATAAGGTCAAGAAATGTGTGGGAATTTGTAAATAATAGTAATAATCCACAATTAAAATCCCTGTATTATATTCATTCATGGAGCCCTGCAAGTCACTGTATGTTCTACAACACTCTCCTACGCATATTTCAGAATAAAAGCCTTGTGTTAACAAATGAAGGAATTCTGTCCACAGAAAAAAAATGAAAGCAGGAAGTGTTGATTTGAAACTAAATTTTTCCTTTTTTTCATGTGACATTTTCTACAGATACAGACACCGAAAGTGTTGTAATGTTACTGATATGATGTCAATATACAGTCAAACGATCACTTCCACTGTCTGTTGCTGCTGTTGTTGCTGTTGCTCCATGGCAGGAAACAGGGCAGAAACCCAACTCAGTTATTAAAAGAAAGATCACGAGGCACCCATTTTCCACTAGTGATCAATTTGTCATTGTTTTGTATTAATTCATTAATCACTTTAGTTATAAAATGTCAGAAATGTATGAAAAAGCACAAATTCGCAATATCTGCTACCATGTACGTACATTCATGCATTCACATGCACCTAACCTCACAAACGCTGGCCCTCCATGCCAAATAGCCAGTGAAAAGATTGTGTCTAGAAGGTAACCCATGATTTGGGAAACTCTTGCAAGATGGTTAAGCTTAGGCATTGATCTTAAATACTTAAGGTTAGGATAGGTTGTCAGGCAATGAGATTAGTGGGAGTTTTTGTAAGTTTTTGCCTGATTTCGCAATTTGCATCACAAAGCTCAAGGTGGTGGTCATGTCAAGGTAACCCACACCTTGCAAAAACTTGCAAAAACACGAGACTCGCTGCCTGAGAAGCTATCCCAACACTAACTATTTGAGGTCAAGTACTTGAGCTCAGCGCCTAGGAGGTGGCTTAAAATTACATGATCTGACCAACAGTTCATAACACAGTCACAGTTACAATGATGTTTAACTGAGAAAAGCAGCACATGCTGTATATCATATTTGAGAAGCTGGGACCGACTGTTTTGCACTTTTTCTTTTTTTTTTTTTCCACAATGTGTTTATTTGGGTTTCTTTTCCATTTTTTTTCAACAATACACATACACACATATACACTTGCATCCAAAACATAAATTAAGTGTAAAATAAAATAATATTTATATCAATAAAATGAGAGAAAAAAAATGTAAATAATAAATAAATGGTAATAATCCACATATGCATGTAAAACCAAAAAGTTTTGCACTTTTTCTTGATAAATGACTTCAATAATTAATTTACTTCCTGTCTTCCAGCTAACTGATAAAATGACAAATTGTGCCACCGCCAAAGTGAGTGTTATTAATCACATGTAACTGGTTTGTTCTGTGTTGCAGGTGGTACAAGCTCAACTCTAAGACGGGGAAGAAGGAGAAGGAACGAGGAGACATTCAAGTCACCGTCCAGTTCACTCGAAACAACCTGACCGCCAGCATGTACGACCTCGTCATGAAGGACAAGGGCGCCTCCACCTTCGGCAAGCTGAAAGAGCGCATAAAGGGGAAGAGGAGATCCAGCGACGAGGACTCGGCGTCCGCCGTCCTACCGAGTGGTTACGGGTCCCTTTACCGGATGCGGCAACGGCTGCCGAGCGATGGAGGAGGGGAGGAGGATTATGAGGATGACGAGGGGGGAGAGGCCCGGCGGAGCAAGATGAGGACCTTCTTCCTCAGAGGAAAGCTGAGGAAGTCATCAGACACTCGTTCCAGCACATCACTCGGCTCGGAGAGCAGCGAGTCATCATCACGGGGTGGGAGCCTCAGCCCCACGGCCGGCATCAGCGTGGTGGTCTCTGACCTGTCCAACTCACCCAGTAACAGCAGCAACCTGACGGTTGATAACAGCCCAGGTGAGAATGACTAGAACAGGTGCCACATTATCACTTACTGATGAATATTTGACTATTGTGCTCTCTACAAATTCACAGTCATCCATCGTTTTCTTCAGTCACGCTCGCAGGTTCATGTTTCTCTCTTGTTGGACAACTTTGCAATCTTTAACAACAAAACAACCATTTTTTAGATTAATCAGGTCAGTAAAACCAAATAAAATGTCAAATAATAGTGAAAAAATGCCCATCATGTCTTTCCACAGTCCAGTGTCACATCTTAAAGGTCTTGTTTTGTTTGACCGATTGTCTAAAACGTAAAGATATTCAGGTTATTATGCTATATGATGAAGAAAGCCGCATATTGTGTCATTTGGGAGGCTGGAACCAGAGGATGTTAGGCATTTATTTCACTATTTTTGCTTGAAAAATTAAACAGCGGTTACAGCAATTAACACCGTCGCGACTGACGGCACCTTCGCAGAAGCATAGCATCCAGCCACAGGACTGTTCGCTGTGAGTTGCCGGCTCAGCCGCTGACATGTTGAGAGCCGTGCAGAAGCAATAGAAACGCTCCCAATCTCACTTTTAGCACCTTTAAAGTGATAAATCCATTATCTAAATAATTGTGGCTTATTCGACCTGAATTATATGCTCTAAAGTAATCTGCTGCTAACACTTTACATTATTATTGCAGAACTTGTAGGATAGTATGAGTTTCAGGGTAATTTATTTTTGTAAATTTGTAAAATGTATGTAAAATATTTTAAAATAAACCACTTCCTCAAAGATCTTTCCTGCCATTTCTCTCAGCGTGAGAACTGAGAAAGTAATTTGAGAGGTTTTGTTTTTGTTATTTTTAAGTTATGTTTAAGTTGTTTTTAAGTTTAGAAAGGAAGCTCCACTGTTAGGAAAGCGGATGGATGACTGTGAAACTCAAAGTTTTTAGCTTGTACGTGTTACAGGAATGGTGATTATAAGATGCATCAAATACTTCATATTTTTACTTTAATTATCTTAATGAAGGTTAATGGGGGGATTATGTTATCACCTCTCTCTGTTTGTTTGTCGGCAGATTATCCGTAAGAGTTAGAAACATATTTGCACAATAACTTTTGGCAAGGAGAAACTGATTTCACACTGAATAGTTAAACATTCCCGGGCTTCACCCAGTGTCAGCTGGGATTGGCTCCAGCCCTCCCGCAATGCTGAGGAGGATAAACGGTTACAGATAATGAATGGATGACTGGATAGTTCAACAGTTGGGAAATATGCTTATGTGTTTGGTTGCAGCTGGTTAGCTTAGTGTAGCAGAAAGATTGGAAACGCAAAATTTTAAAGTGGGCATACACTGTACAGTTTTAGAAATGCTATGTATTTCCTGCTCCTAATGTATGAGTCGATTGTTTGCGATGTAAAGCCAAAGCGCAGGATTTATGTGCTCACTCTGTATGTACGATCGTCAGCCACGACCTGAGTGCTCACACTATACATGTAAAATAAAAAAAAAAAAACATGGCCAATTGATTGCTGTAGACCATTGTAGCTGTCAATAAAGATTTCTTTGAAAGCTCTGAGACAGCTAAAGTTCGTTTGCTAGCAGAGGTCTGGAGGATTGAGCTAAAATAAATCTTTTAGCTCAAAATTTGGGCCAGAAATGGACTAAAATCGTGTAGTGTATGCCCAGCTTTAGACACTTGGAACGTATTTTATTTTCTCAACATTATCTATATTTTTGATTAATGTATTAGTGTGACATGTTCAGCTTTGACCACATGGTTTTGAATAGTTAAGTGAATAGAATGAAATATTAACTGGGAGAAAATGCTGTGATTGTCCATCATTCACCTCTAACACCACAGTGTTGCCATAAACAGCTGACGTTCTGAAATGTTGTTATGAAACAAGTTGATAATGTTCCTGCAAATAATTAGCTTCAAGTGAAAATCCCACATGTGAAGCTGCTGTATTTTGTAAGGACTTTATGGAGGCCTGTGCTCCCCTGAGTGCCATCTGCATCATTAAATCACCTGACTGAAGAGATGTAGCCCTGTGAAGCACAGAGCAACAGGTCTCATTATACTAGAAACCAATCACTCTTAACCTACTGGATGTCTGCTAGTGATGCTAATCTGTCCTGCTGTGAAAAATATTGTCAGTCTAAGCCATTACAAGGTTTTATCACTCAATTAAGCTGCCGAGTGCTACAAATGTAAGTTAGTAAGGTCATTGATTATCTGCAACCTTTTTTCTGTCTCTCTTCTCCTCTTTTCATTCTCCTCCTTTTTGCAGAGCACACAGCAAACACGTCTCCCAAGTCGTCCTCCCTCAAATGTGAGTTTGGTGATGAGGCCGGTGAGATCACCATCGCAGTGCCTCAGCCCACTGTGTGCGTTAATGGAAGCCATGCTTACAGCGTCCAGCCCCTGGACCCAGGCTCAGGAAAACCGTCGGCTTCTTTAGGCCTGGGACCGTTGCAGAAGTCTTTGCCTCTCTCTGTGTCTCTGCAGAACCTCAGACCTTCCACAAACCTCCCCAAAAGTCCAGTCGGAGACGGGCGCCGCTGGTCTTTTGACAAGCCTGGCGAGGAGGAGAAGGCAGCCATAGCGGCGGCGTTGGAGCAAAGCGGCCCCATGCTGGGTGATGAGGAGGAGCAGTTGGGACGGGCTGCCTCCTCCTCCTCCTCCACTACCACGGCGGAGTCAGAAAGCCAGGGGAAAAAGCAGAGGAGGAACTTGTTCTCCCCTGGGAGGAGTGAGTCCACGGGGAAAGGGCAGAGTCAGTCCAAGGATGAGTCTGAACAGGCCCCCGCCGCCTCCGAGGACAAACACAGGGGATGGTTTGGATCAAAGGACTCGTATGGCAAACCCAGGTGAGATACACACTGTGATCACAGACAAGACTAATCACACACTGACCGGGTCCTGTGGTACAGCATCAAACAGATGATGAATTATCATTTCAAGATGAATATGGATTGAATTAAGAGGGTCAAAGCTGTTCAGGAGAGTTTGTAGCTGCACTGATCTCACTGCATCGTCAGTCACAGACTGAGGTGTCTTATTACAGGTGACTCTTTTTATTTGGCAAAAATCGGGGCATGAAAGAATCAATCAAGAACTTTATTGTCATTATGAAAGCATAATGAAATTGCAGTTGCATCAGCTTCAAATGGTGCATTGTATTAAAAGACTTCACACATTCACAAGGAATAAATAAGGCACAAATGAGATAAAATATTAGTCATAAATATCGGTGATAAAAAGGTCAGAATCTGAGCAGTATAAAAAAAATAAGCAATATGAGTAAAATACAATAATACTACAGAATGTATTTGTTGTAAGCTAATATTTTAACAGCAGCTAAAACAGAAAACTAGATTCATAGAAATTAAACAAAGATAATAAAAGGATAATTTTTTTTGTTCTTGTCTGAATCTGTCATGCTCACAATTAAAAACAGAAATCAGTATTTCAGCAAGCCTCATAAACTTACAAATAACGTTATGCCATAATGCAGACCAATGCAACAACAACTTTACAAACTGCATAGAATATAAAAAAATGACCTTCCAATTAAATCACCTCACTGACAGTCTAATAAATAATTCAACCTAATAAACGTTGAAGAAATAGTTCAGTGGAAATGTGCTTGTTTGCGTTGTTTCTTTCTGTGAGTCAAATGAAAAGATGGATCCTTTCATGTCAAAGAGCGGAGTCTGTAGGCAACAACAACAACGCCTCTAGATCTCAGTAATTAGTGAGAATCTGCACACAAGCAGAAATGTAAAAATGACATTTGGTAGTTTTAGAGGGAGCTGCATGCTGAAATGTTTCATAATGAACTACGGTTTATCCCTTCACACTGTGCAGCATCTCCAGCTACAGCGCCCGCAGATTCGACCGGTGAGCATGGGTTTTCACTGCGTGGTACGGCTCTGTTAGATTTGACTCACTTTTGGTACCAGGTCCCCAAATGTTGAGATATTCCTTTAAAGGGTAGTGTTTACTATTTTATTAGTTGCATGACATCTCAAAGTTTGGAGGTCCAAGTAAAGAATAGCTGTTGTGTACCTGGAGTTCTCCAATAAAACTTTATTGGACAAGTAGCATTATGTTGAGCTGTCACATCAGAGTAGTTGTTTTACTTCTCACTTCCTGTGCACCAGCATGGCTGCTGGAAGTTGCCTCCAGCCCTGCACACATCCCTCCTCAGCTCCTGGTCTCAGTCTCTGGTTACAGCAGGTATCTGCAATGCAGATGGAGGAGGGGAGCTGCTCTGCTGAAATTAGCTCCATCAAGCTGTAGCCCTGTGCATGGTTCAGTGATAATGTCAATTTCATTGGAAAGATGATGATGCGAGCTGGAACAATATTTGTTCTCTTACAGATATTGTGTAATTGTTTGTGTAGGTGTGTGTTTTGTCAGTGCATTTGTAATTGTGTGTGTGTGTGTGTGTGTGTGTGTGTGTGTGTGGGCAGGGAGAGGGGAGGAAGGAAACCCCCATCCAATTTTATTTCCACTTCTAACACAAGCACATTCTTTAGTGGGTAATTTATCTGGATGGTGTCGCCTGTACTGTACTCTCTCTCATACTGCTCACTGTTCTGTTGAGTGCATTGCTCCCACAGTTTGTTTTGGCACCTTATATCAAAATAATGTTTAATTCAGCTCTTAAAGAACCGTTAAACAGCTACTTGTATTTTTTTTTCATTGATTTACCCAACCAAGACCAAAAAACAACAGTATCGTAATGTTTCTGTGCACTGAGCGTAAACAAAAAATTGGACTGATAAGCGGCTCTTGATTGAAGCAAGGTCAGCTATTCTGGACCGTAGTACACTCAATACCTTTCTGCCAGCTGTGTAACTATACATTTTCACCGCCTACACGCCCACATGCTTTTATATCCTTGGGGGAAAGTGCCAAGTTGGCTCCAACAGCACTAAGTAATCATTACACCTGACTGCATCAACTTTTCTTGCAAAATATTACATCACGGGCCAATGAGAACACACCAGAGGCCCAGAGACGGATGTTTTGGATGTGGATTGGTGCCAGTATTTGAAGATATGATTGATTCAACAATTAGTACACAATTTTTGATTGTCGCTGTTTGCATAGCAGTTACCCTTAAAGCCTCTTTGTGTAGTGTACTGTTCCAAGTATTTTGACAGTAAGTAAACAACAGAAAATCCTGGTCAAAATTCAAGAGGACCTATTAGGCTTTTGTGCTATTTCACTTGAGTATATTTTATGTATTTTTTTTTGTGCATTTAAAAGGTCAAAGTTACAAAGGTGATGTCACCAAGTAACACATCGGCATAATACCTGCCTAATGGCTAATTAGAGCGGAGCTGGAGTGCAGTCTGAAGAGTTTGGTTCGGTTGATCAATCACAACAGTGAGCCAGCTGACCAGAACAGACTGGACTGAGCTCAAACAGAGCGTCTCAGACAGAAAAATAAATAAAGCCTTTTTTGAACATTAAAGCATGTAGCATGTTCTAGTAGTAACCTAAAACACAAGTATGCACCTAATATTAAGCACAATAGGTCCTCTTTAATGAAGTTTAAATGTTGATTTCAGCACACTTATCTCAGTAAATCCAGGTTGGATCTTTGGACGGCAGAATGCCAAAGTCAAACATTGTCAATTTCTATGCATAGTGGCTTTAAAGCTACCTATTAAAGATTTTATATTAACAGTAGATACAATGGATTTAATGACTACCACTAACCTACCTGTAATGATAAAGGGGCAGCTAATAGTAATGAACCCAGTGTGTTATTGACTCTGCAGTTCCCCTCAGACACTATGGAGTGCTTTAGCCTCTTTAAGCTCCTTGTACACCATACCTGTCCAGCACCAAACAGCACATAGACACAGTTACAGACTAGCTGGTGAACATAGTGGAGCATTTAGCAACTGAAGAGGCAGATATTTCTGTCAGGAGATGGTAGAGACTGAAAATGGTGCTAAAAGCAGAGTGACTGTTGTTTTATATTCATCAAGCCAAAAAACTAAAATGAGTGCCAGTGTTGCACCGTGTGACGTGCATACTGGCAACACTTTGTTAATCTGGTCACTATAAAAGGTGATTTAAAAAGTCAATGTTGTGTTTACAGCATAGACTACATTTAAAGAAGGAAAAAAACTATAAATACTGTACAAAAGTATAGCGCTGGGCGGTAGAATCACAGTATTAAGGTACAGGCCACACACTTGCCCGAGCGTGAACCACCTAGCTGCTTTTTTAGCATCGCAGTAACTGCTTGGCTAAAAAGACACAAAAACTCACCATAATATCTCTATAACTACATTTATGATCAAATTCACGTTCCATTAAACAGACTGGTGACAGTTATAGAAAGTTAAAGTTACATTTCTTCTCTTGTACCGAAGCCTCCGCCTCCGCAACTACTTCACTCAGAGCAGCTGTCAATCATGACAGCTCACTCCCCTTTTTATAGCATCAAATAACAATAACTACCAGGTAAAAAAATAACCAGAAAAATTAACATTTAAACATACTTCAGCATGATAATAACTACCTAGAATGACAGAAACCATCTTTGGGGAAAAATGTATTTGATGTGTACTTTTTAGTTTGGTCCATGGCCTGTCCACTAACATGGAGGGGGTGGGATTTATGACCTGTACTGCAGCCAGCCACCAGGGGGCGATCAAGATGTTTTGGCTTCACTTTTGTGGAGCTGTCCTGTCGTCCATCTTTGTATACAGTATGGTTTACAGCTTGTTGTGCTACCCTCAAATGGTCAAACAATGACAGCAGGTTTAAAGGTGTTTTCCAGACAATGAAGCAAAAACAAAGAAAATCTCTATTCTAAGCAACAAAACTGCCAAACCTGGATTAAAACAGGGCTTAAAGGAATAAAAAGGACTGTGTGTTTTGAATAAATTGGGTTAAACAGAAGATTAAGATGTGATTGAGACAGAAACCCTCCTGCAGGTCTGTAGCGGAGCTGTGTAAACTATCCACACTAATCAAGAGGACTGTGTTCCCTTCCTTTCACAGCCTGGTGGTGTCACCTAAACTAGAGCCCAGCACTGACCCCCACCCACCCAGTCACCACCCCCCGGATCCCCCTGTAGATCCTGCCTCTGTGGTTTCTCCTCTGCATCACACTAATCCCTTCTGCCCCTCACAGACCTCACCACCTCCCTTATCCCCCTGCAACCCTTTCTACTCTTTCCTTCAGCACAACCCTTTCTACGACAACATGCTAACCACCCAGCCCCTAAAACCTTTGCTGCCTCCTCTGCCCTATCTCTCCAGCGCCCGGCCCCCCATAGCTCAACTCTTTCCACAGGCGAATAACTCCACCCTGACTCATGACAACCCGACCACAGAGGACTCCATCACCGGTACGGATACAAAGAGCGAAGTGATGGCCAAAGCTGAGAAACGACCTCTTCCTCCGGCTCCCATGGAAGGGGAGAAACCTTTAAGCAGGAAGTTGTCCAACCCTTTTATGTGTGCCGGGGAGCTGGACCCGGACTCAGAATGGGATGAATGCTTTGAAGCGTTTGCAGCTGGCAGGCTGCTGTCTCCTGAGGATCTGACCACAGACTGCAAAACACAGCAAAAGAATGAACATCCACTGGAATACTGCAATGATAAAGGAGCATTACCACCCATAACAGATCAAAACACAAATGTGAATCAACCTTGCACATATTTTGTATTCGATGCACATAAAACCAACACTAATGCATATCATTTTGACACATTTGCACAATTCCTTGAGACAATCCCAGAGCATGCAAGCTTTGAGAGTGACAACATAACTGTAAATACACCAGAACTGGATGCTCACACTGAAACTAATCAAGCTAACAGTGCTACTAACACAAATGATTTAACCAACACTAATATGTATCAAGCTCCCCGTCACGCCTCGCCTGTGAAGCTCAACAGCAGCTCCCCAGATCCTGGTTCTTCAGGTCTCGGCAGTTCAGCAGAAGAGGATTTCCTCTCCTGCCTCTCTTCTTATTCTGATAAATTCTCTGCATCCTCGTCTGAGGACGCCGAGGCACAGATCTTTGAAAGCAACATCCTCGGCTCTGTGAAATCCTCTGATTCATCTGTTGTAAAAAATGTAAAGCACTCAGAGTCGGAAGATGACGTTACTGACAGGTCCACTGATGTGACTTTAGTCAGTGCAGCTCAGCACATTGTTAGTCCATATAGTGATGGTGATGAAAAGGCAGATTTAAAAGGAATAAAGGGGTCACCGCAGTCTCCTGTGTTTGCACATCAGCAGCCTGTGATCGCTGCAGGAGAGGCAGGAAGTGAGGGTGCAGCTAGTCTGTCGCCAAACTTTTCAAACACTGACTTGTTACCAGAACAATCCAACATGTCTTTACAGCCAGACAATGAAAATGGAGAGAAAGGTACATGTAAATTCACCAAATCTGAAGAGGATTTCTCAAAAGTGTTCAATGATTCTTCTGTATTTGTACGTAACACTACGGATGATGATAAACTCTGCTCCACGCACCCATCACTATGCATCTTAACCTCCTCCCCTGATGTGAAGCAGAGTTTGTTGGACTCTCCCATTGAGAGCACAAGTTTAGGAGCACATGATGCAAGCCAGCGTTCTCCTATACCGTTCGGGCTTTTTGGTGATTTTCTCAGCGCCCCTCACATTGCAAACAGTCCCAGTCGTGACTTTAACGACACGCTGCTGCACGCTGATCAGAGCTCCAGTAGCTTTTTCCAAAGCCTTTACGTCAGCGCCGACTCGCAGGATTACCAAACCTGCGAGTCTCACCCGTCTTCCAAATGCTCGACGCTGCACTCTGCGAGCTCGACACTCTGTGGCGAGCTGAGTGAGATCCAGACGGCTGCTGATGATGCTTTGGGCCATGAAGGTTCCACCAGTGCATGTAACAAAGACCAATCTGAAGGATTGTTCTGTACAGCCGAGGACAAGACGGCTGCTCTTGAGCCAGGGTGTAACTTCGGTTTTCTCCCAGCAGCATCGGCGGACTCTTACATGAGCTGTAATCTGAGGAAGCTCACAGAGGGAGGCGTGGAAAGTCACGCCATCTTGGGTGACGTTTTCTCAAAATGCCCTCAGGCACAAAGTGTTTCGCTACACCGCTCCCAGTCTGAGGGCACACTGATATTGGCCTTTGACGAACCCCTCCTGCCATCTTTTGGGAGTGATCCCGGTGCGATACAGGAGTCCTCCACTGCTCCTCCTGGCCCTGACCTCCCCTCTTTGACCTCCTTTGCTCCCTCTCTAACTCCTCAAAGTAGTAGCTCCCCTGTAGTGCTCTGCTCCCTCCCTCTTCTTGCCAACGCTACGGCGAGGTTGCCACCCAGCGCGGCACAAGCTGCTCTGCCAGTGCTTCAGGACATGCAGCAGCAGCACCAGCGGGCAGCCAATCAGCAGAACAGGTGAGGTTGCACATGCTCGGTGAAAAGGTGGAGAGGAAGCACTTTTTCCCACTTGCAGAAATCTCTATCCTGTCATCTCCTCGGTCTCCCTTTACCGCTCTGCTTCCGCCTGCTTTTCTTCTGTGCCGCCGACTCTCAAAGGGATTTTCCTCTGTGGTGTGACTTTCTCTTTTTCATCACTTTGTGAACACACACACACACACACACACATCCTGGTGTTAACAGGACTCCTCTGCAGGTGTCTTTAGTGTGTCCTGGCTCTGTGGTTACAGGAGGGGAAACAGAGCCTCAGGCCAATTAGCAGTTATTATTTTGCCCTGATTCCTACCACACAACCCCCCCTCCCAACACACACACACACACACACACACACACACACACACACACACATATATATATACACACACTACCCCCCCTTCCCACAGGGCCAGCGAGTGTTCTCACACAGCCACACGTGTTTGCCAAAATCTCAACCAGTAACCAGGCTTTTCTCAAGGCAAAGAAGGTGTTGTTGTGTAACTGATAGCATTTCCTTTTCACCTCGAGGTATTAACACATTTAACACTACATTCTACATGTTTGATTGCACCAACGCATGCAATAAAATCTTTCAATTTTCACCAGTATTTCCTCTAATGAGGACTCTTACACATGTCGAATCTCCTTTACGCTTGATCACTAAAATTCAGGGTTTGTGGGCATTTTAAATGGTTGAGGTCTGCCTGGAGGTCCAGAGGACAATCTGCTCAAATAATCTCTAGATTATAAATATATAGTACTATAATACAGGGGCTAAAGAAAGATATAGGTGACAAATATGATTGTAAGTCACTGCAGTTAGTAATTAAGTGGTCTCGTAAAGGATAGATTTCCTTGTAAATGTAGGTCGCTGACACAGGAAACTGTCTTTCCTGTGTTATTGTAGAGTTGTGGTATAAGATCCTTCAAGTTGACCTGAACAAAGAGCTGGTTTCTGGTTGTTTGTCAGCGAACTGGCCAGCAGGCAAATTGATTTAATTTAATTTAATAATTTAACAGCGAGACAGACTTATTTTTAGCCCATGTAAGATGGTTTTGTCTGTTATGAAAAAAAAAAACCTTGCTTCAGAGACTTTAAATGTTGTGACACTTTAATTTCTTTTGTCTTTCTGGACAACAAGGTTGGGTTTTGTGTGATTTTGAGAATGAAAGCTCAAGTCTTTCACTTTATCTACAGTATATAGCACATTTAAAAACAACAGGAGTTGACCCAAAGTGCTTTTCAGTAAAAAAAACATAACACATAAAAGGTGGTAAAACATTATGAAATACAATAAAACAATAAAAGAAAGGTAACAAAAAATAATTTAAAAAAGACTATTCCAGACCTTTTGAAGCTAGTGACCCCTGTAAAAGGAGGTAATGTCTGCTTGTGACATTTCACCATAAGTTATGGTCTCTCTGTGCCTGTGGACACTATAACTCACTCATACTAACTAAACAGTGATTTGTTCCGCTCACATTGTTTCATTTGAACCATTTTTAGGCCTGATGAACTGAAAGAATTCAGTATTTCACAAGAAAAAAGCAAACATGAGAAAATTCAGATAGAGTAAACATAATTCAGTGCAGCAGTAATGCATTCTTCTGTATTTTTTATCCATTGTAATCATCTTGAGACTCTGAGATTTACCTTTGGTGGTCCCTTGAAGGTTCTCAAACCAAAAGCAATGACATCTGAGTTTGAGCTTAAGTAATGACAAAAATGCTTTCAGTTTGGTTTCTAAGTGCAGGTGATACTTTTATTTGAATAACATGTAAATACTAATAAGTACTGGTTGTAAGTAACACACAAAGTATTTTAAATGAAAACAAGCCTTGACTTTCACCCACAGCCACAAGCTTTATTTTGTCTAAAACTGTGTAAGTGGCCACTTAAAGAGGATTTTGCTCTGAAAATCACACGCTACACAGACTTCCCCTATGGTGCTTTTCAAATAAATACACAGGAAGAAATAGATTTAAATTCAAGTCACATTTCATGTAATAATTTCAGACACATTGCAGAAAGATAATTAGATTTTATTAAGGCGATGAATATGAAAGAGCTTTGGACCTCCAGTACGGCAGCCAGGTGTCCTTATGTCACCTGAAAGTCTCTAGAGGTGTTGTGGTATGAAGTGGGATACCTGACCGTATACTGTATGTATGTCTGTGTGTGCTGCTTGTCGTCCCCTCCAGCCCCCACCCAGTGAAGCCCCTCACCACTGCCATGCTGGCTGAGGAGAAGCGGACGGAGGGCCGGTCAGTGCTGGCTACCGGCCTGGAGAAGCTCAAGTCCACCATCCACCCGGGGAGGAGCACCCAGCTCAGCGAGCAGGACCCCGACAGGAAGAAGGTACACTATGTTATTGCAATAACAATGATATAAAAATACTGCAGTACTGCCCTTCAGAGGCAAACAAAAGTAACGGTGTTTGTGTTTTTGAGCTTTAATGAACATCAGTTGTGTTAGATTTATTTGACATTTAAACCTTCACTTTTATATAATTTAAATTGCACTTCTGGTAATCACTTTCTCAGTTTCTCTACCTACACAACGTCTCTGAAAAGCACAACAAATAATGATGATAATAACAGCTTAATTAGACAGTAAGTCTAACAAATGTTGCTCAAATTGCTTTATGAGTAAATCAATTAAGAGCACTGTGAAGTAGAAAAAAAGCAAACTGGAAATAATTAGGGAGTAAAACCAACAAAATAGGTAAACATAATAACCGATAGTTGTTGATAGAACCACTTGTGCCATAGTTTCATACAAATTAGGGCTGTCAAAGTTAACACAATAATAACACGCTAATGCAAATTAATTTTAATGCCACTAATTTGAAAACCTAAAACATCCATTGGTACCAACCACAGTGGCTTCACATCGTAGCTTGATGTGAAGGAGGTTAAATAACTCTGCAAACCTGCACTAAATTGTGGCGAGGAAAAACTGGCATGTCCATTTTCAAAGGGGTCCTGTGACCTCTGACTTCCAGATATATGAATGAAAATGAGTTTATGGGCCCAACCAGTCTCCCCTTTACAGACATGCCCACTTTATGATAATCCCAGTCAGTCTGGATCAAGTCATAGTCAAGTCAGCACACTGACACACTGACAGCTGTTGTTACCTGTTGGGCTGCAGTTTGCCATGTTGAGCATATTTTTTATGCTAAATGCAGAACCTGTGAGGGTTTCTGGACTATATTTGTCATTATTTTGTGTTGCTAATTGATTTTCAATAATAAATATATACATACATTTGAATAAAGCAGTGTATTTGTCCACTGCCATGTTGATGAGAGTATTAAATATTACATTTTGAACAGAAATGTGTGATTAATTTGCGACAATGTCAAACTATTAAACTGTAGACAAGTATCATATAGATATATATATATATATATATATATATATATATATATATATATATATATATATATATATATATATATATATATATATATATATATATAACACACACACACACACACACACACACACACACACACACACACACACACACACACACACACACACACACACACACACTACCGGTCAAAAGTTTGGGGTCACTTAGAAATTTCCTTATTTTTGAAAGAAAAGCACTGTTTTTTTTTCAATGAAGATAACTTTAAACTAATCAGAAATACACTCTATATATTGCTAATGTGGTAAGCTGTAAATGTCTGGTTTTTGGTGCAGTATCTACATAGGTGTATCGAGGCCCATTTCCAGCAACTATCACTCCAGTGTTCTAATGGTACAGTGTGTTTGCTCATTGTGTCAGAAGGCTAATGGATGATCAGAAAACCCTGGTACAATCATGTTAGCACAGCTGAAAACAGTTTAGCTGGTTAGAGAAGCTATAAAACTGACCTTCCTTTGAGCAGGTTGAGTATCTGGAGCATCACATTTGTGGGGTCGATTAAACGCTCAAAATGGCCAGAAAAAGAGAACTTTCATGTGAAACTCGACAGTCTATTCTTGTTCGTAGAATTGAAGGCTATTTCATGCGAGAAACTGCCAAGAAACTGAAGATTTCCTACAACGGTGTGTACTACTCCCTTCAGAGAACAGCACAAACAGGCTCTAACCAGAGTAGAAAGAGAAGTTGGAGGCCCTGCTGCACAACTGAGCAAGAAGATAAGTACATTAGAGTCTCTAGTTTGAGAAATTAACGCCTCACAGGTCCTCAACTGGCTGCTTCATTAAATAGTACCCACAAAACGCCAGTGTCAACATCTACAGTGAAGATGCGACTCCTTGTCTTGACTATATTTTCTATTCATTTTACAACTCATGGTGGTAAATAAGTGTGACTTTTCATGGAAAACACAAATTGTTTGGGTGACCCCAAACTTTTGAACGGTAGGTGTGTGTGTGTGTGTGTGTGTGTGTGTGTGTGTGTGTGTGTGTGTGTGTGTGTGTGTGTGTGTGTGTGTGTGTGTGTGTGTGTGTGTGTGTGTGTGTGTGTGAATTAATAGATTTTAGCAGATAAAAATTTAATCCTCGACAGTTTAACATTACTATTTTTTCCTCAGTGAGGATGTTGTACATTAAGTGAAAGTGATGAGATTTTGTTCATTATTGTGTATTTTGTAACACTCAAGCAGCTCACTAACAGAAGACTTGGAAAACAATCATAACATATCATAATTTACTTGCATTAACTAAATACTGTAATTTAGTTTGCAGTTATAGATGACACTGATTGGTTTTAAGAAATAAAACACTGCAGAGATTGTGACCTAAAGGTTTGACAAGTGAAAGGTCTCCTCCTTGAATGAATCGAGGTAAAAAGATCTGTCCTGTTCATGAATGAGTTACTGTTGGAAAGCCTCTTTCTGGGGCCAAATCATCTGGTGCACAGAGTTATGTTATTACATTTCTGATTTCTGAATAATGTAGTTAGCAGAAGCCATGGACGCCACCATGGCTGAACAGACAAAGGGCTCTATCTTTGGAAACTCAATTTATTCAACAGGAAATCCAATGAAAACACATGACACTTCTCGCCTTTGTAACACGTTCCTTCTTCTTCCTGTCTGCCTGTTTTTCTGTCTCCGTGTTCAGCCCATGACAGAAGGAGCGGGCTCGTACTACCACCTGAACCACAGTGAACTGGTCGCCCTGCTGGTGCAGCGGGAGGCCGAGCTGGAGAAGCAGAAGGCGGAGTTTGAGCTTCAGAAATCTTTGCTGGCTAAGCGGGAGGTGGAGCTCAAGAAGCTGAAGCCGCAGGTCAAAGATCTGGAGGACTACATTGACACGCTGCTGGTGCGCATCATGGAGCAGAAGCCAACTCTCCTGCAAGTGCGCTCCAAGTTAAAGTGACGTCCTGCTCACTCCGTTCTCCACAACAGCTCTTTAGTCTTTTCACTGCTATGCTGTCCTTTTTGATACAAATATCTGGGCACTGAGAGATGTCAGGGCGATGTTCTCCAGCCGGCATGCTTTACTGTGCTGAAACACGTCCTCGTAGAAGGCTTTGGGTCGGGCAGGTTCTGAATGTAGCGGGTCCTCAGGTTGTTTTCAGGTTCACACAGCCGGTTGGTTTTGAGATGCTTCCACTTTGGGATCCTGATTGTAGAAACGATTCCCCCTTTTCACCTCACCTCACTTCTATCACCTTACCACATGCGAGAGAAATGGTAGAGTTTCAGTCCACTGTTTATCCAATGCTTCATGCAGTTTTTCAAAACATATTCTCCAAAAGTGTTGCAGTTCTGTAGCTAACAACTTGAAGAGCCACTCTGGTGGTTTTGCATGTTTCAGACCATTACCTACAAATTGCATATATTTTAAATCAATGCTGGCCATTTCTACAGCTTATCACCATCAGGTTTAGATTGATTTTACACCTTCAAGGCAGCCACTGGTTTCACTTCAGTTCAGTGCAGCATGAAAGTCAACTTGCAGAGACTTGAAACTTGCTCAAGAGTGCAGATGAGACCAGATGTCAAAAATGCTCTGATATCAAAGATGTAAGAGTCAGGTACCAGAATGCATTGCACTCACAGCTTATTATTTTCTAGATGAATGGATTAATCGTTTGGCCTACAAAATATCAGAGTACAACATGACATCGTCAGATTTTTTTTTTTTTTCAGACAGAAGATATTAAGCTTACTATGATGTAAGAAAAAGGAAAGCAGCCAATCCTCAACATCTGGGAAGATGGAAATATCAGATGTTTTGCATTGGTTTGCAGTTGCAATGCAAATGCAAACCAATGCAAAACATCAGTTAGTTTCCTGTCAGTTGACTAACTGATATATTGGGTCAACTCTTCTCTATTGTCAGTAAATAAGATAAGATAAGATAAGATGAACCTTTATTAATCCCTGGAGGGAAATTTGGGACAAGACATTTGTAAATCTACACACCAAAAAGGAGGGTTTTCAGCACAGTTACTGTATTATACAATGGTAACATGTTAGACAATATTATAAATAAACAAAGGCAACAAAATGCTCATTGCAGTTGATCTTGAGCAAGTTTCAAGTTTCTGCGTGTGTTTTTTCAAGCTTAAAGGAACCGTTCAACATTTAGAGAAGTGTGCTTAAGTGTGCATAACTTCACAAAGAGAAGAGCGATACCATTCTCAGATGAGAGTGGTATTGATCTTCTCATATATTTCCCTAAATGTCGAGCTATTCCTGAAATGAACTGAAACCAGTGACACCTTAGAAGGAAGGAAATAAATGGTTAATCCTCAAGCATGCTTTGGACAATAGTCTGCATTTTAAAGTATTCACAATATTCGGTTAATGACATAAATCCATGCAAAACCACCAATATGTTTCTTACACTGTGATGTACTTCAGTGGCATCACTTCTTCCATGTGGCGTTTTGGATTGACACTCTACAAATTTCCCCTAATAAACACAGAGTGCTCTGAGTAGTTTTTGAAACTACAAACCAAATGAGCGGTGTGAGAGTTCAGCCTTGTCGTGTGCACATTGCTGGGAACCGATTGTAGCTTCTGAATGTTCAAAAGTGTTCTTAGCCAGCAAGTGAATGGTTTTATTTCTACGCACGATAAAGTGCTGTTTATCTTTTGCTTGCTCCTTCCTATCTTTTTCCTCCTCTTTTTTCTTCTTTCTTCTTTATGGGCATGTCTTGAAATTACCCATAATGCTCAGCCACATAAGCTAACTGATTCTTGTATGGGTCACGGTGTTATCAGGTGAAGACAGTATCACTCAGTCAGTATCAAGATCAGCCATCACAGCTTCTCTGATCTCATGCTTCTGCCTTCTTCCCTGTGTGTTATCAACACGACGCCACCGCTAAGAAAATGCCTGCGACATGCCGGCTCTTGACTCCCTCCCTCCCCCAGTGTCTGTGTGTCACATCCGCTTCTGCTCGAGCACACATATCGCTACCGCTTTCAGGTGTTACAAAGGGATATATACCGCATTTTACAGCATATATATGCCGTATTGAAATGCCAAATGCTGCCTTATTTTTGTTTTGTTTTCGTCAAAAATCTAGCACTTCATTTGACTTGTCGGGGCAGGTTTTGAAGAAGAAAAGCCATCCATTCACTGAGAAAGTCTACTCTTTTTTTTTTTTTTTAACTTCTTTTGATGCTTTTTGTTATTGTTTAGATCACTGTACAATAGTACCGTAAGTGGTATGCATACCAATAGACAATTCGCAGTAACAGTGATTTCCTGTGAAATGCCAAAAAAAAAGCCTTGAAACTTAATCTATAGAGCAGATCGATACACCATGAAGTATTCTGATATGATGCCACTTTTAACAGCGTTTGTGGATGTTCTTGCACTACTTACTCGTCAGAACATAACTTTACTGTACCTGTCTGATGATATTGGTATAGTTAGATCTACTTTACACCGTACTGCACTTTCTAATCGCTCTGTGATTTAAGCACTTGGCCTAAAGCATAGAAAAAAAAAAAAAACATCTAAAACCGTCTTTGTCATCTCAGTTCTGCTGTGCGATCGCAGTATCAAGTGCATAGATGACTGTAGAGACATATTCAATGTGACTCGGCACTTACGAAGCGCAAGAATAAGCGTCCTCTTCCATGTCTTCCATTTTTATTTAAGTTTAAAGTGTTAGTATTTTGTCCTTGAGTGTGTAGCCGGTGGAATGTGCTTAAGGTAGTATGTGAGATTGGAAAGTTTACAATTCGTGATGCAATTCTGTTTCACAAATTTTGTATATTTAATAAAGAATATTTTGTGTTTCTTGCTCACCGTATGTTTGGGTGTAAATCTTTCTTTGGGGTGCGATTGTGTGTGTTTTTCTGATTGTGGTCATTCTTTGTTTGCATTCAGGGTTTGTTTTTGATAGATTGCTCCATTTTGTATCTGGTTCCAAGGTGGTAAAATATCTGGTTTATTCAGCTCATTTTTTCTTTTTATTAGTAACGACAAATGTACAAAACATTTAGGTAATCCTAAAAAAGGAGTTGCTATTTTTTGTTCTATTGGTTTAAATGTTATTTATACCTTGTGTTGCTTAAAATTGTTCTCTGTCTTAAACAGAAACAGATTGATAAAATAACATAAAAATTAAACATTTTAATGTGTTGTGAGCTTCACCCCTTATCTGGTTTTATAGCTGGTTTTCTTCCAGCTAATATCTGTCATCAAGACATTAATAACAAAAAAAGAAGTATTTTATTATATCCAAAGTAATGGATATACTGTGTTTAATACAAAACCACCACTAGAGGGCTATGTTATACTCTTTAGTCTCAAACACCTTCCTCCAGTGATTCCACCAACAATATGATCTTTCAATGTCTTATTTATTTTATCTGCTGTGCGCCACACTGATGAGAAACGCTTTGACTGAGTTAACTTCCTCTTCACTGTAAACAACTACGGTCTTCTGGGAAGTGTAGTCCTTGCAACAAAAGGTTCAAACCATAATCCTGCCTGAGCAATACACCCCGGAAGAACTACATTACCCTTAATGCAACTTGGTCGCTGAACAGCTGAGTGTTGAATGACCGCGAAGCTCTACAACTTGTAGTTTCATAAAGTGTTGGTGAAAACTGTTTATATCATCGTGGAGAAGTGGAAAACCGGTGTACAGCTGAGTGCCTTTACAGCAGCATGTCTGAATGCGTGACATTCCAGCTTGGCAAGTCTCGTTTCGACCAGGTAATTTTACATTTCAGTCAATTAAAGTTCGCCTCAGGAACCACACGTCTTCATTTGTGCACTTCAAAGACCAGGCAGCAAAGTTAAATGTGGCAGCGTTACCCGGTAAAGCTCATATTTGTGACATGAAATACGTTTAAATGCGGTGTTTGAGTGTAAAGCCCCAGTCCGCTGTTGTAGCTAGTAAACAACTAGCTACACTCGCCGTGTCAATATGTCAACATTAGTGCTGTTTACTAATAGTGTCATGTGACAAGTTTGTGACACTCACGCCCGAGAAAAGACAATAAATGCATTTATTTTAAACTAATCCAGTATTATAACTCTTGAAACTTGCTCTTTGTGGGTATTTAAGCGTCTTGGTCAACTGTAAGTTGAAAGTTCAGCAGTTGAAGTTTAATAGACTGAGTGACCTTTGAACGCATCAGGAGCAGTGGATAAAATCCCAATGGTCATCTCTCTCTCTTCAAAATGTCGGACCAGAGGCTCAGATAACCGCTCTGCTGGTGCTAACGGAGTACTTTTATGCCACAAATTTCTCAGGTCGTATTAATACAGTCAACCTTTAAAACAAAAATGGAGACCAAAATGACAGGTGTGTTGATCTATGATACAGATGCGACTAGTTAGCTTGTCAGCTAGCTTAGCTGTTGGCTAACAGATTTTCTAGCTAACATCACCGCCAACACTTCACAGTGGCTGCCAGAATGGAGTATTTTTTTAATTTAATTTATTTATTTTTACTTTTTAAATAACATTTAAGGCACTAAATAGACAGTACAGTAACAGAGTATTGATTCATATTTGATTAGGGCTGCCTAGTTTGACGTTTGATCAGCATTGAAAGTGATTGACAGCTGGCTACTGAATGAACAGCCAATAGCAACGCTCCTTTTTTTCTGAAATGATCTGTGATTGGTCAAAGTCTCCAGTCACAGGCTAGACATTAAAGCCTGAAAACAGCCATGAGGAGGTGCAGAAGACTTACAACATGCTGAAATGTTATTATGGATTTTTTGCTCAATGATGCCAAAAAAATCAGCCTACTGATGCTTTAAGTGTCTCCGTAAACTATTCAGTCAGCCATCATGCACAATACCGGCAGTTATCATTATTTTTGTTGAATACACCCATGCTTTTCCTGCTATAACATGTCAAATGTCTGCTGTGAAAAAAAGGACGATTGTCAACCCATAAATACCTTTTATTAAAGAACCTCAGATTAGCTGGAAAAGACATTGTCATAGCTTTATGGAAGTGCGATTGTAAGTTACCCCTTTGATAAAAATAATTGATAGTTGATAACTGATTGATAAATACAGTAATAAAGTAATGATAAATAGATTGCAGAAAATAAATGCTGGAGCTACATAACTCTGCCAGTTCAGCAGCGTTTGTATTGTTTGTATTGTTTTAAGTAAGACTTGTTTGCATTTTGCATTTTCTTTGGAGCTTCTTTCAAAAAAAAAAAAAAAAGAAAGCAGAGTAAATGTACGTGAATTTGGAAATTAAGAAAAATAGTCATGTTAATAATATAATAGTGCTTAGATATATTCATGGCATGGACTTTTACACCAAACAACCCATTCAGGAAGGATATGATCAGTAATAAAAGCGTTAATATCAGACCAAAAATAATGTACATGAGTGATCAATATCACTTTGAAATGTGGTATGTATGGGATGTAAGATGACAAGATTATGCCAAAATCAAGTCACAATCTGACGCGTCACAGAATACAGAGTAACATCGATGAAGCTGCCTTGGATTACAGGTAACAGAGTGCCTTCTCTTCCGCTTCTCACAAGTGACGACTGGTCAAGTTGGAGTGCCACTGGCGAATAATTGAATTTAACAGATTTAAAAACCATTCCCCCATGCTGTGTTTTTACCAACCATCCATATGTTTGAGATGTCACAAGGCGCAGCAGTGAGTCAGATACCAGATTTTCATCCAAATTAGTAGTTAGTGTAATTAAACTCAAGTTAGGGAGGGATGGTGGGTGCTCTCTCGATGCTGCGTGGTGTGTCTCTGCATATCCAAAATTATTCCTTATGCTCAGTAATGAATAGATGATTGAAAGGTATTTCTGGCACAGTCATTATAGAAATTAATTGCAAATAGTGTGAGTGTATTCAGGTCCCTAAAAGATGCAGATAGGAAACAGTTTGTCTGAGGTTTTAATGAGGATGCTCCACCTGCTGTGTTAAAACAGCTGGTGCGCTGTAATATCGCTGTTTACTAGGTGACAGCTGGAGTCTCTCTGCCTCTCTCTGCTTAAAGAAACCATAAAAATGTGATTTATTTTACCTGTATAGTAGATTGAAAGTAAGATTTTCTCAACTTTCTTATCCACATCGAAAACCTTAAACTTTAAAAGACCACAATTTGCATCTAATATCTGATGTTTGGGTGATGTTTAGAATTGTTTAGTGCTAGAATCATAATGTACATTTTAATCAACATTTTGTTTAATGAATGTGGCATCATAATGTTTGTGTAATGTTTTTTCTTCTTCTCTTAGAACACATTTTCTGGTCGGTTCAGGCACTTCCTGGATGTGATTGACCCCAGCACACTCTTCGTGACAGAGGTACACAAACGTAATGATTTATTATATGGATCTGGTCTGAGGAAAGCTAAACTGAACCATCGTTTAACAAGGACAGTTCCTATTTATCTGACAGGGGTTATGTGCTTGTCTTAATGGCACCTCACTGCTACTTTTTTAGGGAAGGGAGTGACGTTCACTAAGGCGTCCCAGGTTAGGTTAGGCAGAGAGTAATGGATCTGTAATCGACTTCCTGCTCATTTAGCACCTGCAAGGCAAAACTGTCGCTCGTGAAGTGACACCATGTTGGTTGTGAAGGGAGGAAAAGCAGCTGTTGATTGCTGATGAATGCATGATGAGCTTGGGTTTTGTTTGCACGTGTTAAGTAAGGGATAAGGTACAACAAGCTGGTCATTGTTGTGAAAGAAACCCTGACAGGGCGATGCCGCAGAGGGGTCTCTCATTGCCCTGAAGGGGTTTCTTTCACAACAATGACCTGCTAGCTGTGCGTTATCCTGCTTATTACACGGCTGCTTACTTTAGAAATCAATATTTTGACACAAAAATGGTCCGCCAGAGTCTGACATCAGAACTGCGCCCATAGCAATGGTCTGTTATAAAGAAATAACAGACCGCAGAACACTGGATTGATCAATCAGAACTGAGTATTCAACACAGCCGTGTAATAAAGTGAGGTCACAGGCAGGTAGTCAGTCTAATTTTGACATTATTATTGGGACTCTCAATCGATAAATTGCATGATTGTCTGTGATTAATCACACATGTTTTAGCTGTTCAGAATGTACCTCTGAAGGGAGATTTGCCATTGTCAGTGTATGTAAATGTTTTCAAACATTTAATACTCTTATCAACATGGGAGTGGACAATTATGCTGCTTTTTGAAAATGTATGTGTATATTTATTATTGGAAATCAATAAACAACACAAAACAATGACAAATATTGTCCACAAACCCTCAGAGGTTCTGCATTTAGCATAAAAAATATGCTCATATCATAACATGGCAAACTGCAGCCCAACAGGCAACAACAGCTGTCAGTGTGTCAGTGTGCTGACTTGACTATGACTTGATCCAAACTGACTGTGATTATCATAAAGTGGGCATGTCTGTAAAGGGGAGACTGGTGGGGACCCAGAGAACCCATTTACATTCACACATCTGGAGGTCAGAGGTCAAGGGACCCGTTTGAAAATGCTCATGCCTGTTTTCCCTTGCCAAAATTTTGTATTATTTAGCCTCCTTCATGACAAGCAATGATGACATGGTTGGTACTAATGGATTCCATCAGTTTTCTAGTTTCATATGATGTCAGTATCTTCACTCTCGCTTTTAAAAACTACAACCTAAAAATCACAAGTTGTGTTAATGCGTTCAAGAAATTAGTGGCATCAAAACAAATTTGTGATAATGAATAACACATTAACTTTGACAGCCCTATTTTTTTTTTTATTTAACTCTTGTAATTAAGTCTCTTGAGGTCAAAATCATTCAAGAGCCGGGGCCAAAATGGCTGCACAATAATGTTACATGAAAAAACACAGAGCCGATTTCCTGAAGAGAAACGAACAGAGGACAATAAGATAAGATAAGATAAGATATTCCTTTATTAGTCCCACAGTGGGGAAATTCACAATCTAATAGGCATCGAGCTTTATTGTTCTTAAAATGTCCTTGACCTTGTTTTGAAAATAATTTTAACGTGACTATTTCATTAACATACGTCGGGATTCTCTGGACCGGAGCGCTCTCTAGTCTGCTCGTCGGAACATTTCTGCAGGTCTTTGTTGTGTTTTGGTAATTTTGTTCATGGAGTCATCAGTGCTCTGGTGCTCTGGGTAATGAAGCTGTTAGCGGGCTCTTTGGTGACAGTAATAGCGGCAGTAGCTCCTGGGATGTGATGAGGTGTGGACATGTGGGGCAGCTGTGAGGGGTGGAGAGTGTGTACGCTCACACACACACACACACACACACACACACACACACACACACACACACCTTGCACCCTGCTGGCCCAGGCGTAGCCTCAACTTGCCCCTAATGATGAGACTGGAACAAGGATGGCCATGATTTTGCATGCAATCGGACACACACACACGCAACCTCATGTGCACACAGGCAAAAGTGCACACCTAACACTATCGCACACATATGCAGAGAAAGCAACATGCACACACACACAGATGGCAAGCTCATTAGAACAAATTGGGCCACATGACCTTGTATTTTGCTCAGCATTAGACAATGATCACACCACAGAAAGCTGCTCATTACCCTTTAGGAAACTCATTTGTCAACTGAAAATCAGCATGAAAGTTTGAGTAAAACACAATTATCACGCACTGAGTTGTGTGGCTTAAATAGTGGAATATAAAAAAACATGTCTAAGACTGTCCAGGGAAGACTGTCCTCGCTTAACTTTACATTTTACTGACTTTTATCTGATTTGGTCTAATCAGAAACGTCTGCAGGAGTCTGTGGAGCTGCTTTACCACTTCAGACAAGGAACTCTGCCTCCAGGTGTGACAGATGCTCAGGTAAAGACACACAAACAAAGGGTATTTTGATTGGTCCACAGAAAGGATCAAGAGCCTGGTGTTTGTGAAACATTTAGAGGTCAGAAAAGGAGGATAGAAAAACAGCCTATTATCTACAGTATAGACATTTAAATGCAATTTTTTGTTTGACATTTTACATATGTAATTAGCAAACTATATATGTAGGGCTAAACAGTAAGGATTGCCCACTTTACTTATGGTAAAACACCATGTCAGGCTAGAAAATCTAGCAACTCACTTGTCCGATTAGGCCACTGGTGAAAAATAATTAAACACGTTGTTTTTTCTGGATGATGGAAGTAGAAAATGGTGGCGGTTTAAGACAAAGTTTATGAGCTGAAGCGCATGCGAGCATTTAAATGATCCTGGAAAGAGGAGTCTAGTTGGGTGGCATTAGAGGATGTGTGTGAAACTCCATGTTAATTTACTGAAATAGAGATTAAACATGACAGTTAACTTTGTTGTTATTTAATGACCACTAATAAATGCAACAATTGCAAAGGGGTAAGTACAGCAGACTTGGGGCAAATAGATTTCTGACCCACTTGCCCAGTTACTGAACCCTGATATATGCAGAGGAGGTTACAAGTGCACTGTCTGCGTTAAATACCAGTAAATAAATAAAGGTTTATGTTTCTACATTACTTATTTGAAAGCAGACATGAACTGACCTGTAGAAATATGTGAGACTGTTTCGTGCTTATAAAGATTTTTGTTATTTGTCTCCACAGCTTTGGCAAGCTCAAAAAATAAAGCAGGTAAGACGTTTCTCCCTTTCTGTCACCTTTTTGTGTCTCACTCAGTCATTAACACACAAACTGCGATCACTGTCTTGTTATGGTTGTTATGGTGTCAGTGGCAAACAAAACTGACATCAGTCTTTACAATTACTTGTTCAACACATACTTGTTTACACGACAAACATACAGCAGAGTGAACCAAACAGGGAAACGCAACGTTAAAAGGCTTTAATGGTGAACTTATTGCACTGAAATACAGACTCCAGTGATAATAAGCAGTACGTGCCAGCTTCGCAAGACGTCTGACAGTCACTGAACTGCAGGTGCAGTTGGTCAAACCAACAGAAAATTATTTACAGTCATATTCAAACGGTCACAACAAGAGCTGACCTACAGAGTTTTTTTACAGCTGATGTTTATGAATCATCAAAATGAAACACAGTGATTTTAATTCATGTTTTTTTTAAGTGAAACGTCTAACTATGGAAAACTATGAAAACTATGAGTCCTGGACTATTTTTGGCTTCAGCTTATTCAGTATGTTCATGTAACAAGTTGCCCTTCAACTGCTTTTTCAAAATGTTTTTTTTTTTTTACATTGATTGAATTTCAAATCTCAGTGTTTCATTTCACTGAACTAGAATAAAATGCACCTTGGGTAATATGATTACAAGCTATAAAAAAAGAAGAGAGAAAAAAAAAAAATCACCCAGAGAGAAAAAAAATAAAAAAAAAAATAAAAAAATTTAAAATTGGGAGGAATAAAACAAAAAAGACCCAAAAAAAAAAAAAAAAAAAAAGGGGAAGAGAAAAAAAACAAAAAAAAAGCGGGGGGGGATATATTAGGCAGCAAGGGAACATTTTGTCCTTGAAGTAGATGTGTTAGAAGCAAAATAAAAAAAAAAAAGGGCAAGCGTGAGGATGTGAGCAACTTTGACAAGAGCCAAACTCTGATGGCGAGACGACTGGGTCAGAGCATCGCCAAAACTGTACCTCCTACTAAAAGCGGTCCAAGGATGGAGAACCGGTGAACCGGCGACAGGGTCATGGGCAGCCAAGGCTCCCTGATGCACGTGGGTAGTGAAGGCTGGCCTGTTTTGTCTGATCCAATAGTAGAGCTACTGTAGCTCAGAATGCTGAAAAAGTTAATGCTGGTTCTAATAGAAAGGTGTCAGAGCACACAGTGCATCACAGTTTGTTGCCTATGGGCTGCGTAGCTGCAGACCAGTCAGGGTGCCCACGCTGAACTAATGTTACGGCTGATCGGTGTATATTAAGGAGTCCATACATGAACTGAAGAGACAAAAAGGCACCAGTAGCTCTACCTGTTTACAACTCAGAAACGTGACAATGAAACATGATCACAAGTGGTCACTTCAGGCCTTTGAGAAACATTTTGACACCAGGTGTGAACAGTCTTAACTAGATCAACACACAACATAGATAGACCTGTATCTGGATGCAAGAGGTTTGAATGGGGCTAATGTCAGCTGCCAGCTATTAAACATGTTAGTTGGTCTTTAGTTTTATGGGTTGTGTGACTATATGGGGCTGCCACCTATCCTAATGTATTTATCAACAATTTTTGATTCATATTACATATTCATGATTCATATTTGCTGTCCCCTTTGTTGAGATAAGATATAGGCACATTTCTTTAATTTTTCCTGTCTAATTTCACTTGAAACGGTTATGTTCATTTTGCACTAAAGTTCTTAATAACATGAGAAAATATTCAGTTTTTTTTCAAGTATTTATTAATTCACATAGGAGAGATACAAAAATAGGCTTTAGCACCTGGTTATTTCATATATTGTTTATCTCATTTACAGAAAACATGCTATATTGTGATATATATCATTACTGAGATATGAAATACTGGGATACAAGAGTTTGGCCATATCACCCAGCCTTAACCTCCCATTTTCAGACATGATAATGCCCTTATATACATACACAGTTACGGTACATACCATGATGAAGATAGGCTCCCTGAGCATCAGTAAGAAGCTTGATGCCTTCCGTTCCTCTCCTGTCGGCAGATCTCATCACCATAGAAGCAGTACGGGAACAAGATTTCCATCGGTCTTATCTAATGGCAGAAAGCTGTCGGTGTCTTTGGTGCGTATGTATAAGAGGACTTACCGATACCCATAACAAAATAAAAAACGTACAAAAAGTCTCAAAAAAGTAATGTAGCTAAGATCACAAGTTTGGCAACTTTAAAGCATTATGAATAAGTGCTCTTGCCTATAATAAAAAGCAATGATATACTGTAAAGGCTTCAGCCCCTCAGACTTTCATCAGTGCTGATACAGTTTGTTTTGGGTTTTAGGTTATTAAATTCACTCCTTCGTGCACGCCCCTCAGCAATACATTTAATTCCTGCTCTGCTAAACTGAATCAGACTAAACAGAAAATGAACCAAAAGTATAAATTTTACTCTCAGACTACCTAAACAGACTATGGTTTGTAAAAGCACCCTAAGGTGATATTAATTACTTTCCAATAACTCTTAAAACTCTCCTTTGTTTTTTAACATCACAGCAAAACTTTCTTCCTAATTCATTTGAACTGAGCGAACCCAAATCATTCTGTTCTCATTATGGTCTGATTCCAGTCATTGTGCTCTTATTACAGGCCATCATCCACCCTGACACGGGGGAAAAGATCCTCATGCCCTTTCGGATGTCAGGTACAGGAGCTTGGTGTGGAAGCCTTGGGGGACGTGGGGTCTAGGGGCTTGTTATGTGGTCTAACATGGAGGCGTCTTTCACCCTGGGAACTGCCACGGCTCAACAGGGCTCTTCAGGTTGTCTTGGGCCTGAAAAAGGTCACACTCAGCTGGACACTGATTAAAACCTCTCTCCCACGGTGACGGAGAAGTTCTCGAGGTTCTCCGGAGAAGCAAACACGTTTTTTCAGTCCAGCCTCAAAGCACCTTTTTTCCAAGTGTCGTAGAGCGGGTGGGAGAGAGAAGGAATGAGGGAGGAGAAAGAGACACCAGCGATTAATATGCTGAGATCAACATATGTGAGAGGATTGGGAATAAGCTGCAGAATCCTGTTGCTCTGTGTAACCCATACAGACCTGCTAACCTAAAAGCTAACAGCTCTGAGTGTGAAATGGTGACAGTGACTCTCTTTTAACAGGTTTTATCCCATTTGGCACACCAGTGGTAAGAGTTTTTGCACACATTTCAGTAACTATGTCTATTGTACTGAACCTAAAATGTAGAAGGCTACAAAGATGTTTATCCACATGTATGAGAATACTGTATAGTCATAGCTAACATAAATGTATTGTTTTAAACCAAGACTGGCCTGCCAGTATATCATTCAGGCTGTGTTTTCTCCCTTGATAATCTATTTGAACTTTTGTAGTCGTATCGTAAAAGGTTTTTTATCTTTGCGCAGGTTGTTGGCCTCCTTCTCCCAAATCAAACATTGGTGTCAACTATCTTCTGGCAGGTAAACATCTACTTCTTGACCTGTAAAACACACACTGAATCAACAGCTCTGTAAATGTTCCTGTATTAGCTAGCCAGCCAATTTCCTGCTGCAGTCGTGACAAGATGTCAAAAAAACAGTTGTGAAAAATGCTGGACAGGAATTCGCCACAGTGGCAACGATAGCAACAAAATGAGCACTCGGACAATAGTGCCGCAATAAGAAGGGCAATGATATAATAATAGTATCCACTTTTTGACAGTGTTTTACACTTAAGATCGATATGATGAAATGTGATGGTGAATAAGAGTTTGACGCTGTCAAGCAGTGGGGGGTTTGTGGAAAAGCTGGTTTTAAATTAAAGAAACTCGGGCTGTTAAAGTTAATGCAATAATAACACACAAATTTGTTTTAGTGCCACTAATTTCTTTAACGCATTAATGCAACTTGCAATTTTGCGGTTGCAATGGGCTCAGTTTTAAAGCTAGAGTGAAAATACAGCCATCATATGAAACTTTGAAACCTTAATTTATTGGTACCAACCAATAAATACCAGCGTGATGTGATTTCAAAGGGGTCCCTTGACCTCTGACCTCCATATACGTGAATGCATTGAATACTTGACTAATCTCCCTTGAAGGTACATTTTGAACAAATAAAAACTGGGCGACTAATTTGCAATTAAGTGTAATTAATAACTATTTTAATCAATTGACAGGCCTTAAAGAAATTAATTGGACTACTGCTGATGTGTCACTGTTTAAACTACCATCTCGTTTCTACAGTTCCACTAGCATTTTCCACAACTTTTGACTGCTCCATTCGCTCAAGACGGCTTTGAGATACAGTTGAAATCTCAGGGATAAGCTAGTAAGTGAGGTCTGAGTTTAAAATATTTCATTCACATGGACCCACTGGGATATTTAGGGGGTAGCTGAGGAGCCGAGTGGTGGGCTTGTTGTGCGAGGGATGGGGAAATCAATTAGTATCTACATGTTTATTGCTGCTGTGTGAGCTTCTGCATCTGTGTATGAAGAAAAACTACAAAAAACAAACATATATCACAAATATGATTTTTCCAGGGTCAAGAACCTCCATTAGTTTAAATAATCAGACAGGGACTTAACAGTGTTGAAAATGCTAATGTCAAATGCATATTTTGACTTTTTCTCCTTGTACAGTGGTTAAACCAGAGTCACAATGCCTGTGTAAACTACTGCAACCGCAACGCCTCCAAGGTGCTGACTCAGTAAAGTGACCCAGTCCCAGACAGATACTGTATACACACAGAGCTGCATGAAATGAGTTCATAATTTAATCTCACTTACTTCTCACTTCAGCCGGCTCCAGTTTCCAAATTTGTCCAGGGATACTTCGGAGCAGTGACCAGCGCAGTCTCCATTGCTGTGAGTTCCCATAATGCCTCTGCTCTAAGTGAACAGTCCCTGTGACTCCAAATGACTAAATGCCATCACACAGCAAAGCTGAGTCACTCATCATGTCTTTTAGATCAGTGGTAGACTGATATATCAGCATAATGTTGGACTTCAGTCAACTTCAAATGGAAGTACATAAAAAGTCTGTAAAACCTGCAGTTAGTTAGTTATGATAATATGTAATAATCCAGCAAAATCAGTTTATATATACAGTTATGGTTACAGACTCTCTTTCCACCTCCCTACACTTGTGTTTTAATGCCTAAAAAGAGACAAACAATATACAAAGTTAAAGATGAATTTCAGTGATGGCATTATTACTATTATTATTAAAAATAATTTTCTGTAGATATATATTGATAATGTTGTCATCGTGAATTGTTTTGGCCATGATGATCTGCAGACCTGTTTGTCATATATGCCAAAAGTTCTCCCAGTCGCCTCGCTAACCCAATAAAAATGTACTTAACCTGGGCTTCAGTGCAGAGTTTAAACTGTTGTGTGTCAACTGTTGTTTCAGATGCTTTTCCAAACTGACAGGAATGAATTTTTAGATGAAACGCAAAATATATTCAATTGTTTTGACAGGAAAATGGCCAAATTCAAGCACAAACCTTCGAATACCAGCCATCACAATACCCTTATCAGCTGAACCTTTTTTTTTCTTACCTTTATGTCATCAAAGACTCAAATGTCAAAAGAGTGTAACACACGTTCACACACCTGCCTGACACAGCCCTTAGTGTGGACACGGGGCTCAAACCGAGCCAATTACTGGTCCCGCTGGGCGCTCATCCGGCTGCTGCCCTCAGGCTCGACAACGTCAACAAGCACAGAAAAAAATCGCGGGGTGTCTGGGGGGTGTAACGGCGGGCGGGGAGGGGGGTGGGAGCTCTCCAATTAAACGTCCACTCTGGTGACGACCCCCCGCCGGGCTGGGGAGAGCCGGAGGCTGAAGTGGCGTGGTGGCGGTGTGTTATCTGAGAGCACATAGCCGTTTGACCGCAACCCTCTAGTTTGTTAAAATACAGTACGGTATTTAATTGTTTATTTTTGTCACAAATCATACCATTTCTGACATAACATTGATTGTTTTTTATTTCTGTGCTGAAAAACTATTTATTCAAATATTGATTCCAGATATTCAGTGTGTGTATCATTTGCTTTTTAAAACAGAGTCAGTGGCCGATGTATCATGTGCGTCTGGTTTTCCTTCAGGTGGGGTTGAACGTGTTAATCCAGAGAGCCAGCCGTTTCAGCCCAACCACCAGGCTTTTGGTGCAGAGGTTCATCCCTTTCCCAGCAGTGGGTGAGTTCAAAGAGCTCAGTGAAACACTTCATGGGACGGACAGGGATTAAGCCCGGCTCTCTACTGAAACGGCCTTAAAAAACTAAATTGGTAGACTATGTTTGAGCTCAGAATGTAGATTTGTTTAAGTCCCGAAATAACTGACCTGAGTTAGATGACTAAAGTTCTCTAAACTTAAAATTAACCCCCATGGTGGCAGGTTTAAGCTGTCTGTAAATACATTCATTTGTTTTTTCAATTATTTTGATTTTTTTTACCCATGTGCAAAGGAATGATATAGAGATCCTTTCACAGCTGAAGCATTAGCATGCTAAAGTTATTGTTAGCCTATGCTTATATTTAGCATGCAGCTATAGTCAGAATGTGACTCGACCCAGACCGGATTTTTAGGTATGTTTGACTTAGCATGATAACATTAGCAATGCATTTCAAACTTACAGTCTCTGTGTTAACATGCAGTGTCTTAATATGCAGTTAGTTTTCAAGCATGAAGAAATTTAGCTTGTAAAATATGTTAATATGCTGATATTAGCGTTTTAACAAGTTTATGGTTAGCATGATATCACACAAAGATCTTTTTAAGTAATCTTAAATTAGGATCCATATCGGACTTCTCTTTGCAACCCGAGGAGTCGCCCCCTGCTGGCTGTAAGAAAGAATGAAAGTTTATGTTACTTCCACAGTAGCTTCACCTTTCAGACCTGGTATTTGCTGGGCTTTCAGTCGCGTCTTACAGCCTCCAGTGATGAATGAAATCTTAAAAGCCCTGGATAAAAGCAAGTTAGTGGCCCTTGAGTTAAGATGGTCTCCAAGGTCTTATGAACCTTTATTATGTTGTGTTTGCTTGTTAGCATGCTGACAATTACCCCGTTAGTGGAACATGCTAATGTTTAGCTTGCTGTGTATCAATGCTGGGAATTAACTTTTAGTCCACTTTCCACTGTGGCTGGTGGACTCCAAAATCTAGCAGCCACTCAATAGATTACCATTGCGTTTTTTTTTTTTTTTTTTGGCTGGTGAGTGAAGTAAATCTAGCAGCCACCTGCATATTTTACCATAATTTGGCTGGTGGCTGTTGCTAACTTTCAATCTTGCTTTGTATGTAGTAATCTGAAACTATGGCTGACAAAAATAATGTGAAGTGACCTATTGGTGGGGCTAGATAAGAAGTCTGGGTATCACCAACGTTTTTAGGGATTATTCTCTGGATACCATCAATATCAATCCCAAATGTTATGGGTCCAAAGTGTTATACATGTAAATTAACAAGTAGCCTTAAACAAATATTGATGGATTTTTTTCCTCCATGTTTTTCTTACTGCTAGTTCTAGTTTCACGATATACAAAAATAAATAAAATACTGCTAAAAAAATAACAGACCTAATATTCATCTTCAGACACAGAATGAACTCATTTTGATTAGTATACCTTTAAAACTGTTGTGTGATCCTCATGAATGGCTGACAGTAGAGCCAAACGCAGCTAGCGATTTGTTTCACTGTGTTCCTCGCCGTCCGTTCTCCTCTCTGTGGGGTTACAGGCGTGTTGTGAGCTCGCTTTGTCAGACGTGTGGAGCCACAGAGCTGATTTTCATGCCACTCTCCCACAAACACACACCCAGGGGTATAGACCCATGTCCCAGAATGCTGCTGGCTCATAATTAAATTGTTTGCCCCCCCTTTTTCTTACCATGGCGGCTCTTTAATTAAATCAACAGGTTTCTACAGCGCAGCCTTTGCCTGGTAATTGGTTGCTTGTTAGAACTCTGCTGCCGCAAACAAATTGGATAATTACCCCTAAAGTGGCGTCTATGTCAAGGCCTCATTTACCTGATTTATGTTTGTTCATTGTTGTTGCTGTTGTTGTTTTGGTAGGGCCACATATAAGGTAATTAAAATGGCTAATTGAAGCGAGCGAAAGTAAAGTGCTGTTTGAATTTTCACCTGCTTCATTTTGTTTGCTTACTTAAGGCTAGATTTATTTGTAATAACCTAATCAAGCGGCGGCCTGTCATTCAATTAGATTATGAAGACCTTACCTGGAGGGAACAGACATGCCTTGGAAATTTATGTGGATAATTAATTTGTTGTCTTTTGCAGATGTTTATCATTATTTAATTATTAATAATTATCAAGTAATTATGTGAAAATTTCTTTAATGCATTTCCAGTTTACCACATGTTATTAGATGACAATTAGAATGTACATAAATATAATTATTTCAAATAATTACAAATTACGGCCACATATTTAAGCACTGAGCTGACAGACATTGCAATAATTAATTCAATTTTATAATTACTTCCTTAATTTATTTACAATTTTTTTTTTTTTTGAAAATTGGTTTGCTGTATTTTTTTGTTATTCCTTTTCAAAATCCCACTATCTGTCCCTTTATTAATTGGTCTGGATAAAAAGAAAAAAAAATCCCTTGTAGGTAAAATGAGCTATTTGCTCAGTCAATTGAATTCCCCTCACAAAGCGACCTGCGAGCCCTGCAGCTCTTACTAAAGATAACTCTGAACGCTGTTGTCTTAAATTAAAAAGGCTCGCGGCACCACCACTAAACTCTCTAAAATGAGTTTTTCTTATTCCTATTAGAGTCAAGGAGAAAGGTCCATCTATATTAACATACATTTGTGTTCATTTTGGCTTTCGTGAATAAATCACAGGGGAACGACACTGCTGTTTGTCGACCCATCAGTCACCTTGGTTACGGTGTTTGTTGCTGATCTGACTGACTTGAGGCACACACACACACACACACACACACACACACACACACACACACACACACACACACATTATTGTCATTTTGGATTATGACACAAATGTTACAGTGATGTACCACATTTGGGCTTTTCAGTAAGTAAAGCCAGCAGGGGTTCAGTGTATTTCAATAGGATACTCAATGACACCTAAAAGTGTAAAATGATATTTTCATCGCAGTGATAATTCATTTAAACATTTTGATATTATTAATCATATTGTGTTTCTTGAATATTGCTTCCTCCTGATCCAGGTATACAGTGTATCTCAAACACTACTCCACAGCCAGACCAGTGGTTCTGTGAGTCTGGACTTGTGCACGGCGGTGCTTTGAGCTAATGCCAACATCATAGGGCTGCACAATTTAATCAGATATTTTATTTTGGCTTCCCACAATTAAATGGACATGATCAAATGCGGACTGCGCTGTATATTGGAGTCACAGAGGATTTTTCAGATATTTAAATTACTGGATTAGCTAAAAACATCATATCACACTTCATTCTCATCAATTGAATTACCAGGAAGTTTATGTTTCCACTTTATTTGACGTATTCTGTGAGCTGACAGTGCTAACCACCATGCAGTAGTTAATAGTGTCAGCTCACAGCAATAGGGTTGCAGGTTCAAATCTGGCTTTCTGTGTGGAGTTTGCATGTTCTCCCCGACTCCAAATTGCCTATAGGTGTGAATGGGAGCATGAATGGTCTGTTTTCTATGGATTCACGATCTGTCCAGGGTACCTCACCTTCGCACATGGCATTCAGTAACAAGAAAGTGATGAATCAATATTTATCAAAATAATCATGATTATCATTTTAGCCATTATTGTACAGCCCGATAGTATCATCATGCTAACATACTCACAGTGACAATAATAAAATGCTGCTGTTTTATGGTGTGATTTGCCATCTTAGCTACAATGCTAATGTTGCTACTAGCAGACTATGAGTAGGATCGCAAAGACAGTTTTTCTGCGCTGATGTGAGTACACCGCATTTCACACCAAAATACAAGCAATTGGCTTTGTGCTGGTTGATATGAATGATCCTCCCACCTGTTTGTGTCAAAGCCAATTTCAAGGTCAGGAAAATACCGACAATCATTACATCACCACAAAAATAGGGACTGTAATGTTTACCGAGTTCACCAGTGTGTTAGCATGCTAATTATTATTAAACCCATTTGTTTTGCAGGTATTTGGTCATAAACCAACGTATTGGGCAAGTCTAAATTTTGACCTGAAGATAGCACAAGATGAAAAATTAAGATAAGATAAGATAAGATATTCCTTTATTAGTCCCACAGTGGAGAAATTTACACATTACACAAATTTACAAACATTATTGAATTTCCTGAGGGAAACGTGAATGTGTGCAGCACATTTTAGAAAATATTTTGTCCTACTTTGTGATGACAACTTCTTTAAGCTGTCAAACCCATTCTCCTGTGGTTACAGAATCACTTTTTATTCAACTCAAAATATTGCCAGTACATTTGTCGTGATCTTTGAGTAATTATTTCATTAACATTTGGGGGGAAAACTACTTTTGCATCCTCCTGCCTGATCTTAACTCTCAGCCCTCTGTGAAAAAGACAGTTTGCTCATTTGTGAACTAATAAAATATGTCAAGTTCCTGGAGGTGAGACACTTGACTTTCATTTTTAAAAACACTCTCGCTTCCCCACAGCGAGTGCAAATGTCTGCAACGTGGTGCTCATGAGACACTCTGAGCTGGCGGAGGGCATCAGCGTGCTCGACGACAACGGCAACACAGTGGGAACGTCAAAAGTGGCTGCGAGGCATGTATGTTACTTTTAATCTCATGCCAATTCTTCAGGTTGTTAATGAATGCTGTAATGTTTGTGAATGCAATATAGTGCTAACTGTGAATGACGAGGTATTGAGTTTACCTCTCGATATGGACATATTTGAAATGGTTGATTTTTTTTTTCTGTCTTGCTCTTTTTTAATTATATGTGTTTTTATTTTTGTGACAGGCACTTTTAGAAACAGCTCTGACCAGAGTGGTCCTGCCCATGCCAATTCTGATCCTCCCTCCCATCATCATGGCTGCACTGGAAAAGTAAGAGACGCCATTTTTTTATCTGTCATGAACTGGTCAGTTCTCTCAAACTTAATGAGCTATACTGTAGATATTGGTAGTAGGTGATAGGAGGCAACCATCATTTTTAAGTTTACATTTTAATTACCTTTTCATTTGTAAAAACTCAGCCATTCTTCACTCTCATATGCAGTAGATGATGTAAAATAGAGACACAACAGAAAAATGTCCTAAAAGCAGAGCAGCAGGCAACACAGTCAGACAGTTGTCTTCATTAATCTGTTTTTTTCTCTGGATTATCTGATGATTGAGTTTCTGTAGGTGGCGCCTTTTTCTTTGTCCATTCAGCCATTGTGACTTCTGCATCATTCAAATACTGATGTTGCTGCTGTTGCACACATTACATGCATCAGTTATTGTGAGGATAAAGAGACCACGGCTCTGTAGAGAGGAGCATTTTCTTAATTAAAAATGTTAATTAATACTGTAATGAAAGTGTTCTGGTATAATACAAGTTAGATTAATTAAACATTCAAATGGCCCCTAATTAAATGATAATTCAGAAATTAATAATAAAGTTGTGAGAAACTTGAATATTTCAGATTCCTTCATGCGCAGAACTATTACAATCAGTGAACCTTTTCCAGCACTGAGATTCAGCATTGTGTGATATGACTGTAATGATGTCTTAATGATGCAATGTGTTTATACGGACGTCGTGTGATCGATGGCCCGACTGCGCCCGCGGCGTGCCGAGGAATGCGGCCATCTCGGTAAATCCTTGACAGCACTTGTCCCGACCGCTGCGAGCAGACGGTCTCGGGCAGCTCGGCCGGCTACACAGGTGTGTTTGGGATTCCTGGCATCTGCATGGCTGAACGGGAAGAGAAAGGCAGAGAGGGAGTGTATGTGAGAGTGGGCAGGGGGGCTGTGAGCTGGGTCTGTGGTTGCAGGTGAGTAGCGCTCAGCTATCCTCCATGTCAGCTCGCCTTCACTGGCTCTCAATGGAGCGAGAACAAGGGGACAGAGACGGGTCCGTGCACGGCCCCTCCATGATGGATTACACTGCTGAGAGCAGCTGTAGGCCAGTGACAGCAGCTTCTCTCCCTCATGTGAGAGGCTACAGACCCAAACATGCATTCAAAACTATTTGATTTTGTGAGTCTTAAGCTACATGTAGGTCCACCTTCACTGTGAATCTCTATTTCAGCCTGAATTATCAGCTAACCAGATTTGGAGCTTATACTGTGAAGAGTGAAAGAAGCAGTATCTCAGTTCAGTTCATGTTTCGTTCTCTGTCTTTCAATTATATGAAAATAGAGGTGGGCACTATAGATACAACAAATAATGTTATATAATAGATTTTCTGAAAATTTGATAGAGAAACTGTTTGAAGGTAAAACAACAACATAGGCCAGTGTGTTCTGGCCAGTAAAGCAAATGAAACACTCGGCACATTAAGGCGCTTCATCATTTTAATACAAAAATATTAATAAAAATGAAACCTCACTGATTTGCATGTTGGATGCATTTTCTACCTCTTCAAACATCACTCATGCCAATTTACATCAATTTCAAGTGTGACAGGAAGAGCACACTAGCAATACACAAGCATTTCAAAACAAAAGCGATTTTACTGTGTTTTTTTTTTTAGCTTTAAAAGTAAAATGTGGTTTGTCTGAGAGCTCCTGGACCGGGCAGAACCATCATGAGAGCCAGGTCTGCTTTTGGGCGTGGGTTCGCTGCTAGGCGTTGCCCAGTCTGGGTGTTTTCAGTGTTAGTGTCTGAGAACTTTAACCCTTTCCCAGTGTGTTTTCAGATGTCAAACCCAAGGCTTCAAAACGATAGTCCACAAACCAATAGGTGATGTGACAGTGACTACGTCCACTTCTTATATACGTAGAGTAGCATGAAACCTTATAAAATGGAAATGTGTAATGCCATCGACCTTGTGCACAACATACAGAGAAAGAAAAGCTTTAATGTTACCTACGCACACATGGGACATGTGCTGAACTCTTGAACTGTTAACTGCTGAAAAACAACTAGAAGATCTGTACCGAACTTGAACAAAAGCTTCTTCCGCTGCTGACACAGAAACGCCTGTGGCTTGTATTTAATTCTGTTGCATTTTCGTGTTCATCATCACCCCCGCCTCCTCATGAGGTGTTTGTTTGGTGTTGAAATTAGAAACTTGTTTAACAGTTATTAGTTCATGTTCACATATGTTTGTATGCACAGTGCAGCAGCCTCTGAAAGAAAATAACTGAAAAAAGGTACAAAATAATGCTCAGAAAACACTGTGTTCGATGACTGCTTTATCTCCATCATTTATTTGTGGCTTTCATGCAAGCTCACAATTTGCAACTATGCGTATATGTATGTGTATTTGATTAGGAAAATACATATCTGCAAGCAGACCGTACTACGACTGCTCCTGCTTTTTGACCTTATAAATGTAGTGTTTTATTATCGTCATTCAGTGGTGAAGTGTTGAATCTGTGTTTGACACAACACAAGTCAGCAGGGATTTTCTGTTAATTGGTTTTCTCGTGGCGACAGGGAGGCTCAGTCACGGCGTCAAGAGGTCCACGTAAACAGTAAAACCTGGGTAAGACCTCAACCAGAATGTGGCCACTAGCCATGTTATTCAGTGCACGTGAACGCAGCCTGTACTGCGTGAAATTGTTTCTGGATAATATCAAGTTTTTTTACCTGATTTGAAGGTTTTCAAACTTGCGTCCAGACCTTCCCTCATCATCACAACTTTTCTCCCATTGACTTTTCTCTTTGTAACCCACTTAGAAGGGTGTGTGTGTGTGTGTGTGTGTGTGTGTGTGTGTGTGTGTGTGTGTGTGTGTGTGTGTGTGTGTGTGTGTGTGTGTGTGTAGCCTAATTAAACCATGGAAGCCATATGTGTTAATGAGCTCCCTCATTAGGCAGTAGCTCTCCTCGTTAGGTGGAGAGGCGTCGCTGGTGGAGGAGAGATGGAGCGCCTCTTTCTCAAGCTCCTGCTGAGTCCACTGTCCCGCTCACTGAAGAGGGGATTAAACTACGGAGGCCAGCGAGGAGGGAGGAGAAATATGGGCAGAGACCAGAAAATATATTTCCGGAGATCGGCCTTTAAAATGGCCTTAAAAAGTCTGTTTTGTTTGGATGGAGAAAATGCAGCTTTTGTAACTGATGGTTTTTGAGGCAGTTACAGTAGATTTGTAAGGGATTATTTAAGTTAATACAACAAACAAACAACTGTGTTGAATTCTAAACAAATGACAGTTAAAGCAAAGTTTGAACTGTAAGTAGTTTTAAATAGTTAATAAACCTTTACAGCTGATTCAACTATTGATTGTTGAGTCAAACTTTGCCTGAACAGGAAAATATCTTTTTTCTTTAAAGAGAGTTTGTTACAACAGTATAATGGTACGTTTCAGTAAAGTTTGTAGTTTCCTGTTGGCTCTTTGATCAGATACCATTGAATCTATAACTGAACAGCAAACTTGTTTGTTTTTCAAGTCTCATAAATTCATTTCTAATGAAATTTAAAACAGTGAAATGATGATTAATCAACAACTATTTTGCTAATCGATTAATCGGTTTGAGTACTTTTTTATCTAAAAAAAAAAAAAAAAGATTTGAAAAGAGAAGAAAAATTTTTTGATTCCAGCTTCGTAAACGTGAATATCTTCTGATTTCTTTACTCCTCTATGACAGTAACTTGAATATTTTCAAGTTGTGGACATTTGAGGACGTTATCTTGGGCTTTAGGAAACACTGATTGATATTTTTCACTATTTTATAATCTATTTTATAGACCAAACAACTAATCGATTGAGGAAATAAATCAACAGATGAAAATAAAGGTTACTTTCAGCCCTAAAAACGTTGATCTTCTGATCGTTGGGAAATGTACCAAACTTCATAATGGAGCACCGATGAGCCATCTTTCTGACCGTGGGCTGATAAACTAGTGATATAAAGATATTACGGGTTGTGTCTGACATGCAGGATGTCGTGTTGCTGTGACATGAAGTCAGTTAAATCTCAACTTTGATTCAGACATTGAAGGTTGATAATTTCTCTTTTTGGCTTAAATGAAGAGGGCATCATTTTCTTCAAATGTTCACTTCCTGCTCAGGATGTTTTCTGCCAGTAAGTGATCATAACCTGATGTCTGAAATTGGTTTTGACAAATAAGATAAGATAAGATAAGATATTCCTTTATTAGTACCACAGTGGGGAAATTCACACATTACAGCAGCAAGTGGATAGTGCAATAAAAGACAAGAAGCATAGATTTAAAAACAGTATTAATACAAATAAAATAAATTAGTATATACATAATAGAAAAGTAAAGCCAGAAATGTGTCCATCATATCAATAAATAATTGTCCAGTTACTAAATCTTTTAAATAGGATGAATCACCAGGGTTTCTAAAAACATTTGCTTTAACTCCTGCTGTTTGAAAATATTTGTTGTACCCGCATAATAAAATCCAGTGTTGGATGCTGATACTGCTTTCTCTGGGACGACAGTAGCTCAGTCTGTTCATGTCCCACATGGACCAAGTACTGAGTGTGAACGGAACTGGTGGCTGGCTGCCAGTTTGCCTCCTGGGCACTGCTGAGGTGCCCTTGAGCAAGGCACTAAACCCCCAACTGTTCGGGGCACTTGTGAGGGGCAGCACCCCATGTAATGTATTGGTTGGTGAAGGTGCATCACCAGTGCCACCTCCACAGCGCCTTTCTGTGAGGTGAATAACGCGATGTTATGTTTGTCCTCTGTGTCCCACCAGGCTTCCTGTCCTGCAGAGACGGCGGAGGCTCGTCCTGCCCGTCCACAGTCTGGTGTGTCTCGCCGCCTTCGGCCTGGCTCTGCCTCTCGCCATCAGTCTCTTCCCACAGATGTCCCAGGTACGTCAATCCCCCCAAAGAAGCCTCCTCTCTCTACAAAGGACTATGTCTGTTTTTTTTATAATTTATTTTGTCAATCAAACCAAGTGGCGACACTCTTATGGCAAAGCTTTCTGTTGCTGAAGCTTTTTTGAGTGTTCGATGTGCTGTACAGTTCATGTGTACCTAGCCAAAGCTAATTTCCAACAGCGGTCCCTTGATGGGCATTGAAGTAACCATTAAAATTTCATGTTACAATCACCAACCCTACCTTTATTTTTGGACAAGCATGATGTAAACAGTAAACTTGACTGGTTGGCAGAGCCGGTAGTTCTAGCTGTCTTTATGTCTTCACCACCTTGCTGTATTCAATATCTGCTTCACTCACGTCTGCCATGACTGTGGCCGGAGTCTCCTGACCTCTTTAATGCTCCCCATTGAGCTTTACAGAGGCCCTCTCCTAATGAGGCGTAGCCCTCTGAGACTTAACCTGCTCTGTTGTGATCTGAGTCTCCATTCATCCAGGCTGAGGTCTAACTTTAGCCTTATTGCCTCAGTATGTGTCACTCTACTCATTAAACGGCTACGCCGTGGTTTTGTTTTTCACTCCATCTCTCTCTTTGTCTTCCTTTTGCCAAATGACTTGCTGACACAAGCCAACCAGCCCTGGCTTTAAAATGTTTAAGATTTAATTACCACTGGAAATAGCTCAGACAGCCATATGGCAAAAAAACTTCAGACATATGTGTCGCCAACAGTCCTGTGAAAAGCTGCCTCCCGTTCGACGGAGGGGCCTGTTTTTCTCTCACACTCCTTTTTTTGCACTTTGGCAAAGATAGCAGGTGAAGAAAAAAAAAAAAAGAAATCCCTAAAAAGCAACATGAATGCCCTGCTCCCCTGGACCCCCTGCCTACTCAATTTGTCCCACTTCCCCATTTCACACCTACCAAGATGTCTGATTAGGATTCTGCCTCCAACTCCAACAGCCATCTGTCTCTGGTTCAAATATTAGGAGATGAAAACCTCAAATTAGACTTTCATCTGCCAAATTGGCTGTTTTTGCACATTAGCAGTAAATACAGAACATTTAAAGCCTTTAAGAATTATTTAGTTAGAAACTGTTTCAAATGTTTAAGTAGCAGCTCATGCAGATGGTTGTGATTCATCTACAGCAGTCACATACAGTATGTTAACATTTCATATCGGACATATTGTGGCACGTATTTGTATTTGCACTAATTGACCTTTTTGTTCTGCTTTGTTTCCCACAGATCAGCGTGAGTCAGCTGGAGCCTGAGATCGCCATGGCAACAGACTGTAAGATTGTGACATACAATAAAGGCCTGTGAGTGATCTCTCAGGCCCGACACATGAAGCTGCCAGAGACTGAATCATGCTAAACATGGCTGCGTTAGCCAGTGAGAAGTTCGTATACGTTTACAGAGAAAGGCAGTTGATACTGAGAATATTTGCTTTTTACACCATAACAGTGAGCAGTAACACATAATGACATACTGTGATGTAGGAAAATATCATATTAACACCTCAAAGTATTATCACTGTGATGACATGGAGACTTACCAATGAAATAAGACCAAATAATTGTCTGCTGCTTCTAGCTAATGTGCTGGCTTTTCACCCTGGTTAGCTAAATTAGCTTATTCATAAGCTTTCTTTCTTTCTTTTTCACAAACAACAGGCAATTAACTAGACATTCATTGTAAGAAACATAAGGGGAAAATATGTGGGTTAAGGGAAAATTCAGCACCTTTTTATTGTGGATGTCCAATCAATTTTGATGGTAAATTTACTCAATTGAAGTAATAAATTTCTCAGTGCATGTTGCACTGAACAAGAAAGCTGATTTCTCCCGCTCGCAGAGCCGTGCCTATAATGCCGACATGAGTGTCACGATGTGCCGGTATTTCCAGTAACTATGATATTTAAAAGTGCAACGATACACTACGATAATACCGTGTAAATAATCCGTCATTATCATCCTTCATAAATCTGCGTCGCTCATTTTCTCTTTCTCTTGTTTCTCTCCTCCTCTCTCCAATTTTTTTTTGGTAAACCAACTCCCCAGTACTAATACTGTAATAGCCCTTATTTAAATCATTAGGTCCTAAAAGTTGTAAAACGCTTTAATAGCTGAATCCAGAGTTATTTCCTTCCTCTGTTTATGTCTATGGCGACCCAGACTGTGACGACAGCAGAAGCCGTGACGTTGGGACGTCGCGACCGAGTCGTGACCGAACTGTGCATGTCAGATATACACAGTAGGGCACAATAAGACCCAGAGGATCGGGGTACTTTTGATGAATGAATGAACAGGGCCCCATCTCCAACACTGTATCCAGCTCTCTTTATACATCTATGCTGCAAACATCCACATAACAGTTGCCAAATTTTCCCTTTAAGGCTCTCTCTCAATGATTGCAGTTGGTCTGGACTGTTTATGTAAATACTGTGAATGAAATCGGGATGAATTTATTTTTATGATTTTTTTTTCTTGTTTATAATTTAATGAAGGGGTTCCCAACTCTCTCTTGCAACCAACCTAAAACCCACCGTCACAGGTTGCATGTCTACAAGCTGTTAGCTGCTCAACCAAAGCGTTGTTTTCTCATAACAGTTGTTTTAAAACTACAGTATTAGATTCGAGAAAAGTCCGATTAATCTTGCGACCCCTTGTGGGGGTCCTGACCACCTGGTTAGGAACCACGGATTTAATGGATGTAGAAGTTCAGGAAACATAACACTATGTTTTGTATTTAAAACGTCATTATGAAGTAAATTCCAAAATTTGTTTTGCCTCCTTTAAATGTAACCAGTCACTGTAGTTAAAAAGTTGGTTTTAGTTTGATGCCACCTCAAAGGAGTCATCATCCACCTCTGTGGCAGGTCGTTTACTCTTTTCTTTAAATGACATTTGTTCTGATCAAACAAATTAAAGTCTTAACCTGAAATGAGATTTTTATTCTGTAAATGTTTCCTGAAAGCCCTGTTGTTAAAATGCTGTTTTGTGTATGTATTTGCACTTCATTTACATAAACTTCCCGTCTTCAAGTATTATCTTTTTTCATGATCTGCTGGATTAGTGTGTTTGTGAGAGAACGCAGCGCGGTGATCCGACAAGAAGCCACATGCAGGATCAGTGGAGGATGCTGGGTGTAAGCTGACACATAACCCGGGTGAGACAAATAAAAACAAAACCCCCAATTTATCAGATATTAGGATCACATTTGGTTCTGCTTGACGAATTTCACTCTGTAATGCTGAGAGATTTATGGAAATGTAACCTGATGGTGTTTTCCTCTGACTATATTTCAACAATTTAGCTTAAAACTTTGAATGATATTGTTAATTCATACCAACAAATACCAATTTTGTTAAGATGTTTTCTGCATTTTTAAATTTATGTATGTCTCGTTTGTATTTTCCATCATCAATTTTGAACAAAATTTCTCAGACACTCATTTAATTTTTAAAATTATATTTAACTTTATATGTAACGTGGCTCATCTCTAGCAGTTTTAGGTTTTAATTGCAGGTGCCAAATGTGTATTCAAATAACACAAATGAGGTAATTTAAGTCATTTCAGTCACAGTCCTTCATGAACAGAATGCAACTGTTTTGTCAGTCATTTTGAACATTATTTAAAGCCTTTCTTTTTCAGTAATGAGGCTGTAATTTGTAATTCAGTGTGCTGCTCGACTGAAACTGATGCAATGTGACAACTGTGACCACGCTGCATGATTTATCACTCAACGTGCAATTTTATAGCCAACAATAAAATGTGTAATTTGTAGTGTTAGCTGTGAAAATAAGAGGCTTCTTTCATCCCGCAGAAGAAAGGTAATCAAACAACGGTGATCAAACCAGTCGTTGTGTTTCAGCTCAGCTCTCCAACACCTCTGCAGCAGCAGCAGGGATGTGGCGCCTCCTTCCTCCACCTCGCAGCACTCTGGAGAGACGCTTGTTTTTCATGGAGGATTCCTGTTCTCGCCCTGAACTCTCATCTCTGCTGACTCAGGTGACAGGAGACGCAGCGTTTAGGGAGACGGGCGCCATTTTGCCCTTAATTGTTTTCCTAACAGACAAATGAGAGGTGCAGCTCTCGTTAATCGTGCTGACCTTTTACCTAACCGGGATGTGATTGGCCTTAACCACTGTACTGGTTAAAATACACCTTTTGATGGTGTGTATTTGGACAATAAGGAATCCTTTTGCATGTATTTGCACCTGCAGTGAGTATAGGATATCCTGGAAACTCAAAACAAGGCCCCTTTTGCAACTGCAGCTGTTTGTAAAAAGGTGAGACTACAGCTGTGTATTTTACCTTCCCCCTCCCCGCCGCCGTTCCTTAGTGTCTCTCAGTTTCTTAGCTTACAAAACATCATCAGGGTCAGACGTCAGGGCTCATCTCTAAAGCCTCGGGGTCATTAGGACGAGATTCCTTCCGTTTCTTTTGACAAGTGATTACTGAGGTGCTTTGGGTGAAAGAGCTGCCGCACAATAGTAACTACTTTCCCCCCTTTTTTGTTCACCGTCTGGATGTGAATTATTTCTGTGTTCCCCTTCTGCAGGAATTCAGAGGAAATGCCGGCTGATAGGTAACACACCTGACACCTGTGTAACTGTCCTGCAACATTCCTGACACCTCAGTCTCCATCAGTGGGTCCCAAACTAAGAGAAACATATTTACACTGTTCATTTGTATCCTCTTTCTCCTTTAACTTTCACTTTCTGGGTGTTAGGGTATTTTTAGCTCTAGTTTAAAGAGGATATATTGTTCTTATTTTCAAATTCAGACTTGTAGTTTGGGTTTCTACTAGAACATGTTTACATGCTTTAGTTTTCAGAAAACACTTCATATTTCTCATACCAGCTGAGCTGCAGCTCCTTTTTTCATCCCGTCTGAAACGCTTTGTTTGAGCTCCTCTGATTGGTCAGCTGGCCCTCTGTCGTGATTGGTCGACTGAACCAAACTCTTCAGGCTCCTCTCAAAAGACCCTGACACACCAAGCCGACGATTGATCATCGGAGAGTTCGTCTGTTGGCCTAGTTTTTTCCATGTCCCGCACCATCGGCTCTAATCTGCCTTTGTCAGAGTTTTTTCAGCTGATTCAACGTTGAATGGGCGGCGCTGCCCATCGGTGAAAGAAATCCCTCTGATTTGCGGTTCAGCTTGAACAAAATCAGTGCACAAGAAGAGAAACGGAAGTGAGGAAAGTAAACCAATGAGTAAAGTCAAGAGATAAAACTCTGAAGTCTCTTCTCATTTTTCATCTTCATCTCGTCTGATTGCTCCAGTATGTGACAACGGTCAACAAACACTGCTTTGTTTCTATACGCATCTCAACAACGGCTTGTATATCAGCCACCATCAGTCTTCCAGTTTCCCTTTTTAAATGAATACAGACTACAGTGGAGTCTGTATTCATCATCATCATGGAGAGTTATTTCATCTCACACAGGAGCAGAACGAACATGGTAGTTGACCGTCAGCTGTAGTCTTTGCAGCGTTTTGGCGTGCAACGTTTTTGGCCATGACGAAGGTGACGTGAGGCAACCAAACGGGCGGCCTTCGTCGCCGCTAGTTGTCGGTTTGATGTGCCTCCAGCTTTTTCCAGTTTTACCAGCTTTGTTTGAGGGTGTGCCAAATGAGCCGTTATGCAAATGTGTTACTTGGTGACATCACCATGTAATGAAAGGCAGGACTGCAAGTGAGGTGTTTCAGGCAGACCTTTAACATGCACAAAGAAACGACTTGACACACTAAAGGAAAAGAGGAAAAACACAAAAGCATAATATGTCCTCTTTAAATCATAAAACAGCCTGAACCTGAAAGATCCTTCTTTGGTTGAACTGATCACCACTTCCTGTGCCACGGTGGCCTGAGCGTCTGCACGTTTTCATTACAATCAAACACTGCAGCAGTGTGTTTCACACTAATTTGCACAACCACCTTCAGCTGCAGAGGAAGCAACTAATGAGTGAAACCTGCAGCTGTAACGGCTGGTTAGGATGAAATCCTGCAGCCTGGCTGACATGATGTACAAAGTGAGACCTGAATTACACAAAAGCAGTACCTTTCTCATGAGAGAAATACTTTTTTTATTTCTAAAACATCTTTTTGTACTTACATGTTCTGCTTGAAAAGTATGTTCTTATATTTGTTTTATACTACGCTTAATGAAATCTGCATGACATTCAACAAATGGAGAGGTCATCTATCACCTCACACTGACAAATGTGGCACGGCAGAAGAAGCACAAAGCGGGGAACTCGCTTTTTATTGTGTGGCACAACTCGCCCCTAACTCCGAGGTCTGAGCAGTATCTCGTCTGTCCCAGAGTCATGCACAGCTGGCCATGAATCGCCTCTCTGCAGAATCTTCACTGTTAGCATAGCAGAGCGCTGGAACGGGCGTCAAGTCCTCAGAAGAAATAAAATCATGCTGCAAAATTTGGATCTTCTTTGACACATTCATTCATTTCCTGCTTTGTTCTTCTGGCCTGTTCTCCGAGTCACTGGGTGGATTAAAAGTGTGCGACAACATGAGGAGAATTTTAAATTAGCATGGTACACAGGTGGCAGCGTGGATGGGGTGAGCAATGAGGTGTTAATGACCTAAGTAGGTGGTAAAAACAGCTTTAATGAAACAAATAGCCTCTTTCAAAAACAATCTTTATACGTGGACTATGTACAATATTTAAAAAAACGGACTATGATGGAGGTTGACGTTGTTTCTCTTCATCTTTGGTCGTCACACCAAAAATCATTACATGATGGATCTCTCCTCATCCAGAGACCTTCTGACTGGATGTCATTAAATATTTTTTTTTTTCTATTGTAGCACCTCGATGAAGAGATGATCACATATTTAGGTCTCCTCTAATGTGTCTACTTAATAATATTACATAATAAATAGTGTTGGTCCTCAGGGTTTTAGGGCAGCATTGTTGGAGGTTTGATGGTGGTTTTAGTCCTCTGAGGTCACGTCTATGTCCTCGGAGCTGGGCTGCTTAGTGGCGATGCGCCATCTGTTGATGTGGTGGTTTCCCTTCTTCTTCTGCTGGCTGTCTGGTCCCTCCTCCTCCAGCTTCTGTCGCTTGTACTTGGTCCGCCTGTTCTGGAACCACACCTTCACCTGAGCAGAAAGGTAAACGGGGTTAATGATGAAGAATGGCGTTTCTAGGGCTTAGTCGATTAGCTGACTAATCGGTTGTTTTGGTCTCAGTTAACTCAGATTTCTGTAGTTGGTTAGTCGCTTTTTATGTGTTTTTCAAGTTGAATGACTAATTTCCAAGAAACTTCTGAGCACATCTCTGGTGAACAAGTTTTAAAGTGGTGCTTTTGTGTGATTCTTTGTAGACGATACGTTTTTTTTTTTTTTTTTATGGTTGGCGCCGAATTTTTACAGAATCACAACAGCCGATGGCCGATATATGATGCTGATTTTTTTTTTTTTTTTTGCCGATATCTTTGGCTGTTTTTTTTTCCTCCATCTAATAAAATATAACAGCTTAATAATAAGAAGTGATACATGAAATTTCTTAAGTAAACATTTATTGAACAGCACTAATGGTCTGTCTCTGTGTCTACACGGTTTCTCCCAGTTAGGACGTTGTTCTTTTCAGGCCCAGGTTAGTAGCCCACTGGGCTTCATCCACTGAGGTCTGCTGGTAGAACGGTAATATGACTGACACAAGGGGCGGAGTCACACGAGTTTACAGCAACAACACTGGGCTGCCCGCAGATTCACCTGCTTGCTAATCGGCTTGATATGCTCAGGCATCGGCCAATGCAGATTATGAATGAATGTAAAAAAAAAAAAAAAAAAAAATCATCCTGATTAATTGGTCGACCTCTAATTCTTTGTGGAGATTAAATCAAGTGACTACGAATTATTTTGGTCGAAGACACCATGGGTTTTCTCTCTGACTCAACTGTCCAAACGTCAAATATATTCAGTTCACGATGTTATAAAACAGAGAAAAGCAGCAAATCTTCACATTTGAGAAGCTGGAACAAGAAAATGTTTGGCATTTTTGCTTGAAAAATGACTATTTGTCAGTTTCTTTCAATTAGCAGGCTAATTGTTTCAGGTCTGTTTTAGTTTATACATTTGAACTTTCCCTCCTGCATCATGTGTCACCCCAACATCCCTTCTGCTAAATGCTATTTTAAAAGGATTCTGGTTTAAAAACAAAACAACAACTTCTCTTTGCGTTCACAGCTGAGCGTGGCTTTGCTGCACGGGAAAGGTTGACGGGTTAAATAGCTTCTAGTGTTGCATGTATGACCTTGGAATATGAGCTTGGTTGCATCGTAACATATACGTGGTCAGGATGCATTTTTTAAATAGCAGCACAGGCACTCATATTAGAGCCTCCTGCCTCCCTTACTCGGCTTCAGGCTCATTCTGCATAATAAATACTGTTGTCACTGAAACACTCATAAAGCCACAATATACTGTATTAGCTCCCAGAGAAGTATTTTTATTCTTCAGTCTAAACTGGAGGCAGCAGAGAAGACTTAAAGAATGATGGATAGGAACCTGTGAAAGTGTTAGTGGGCTAATTTACCAGCCACAGTAAAGGTGCAGCAGTATTTATGCAGATTTTGACTTTATTTTTTCTCACAGGTTGTCCCTTCCTTTACCTGCTCAGGGTGAAACTGAACAATACCATTTCTATATAACCCCATCAGTCGACTAGTCCACATGTTGGGGTCTGTAAGTGCTCGCTCTTAAGACCAAATAACAACTGAGTCAATTAATATTCCATTCACTGTCATTATAATTTGCATAATGCAATTGATGCTTAATTGCAAGCTTTTATTGACCGACACAAAACTTGTAAGCAACATTTATTCATCCATTTCGCTGACCCAGGTAATCCCTCCTTACATTGCCTATTAGGCCTAATCAACACCCAGATAATTTGGACTCATTAAACATAACCATCAATAATATTTATCCTCCTTTATCCCATAGCAGGCATGAATAAAACACCTTTTAAAAGACGATTTAACTGACTAAACCGCAGCCCTATCTCATGTGAATGACAGAAGGGGGGTATTTACATTGGAGACTGATTTATGTTAACGTTAACGTTTGAATTTCTTTAAAGCTGTACATGTACAATACAGCCATAGCCAGTGCAAGATGATTTCACACTGTTGATTTATGTCATTAACACAGTAGTTGACTCTCACATTTTGACCCTACAATAGCCTACATTTAGATGATTCCTTATGTGTAAATAACTAATTATTTAAACCACCGTAACTACAGATATTAACGGTACAAATAACAGTTTTAAACACACCCTACAGTAAAATAGAAATATTCAACTTTGCAATCTATAATTTTGCAGTTTTAAATTGAAGTTATGATTAAGTTTATTATAATTTACATTACAGCATCAGGAGCAATTTGGTTATTTTAAAATATAAATTTTCAGCATTATTTCCATCTGGCTGTTACATTTTTGGGAATAATGTAATTAATTAACTGATAACTGGATATACTGTATGGCATTTGATTAAGTTTATTTTCTGTTGTGCTGCTGCTCTTTTACTGCTGTTATGTTCATTATTTTTATTATTGTTGTTGTTATGTTCTTACTCTCATTTGCTTTGTATTACTTTATTATTATTAAGTGCATGTTCAGCACTTTGGTCAACTGCTGTTGTTTTTAAATGTGCTATACACATAAAGTTCAACTTGACTATCCTAAGCTAAATCTGAAATAAAAGTTGAATTATGCCCCAAATATTTAATAATATAATGATAATAATAATTGATTTGTAGAGCACTGTTCATACCCAAAGCACAAAGTGCTTTCCCAGTAAAACACAACATAGACAGCAGACTAGAATAAAACGTAAATAATGAAATAAAAGCAATAGAATAGGTAGATAAAGAAACAAATAAACCCATCAGTGTCATTCAAATACCGTAGGCTACATTTCTTTTTCTCGTGTACTAGAGAAAATACAGGAAAAAAATAGGCTAAACGGGAAGATTTCCATCATTTTACTGTAAATAATGACGTTTTTTTTTTAATTATCGCGATACTTGTTCTCAGCGAGAACACCGCCCTCCGATTCAGGGTTATGACGGAAATGAATGTTACCAGAGAAATGACTGCTATCAGTAAACCAGTTTACAAGTAGAAAATTATCGACAAAGAGACATTTTAGTGCGTTTAGAAACAGCTACTTTTTTAAACTAATTAGTAAGTGCTAATTAGCCATGTTTCATAGAAAAATCCTAACTTAACAAACATACAAGCAAGCGTCCGTCCATAAGGCTAGGTGCTAGCATAGCATTAGCTCACCTGTGTTTCAGATAGACTCAAGCTGTTGGCTAGCTGCTTCCTCTCGGCTCCCACCACGTAGTGGTTCTTCTCGAAGGCTCTCTCCAGACGGAGCAGCTGCGACGGAGAGAAGGCTGTCCGGATGCGCTTGGGTTTTCTGGCGAAAGGGCCGTGGAGGAGTAGGCTGTCCTGGGACACGTCGTTACCTGACACCGGAGTTAAAGGAGGACAGGTCAGTTGGACCGGCTGGTGGAGGTAAGAGTGGCTAAATCACACCTGGTTTTATCTGGACAGCACAGCTCCGCTGTCAGACTGAACCAGTACTAGATCCGAACCAGTACTAGATCCGAACCAGTACTAGATCCGAACCAGTGTGAACAGTGTTAATGGGAACTACTGCAAAGTGTGACCTAATGAGGCTCTAGCTGTCTAATCTAATGGGAAGTAAAGGTCGAGCAAAACTTCCAATCTATTTATAAAGATTATTATTATTATCCTATTTATAAATTATATTCACTATCTTTATTCTCATTATTATTATAATTATTATGTCTAGTGGGCTAAGTAGTAGTTAACCTAATAATAATAATAATAATAATGCCATATTATTATTATTATTATTATTATTATTATATCTAGTGGCTTTAGTGGTAGTTTATAGCCTAATAATTTTATTTTATTTTTATTTATTTTATTATAATAATGCAATAAATATTTGTTGATAAATAGCTTATTAGAAGCAGGTTTTTTTAGAAGAAGAAGAAGAAGAAGAAGAAGAATTTTGTCAAATTCCTGTATAATTCAAATTAACCAAAGCGACCATTGTGTTTCCATCAAAAGTTCTTTTTCTACTGCTTTAATATTTGCATTAGGACTACTGCAAAATCATGCATTATTTCATGGCAGCCGAGTTCTCAAACGCATATATATATATATATATATATATATATATATATATATATATATATATATATATATATATATATATATATATAAACTTATATTTAGCTGAACAAAATGCTCCTCAGGCTTGTGCGACACTCTTGTTATAAACTAATTGCAAATGTCCAAATAGGTTTCTGTGCTTTATGTGTAAATTGCAAATTGACTGATTACTCTGATTACTGATTACTCTTAAACTAATTCAGACTAGTTTAGCCAAATTAACCACACGTAAATGACCTCCATGCACGTGTCGGTTTTGGAGTAAAGACATCAGATTATCTTTAATATTGTCAGATAAACTTAGATTTCACTAACTGAATTGTTACTGCAAATAAGATAAAGTTTGATATTATCTGTTGTGTGATTATTTTTACAGTGCGGTTTAACAATTAACATTGTGATTAATTAACTGACAGCTTATTTATGTTATTATATATTTCCCAATATTTGATCAGGTATGTGTAATAAATTAAACTGAATATTCACAGAAGATGAGATGTTTATTTTTTGGTAAAATATTCTGATTTCAGGAAAATAAACTCATTTTCTGTTGATATAACCTTTTTTAATTTGTAGCATTATATGCTAATTATGTTTTACTTTTTGTTTTATAATAATAATAATATATTTGTATATCTTTGTATATCACATTTCTATACATAGTTACAAAGTGATTGTACAGATAAAATACAGATAAAATACGAACAAAATGAAAACAAAAATAAAAGAACAAAACATTAAGACAAAATAATGAGAATACTAAAAACCTGTAACCAATGGTAACAAAACAATGATTGAATGAGGAGGACAGTATGGTGTAGAAACGGAGCACCAATCTGCCTTATGGAGTTAATATCCTAACACCAGGGGTCATTATGAGTTATTAATAAATTAGTCTATATTAAAATTAGGATAAATCAAAGTGTGAAAATAGGTTATTGGTTTATTGTAATAAATTATGGGTATTTATTGTTTTGCATCATAAAACCATAATAGCAAAGTGAAAATTAAACTGGTCTCATACAGTATAAACATGCCATAATAGGTAATAATAAGATGCATTTAATGGATAATAATTCGTGCGCAATGGCGCTGAGGTTTGTCTGGTAAATAAATCACTGCAGGCCTTGGTGCTAATACCCGGACAGGATTCAGCCTTTCTATTCTCATTAAATTCAAATTATTATCCTGATTGATTTTATCATTTTAGTCTCTACAGCCTGTCTGTTGTAGATTTTTTAGAAAGAAATGAGCTTATAACCTCGGGCGAGTTTTCTTGTATGGAAAAACAAATCTACATCGGAGCTTATCGGCTCTCTGAGGAGAAGCTGCGGGGCGAATGAGAGCAGCCTGCTGCCAACCCGGTGTCCTTGTTCCTTCATGGATGTCTGTCTAGTTCAACGAAGAAACATTTTCAGTGTTGACAGCCATGTGCAAATATCTGCCATCTCATTACAATATGGAAAAATCTCAACAGCACAAGATTGAAGCTGTTCTTGCCGCTGAGGTCATGTTAGTTTATTTTAAATTACGCAAACACCTTGCTAACTTCATCAGGCAGTAAACACCCAGTTATAGATATAATAATGATAGTTTATTCAACATTTTACGTGCAGACTATTCTATTGTTTACTTATTTTGCTAGCCATAAATAATTGCACAAATCAAAAATAGGTTGTATAAAATAAAAACTTGTTACTTGTTCTGTATTTTGCATCCACACCACTCGACTTACCTTGAAATCTGTGCCCAAAGAATCGGTTCCGTAGGACCCAGGGGTAGAAGTTGAGCGGGTCTCGGTGTTGAGTCCCGAAGAAGTGCGGATGCTGTAGGTGGTGGGATCCTCCGAGCTGGTGAGGGGCCACGGTGAGGGAGGGGTGGTTCTCTGGGAACACCAGGTCCGGGCTCTGGTAGAGGGACCGGGCTGGTGGAGCCTGGTAGCTGTTCATTAACGCATCTGTCGTCGGGTTGGAGTAACTTAAAGCCGTCGGGCGGATGGGATCCTCCGAGATCAGAGGGTTCTCTTTGGCGACCAGAGACTCTATCGTGAAGCAGCGCTTTCCCGCAGAAGAAAACATCATCTCTTGATAGAAAAAAAAACAAACCAAAAGAAAGTGATCAGTCTTTGTTCCGAAGATCTCCCTCTCAGAGATGCACCATGACCAAAGATGGAGAGGTGTTGTCCAGCGGAGATGCTGCTGCTGCTGCTGCTGCTGCTGCTACAAAACTCAACAGTGCTCCAAATTGCCCTGATCCATGAAGTCTGCGCGCACTCGGGAGGGTTTCTGTGCACAAGTGCGCACCAAGTAAAAGCGCCTCCAACCTTCAACGCTGCGCACGGAGAGAGCTGATTGGACCAGAGCAACCTGCCAATAGGTCTCCTCAAGTACCTGCTCCATAGATCACACAACGAGGCCGGCCAGCTTAGTCACAGACACGCTGAGAAAACATGTGCGCCCCAATTAATGGCTCATTGTGTCCCGTTCAGCCCTTATATCTCGTTTTTCTTCAGGGAAACAATCTGCCGGTGGATGGGGAGGGGGACACTTGTTTCCATGCAGGTTCAATCATCCAGGAGTTCTCTAGAAGTGATGATATATAAAACAACTGAAGTAAAGAAAATATTTCAAGGAAACGAGTGAGATTTCCCTGTTTCCACAGTGAAGTTTAGGCGTTTTAATGTTGTGTTTTAACCCTCAAATACACGGTTAAATTTGCCCTTTCGCTCTGTCTGAAATAACCACGTAAACGCTCACTAACTTTGCGCGTCCGCTCGGCTGTTTTTCAGTTATAATATATACCTGTAATCTCCAGAGATTATGGTCTAAAACATGTTACTCAATCCAGCAATTTCGGGTTCCTCTTTCTCCGTTGATTCAGATTTTGCCCCCATCTTTTTTTTTTAATCTTTCATCAACAATCTATTTCCTCATATTTAGGTTGCCTTTATTGATATTTTTAACGCGTAATTTGTCATTTTATTTCTTGGCTACATGAACTTAACGCTTTCTGTTTCAAAATAATAGAATCACTCTTTGTAGCCTATCTAACCAATACGTTTGCTATAATTAAAGTGAATTTTTTAATAATGATATTCAGGAGAAATATGCCTTTATTTTCTTTGTATTGCCTTAATTGATACGTTATATATTATCTCAAATTGTATTTATGTTTTTCCTTATAATTCCATATAATATATAGTTCCAAAACGGTTAAACTTGCATTGATTAATGGTATATTGTGCATGAACATAACATTACCTAGCGTGCAAATTATAATATAGAAGCATGCAGTAAGGTTTGTGCACAAGAAAAAGTTCCTGTAGGCTTTTTAAGTGTATTAAAAATGAGTTAGTGGAAGACATGAAATGAGGTCCAGTTGTGTTGCGGTTTAAACGTGATCATGTTGGAGTGACTGAGGCGCATCGCTCCGCTGTTAGAGTCGCTCAGTTTGTCCTCTGTATGAGAACAATTTAGCAGCAGGTCTTCCTCGATTCCTGCAGTAGAGCTCAGCAGCCTGTAATTGTGTTTGCAGCTCTCCAGCTTCCCCTTTCCCCCTCCGCGCTCAGCCTCCATGGCGCACTAACCAAGTTAATAATTACCCTCTTAATACGCTCCTTTGCGGAGAGGTTGCATTAGAAAATCATTACCGATGGAAATTATGAGGTAAAACAAGTTGTTGATTAGGCGTTTAGAGCTAAAGGCTCCTAAAGACGGCAGTAAGTTCTGGGAATGGGTCGCTGTCCAAAAAGCTCCACATTTTTCTGGTGTAATTTTTCTATAAAAATCTGTGTTTATTTACTGGGTGAGCCCTGAGTTTCTTTATACAGTTTCACTGGAAACATTTTTGTATGCATGACTCAGAAGAGTCACTCAACAGGACTGTAAATCGTATAAATCCTGTTAAAAATGTTTGTTTATGTCGATTATGATCGCCGACATGAAACGATTGTTAAAGAATAACTTGCGTGCAGTTTGCGGGGTTATTTTTCCTTCAGGATACAAATATCTTTCATTTAATTTACACGTTGTGTCTAAAAGAATTGTGTTTGGTTATAAGGGCATGTTATAAATCCGAATATAACAACTGCAGTGTGGAAGAAATCACAGGAGGTAACACCGTCGTCTCTGTTGGACCTGTTTCAGGTCACATCAGTCTGTATTGTAGGATTTGATATTTAAACCGGCTTTTTGTTACCCAGAGTGCAGCAGCAGGAACTTGAGGGCTGACCGAGCCGCTGGAGTTTAATGGCGAAACCCTGCGCGCCTTTACGCACTGACCCTGATCGCCGCTGGTTAATAGATGAACAAATCGCTGTGCATTAACAAAAACAAAGCGGGGCAGTCTACCTTTGTTCCGTAGCTGCTGGTTTCCCGCCCCGAGGGTCCGGAGGAGAGTTACTGAAGTGATCTTCAACCAGGAAGCTCAGTGGAAAGACGCTTTTCTAGCTTTATAGTGAAATCCCTCTGTGCTACTTTAATATTCCTGAGATATTTGTGTATATGTGTGATAGGTAGTTGTGAGTTGAAACCTTTAATCTCTTAACACTGAAAGTGAAAATGTCTTCAGATTATATATTAATGATGGGATTACTGCAGTGGTTGTAGCATGTTACACATTGGCCAAAAACTAAAAGAGAGAATAGTTAACATAAAAGATGATGCAGAGCAGTTGGTCTCATTCCTCTATTTTAGGCGTTCAACAGATAGTGTGCCACTATTTCTATGTGAATTACAAGTTTATAAAGATTTTAATTAACTTTTTCTAAAGTGTTAATTCACCCAAGCTGTTTTCTCACAATGACTGTGGGAAACAGTGAACGTCCACACCTCATTTATCTGGTAAACAATGGAAAAATATATTGTTTTTACCCACAAGTGTCATTTAAAATGTAAAAAACAGACCAGCATTAACTGTATTAGCACACGTTTGTGGGTACAGTTTGTAACTGGTGTAAAACTGCTCAGTGTTGATAAAATCACTGATTTCCCCAAAGACATAGCTGTAAATTAATAATAAAAACATTAATTAGATTCTCCTTTTTTTCACCAGAGTCATTACCACCTTCCAGGAAGTCCTGCTGTCCATTTGTCTTCCAACAATGTGGGAAAATATTTTTAAAAAGTGTTTCAAAGTACTTTGCCCTGAGCTCAAACCAACAGCTATTGTAAATAAAAAAAAATGTTAGAAACACCATTAAAGTCTTATGTAATCAACACAAGCCTCCAATCACAATATTGTAAAGATATTTTACTTGGCCATTATTTTTTTCCCAAATATTCACATTTTGGTGTTTCATAGGAAAAGTGGGACAAAGACGAATGAAGATGAAGGCAGGGTGCTGCCCTCTAGTGGCTAAAACAAGATCTCCTTATAGTGGTGTCTTCACTTTAATGACTGACAAAAATATGATTTAGTTCATGTAAAAGTAATTATATAGCATGGTTGAGTTTTAACCACTTTATGACTTTATTATCTGTATTACCAAAGATCAATTTATTTATTTATTAACTTATTTGAATAATGTTGAGAATCATGTAAAGAAAAGACATTATAATCCTTCAGTTCATTATAAATTCACAGAAATGTCCCCAGTGACCTTAAGGTGGCAATGCAAGAATTCTAACTTTATTTAAATTAAACCTCCTTAAAGTGTGACAGTTAACCTCAAAGAGGTGGGACCACTCACCAGTTTCTAGATCAATGCTGTCATCCAGTGGTTGAAAGGAGTCACAGCATGTTTACAGGATTAAAGGTTTACTTCAGAGGTCAGCTGGAGTCTGTCTGTCTGTCTATCTATCTATCTATCTATCTATCTATCTATCTATCTATCTATCTACAGCAGCATTCCTTTACAATAAAATAACCAACTAAATTGTTTTAATTTGGGATATGACTGGTATAGTTATAAAAAGGTATGTGGTAAACTGTCAGACTTTCTTTTTAGTAATTTCTTTTTCTTTCTGTATTTATTTCCTTATTTTTCTTTATGTATTTATAGATCCACTTCCTGCTCTTTGTCCATGACGCAGATTAAGCCATCGGAGGCCAGCTGAGTCTCCGGGGTCCCCCTCTCACCTCCTGTGTTCATTAATAAACTAATTGGCCATTTTGTTTCGCATTAGCGTTGTGTGTTCAGCTAATCTGTCCCACTTAAATACTTGGAAGATTTCACCCCATTATAACGAGATGGGAAAAGTAGCACGTCGCTGCGTTTGTGTCACCTGCCCGAGAAGTGCGGTCGTTTAGCCACCTGTACTGAGCTCCGCTCCTCCGCCGGCTCCCCTCCTCAGCATAAACAAACATCCCTCTTTTAACACGGCCTGGAGAAAACATACGTGTTCATATCGAGGGGTCTCTGGGTCTTCAGCTTTATGTCTACTGTTTCATCTAAACGTCGATTTTTAACCATTTTTGGACAGTGGCGTATACCTGAGCCCTTACAAAAAGTGTGTAATGAACATTTTAAAACACAGCTCCCCATCTGAGTGGTATGGGAACATTTTGGCGACGCAATATGAGATAAAATACCATTAATGTATCATACACGTCCTTTCAGACAGCAATTAAAAGACCTAAATTGAAATTTGCAGCGATCCATTAGGAGATTGAATCATTGATAAACAGGAGAGGTGTATCTACTGCAGAGTACACAGGCATTTGTACATGCAAGGATATTATAGAGCTAGATGACCCAACATTTTTTGATTTTTGATTTTTCTTTGTTAATCGTGGATGATTGTGTGCGTAAAAGGCGCACGTTACGCGTTATTTGGAAACCAGCTGATTCCGGTTCCTTCATTCTATTCATGTCGCTGAACACGATGTGAGCAGGAACTGCTGTTTCTCGGCAGAAAACGAGTCTGTTCTCCACGCATGATGAGGATGAGGATGAGGAGGCGAGCTGCCCGTGTCAGAAGTCATTGTGCGGCCCTTTCACTGCGACACAAAGGGGAGCTTCTACTTCAAACGCTTGTAATGAAAGCTAATGACTATTAGATGGAGTAGAGGGGCCCTCGTCTTTGCAAATAAAATGCATAGCAGGATTTTTTTTTTTTACACAATTGCCTACCCTAAAACGCGCGTTATTCAAATGAAGTGCACTCTCCTATTGGAGCAGCAGGTTATTGCTCTCCATGAGAACTTTCACACCTTCTCAGAGCTGCACTGCGTCTGAGCTGAGTCATGTGACCAGGGACATTTAAATTTAGAGAGGTGGAAAAACCCAGAGCTGATTACAAGTTTTAGGCATTCAAAGATATACAGAAAAAGTAATAATAATAGTATAAAGTTTAGTATACAGAAAGTATGTCTTTCATTGAGAAAAGCTAGAAATGTATCATTAGTATTGCGCTGAAACGACTCAGTTATTTTTCAGTCCCTAGTTCCAGTTTCTTAAACATGAGGATTTGTTGCATTCATTTGTTGTATATGATAATAAACTGTGAACATCTGTGGGTTTTACACTGTTGGTCAGATTTGTCACTTCAGATTCTGGGAAATTATAATCAGGGGCGTTTCAAAAGTATTAATCATTAAATCATGTTGTTTGTTCTATAAAATGCCAGAAAATGCAGATTAATGTTTCCCTAAAGTCCAAGATGACATCCTCAGATGTCTTGTTTTGTCCTCAACTCAAAGATGATCAGTTTACTGTCATAGAGGAGTAAAGAAACCAGAAAATATTCACATTTGGCTGCTTGTTTTCATTCCTGAAGCCTAGAAAACAAAAGTGTCCAGTCAGTCTAAATCCACCTTTCACTGCTGGACGACCAAAATCTGACAATGTTATTGTTGCCTTTATTTGACTTCACATTATTTATTTGATCTGTTTGACCTTTAACTTACCCAGGATAGTCTTTTGAAATCAGGGAGTTTATTTTTCAAGCACTGCAGCACAGTTTAGTAGCATCATTGAAATACTTTAGCTGCAACTACATTATCAGTTAATCTGACAAGTTTTATAAGGTCTAAAATGTCAGGACATTGTGACAAAGCCTGCCAAAATGTCCCAGAGCCCACAGTGATGTCTTCAAATGGCAGTTAGTCTGAGTTGTATTTAAATTACCATCATATAAGACAAAGAGAAGCTGGAAAACCACACATTTGAGAGGCTGAAACCAGCAATATATATATATTTTTTCCTCTGAGGAAAATGATTAATTATCAAAATGTTCAACCACTCAACTAATTACTTGAGGTCTTAAAAATATAGTACAAGCCAGCAAAGACAAAATATCTTCTAATCGGAGCAAAAGTATGTTGTCGCTGTCACCAAGACAAATTATTGTAAAATGAATAAGAGCAACAAGTCAAGAAGCAGATGAAGATGTAACTTTCATAAGGAGCTTCTCTTCAGACCCTGTACAGAGTCTTAGTAACCCAGCCGGTGTTGGCATGTCTCCCGCCGTTAAGGTGCCCCGTGCTAATTGGGACGATGAGCCCGGTGACCCTCGCCCCTCCCCTCCCCAGGACTCTCCTGGTTTTCCCAGGCCTCTGACTGCTTCTTTCTTCCCCTCAATGGGATTACGTTGGGCTGTGGAGGAGAGGAGTGGAGGGGGGAGCTCTGATTCCCGGCTGATCACATCAGAAACGGCTCTCCGGGGTTTTTACACAAATTCTGCTCCTTCAGCGGCGCTGCAGCCCTAATCAGATGGAGCAGAGACACCAGGAGAGAGCAGGCGGGGGGCGGCCGACAACAGAAAGAGATCAGCTCTGTTACTGTTGATTAAACTTCCCTCTTTGATACTGTCACCAGCCGTCTTCTTACAGCTCTCTGCTGCAGAGCAATAGAAGTAGGAAGTGAACTCATACGAGAGCAGGGTCCCAATGTAAACCAACAAACTGAGATATCTCTCCAGCTTGCGTTTCATTTTTCTGCTCAGTTTCTTATCTGATTTTGTTGTAACTTTTTTGGTAGGATTTGGAGCTGAGCATTGTTCCACTTTGAAAAGAGGTACTTCTTCTGAAGTATGTTTCAGTAAATAATCATGTTTATAAATCAATACAGCTAAAGAAAAGAGAGGGTGCAGATTGAGCCATTCTCTGTGCCTCTACAATAGTACATTTGTTTGGTCTAATTTAAGGAATTAGCATTCTATACTGTGTTAAGTGTACTGCTTTAGAAAAGACAGAGGAGTAACTACAGAAACGGTGAAACTGAGAAAAAACAGGGATATAAAATGTTAAGGCTCTTAGCCAAACTGTGTAACTGATTTAAATAATGTAAAATTATAATTGTATGAGTTTTTAAGCATATTATTTTTAGGGCTTGATATTGGGATTGATCCAATAGTCCACAATTGATAAATTTAAGTTCCCTTGTCAGGGCTTGCAATTTTTTCCCACCTCAAAATGATAATAATGTTCACATGTTAAAATATGTCAGTGTTCTTCGCTGACTTTTAAAAGAAAGGGAAAAAAATGTTTTGTTACCCAAAAATATGTTTATTTTTCTGACTTTTTCCCAGTTTATCTTGTGAAATAATTAATGCCTTCAAACAAACAATACTCATGCCCACACTCAAGGCCATTATACATGTTGCTAGGCATCTAAAGTAGATATTACTTCATTTTAAAGGGTCACAAGCGAAAACGGTTGGGTGCTGATTCCTTAACAAACGTGGCAGGATGGCTTTCAAATTATAGGACTTATTGTAAGTGCAAACGAGTAACTAGTTTTATGGGTCTTTCAGGCATCTGGGACGCTGATTAGTCTTCCATATCAGCCCAGTCGCACAGCAGTTTGTGAAACAGCCCAGAAATTTAATGTATTGATTTGTGTACATAGACAAGAAGTTCACAGCACAAAATCAATTTGTATGTAATCCATGTAACTGAACCAGGAAGTGTAAAGAGTGTTGAACGCCGCTTAGGGAGGAGGTCGGCCTGGATGAGTGGCTCAACAAACACCAGATCTTCACCCAGGAGATCGGTGTTTGTGTCCCAGGTTTGTGAAACCAGGTTGATTTTTTTGTAAATTACATGTAACTTTCGTACTTAAGTTATAGCTTTACCTGTGATAATTTAAACCAAACCGTGATCTCTTCCTAAACCTAAGTAGTTTTGTTCCCTAAGCCTAACTGAGCAGAAATTGTCAAGCATGAAAAAAGTAATGTTGTGTTGCTGGACATGCATCGGAAAACGCACAAAAAGAGAGAGACACACCACCTCTCTCTGTTTCCATCAGATGTCTTTGTTTAATTTGACAGAGTTATCCACCAGGACAGGACTTTCAGGTTGACCACCCCAATTAGCTGCTCTGATGGACTCATTTGCGACGTCCCAATCCTCCCCTCATGTTTTATCTCTCATGTCTGCCAGCCAGGCAGCATGAGTCCCTTTCCACCTGGAAGGAGAGTCCTGGAGTTTCAGCAGAGCAGAGACGAGACACCTGCCGTGGGAGGGTGGGCATGTGTGAGCCCCGTCTATTGAGAAGCAGTGAGAACAGGCGTAGTGACCGTTTAAACAGATTAAAGAGTGAGACCCAGCTCTGTAGCCCCGAGACAGACTGACCCCTACCACCCCGGGTTACACATATCCACACATAATCCCTGAGCCGGTTATTTATTTGCTTAGCTTAAATCAGAGGGGAACCCGAGTCCGTCCCAGATTTCAACACAGATCAAACCCGGGAGGAAATGTCTCGCCATGTCTCCGTCATCTTCAAACTGAGAGGAGCAATAAGGGGAGGTCAGAGGGCAGCATGATGATTTGAATGGCATACATTAGAGAGGAGACAGCTTTTCTCTCTTGAGCCAAATCAGTTTATTCATAGATGAATAAACCCTTGTGTTTGTAAACAGGCAAACACTCAGTTATTGTCATTTATATCAATCTGCCCCATCTTAGTCAATTAGCTGATTAATTGATTATTGTGGTTTTAGTCAATTAGTTGTTTTTTTATGCTTTTCTCATGTTGAATGACTTATTTCCAAGAAACCTATGAGCACATCTCTGGTACACTCAAAAGTTAAAGTGGTGCTTTTGTGGGATTATTTGTGGAGAATTGGGCTGACCCGAATGCTTCGAAGCTTTGACCGTTGCCATGGTAAACGAAAAATGCTTCGTTTTTGTTTATTTTTTCAAAATCTGTGAGAATAATGCACTTACTTAGTCCTTGTTGTGCCAGGTGGCACACCGAACAAGGACTAAGGATCTCTGCTGTTTCAACTGTATCCTCTCACCGTCATTTCTCCTTCGATGCTTCACCTCCAGGTTGTTTTGGGCCTCCCTCTCTTGCATTTTCCCTCCGGTGTCCAACGCAATGCCACTTTTTTCATGCCATCAGATTAATACATGTCCTAGCCATCTCCATCTTCTTCTTATCGATATTGTTTCCATGTCCAAGCATTGTGCCGTTCACGGTTTGTAATCTTCCTAGGCCCGAATATCCTCATGATCTTTATGAGACAGGTATTGTGAAAATAATGTATAAATTCCAAAATAGCCCATGAAATAAGGGGTAATCCCACATTATTCATTAAATCAACTAAATGATTAGTCGACGAAGAATTTCTTTGGTCAAGGACAGCCCTCAGAATCTCGTCATATTTTGTGCTTTTACTTTATTAATAATTAAGCTGTTCAAAATCTGCTAATCTCCTCATCCCTTTAATGTAAGCCTGTTTTTCTCACAAGCCCCTTAAAACATGGTTTCAAATCGTCTCATTTCAAAATTTGAAATCATTAAATACACTAAATGAGCTACAGTTAAAATTTAAAAACACGTCAGGTATAATATGAAAAACTGAGCTAATCTGCTTCATCAGGACTGTGTGTGATTTGATGTGATAGTAACTAAACAATCCCAGAACTGGCATCAGATTTTATGAAATTAGAAATCTGGATTGGTGGACAGAAGTGTGTGATGTCACGTTTTGCCAACTGAGCCCCGCCCTCCTCAAACCAGTAAGGTTAGAGAAAACCACAGATCTCCTATGAGAAATAAACTGTTCAAACTTTTGAAGGCAAATTTGTGTTAATATGGAGCCTCTATATCTCAGTAGAAGCGGATTGAAAAAAATGATTTCAGGGCCTTTAACCCTTTCCACCACGTGGGTGAATAAGAAGGAATGAACAGGACAAAGTTGCCATTAATGTCATAAAATATATTTCTGAATATTTCATTCAATGTACAAAAACTGAGGCACATGAAGTGAACTTATCAAAGAGCGGGAAAATTTAAATATATAACTATACATCTATTAAATATTCATAGTTGGAGACACAGGCCTCCTTTCTCGGCACTATTTACAAAGTCTTTTGTCTCAGAGAGTCCAGTGGAGTTTGGTCAACAGTGGTCAGTGGAGTCATCAGACACATCGATGTCCACGTCCAGGTCGGAGAACTCCTCTTCATCCTCCTCTTCTCCTTCATCACCGTGGCCTTGAGATCCGGGACTCTTCGGTGGAGCAGCCAGGCCCAGTTTGGCCAGCTTGGCCTGCTGCTGCTCCAGACTCTGTTTGCGCCACTTGATGCGTCGGTTCTGGAACCACACTTTGACCTGGAGAGAAAAACAACATAGGTATTAAACATATTGCAGTAAGAAATATGCGTAAATGCAGTACATTTCTGAGGCTGCATTGTAAATGCCTAAATTCAGGGGGAGTTTTTTGGTGTATTTTCTTACCTGAGCTTCTGTGAGCTGCAGAGCCGACGCCAGGAGGAATCGCTCTGATCCGACCATGTATTGCTGCCGTGCAAACTCCTTCTCCAGCCGGGAGAGCTGCTCGCTGGTGAAGCTGGTGCGCATCCGTTTCGACTTTCCTCCTTTAGTTTTGAATGAGTGCAGCCCTGCGTTCACTTTGGACATCGAAGCTGCAAAGAGGAGATAACGCATTTAATCACACTGCTGCCAAGTGAATACAGTTTGACATTTAGATCTGATAGTACCAGTAAATAACAGAAAACACGCTGTTTACCTTGTGCGTAAAATGCTCCACGACACGATGACTGGTAGGTGAACGGCGGGCAGCAGTAGACTGAGTATCCGGGTTGTGTGTGGAGCGCTGAGTGCAACATGTTTGGAGAGTAGACATAAGGTGCTGCTGCCATCGGTAAGCCTACGTGTCCGCTGAGAGGCAGAACGGGGACTCCGGGTTGATATTTCTCTCCGCACCGAGGAGGACTCGTCCGGCAGGTGGTTGTGTCCTCCGGCTTGGCGAGCAAAGAATCAATGGTGAAGGATTTTCCGCTGGGAGGCTTCGTTGTCGCTGCGCACTGGCTCCCCTGATACTGCGGGTACAGCGATGCTGGTGCGTAATTACGCATGGAGTATCCATAAGCTCCCACTGGTCTGTTCGGCACCTGCATTCTGCCAGATGGTTTAAAGTGGAAAATCTCGATGCTGTTTGTAAGTTGTTGCTCCAAGTGCAGCAGGAGAGTGAATGCTGCTCCTCTGCGGAGCCTCCTCATTTATACTCCGTCCGGACACGGAGGTGTCAACAGCCCCCCATCGATCCTTTGTCTTTCTAAGTAGCAGATGAGAGAAACGAACATCCCGACAACGTATCCAATTAATTGGTGGAGTAGTACAAGCTGGGATTGTCAAACATCCTAACCCTTTGAATGACGAGGCTTTTGAAGAGTCGTGGGGGCAGGGACTCAGGAGATTTACTGGGCTACAAATTCTTGCATGGATCTTAAGTCCAAATGTAATCATTACCGCTGGGAAAGCCTTGATGTTACCAAATCATCTTATTTGGAGCCTTTTAAGTCCTGGCTGGTCGACAGATGCTTTAAGCAGCGTAACAAGTCGCTTCACAATTGGAGGCAGACCTCAAGATGTACAGACTTCTTTTTATCCTCCAAACTTGTCCAACCTTCTAATATAGAAATAATCAAGACTTTAATTTATCTCAACCATCTGCAAATGAAGAATCCCTCCTGTATGTAAACAATCCTAATGGCTTTCCTGTATAAAATGAATGAGCTCTATTTCCAGAGTGTGTCTTTTAACAGCAGCGGTGTCGCTCTTAAAACCGAATAACTGCGGTGCGTAATTGAGGCGTTAAATTCAGCGGGTCGGGTGTGGTGACAGAGTGGTGCTGCTGGTTTTTACCAAAATGCAACTCTGCTAATCTCAGCCACCGCGTTAATCCACAGGTTGATCCATCCCATCCTTTGAATGTCAGGCTGGGAAAGGCCTCTGCTCCTCTGGTTGGTTCCTAAAACAGTCCAAGTTGGCCTTAAATCTGAGGCTGGATTCACTGAGTGGTTATAAAAAAACAAAAACAAAACTTGAAAATAAATATTTATTCTGGAATACATTTTGCAGCAGGAATAATACTTTGTTTTATGGGTTTCTCGTTAAAGGGTTGAAGATGAAGCAGCGGCTTCTTTAAAGGAAGTGATTTGCTTTCCTGCACAAAGACGTCCTCTCTTTCAACTGGGATTATTGCCAGCTCTGCAAACTGTCCCGGCTCATTTCCATCATTTGGAGGTGGCAGAGAGGCTCCGCAGAACCTTTAAGTAACTGTTAAAACACATTTAAACACCGAAGCGAACCGACGTTCCCTTTGACCTCGGAGCCTTTTATTTATTCTCTTTCACTGACACTAGAATGTCTAATGAAGAGCGCAAACACAGACTTTCTCGACCCGGCCTGAACAATAAGGATGCTTCTTGTGATGCCTCTACGACCGGACCACCCACCCCATCACCGCTGTTTGCTGGCGAGTAATGCAGAAAAACCTCCGTCCTGACAGGTCAATTAATCCACATTTTGTGTTGAAACTTTTATTTTACCTGAAATATTCAAGTAAAATATCACAACTCAGCTTGGAATAAAACAAATAAGGTTCAATTTAGTGATGCAAGCTTAAAAAATGAGTTAAACTCATAAAAAAGAGGAATTGACAAAAAAATTAAAGCTATTTTCGCCTGTCCAACTGAATATAATGTTTAAATTGTCCAGTTGAGGATACAAATGAGTGACACGCGTTTCCTTCAAGTGACAAAGGCAAAAGTTGTCAAACGTGAATATGTTTTTCTATGAAAGTAAACAGAATATATTTGAGTTTTGGCTGTTTGTTGGATAAGACCAGACATTTGAAGGCATCGCCTTGAGCTCTGGCAACTTGTGATGGACATTTTTTCACCTTTTGGTCATTTTTATGTCAGTTTTAGTTGAATAATTGATTGTTGAAAGTAAGCATTAGTTGCTACACATATTGCCACATCAAGTACAAAAGACTGAAGAGGGAAATCTTAATTTGCAGCCAAGTGCTCCACCAATATTTTGCCTACACTGTTGCCATTTGTCAATTATGTGGGGACATTTTATTGGCAACTCATTAATTATAATGAAAGTAATCATTAGTTGCAACCCTAATTACCACTTCAAGTAAAAAAAAACTGAAGAGGGAAATCTTTTTAAGTTGTCCTCTAATATTCTGCCTGCACATATGAACTCTACTGACATGTTCACCCTCTAATGATGCGGCGGTGAGAGCAACATGTCCTCCTTGTGTATTGGAGCCAGACAATGAATACGCAGAGCATTGTCCCAGAGAGTCCTCTTTTCATAGTCATGGCCTGAGAGGAGAAAGAAGCTGGAGTGGCCGCTCTCTAATGGCTCTCTGGGCCATCCGCCCCAAATGAAGCGCTCACCAACAGCTTGAAAGTCCTCATCAGCACTCATTCATTCAGTATCTGCTGCTGGTTACCAAATGCAAAATGGTCACATCTTTAGGATTTGTTTTCACCTCTCAGAGCATGACTCCAAGAAAAACCAAAGGTTACACTGTAGGGGTTACATTCATACATTTACACTTTCCAAATGTGAGATTTCCAGAAGCAACTTCAAAAATAAAGAAAATTACAGTTACAAGACCGCACAAAAAACATCAAAGTATACGTACCAAATGGTCACATACTCTTACATACTAGAATGTGCAGCATATTTGCATATAAAACAACTCAGTTTAACTTAAAAGTTTCATAACAGCCATACAGTTATTCACTACAAAATAAAGCTTCTAGCAGCTCTGACAGATAACATTTAATATCCAACTCTCAGTAGTATCATGTAGATACTTATTTCACCTGTGGTGCAGTAAGTGGTGGAAATATTTTCATTTCCATTCACTTGCAATACTATAAAAATACTCTATTACATGTCCTGTTATCAAGATTTTACATGACATTATTTTGCAAATAAAAGTACCAAAGCAAACTGTGGTCAGAGTTTCAAAAATAAAAGTACTCACTATGCAGAATGGCCGTTTCATTTTTCTAGTGTCATAGTGTGAATGATTAATTATTATTAATTAGTTAAATATTGTTGCATTGTGTGGATTATTGGTGGCATACTGATGCATTAACATGTTATTAGAATTTTAATGCAGAAGATGGATATGTTTGAGTGAATTTTAACAATTTTATGTACCTCTGCGTAGTTTATTTTCTTAATAAATATTGTATTGTAGATGTTAATTTAAAAAATGTTTTACTTGAAACTACAATTGTCTGTAAATGTAAATGTACTAATTGCCCTCTGAAATGTAATGGAGCAGAAGTAAACACCATAAAAATATAGCATAAAATGGAAATACTGTCCGAGCGTCCTACCATTGATCGTAACATCTAAAAATAAAATAAAATAAAATAAATGGGATGCCATTAAAGTAATAGCTGCCATCCCACCCCCACAATACTAACATCTAAAAAAAATAATAAAATAAAATAAAATAAAATAAATGGGACACCATTAAAGTAACAGCTGCAATCCCATCCCACAATACTAACATCTAAAAAAATAAAAAAAAAAAAATAAAATAAAATAAAATAAAATAAAATAAAATAAAATAAAATAAAATAAAATAAATGGGACACCATTAAAGTAACAACTGGCACATTCCACCCCACAATACTAACATCTAAAAAAAAAATAAAAAAAAATAAAATAAAATAAAATAAAATAAAATAAATGGGACACCATTAAAGTAACAACTGCCATTCCACCCCACAATACTAACATCTAAAAAAATAATAAAATAAAATAAAATAAAATAAAATAAATGGGACACAATACTAACATCTAAAAATAAAATCTAAAATAAAATAAAATAAAATAAAATAAAATAAAATAAATGGGACACCATTAAAGTAAAAGCTGCCATGCCACCCCACAATACTAACATCTAAAAAAATAATAAAATAAAATAAAATAAAATAAAATAAAATAAAATAAAATAAAATAAATGGGACACCATTAAAGTAACAGCTGCAATCCCACCCCACAATACTAACATATAAAATAAAATAAAATAAAATAAATGGGACACCATTAAAGTAACAGCTGCAATCCCACCCCACAATCCTAACATCTTGAATAAATAAAAAGTAGTACTCTCGGTTGCTTGACATCATCAATACCACAAGTTTCCCAAGAAATATATGAGAGTACTTTTTAGGTAGTAAGGTGTCTTACCTCTTTTCTGCATATAAAAAGCATGAAGTTTAACCTCCTGCTATTACCTAAAGCAAAGTGCTTAATCCAACAGTTGTGAGGAGTTTAAAAGCTCAAAGTCATGATCTCCAAACAATGCATGCTGCAAGTATTATTAATGTAGGACATATGGCTTATGACAGAGGTGAGATAATGCAGGAATAAGAACGACAGAGAGGAGAAACTCTTCTGCTCTGTTCTGTCTCACCTTCCAGCTCAGTTCACACGTGACTGAATGAAACAAAAGCATGAAGAAACACTGTCATCATTATTATTATTGAGGTGAAAGGGGATCGTTTTCTCACCTGCCCGACACATTTAACAGGCACTGTAATCTGGGCCTTTCCTGTCCACCACATCCATCGCTAATGAGTTTATGAAGCAGTTTACAGGACGATCCAGAGCGGCCTGCCTCTGTCGCCTTGCTGCAGGGGCTGAGGCCTCATTACTGGGACCTGCTGGGCCTTGGCCCTCACCTTGACTATGAATGGGAGTCCAGTAAAAGGCCAGGTATGCTCCGTCTGGCTCCAATACACACTCAGGCTCTGCTGTGGGTGGGATATGTTGTGTCTAGTTTTTCAGCAGCACAAGGAGCCTGATTTAATGTAATGTTGCAACCAAAACACCTGCGCTGAGCTGCTGGAAATCACACACAAACTATGTTTTATTATTATATTTATTATTTATTTATTGAACCATTTGCTTTAGAAATGTTACACATGATGTGAGCTGCAGGTGAAAATTATATGTGCAAAACAAACAAAAAAAACCCCAAAGTTGGCCGTCTGTTCTCGCCAATTTTCATAAGAATAACGTGAGCTACAGTTTTCCAGTTATTAAATAACTGTATAGGGTTCAATCATTTTCATTGTAATTCACCTTGATAACTCATGAATGATCTCCTGTCTGGGTAGCCAATGATAGTACACCAAACAATATTAATGTGTATCAAGTATTTAAATATTCAAGAGTTTGTGAATACAGTATGTTATTTTAACATCCCAATGAAATGAAATAAATTATAGAAAACGAGAATTCAGTAGTCTTTTGGGACAAGTCCAAGTTAAGTCTTGTCAAAACAAGTCCCTGAGCACGAATAACAAAAATAATACAAACACATTATATATATATATATATATATATATATATATCATATATATATATATATATATATATATATATATATATATATATATATATATATATATATATATATATATATATATATATATATATATATATATAAGAGAGAGAGAGAGAGAGAGAGAGAGAGAGAGAGAGAGAGAGAGAGAGAGAGATATGTCTATATATGTGTGTGTGTGTGTGTATTTTATATAGCCCAAACCAAAATCAGAGCAAAATCTTTCAATGCATATGTTTAATAATTCAGCTGATTACACTGTCAGGCAATTAAATATGAGTTATTATATATATTATAGATGTGGGCCTACTACACCCAGTAGTAGGTTTTATCATCCATTTACATGCACATCACTGAAAGAAGGTGTTCAAGAGCATGACAGTAACCTCTAGCAACAAAACACCAGACTTTCACCCAGACCGGAGTTTACATCCTGTATGAAACCAACTTTGTGTAGCTGTGTTTGTGTTCGTAGTTATTTTAATCCAAAACTTGATGTTTTTGATTTGTTTGTTATCCCAGGAATCTAAAGAAGTCATAGTTTTGTAGTTTTATTACCAAAACCATAGTGTTGTTCCCTAAACTTAAAGAAGTCTTTTTTATTTTGTATTCAAGAGTGATGTTTCATTCAGTTTTACATGTTGCAACATGTTGCTTTTAAGTTTTACATTAAGTAAAACAGTAGGTGTAGTAGGCCTGTAATGGCTCACATCAATGGTTGGTAACGTCTATTTAATGACCTGATAACAGTCAAATCGGGTGAACAATTAAACAGTTCAAGATTATCAATCAATATATTCTTCTGGGATTTTACCAAGCCCAAACTTGGGACGTGAATATGTTTAATTTCAATTATCGTGAAAGTCCAGTGTTATAGCAGTCAAGTCCTCATTTTTAACTTGAATCCAAGTTGAATGTTCAGCAGACTAATAATTCAAACCTCATTAACACTGAGTGCCATCTACTGTGGCTGCACTGATGTAATTCCACAGTACATGAACAGAAATAGTGATAAAAGCGAGAATGTGTATCCCTCTATCAGTCTTATATCCTGTCAAAGTTCCCTTGTCTGAAACCTCTCAGCCCTGCTCTCTCTCTCTCTGTAAAATGAGCTACATTAACGCCATCAGCTAAATGGTTCAAATGTGAAATGAACTGACTAATGCCAGCATTGTTGCTGCCTCTTTAGCAGTGTCACTATGCAGATTCTGCGTGTTTTTCATTTACATGTGTGGCAGAAAGGAGGACCTCCAGTCACTGCAGCTCGGTTCTCCCGCTAAGCAACCATTAGCATTAGCATCGACACCAGCGCTGTTAAGTGCTACTGTACGAGCTGCTCTCCGCTGGGCTAATAGTGGCCATTCAGGCCAGAGAGTCAGAGAAATGACCGTCCATATCATTACCAACTTAATGAGGGATTAAGCTTCTCCCTGAACGGTATCTGTTGACTGACATGACAGTCCCGTCCTGGGAATAGAGGATGTGTGTATTCGACCTGTCTGACACTCCATAGGGCTGCTACACCACTGAGGGATTCCTACAGTAAAGGCCTGGTTGCAGGAAACATCAACTGAAAAAGATCATTTTGGCATCAGAATAGCCTCTGGGACAACCAGTTAATTTAAGTAAGTTATCTGGTAAAGGGAAGCTTCAGTATTGTGCAGATAGGGAGACAGAACACAATATTTTTATAATTTGATATAATAACTTTTTTAGCCACATTTGGGATGGCAGTGTTGGCCCGTCAGTCTATCATCCCACTCCATGACAGAGTGAAATCCTCTTGTAATCACACTCACAGCTGAATACAGCAGCAAGCTTTGGGATGAACTTCCCTCTCTCCGATGGAAACTGTGGTAACGTTTTGTAACCATGGTTTCATGTCAAGAAAGAAAGAAAGAAAGATATTCCTTTATTAGTCCCACAGTGGGGAAATTCAGTTTTACACTCTGTGTCGTTCACACTGTACATATACATGTCAATGGAGCGGTGTAGAGTGAGGGGGCTGCTCCTGAGAAGCGCCCGGGGAGGGGGGGGGGTGGGGGCCTGCGGGGGCCCCGGGGGGGGGCCGGGAAACTGTGCAAATGTTCAGTGTTAAGTTGGTCTTGGTCCATGGGGGGTTTGAACCCGGGTCCCCCAAATCCTAACCCAAGTCCTTAGGGGAGGGGCTACTCCCCCCCCAAAACGGAAGGGGATGTGCAAATGTTCAGTGTTAAGAATGAAAACAATATGCGATATACAGAGAAAGTCCATCCCAGGGCACGTAGAGACGGACAGCCATTCACACGCACATTAACACCTATGGGCAATTTAGAGTCATCAATTAACCTGCATGTCTTTGGACTTTAGGAGGAAGCCGGAGAACCTGGAGAAAACCCACGTTAACATGGGGAGAACATGCCAACTCCACACAGAAGGGCCCCAAGCCGGATTCAAACCTGCGAACCCTCACATGCTTCTGTGGTGAGATTTCTTTTGTTTTTGTAAATATCATGTCAGGATTCACCCATTCACACACACATTCATACACTGATGACAGAGGCCATGCAAGGTAACACCAACCTTCCAACTGGTGGATGACCTACTCCCCCAACAAATATTTAGTCCAGTATTTTGTTTCATGACCAAATACCGTCAGCTTCAGATGTAATTTGTACTAATTGGCTAATGTTAGCATGCTAACACAACACTTCCCAACTTGTCACATACTGACGCATTGTCAGACCCCTCAGCGTCACTTTTCGGTCCCAGTAAACGTGCTGAATGTTGTGAATTAAACTAAAACACTTGCTTATGGTGCACCAAAACCACTTTGTTAAGTTTAGGAAAAAACACCATGGTTGGGCTTAAAACTACTTTGTTTGTAAAGTGAAGATATGATGTGACAAACAGCATCGTCTGGATAAAAGGGCTCGGCCACCTCTGTTGATTCTAGTTCTGGGGACACCCAGGAGCATCTGATTGGTCGACCTCAGCGCTCTAACTGGAAATGAAGGTGCAATAGTTCTGAAGCATAGGGTTTGAAAGGAATATCTTATCTTATCTAAATCCATCATGAAACAGGAAGGAAGCCAGTGGAGAGGCCAGAACTTTATCCAGTCAGTAGGCGAGCAGCTGCATTATGAACTATCTGCAAGATTCAGGTGTATTGTGTGTCAGGGATGGTACCGAGGTGAGGTGTGGGGTGTTTATGTCTCTCTTTAAAGTCCTTTGGGGAGAATCTGTTGTGAAAGCGTTCTCTGTGAGTGGGGATGCTCTCTGGCCTGCGGTGCCTCAGGTTGTATCCTGATTCCCTCCAGTGAGCTGGGTGGTGTCCGTCCCTCAGGATGCTCTGTGCCCTCCTCCCACAGCGCTGGGAGGTTAGAGCCACTGGCTGTCTCTGCAGCTTTTATGACTCTCTGCAGCGATTTAAGCTCAGCCTACATCTTCTTTGCTTCAAAACATGAAGGATTTATTTCTTTCTCTGCTATGGACATGCATTCACATTTTTAGGAGACAACTAATGGTTTGATCCTTGAACTTATGCAGGAGTTCATCATGTATTTTTAACTGCAATATGCTCACGGTCATACCTAAATCTGTTGTCAGCTTCAGGAGTTTCATTCATCATGTTGTAGAAAACTTCTACTTTCTCACATTATTTCATTTTAAAATGAAACTCTTCTTTTCTTTTCTTTTTTACCACTGTGGTCACTGCTTTCTTGATAAATGCATGAAATGTAAATGTCCTGTAGACATTTCACATTTGCTGATTTGTAAAGCTACTTTATGAAACCAGTCACTGTGGTGTTTTAAAGGGGCCCCTTCCCAGGTGCTTAGCGAGCTCTGTGGAGACCCCCCCCCCCCCCCCCCCAAAACCCTCTTTAATGGAGGTGAGAATTGGCGGGTTGGACTTTAACACTTGACCTCTGTTTACACTTCCTGTGGGTGTCAGGTCTTGTCCATAAAGTGCTGCTTGCAGGCCTGTGCTGCATTGAAAGGAGACAGAGAGCGTCCGAGCACCCCGGCGCTGCGAGCTGAATGCACTGCTGCTCCTGGGCTGTGATTATGAGGACAGGCCATTTCCTCCCTTCACATTCTGTTTGCTTATATTACTGCCACACTTCCTCGACCCCCCACACACACCTCCTCAGGCCTTTTATAGGAAAATGATGACAAACCTGCATATTCAACCTGCTGCAACCTGGTCTGTAATGAGGATTTAATGGCTGTTTTCTCTCAGAAATGAGGAATAGTTTCCTTTGGATGACTAAGACTGGTAATTTTCTGTTTGGCTGCAACTAGTAAATATTTTCTTGATTAATCATTGGGCCTATAAAAGGTCACAAAACTTACCATCAGTTTCCAAGAACCCAGTTTCATGTCTTCAAATATATTGTTTTATTTGACCCACAGTTCAAAACCAAAAATAATATAAGGCAAGAAAAAGCAGCAACTCTTATATTTGAGAATCTGAAATGGCATTTTAAAAAACATCAATAATCTAAATTGTTCTCTCTTAATTGTAATATACAGATTATCTCATCAGTACTGAAAATCTGTCACAAAAACACAAAGTTACTCTTAAGCTGACTTGTTTTTCGTAAATGTGCAGACATGTGTTAGCACCTGTTGTACATTTTTGTTGTGTTTCTCCAACCAACATAAAAAAAATAATTCAGTTTTTATTAATTAAGACAGAAAAACATGTAATATGGAGGGCTGTAAAGTAAATATCCTAAATTAACATGGAAATATATGATGCCATGCTTAATAAATTTGGAGAGAGCAGTTACAGTATATTATAGTTATTAACAATTCTTTATGAAATATACGACTGCAGTTAGATCTTCACATCTATAGCAAAAACGCGTATGTTTTTATAGAAGTTTATAATATGCAGTTCTTCAAATAGCATCAATTTATCTTCATTGTAATGTGCCGTCATTTAAAATGCATATAGCAAATGTAAATAATGGAAATTTGACTATGCCGACATATAAAGATAAGTAATACAATATAGAGTCAGCTGAAGTGTTGTGAACTGTGGACAGTATTAGATATACGCTGATGTGACTGTGACTTCACATTTAAGATGCCTGCAGATGGTGGAAACTGAACTGGGAGTCTCAAACTTGTAAAAAAAAAATTCAAAAGTCTTAAAAAAATTCAGTTATTTATATTTTAGTATCATTTAATCATTACATATAAAAGTATAGTAGTGGTATACAAAATATCTCAAACTGGGTCCACATTGACAAACTACAACATTATCTGATCTTACATTCGTTAAAAACACAATTATATTCTATAATTGTATAAGATAAGATAAGATATTCCTTTATTAGTCCCACAGTGGGGAAATTCACAATATAAATATGACACTTATAACACTTATGTATGTTTTACTTTTTAATTCAGGGCTTTAACTCTAAGTATTTTAGACTATGGTATTTCTACTTTTGTTTAAGTACATGATCTGAGTACTCCTTCCACCACTGTATGGGGATGCCTGGGTAAGATGCAGGGCAGACGTATTTAACGGCTTCTCTCCGAGAGACATTTTTCTTGTTGGAACATGTTCCCAGAAGTTCGTCCTCTGTTCAGGAATTAGACAGACCCCTGTCTGCAGTGTGCGTTATATGATTACAAGACAAGTGTCCCTCAAAGGCCCAAAGAGTAATAATGTAAAGCATATAATTTACATGTATTTTTAACATAAAAGGTCGACAGAGATTTTTTTTTTTTAAGTTTCATTATTATCAACGAATGCAACTCTTTAATGCCTGTTTTATTTTTTATTTTTTATTTTTTTTTTAAAAAGGTGATATAATATCTTTAAAAAGCTGGGCACTGCAGATTTTAGCAAATGTTACTCAAACAGGAGCAAATTGTGCATTTGTTGGGGACTATTTTCAGCGGCAGATTAATCCACATTTGGCGCTCTGGTGAGTATTTCATGCTTTGGATACAAACGCAATACTTGTTAGTAGCTGACCCTCGTTAATTTAATAATTAAATAATAAATAAGTAATAAATAATTTAATAATTAAATAATAAATAAATAACTGAGTCAACAGACTCAGGTGCTGCGTTCGCTGTCTCCAGTTCACCGTCAGGAGAGTTACTGTAGCAGCCACGGTGCTGCGTTCGCTGTCTCCAGTTCACCGTCAGGAGAGTTACTGTAGCAGCCACGGTGCTGCGTTCGCTGTCTCCAGTTCACCGTCAGGAGAGTTACTGTAGCAGCCACTGTGCTGCGTTCGCTGTCTCCAGTTCACCGTCAGGAGAGTTAATGTAGCAGCCACGGTGCTGCGTTCGCTGTCTCCAGTTCACCGTCAGGAGAGTTACTGTAGCAGCCACGGTGCTGCGTTCGCTGTCTCCAGTTCACCGTCAGGAGAGTTAATGTAGCAGCCACGGTGCTGCGTTCGCTGTCTCCAGTTCACCGTCAGGAGAGTTAATGTAGCAGCCACGGTGCTGCGTTCACTGTCTCCAGTTCACCATCAGGAGAGTTTCAGGAGAGTTAATGTAGCAGCCACGGTGCTGCGTTCACTGTCTCCAGTTCACCATCAGTAGAGAGTTACTGTAGCAGCCAGGGTGCTGCGTTCACTGTCTCCAGTTCACCGTTAGGAGTTACTGTAGCAGCCACGGTGCTGCGTTCACTGTCTCCAGTTCACCATCAGTAGAGAGTTACTGTAGCAGCCACGGTGCTGCGTTCACTGTCTCCAGTTCACCATCAGAAGAGTTACTGTAGCAGCCACGGTGCTGCGTTCACTGTCTCCAGTTCACCATCAGGAGAGTTTCAGGAGAGTTAATGTAGCAGCCACGGTGCTGCGTTCACTGTCTCCAGTTCACCATCAGTAGAGAGTTACTGTAGCAGCCACGGTGCTGCGTTCACTGTCTCCAGTTCACCATCAGGAGAGTTACTGTAGCAGCCACGGTGCTGCGTTCACTGTCTCCAGTTCACCGTTAGGAGTTACTGTAGCAGCCACGGTGCTGCGTTCACTGTCTCCAGTTCACCGTTAGGAGTTACTGTAGCAGCCAGGGTGCTGCGTGTAGTGTCGTGGACATGCAGCCACTTTCCCAGTAAAAGTCTCCACATCTGACAATCAGGGAGTGTGTTTGTGCTACGTTAGCAGCTGCTGGCTTGTTGTAGTGTTCAAACTATATGAAACCGTGTTTTATTTTGGTGGTGGTCTGACACATTTGCTTATGCATGGATTGTACCTATAAGGGCTGTAATGATTTTCTAATTAGATATAATTTAGTCTTATATGTAGGCTATTTCATTTTTTACTACTTTTGTGAGTTTTCCTAGCATGGACCGCAGAAAGAGAGGCGTGTGTTTTAGCGTTCACTCCTCTCCGTGGTGATGTAGGTTTACAGTTGTCACACCTTCGCAGTCTATTGTCTGTCCATGTAGCTGAACAGCAGATCAAAGTGGCGGTCTCCATAGAGAAACGCCAAACAAAGACAGAAATGCTCACAATGTGGGCCGTGATGGACTCTGAGTGTTGGGAGCAATAATTAGAGCAGACAGCCCACCTAAAGGCACATTACACCTCACTTCCCTGTCTTTTAAATGTATGCAAGGAGCGAGGGACACTGTGGCTAATTTAGTGTTTTTACAAGAGCTGACTGAACACTTCAAACAAGACCACACACACAGGCTGACAGGTAGACGCCACATCTGCTGAACATCTGGTGACATCTGGTGGATGAGGGAGGGAGAGGCACTTAAATAGAGGAAAAACCTCAACAAGCAACAGTTTATACTGTTATGTCTTAATCCATTGATGCATATATGCACATATTTTTCAATTGACCAAAAGAAAAATAATGATGATAAATTATTTATATTTATCAAAATCAAGGATTGCAAAGATCTTTGGAGAAAGCAAATAGAAAACAATATAAAAATAAAAAAAAATAAGTAAAGTAGAACAAAATGAGGAAAGAGGGCTAAAAAGCACATTTAAATATTAAAAAATTTGGGTTGTCAATTGATTAAAATACTTACTGACGATTAATTGCACAATTGTCCATAGTTAACGATTAATCACAAATTAATCACACATTTTTTTTAACTGTTCAAAGTGTACCTTAAAGAGAGATTTGTATTTAATACTCTTATCAACATGGGAGTGGGCAAATATGCTGCTTTATGCAAATCTATGTATATATTTATTATTGGAAATCACACACAAGAACACAAAACAATGACAAATATTATCCACAAACCCTCACCGGTACTGTATTTAGCGTAACAAATATGCTCAAATCACTTTTAAAAATGTATTTGATTAATTAATTAATTTAAAACTGAAGTTGCATGAATGTGTTAATGAATTAACTTAGACAGCCGTAATAAATATACTTATAAATACACAGATTACACAAGAATTTGGACAAAAGACCAAGATAGCAGCAGATGTTTCTGAGTGAAAGTGAAGAAAAGACAAAGAAATAGGACAAAGAACATGCCCTAACATAACCATCATGTGTAAATCCAAAAGCAATATTTCTATGGGAGAAAATTAAAATAAAATAAAATAAAAAATAAATTAAAATTAAAATAAATTAAAAAATAAATTAAATTACATTAAATAATAAATATAATGAAGATTAAAAATACAAAACAAGAGTGATAATTAGATAAATTTGACAGATAACACATTTCAATAACACTGTGCAATGTGATTTTAATTATTTTAAGCATGTAGATCCCTTCTCATGTATTAAAAAGGAGATACTGTGTGTTCATTATACAGAACAACATTAATCAGTAGAAATAAAGGTAAACCATACGACTATTATGTACACAAGTAGTGAAAAATAGGTAAATACTGTTGACCTATATAAATATTAAAGAAGTATATTTAAAAATATCAATGATCAATATTTAAATATTAATAATAACATAATTAATAATATAAAACATCTGTATACAAGTGAAGTGTTCTGTAAGATGTAAACAATAGAAATAGTGTGAAGAAATACATATTGAATGTAAACACGTTTATATACTGTATATACAGCAGGTAGGAGTTATATTGAGATTGACAGATGATATGTACATATTTTTAAAAATTTTATATTTTGTCTTGGGCACTAAACCAAGGCTGCACAATTCCCTTAATTATAATTTTAATATTTGTATAGTTTAAAGCTGTATCTTCACACCTTCATGCTTGAAGTAAACTAATAATTACACATTATTAAATGTATGTCTTGTCTTCGATTTCTGCTTTAAATTGTTTTTATTTAATTATTCTATTTTATTAATGTATTTATTACATTTTGTGCAATTTGTTGTTTTCGTTAAGTAAAATAATATGTAACTGACCTGAAAGCCTCGTTCATTCACAAACACTTGATCGTCTCTGAATATCTGTAATTCTGCAAGACTCCTCTAGATGGAGTTCTTGTTTCCTTTAGCAAAAAAAAGCATCACCATTTTTGTAGTCCAAAATGTAGTCCTATTTTTAATGTACCCAACTTGCAGTTACATAAATCACCAGCAGGTGGCGCCATGCTGTAAATAAACAAATGATTGAGTCTCTCTGGCTGCTGTCACATTGTTTTCATTGGTTCCTTTTGGACATAATAAGTGTTTTAAGTGTTAGTTTTTTTAAGTATTATAATTTAGGCCAATTAAAACATATGCGACTATCTCTGGATTCAAATGTAATGAGAACTGTTGTTATTTAACAACACAAAACCTTCAAGTTTAATAACGACTCACTAACAGACATAGACAGCCTCTGAGATTAAAAAGAAATGACACTCGACATGCGGGAAGTTCGGGGACCTTTGATTTCATCGGAGCTCATCTGAAGACGCTAAAAGTACAATGAGGTGGTGCAGTACTTCAGGCAGTACGAATGATGCGATGAATGGTAACTAGCTCAGTAAATGTGCGTGTCCTCTGAACTCAAACGCGCCGCTGTGGGACTCGTTAACAGATTGGCTGTAAAGTATGAAACCAAAGCTGAATGTCCTGTGAACAGGATGTTTAACCCCTGCAGGGCAGAATGACATCCTGACCAATTAATTCAGTATTAATAAAGAATCAATCAGCTGGGACAATATATTCAAGGGCTGCTAATTGTTGAGTTTATGAACATTTAATAACCTTTGATACTTGTCGAACTTATTAACTTTTAATCCCTGACCTCATCCATGATTAATAACTCTCTGTCTGATCCTTTTATAAATGAGGCCCCAGCTCAGCCTCTGACAGATGGACAGCCCAACTGCTGCCAACTGCTTTCCATGCAATATTCAAGATGTATGTAACACACACACTTGTGCCCATCACTCTTATTAGCAGTCAGACAAAGGGGGAGTCTCACTTCCACAAGGGCATACTGCCGGACAGGATATAACTCTTCTCTATTAGTTCATCAGTAACACAGAGACACAGAAATCATTTACATAAGAAGAGGAGGCAGCTATAATAGAGTGAGAATGACTCAAAGTCAGTTAAAGCTTCTCTGTATCCAGAGTATTAACACAGCAACACACAACTATTTGTTATCTCAAGGTTTCAGGATCTTTAGATGTCATTTTCCAGTTCCAGCAAAGCTGTCATAGGCAACAGCCATCTTTGGCCTCAGCTTCGTTCAACAGTGTTCATAATATATATATATATAAAAGGGTAAATCACACCAGTGTTTATCTAAAGATATAGAGGGTTAATCAGTGGCAACCTCTGGGTCTGAAAAGTCAAGCCAATGCTGAGGTGACTTGAACTGTCATTCTCTCTAACAGCCAGCAGGGGGCGACTCCTCTGGTTGCAAAAAGAAGTCTGATTGTATAGAAGTCTATGAGAAAATGAGCCTAGTTATCACTGGATCTATTACCTCAGTAAACAGTGTAAACATGAGTTTATGTTCTCAATCTCTAGTTTCAAGTCTTCTTCAATACAGCATCATGTTCATGTCCCCGAATTTCCCTCCGGGGATTAATAAAGGTTCATCTTATCTTATCTTATTTATGGTTTCATTAAGGTCAAACAGACCATAAAGCAGGGGATGCTTTAGGGCGTGGCTACCCTGTGAGTGACCGGTCGCCATCACGGCGTTGTCCAGGTTGGGAGTTGCCTATGTTTCCATTGTGGAGGTTTAACCCTTTCACGGTGTGTTTTTACTTCCTGGAAGTTAATTATAACCTTTTTGGTCGACTTTTTGGCTAATTTTGCATCCAGTTGTGCTTAGCGACACCCTCCCATGTCACTTCTGGTTCCAAAACATTAAGATGGCTGAATTCAAAGCTTCAAAACTGTAGTCCACAAACCGATGGGAGACGTCACTGTGACTTTGTCCACTTTTTATATACAGTCTATGGTCCAAGCTAAAATATCTCAATGGCTATTGGTTAGATTACCATGAGAGTTGGTACTGATCTATTGAAATAGACTGAAACAGACCTAGCTCTGCTTGCTAGCACTAATCCCTCTCCCACTAACCTGAACCTGATTTTGAGCTGGTGGAAATAATTTTGTTGAGCAGCGAGGTGTTTTCAGATGAACCAAAAGATCTCAGGTCCAGTTCTACAAGGGCTGCTACAAAGAATAAAGTCTTGGGCCAAACCAGCCCTTAATCATGTATTAGAGCAGGTCTGAAAAGTGAGGCCATTGTATAGAAGTCTATGAGAAAATGAGTCTACTTCTCACTGGATTTATTACATGAGTAAACATTGTAAACACGAGTTTGTGGTCTCAATCTCTAGTTTCAAGTCTTCTTTATTACAGCATTATGATCATATAGTAAATTATGGTCCCATTTGTTTTTTTTTTTAATTATAGTACATTATTACACTATGAGTCTCTGTGTATTTATATATTTCTTTATTTTTCTTTACTCGCCAAGACAACAAAACGCCAACAACTGCCACAAGATGCTCCTGAAAGCTTTGGAAGAAAACCGAGTAAGGGGACCTTGAGTTAAGAATTCAAACCACTAGTAAACTAATTAAAGTCTGTGTATGTGTATTTTGTAGCACATACTTTCTACATGTTTGTTCATATATCATTAAATGTGATTAAGCCATGTTGCACTGTATTATCAATCATTCACTAACTATTTGTACACCAGTTATTAATGAAATACTTTAACACTTGAAATGTCCATGTATAATTCTGTTATATTAGGTTATAAACAAGTCATCAGTGTTTATACGTTGCTTAAAAATGCTAAATTATGAGCGATAGAATGAAGCGTTACCAGTGTGGGGAGTTTGTTCTATTGTGTTAATGTAAAAATGTACATACCACAGTTATTTGCCTCAAAAAAAAAAAAAAAAAAAAAAATATATATATATATATATATATATATATATATATATATATATATATATATATAATATATATATATATATGTATAGTTGTAAACTCAACTCAACATAGTAAACAATATGCATATACTGCATGTATTTGTAACCTAAAACTGTAACTGTGGCTTCTATAGAGTTGGTCCCTCAGAGTTCGAGCCCCCGACACACAGAGGCTGCATAGATAAAGATCAGCTAATTAAAGGCTCTAAACTGTCGAGTGTATTCACACACAAATTCTCACGCCGAGCCTGTTTTTTTTTTTTTCAGTTGCTGGAATCAACAGACGGACACTTAACAAGCCGCTCAACACAAATGCACCAAACCCCTGTCTCACATTTGTAAATTTAGTGCAGAGCGAGCAGGGCGGAGATTCTTCTATATGTACATTTGAAGACGGCTAACTGCTCGACCACTGAGGCAATCTGTCGAGCTTAAAGGAACACTTCACCCACAAAATGACCATTTGTACATCAATTACTCGCCCTGTGTTACCTGGAGAAAACTTTCTTTCATGGCTCCATGGTGGACGGAGAATGAAAAAACAGAGAAAATATGAATGATTATTGATATAGCGAAGTAAATAAGGGTTATGTGTAAATGGCCCCCATTTACTTCACTTTTCTCTGTTTTTTAATTCTTCGTTCACCGGGGGGGGGCATGAGAAAAATAAAGTTTTCTTCAATAATTCAAGGTAACAAATGGTGAGTAATTGGTTTACTAAATGGTCATTTTGTGGGGAAACATTCCTTTAAATCTCCTTCATTTAGTCAATAAAAGTATAGTTAAATTAATGTTATTTATGCAGCCCAAAATCACAACTTTGCCTCAAAAGAGCTTAACAGAGCTATATGTGTTACAGTTCAATATTTATGTATTAATGCTTTAATGTGGCGTCTATTTGCTTCAGTTTTCAGTCTGGTTGTATTTGCTCATGTCTCCACATTCAGCTTCTATGAAATGGTCCATAATGTACAGTTATAAGACCCTATATTTGTTTATAGTCACATGTATAGATGTCTCACTTTCTGTTGTTTTATTGTTGTATTTTTTTGCAGTTCATGTAAACAAACTGAGTCAGCTTTGGTGTGTTGGGTTGTGTGATTTACCCAAACTAAAACATGGTTATTTTGACCCAGTACAGGGGTGGAAGAAGTACTCAGATCCTTTACTTAAGTAAATGTACTGAAAGTACTGAATCAAAAGTAAAAGTACTCAATGCAGAAAAATGAAAAATCATTATGAGACTGTTATTACTCAAATTAATGGGTAAGAAACATTTACTCTTATAGCTGACTGAATTTTGGCTCATTTTTAACTATTTTTATTTAAGGCTGAAACTAATGATTATTTTCATTATGGATTAATATCTTACTTAAATACAAGTATTTTACTACAAAAGTCTTTGAAGCCACATTTTTCAAATGTTGTCAAAACACAAGCAGACGAACAATAATTTGAATTTAACAGTCAAAAATTGTCAAAATGATGATTTCATTCAGCTAATGTCTGATTTAACTGGAAGTAAACAAAGAAAACACATTCACCACATAGATATAAGTAGGTGTTGGGATTGTGGTGTTATTTTATTTTATATTTTTTAATGTATTCATAAACATTTTTATATTTCTTATTTATTTTTGCTTATTCATATTTATTCTTATAATTTTTTCTCCTCCCTTCTTTTTGAATACTTTGATTCTAATTTACAATTACTATCTGTTAGTATATGTACATATTACTTGTCATAGTTATTTTATTTGTTATGGTTAACTTTTCTTAAGGAAAAAATTAAAAAAGCATGATTCAAAAACACATTTAAAGGCAACTTTTAGTGCTTGACGGTTTTTGGTGCTGTAGCTACCCAGCCGATAGTCCTAAACCGTCATCATATCATTAAATAGACTCAAAGCTTTGTCCGTATATCAGTGGACCCTATAAACCTCCTCCTCCTCCTCCTTCCTTCCTTTAACCCCTCACATACATCCGCCACAGCCTCCGTCTTCGTCCCCTCCTCATCTTTTGTCTCCCTTTCCCTCCAGAATTCCTGTCCAGAGACTCGAGCCTTCTCCCTCTGTCTTGTTGCCCATCTGTCGGCTGCCGGGCGGGCCTCCTCCACGGGGCAGATGTTTACTCCTTCTCCCTCGACCTGAGCCTGGAGGTGTCGGGGGGTGGTGGTGGTTGACCGGTGGAGGAGTGACCTATACCAGGGGAGAGTCTGCATTGACACTAGTGGGGACAATGAGAGGGGACAATGGTATGTATGGATGAACACCAGGGAGGTGGTGGAGGGGGGAGCAGAGGCTGACTGACCGTCTCCATGCAAACATCACCCTTCATTCCTCTGTGAAAGAAGATATAGAAGAGGAAGAGTCTGTGTGGTTGGACTCATTATCTGGGGAGAAAACGATCGTTTATGGTGTTTTCTAAATTTAAAAAGTTTAACTGGAGCATGTTTTTTTCCGCAAAGCAAACATTGCTTCCTTTTTAAAACTGCAATATTTCCCATTGTTCCTCAAGTCAAAAGCAGAAGTGCAGGAAGTATTCATATCTTTTACTTAACTACAGTACTACAGTACTACTACAGTACTACTAGTAAAACCACAGTGTAGAAATGTTCCGTTACAAGTGTCCAGCATTCAAAATTATACTTAAGTAAAAGCACAAAAATATTAGCATCAAATGTTTTAAAAGAACAAAAAGAACAAGTACTCATTATCCAGCATGGCCTATATCAGAATCATATATATTAATTATTAATTATTGATCATGTTAATGTTGCAGCTAATTGGAGCTAATTTCTTACGACATAATCTGCCAGGTAGCTTCAGAATTTATATGTTGATTATATTTTCTATAGTTTTGTTTACATTTATGAATATACTTGTTAAATCTGAACCTGAAAAGTAACTGTTACCTAAAGCTATCAAATCAATGTGGTGGAATAAAAAGTGTTATATTTGCCTCTGAATTGTGGTGGAGTTGAAGTATAAAGTAGCATAAAATGGAAAGACTCAAGTAAAGTGCAAATTACTCAAAAACTTAAGTATAATAGTTGTGTAAAGATACTTCACCTCTGATAAAATGTTTTTATAAAAGGCTAGTTTGTTGTGTATTTCTCATCAGTCAATAATAATCCTTACTGCGTACTCCAATGTAAATTCTTTAGTTGACCCTAACCCACCAAAAAAAAGTGGAATGAAACTGTAAACTCACCACAACTAGACTTTATGAAAGATAACTGAGGTGCTGTCAACATTACAGTGGCAACCCTCCTTATATCAACCTTATATCAACCTTATATCAACCTATATAAACATTTAGTTTTACTGTACTGACAAGAAACAGTGTTTTGGCAACATATCTGCATCGGCTCAAGTTGCACATGCTTATCTTGAAAAAGCTCTTATCAGAAAAGTCTGCCTGGCGGGAAACCAGAAATCCTGTGATAAAGCAAGGAAACAGCTGGGACAGAACTTTAAAGTACCGGTAGTTGTTTTAATTGTACAGTAGTTCCAGGTACAGTATGGTAGTAGTTAGCTGAGCGTCAGGTGAGAAGATCGATACCATGTGTAGTTCGCTAAATGTAAAGCTACAGCTAGCAGGAAGAAAAATGGCCTACCACCACTTCTAAATTAATAAGTTTAATGAGATCAGTTATCACATTAAATAACTAACTAATTAAATAAATAACAAAATAACTAACTAAATGAATAAATAGACAAATAAATATATAAATAACTCAAAATTTTAATCTGTACATTAACAGAAATGTAAAATCAGTTAGTTGTGGTTCTATGGGAGGTTGAAGTGAAATCAAGCACCACCACTTTTTAATGGCATATTGTACTTTTGATATTATTGCTGGTCTTATCAGAATCAGATGTATTTTATTGATCCCCGGCGGGAAATTGGGGCGTTGCGTTGTATAGATATAAAGAAATGTAAGAAAATAGAAATAAAGGAGTATGTAACATGTAAAATACATACATAATGCTACTATATAAGGACAGTATATGTAAAGAAATATACAGTAAGTAAGTACTAAAATTAAAAAATGAGAATATTAGAAATATGAAATGTGTTTAAATGCATTAAGACGTTACCATAAAGCTTGTAATTGGCGTTGAAAGGTGCTTTATAGATCAGTATTTATTTACTGACTCACTTGACCCTCAAGGGTCAGAGGGTTGAAATTAATGCTGCTGTTTTGGGCCAAACTTTGATTGTTGTTTGAAACAGCAAAGCATTTGTTTGTGCTTTTATTTAGTCAAAAACAGAGCTCATACTGTCTTACACGGGGGTGGATCTATGGCGGGAAAATAAAGAAAAAAAATACAACTTTTTGGTGAGGATGTCTGAAAGACTTGGATATAAAATTGTAAAACCAACTATGGATTTTGGAGTCAGCCACTGTTGATCTGGGGTATAATGGTACACAGTAAGTTGCTCGTGTGGTAGATAAAAAGGTCATAAATAGCCGTGAGAGAAAACATTACACGCTGCTGTGGAATGACGTCGGGAGACATTTTTTCTTACGTGTTAATTAGCCAGAGGGTGGTGTCATCAGTTTGTGGAGGTCTCCTCAGTGCACGTGACAGTCTGGCTGCTCTGTAATGTGATGTAGCTGCCACTGAGTCTGTGTTAATGGCCTATTTGAACTTGTGTTAATGATAATGATGCTGCAGCATCACATTTACAGATGAGATAAATGCAAATGCACAGCTAAGTGTCCACTCAGCTGCTCATTGACCGTCCTCCTATCAGCTCCCTTCACTCAGTTTTAGGTTGTCTATTTTCCAGTGTTGATAAGAAGATCCCTCCCTAACTACTAACTAGTACTACCTAAGGGAGTACTTTCAAATACTGTACTGTTAGTACAACTTTGAGGTACTTGTACTTTTGTGTCTGAGAGGTCTAGTCACTTTACAGATTAAGATTTTACACCCAAAATTAATCAGTTTATAAAGTCAAACAGATTGTTAGAGATTCAACTAAATTTGCAGCATTTAAATACTGTTTTCATATTAATTTTTTAGAGCTGTCAAAGTTCATTTATTTTAATGCCGCTAATTTCTTGCATTAATGCAACTTTTTCAATTTTTAGGTTATAACCATAACCATGTCACACTAGCTTCTCAGGAAGGAGGTTAAATAATGTTCCAAACTAATGCTAAATTTTGGGGAGGAAAAACTGACATGTTCATTTCCAAAGGGGTCCCTTGACCTCTGACCTTCAGATATGTGAATGTAAATGGCTTCTCTGGGTCCCCACCAGTCCCCCCTTACAGACATGCCCACTTTATGATAATCATATATAGTTTGGGGCAAGTCGTAGTCAAGACAACACACGGACAGCTGTTCCCACAAGTTAGTTTGCTATATTATGAAGAAGATATTCCTTTATTATGATTTATGCATATTTTTGTGGTAAACACAGTACATGTGAGGGTTTTGGACAATATTTAACATTATTTTGTGTTGTTAATTGATTTCCAATAATAAATATATACATATATTCGCATTAAGCAGCATATTTGCCCACTCCCGTGTTGAGAAAGGTTTTAAATACTTGACAAATCTCCCTTTGAGGTGCACTGACTATTTTAATCAATTGACAGCCCTAAAAAAGTATATTACCATTAATAATATAACAACAACACAGGCCATTCTGCTGTATGAGAAGTACTTACTTTTGATCAAATAAGTACATTTAGCTGTTAATACTACTTTAATCATTTGAATGCAGGGTGTAATAGAGTATTTTTACATTGTGGTATTTGTACTTTTACTTACATTAAGTAAAGGATCATATTACTTCTTTACAAGAGCTGCAGAAACTCCATCTGACGAGACTAGCTAGAAGTTAAACTTTATACTCTTTACACTTTTAATGTATTTACTAAGCTACTATTTGCAAAGATAATGTGTGTCTATCTTAAAATAACACTGACTTATGTGAAAATAATTTCATTAGTTTTGGTTTCAGCTTAGAGTTGAAGTCACATGAGGGTCTAAAGGCAGCTTCAGAGGTTTTCCATGTCGACAACTAGAAGAAAACTGCAGCGAGATGTTGAATATTTGTTATTTCTGGTTAGGAAGTCACCAAATAAACGTTCCTCTAAACTTCTCCAGTTAAAGAAATGTCCCCTTGAGAACAACGCCTCATACAGCTAGCGTCTGTGTGTATATATGGGTGTGAAACCCTCCTGCCCTTGTTGCTACACACTGTATCACAGCTGTAACTGGAGCAGATTGTTGAGTATTGAGGCCATCAGGAGGGAAGCATTCATTAGTGTAAGTGTCCAAACTACAGGTTAGCGCAATCTAACACAACAAACCACCTGCAGATAACATCACACTGTGTTTAACTGAGTCAGGCTGAGCGATAATAATACAAGGCAGTAATAAACTTTATCCACGGAGCACTTTTTATAGCAGTGTTTACAAAAGTTAATGATTCTACTGTATGCAGGTTGTTGGGGCTGGTTAGTATGGCTATTATTCTCCCTAGTTTTAAAAGAAAAAGGCTCCAGCTCTTAAAAAACAAATACAGTCTTGCTGACGTGTTTTTTGCAGGTCATTGTTCCCGACTTGGCAACTTTCGCCAGATTTAGCGACTTTTGGAGCTGGTGCTGCTAGCTACTTTCATTGGAAAAGAGCTGGCAGCACTGGGCTGGGTTTTTCAGCTGGATCATTTTTAAAATCTAGTGTATTCTTGCTACGTTTACTACTCTTACCAACCCTAGGTTTAATTTATTATCAAAATTGTCACTGATTAATTTTCTTTAGAATTGATTAATCAGCTAATTGTTGCAGCTCTACTGAATTCAGCCACAGGTACCAAATTCCTCAGTTTCATTTCCTTTTGCAGACTCTGAGATAATGATTTCAAGATGAACTCTGAATATGTTTCCAAAATGCCTTATAAATAATATACGAATGAGTCAGCTGATTTATGGACAGAGATGGCCGAACAACCTGGGAATATACAGCACAATAATGAGAGAGTGAATGAGGAGATACAATAACTGGAGCAATCTGATTCTTCAAATGCATGAAAGAGAGTCAAAGTAATCAAAATGTACTTGTTTTGTATTTTATGGTATCATCAGTAGTTTAGGTGCATCAACAGATTGTGAATGTTGCCTCCTTGTTATTTGTGTCTGTTGGTGTGAGTTTGCATAAAGAGGAAATCATTTGGCATTGAGGCATCAGTGCAGGTTTGGTGGGAACAGGAGGTCGGGAGGTTTTTGCAGAGGTTTTATTCAGGGTGAGTCTCTCAGTCTCTCTCCCCCTCCCTCTCTTCTTTTCAGATGTGGGGTGGGAAGTCCAGAGTCTCGGGCCTACACTCATATCTCACCAGGGAAGTTCATTAAACTGCATTTACATTCGTGATGCAAATCACACAGATACTTTACTCGAACAAAGCCTGTTCCAGTGAAGAGCGGCTTTTCCACGAGTCAAAGGTCAGTACACCCCCGTGCTTTTAATTCCAGGTCAGCTAGAAATGATACTGAAAGAGCTTCTAGTTGGAATACTAAAGCACTGTTGTGTTAAAATGGGTGCTGCCTACCTGATAAGGTATCAGATTCTGGATCACACATAACTGTGCATATTCAGCACTGTAAATACAACCAGGACTGTGCATGAGAAACCTGGACTTCTTGTGGAAGAATTTGAAAATGAATCAAATAGAGAGTTGAGGAAAAGCTGCAGAACCACAAACATCACATAAACCTCAGGCCGAACACTGAGTTAATATCTGTCTGGTTGTGTCGGTTGGACAGTCTCAGCAGTCTGGTTGAACTAGTTGCAGGCAGGTGTGCTTGCTGGTCAGCAATATTGTGTTGACTCTACAAACATGAGTTTTGGCCCCTGTTTGCAGAGAAACTAGTGCTTTAAACTTTCAAAACTGAATCCTGAAGAGGAAGCTTGTAAGACAGCAAGATACAAGAGCCTAATACAGAAGACATCAGCTGGCAGCAGAACAATGAAAGAACTTATTCCACGAATATACTGAAATTAAGATTGCTTCTTCATATAACCATACAGTATGTCCCATGCTTTAAATGAATGCAGAACAAGCAGAGTGGATGGTATTGTTTCCCTCCCTATATAAAAACACATTTGTGACTTTTTTGACTGGTTTCTGGGACTTCAGTTCCACATGTTAGAAACAGGAAGTGACATCTGATGCAGGAAAATATCAGTAAAACCTGCTTACTCCCACATCAACTCACACATGCACCCGCAAATGCAAACCACACCTCACATGACGTGAAATTGATGCATCTTCTCCTTATGTCTATGCTGTCTTTTACAGATATAAACATTTTGCACACACTAGAAGAATGAATGCACTGCAGGGCAGATAGCGAGAGAAACAGCAAAAAAGAAAGTACTGTTACATCAGTGAAATACTGATTTGTCTGAGTCACTTTGTGTGGGAGGCGTATGAGCCTGGTTGCTATTACCGGTATGCGTTCACACAGTCAGGTCACAGTGTGCTTTACCAAAAGGTCTATGTGAGAAGATCCTAGGTATCTAAATTCATGTGCTATCTAATGTTTTATACAATGATCTTTACTTTCTCTTGAATGTGTGAATAATAAGATAGTTTAATGTGTCTTAATTTGTGGAATTACAATATAAACAGGCTTGCAAGCACATAAATTTAATATATAAAACAAATAAGTTTTACTAAACTTTGTCCACTTTGAGTTATTTTTTCATCAGCAGCCACGTTAATCTCATTTCACAAATTTAAAGTAGTCTATCTATCTATTTATCTATCTATCTGAGACTTATTTGTGGACTTGCAAGGCAGCCATTTTGCAATTTAATAGAGATTTTGGCAAAGCCCTGTTCTGTTTTTCTCCTTTTTTCCCCCCAAATATCTTATCAGCAGCCACATGACTCTTACTACACAAATATAAAATAAAAAAGCCATAAAGCAGGTATATTTATAAGTAAAAATACTATATTTCATTTCATTTTCATTGATAAAAAAGATCCCACAGTTGAGAGGCTGAGAACAAAAGCTATGTGAGAAGAAAGATGAACATTTTAAAGGATTGTGTCACATCCTCCTCCTTCCTCCCCATCCGCTGAGAGCACAACAGCGAAGAGGCGTTCCGCACTCTGATTGGTCAGCTGGATGTAACAACATCGCTGATTGGCTGAGAGATTGCCGCTTCTGAGCTTCTATTTTGAACATAAATACGAGCAGCTCCAGTCGCTTTTTCTCAGAAACCGGGGGCTGTCAGAGAAGGGAGTACGCTGTGCTACAGCTCTCTGACACCACAACAGCTATGTGGCTTTAGTAATTCAGCAAGACCGAGTCAAAGTTTTACTGCAGACGTAACCACCGAGTCACTTCCAGGCGGTGTTTCGGATCGTAATGTTATGTTTGGACATGTTTCCTTAAATTGTTGCTAGCTAACTGGTTAGCTTCCGAGTTAGCTTGAAAGTTTGGACCGTCTTGCTAATTTGTCCCTCTCCGACTCGAAATTCAAACTAAATCTTCCGTAAAGCAAATAGCGTCTGCAGGATTTCTACAAACACCCGAAGATGGAGTCGGTTGATGTTTCTGGCTTCACCAGTCCCGTTAACACTGTTTTGAAAAGTAGGCCGGACGGCATCCCCGGTCTTTCCTCGCTCTCTCTGCCCGAGCTGAGCACAAAGAACACGCACTGCAGGAACCTGTTCTCCCCCGGACCCGCCACCGTGCTGTCTCCGGTCACCAATTTGGCTCTGGACATGAACAATTTAGCAGGACTCGGAAGGTATTATTATTAGTTTTACGTGTTATTCCTTCTACTTTTATGCTCTTAACTGCAGCTGCTGTTTTGTTTGCAAGTCATGGATAAATCTGCATTTATTGCTAGCATGCAAAGCCTGGTTCACTGATTTTCCCTGTTAATCTTTTCCCCCCACACAGCCAATGTGATACCCCGAAAAGGAGAAAGCATGCACCCCTTGAGAAAGTTCCCTCCTTTGCTTCTGACGTCTCATCTGATGCTGGTGAGCCTCCCCTCCAAAAAAGCTTTTGTCTCTGCTAATTGATGCTGTTAGACTTTATGCCTAAGGGTGCATCTATTGTATCTCATTTTATAGTAATGTCCTTAAGATGGGGTCATGTTATCGTTGTCAGTGGTTGGTTTTATAGTACAGAATAGATGGATGTACGTTATTGATCCCAAATTGGGAAATTATTGTTTTACAGCAGGAGGTTAACCAGGCAAGGCACTGGAACAGTAAATACAATGTACATCCCATCACTAGAGAAATATATCCATAGATTCCACAACATAAATAGTATTCAATACACTATAAAAAAAATCTGAAATCTGAATATAAAATAACAATAACGTACAAAATATATTTGCAACTATTCAAATAATTTCAAATAAAAATTACAAGCATTACCTTGCTCCCAACCTCTCAGATTTGAGGATTTGCTACCTTTCTTTCTTATGATTGTGAACTAAACACATTTATATTGAATGTATTTGACAGTATCACCTTGAGCTTTAGGATGTTGTGATCAATAATATTTGTTACTTGCAACTGTATTATGCACAGTGGCACTCACATCACTCCTTTTTACGCATTGCCCCAGTCTATACTGTGAAATCAAATCCAAATTTACTTTTTTTTTTTTTTTTTTTAATTTGAGTACTCAAAATCTCCAGTCCATTGATATTCATCTGCTTGTTGGTGCCAGTTTATCTTCTGATACTTACATTGATTTATGACACAAATCTCTTCCTTCAGGCCTCGGCATGGATCCCCCCAGCCCCATGGATGCTGTTGAAATGGAGGACACGTAAGTTGCACTGTCCCCGTCATGTCTGTTCTAATCAATCAGCCTGTGAGCTGTGCCCCTCTGCTTACCCCGACACCACCTCCCCCACCTCCACCTCCGCCCTGCGCTTGGGCTCAGCTGAGCCAAGCACTATTTCTCATCTGTAGGATTATGTCTTCTGCCGTTGGCTTTAAGATGACAGCATCATCTCATTTTTTTTTACTAAGAAGATTAGCTGATAAGGACACATGAGCTTAACTTTCTTTAAGTTATTAAGTGAAAAAGCCATGGAAGGACCACACACTTTTCTTGAAACATGCAGGTCCGGGTTGTTATCTTGACCAGTTTATCAGCATATCCTCAGTTTGCTAATCTTGGGTGGCCCTTTCTTATTTCTGAGTTGGGTGAGTCTCTGCAGACATCTGCTGCTGTGTGATGTGCGACTTCCTTTACAGCAGCATTTGGTGCTCAAGAAGACCTCATCCACCTCCTTTACAGCTGCTCGGTTGCTAGGAGTTTTCCAGGCTGGGGGAGGACATGCCCTGTGCTTGGGTTTAATGATAGCCCACCCCCTCTGAGTTTTGGCACACTCTTCCTATGCACTGTTATTTCAATAGGAATAGGGGGCTGGAGGTTTTTCTGCGTCAGGGCCATTGAAATGAGGGCACCCCAGAGAACAACTGCCCTCCCTTCCCCTGGTCTGTATTGAATGGGACACGCTCTCTCCTCAACAAACAAAGGGCCCTTGCAGGAAAGGGGTTGGCGGCGTTGGCTCTAGCAGGCATATGGTAGATTAGCTGATCTCTGCATCCCTTCTCCTGCCCTCCCTCCCCCCTCTCAACACTGAGCTCTCCACTCATTTTGCATACAGGTGGGCATTACTCCAATGCAAAGACCACCTCTTGCCGCTGTGCATTCACCAAACTTCCTCTAGTCCAACCGTTCCTCACTTTCTCAATAGAGCTCCAGGTTCTTTGTCGTTTATGAGAGCAAGGTGTTCTTTGAATGCCAATGAAGCCTCTTTCCTCTGCAGGTTTTATTATAAAGACGTGTATCTTATCGTCAGGGCTTAAATAAGCTGTTGACTGATTAGTTGATCAGCATCAAAATGTACAGATTACAAAACAAGCGATTGGAAAACATTAAATTGAGCTCTGCGAAATTTTCTATTTTCTGTAGAGAAATGAATAATAAGTTGCAGCCCTACTTTTCTTTCTTGCAAAATATTTTTTCCAAACTTTTGAACTAATTTTGAATGATTTGTCATGTTACAGATTTGAAAGGGCCATTCAGCAATCGAGCAGAGTTGTCAATGAGTAAGTTGCTTTCAATAAACTAAAATCATTAATGGCTGTTATTGCCACTCCTTATTTGAATAATATTGCTCTCTAAGAAGTGATTTGTGTTGACCACAACTCCTTCCTCTCCTGTTTATGAATTACAGCAGGATGCCAATTCGACGAATCAACTCTTTGCCAGTAAGTAGATATGTCTTTTTTTGTTGTTTACAGCTCTGCATGTCTTTATTTAAATTAGTCAGAACTTTGGCTGGTGTTCAGGCCTGAAAGATGCTGTAAGATTTTGGCTATCGAGCATTCAAGAAGCACCAATATCCCATCGCAAAGTGTTCCTCTAGGAGAGTTTAAGTAAGATCATAAAACACAAGGAGCAGGAGAATATGAGGACAGTAAAAGGGAGTTTTAGAAGAATCCCAGCTGGCTTCTAAGCATCACAATAAAACAAACCTCAAACTTGCAGCTGGGTTTGAGCAACATGAATTTGTCTTGAGGGCAGTTTTTCATATTTAAGTATGAAACATCCTCCAGTGTAAACCTACCACAGGACGGCTTGTTTACAGTTGCTGAGTCTCTGCTCTCTTCTTTCCTCCTCCTCCTCAGCTCCAGCTCCAGAGTTTCAGTCCATATCTAAAGGGACAGGAAACAAATTCCCACCGCTATGGAATATTCGGACAACAACCCCCCCAAATGAACGCCTCCTCCACCTCTCAATGCGACAACAAGGAGAACATGCCGGAGGTCAGTGATGCTGTCTGTCTTTGCTAGAACACATGAATGAGAAAACGTTTGACAAGGAAACTTACGAACCAGGAGTAACTATAGAGCTTATGCAGTGCTCAGAGATCTGACTTGTTGCCATGGCGAAGGCATTGCATCATTTGTGTTAAAGGTTTGGCTAATATATTTGGGTTGTATTATGCTACTCAACATTATTATCAGAATAATATTGATGTCAGTATTAAGGAGAAATTTTTCCTTCTGAGTTGAATGTTTGTACAGAAATATTTGTACGTAGCTCAGCTACAGATTAGTACCCACTGAGTTAGTATAGTTGGAAAAGTGGGTTTTCTTTCTTTCTTTATCTGTAAAACTCAAGATAAATTCAGTGCTGTGAAATGCTTAAAGTGTTGAGCTTTGATTCACTCTTTTAAAAATATGTCGTTTTTCAGGAGGGCTTTGAATTCAAGAAACCAACCAAGCCAGTGTCGCGGTGTCGAGTGCGCTCCTTCAACAGCGGTCAGGCGAAGGACACATTTTCCCGCCGTCCCAGCTCAGCACCGGCCCTCATGGTACATGAACATGTGAAGAATCTGTGTCCATCATTGTGCATAAAAGCAGGTTTTAGAAAGATGCCGACATTAACACCAAATCTTTTCTGTTGTACAGTTTTCATCACCTCCTCCAATCCAGCAGCTGGACTTCTTTGACTCCAGCCCCATGTTCCTGAGACGTTCCTCCCCCACCTCTTCTCTGAACGACGATGAAGATGACGGCTTCCTGGACGTGCTGGATGACAACATGGAGGTGAGGCCCTGTCACTTACACAGACATCCATGAAAATTTTGTATTAGTTGAATGGATTTCCTAACAGATTTTCATCCAGTAAAACAAATCCGAAACCCTTTGAGAACATCTGAATCTCTCCTTTCCTCCGGAGAAGTGACACTATCTCTAACTTATCGTTGCCTTGTGACCTACAGAACGACTCGGGGATGCCGATGGGAATGGCCAGCTTGCTTACTGCCCCGCTGGTGGCCGACCGTACAGGAGAAGACTCTGTAAGTTTGTCTAGTACGGATTAAAAGCTCTGTGGTTACTTTTATCTAAATGTGAATAACTGGTAAGACTAACAGCAGTGTTACTGTGTGATTTCATGAAGTAAATCTTTCCACATTTCATATTAGATGAATCTAGAAGCTGAAGTGTATATTTTTGCCTTTTTAAAAGGAGAGCCAAAGCCTTATCAGGCTTATAGAGGGCTTAATGATTCTGTATTTATTAAGCGTGTCATCTTAAACTAACAAAATGTAAATGGGAGTATTGAGTTTAATGTTTTTTGGTCTCCTTCAGCCTGTGATTCGTTGCCGGCCACGGAGCCTGTTCCGCTCCCCCTCCATGCCCAGTCCGATGTCGTCCCGTCCCTGTGCGAAGCGTCCCGACTGCCCCGGAGACGAAAACACGCCGGTCAGGGTGAAGAGGCGACGCAGCCTTGCAGGAACACAGGTCACCACCCTGGAACAAAACCCTGAATCCCCCAGAATGGTGAGTCCTCCTCCACGGTCTGTGTGTTTGAGACCATCAGTATTTATTAGGGCTGTCGGTCAACTAAAATATTTAATTGCATGATTGTCTATAGTTAATTTTTTTTTTTTTTTATTAGAGCTGTTCAAAATGTACCCGAAAGGGAGATCTGTCAAGTATTTAATACTCTTATCAACATGGGAGTGGATAAATATGCTGCTTTATGGAAATGCGTGTATATTTTTATTATTGGGAATCAGTCAACAGCACAGTGGAGGGTTGTAAGTATGTTGATGTGATGCTAGAAATCATTTAATCATTGTTTAGACAAAATTCCAAGCCTGAATCAGCAGAATAGAGACTAGTCTTCACTGACCATCTGCTGCTGCCTTAGAAGAGGGGGAGAAATCTTCTGAAACATCCTCTCCGGCCGACTAGCTATTGTGTCTAGCTTTACATTCAATCTCAGATTACCTCATTTTCTCCTTGACTGCCTCCTTAAATGTTTCCGTCTTCTCCTTCAGGGCTGCTCTCTGCTCCAGAGGTCCAAATCCTTTTGCCAGACCGACATTGAGAAGCTGCTGGACGGCGAGGACGGCTCTAATGAGCTGATAGGAGATTTCACCAAGGTAAGAAAGTTACTGCTGCCTTTCACACACACACACACATTAACTTAATGGTGTGAAATTACTCGTCTAATCCAATTTCTTATTTTGTCCTTCAGCCTTTTGTACTACCCACGGTGGATGGCAAACATCAAGACCTCAAATACATCACCGCAGACACGGTGAGTTGAGGCACTTGGACCTAACAAAAGTATTTCGTTTTTTGCTGAGTTATCACTGTATATTAATATTAAATGGTGCTCTTTGTGATCCTCAGATGGTGGCAGCTCTGTCCGACCAGTTTAATCATCTAGTTGAGCGAGTCATTGTCATGGACTGCCGCTACCCCTACGAGTTTGAGGGGGGACACATCAAGGTGAGCAAGAAATGTTTGTTTTAAAGCACTGATACTGCAAGTCACCGAGGTTACAGAAATACTTCATTTTGATAGTATTTCACCCAAGTAAATGTTTACTTACTTTACTTACTGTTTTTTAAATAATTAAGTATTTGCTGATGTTTAGTCTGTATGTTTGACACCGTTTCAGAGTCGTGTTTCATCTTGGTCAGTTCCTGATACTTTGAGTTAAGCAGTTGTGTTCGTCTTTGTCGTCTCAGGGAGCTCTGAACCTGCACCAGGAGGACCAGGTGGAGGACTTCCTCTTCAAAACGGCCATCGCCTCGTCCTGCCCGGACAAACGCATCGTCATCGTCTTCCACTGCGAGTTCTCGTCGGAACGCGGCCCCCGAATGTGCCGCTTCGTCAGGGAGCGAGACCGCGCCGTCAACGACTATCCCAACCTCCACTACCCTGAGCTCTACATCCTCAAGGGCGGATACAAAGAATTCTTCCCTCATTACCAGGTTAGTTTCGCTGTAGTTTTGCTGTAGGTTCGCTTCAGCGACCGTACAGGCTTTGGTGCTACACTGAGGGCTGGTGGCCAGCAGCAGCGCCAGGTGTGAATGGTCCGTCTTCCTCGGTAAAGCTACCTAGCTAACAAGCCAGCCTGTTGTCTCCGGGAGCTGCGTCCGTTCTCCTCCCGTCGCCATTTTATTTTGTTCAAGTCAAATTACCGCAACAAATTTTTGTGATTATTGGCAATAAAATCAGGGAGACTGTACAGATTGAGTTAGGTGCAGTTTGAGTAAATTGTGTAGATGTTCCCAATCTTGGCAAAGTACCTTTTACGCACCAACACATAATGTGCAACAGCTAAAAAAAGCGATTGTAAAGGTAAGGTTGCAGCCTTGCAACACTAGTAACGATACTGTGTGTTGGATGCTCATGGTCCACTATTTCATTGAGCACAGATGTTGGACACATTTTAGGTATTTTGTCCTGTTCTGTTTCATAACAGATTCTGACCAACAGTCTGTAAAGAAGCTCGATCATGGAAGTTCATTCTAGACCTTGGAGTTTGGATATGCACCAAATTAAGCTCACGTCAAGGTCCCCTTACTCGCTTTTTCTAAGCAGGTCTTCGCTTACAAGTACAGAAGAAGCTTGTGATAGGTCCTGGAGTTGAGATGATTTTGTCACATGTCAAAAGGTTATTTTAAGCCACCTTTATCACCAAGCATTTAGTGAGCACTTCTCCTGTATAGTGTTGGTTAAAAGAAACCTCTGATGGCTCTTCAGTACTTTCAACTGGTCTCGTTGTCTTCCTGCGCAGTCCCAATGTGAACCTCAGTCCTACCGGCCCATGCACCACGAGGACTTCAAGGAGGACCTGAGGAAGTTTCGCCTCAAGAGTCGCACCTGGGCCGGGGAGCGCAGCAAGAGAGACATGTACAGCCGACTGAAGAAGCTGTGAGCGCCTCCTCCTCCTAAAGCTGCCTCTAAAACACACTACCCTCCCCAAGAACAGACTGAATACAAACTCCTCCCAGAGCCCGAGGCCTCGCTCCACCAACGAGGAAACACATTTTGGGATCGGCCATCGGAAGGAGTCCCTTAAAGTTTCATTTAACTATAGCAAAGTTAGTTATTTATGCAAATTTAACGAGTCTAAAGATGCTTGACTTGAAGCGGTCGCTGAGGTGCAGTGAACAGATTTCATTAAGAAGCAATGTGATCGTTTTTAAAAACCACTCGGACCTACTGCCTGTTTTACCTTTTTTTTTTTTCATGGTGCTGGCATTCGCAGCACAAATCACTGCCACACTGCAATAACACAAACCAAACCACACACTGCCTGTCTGAAGTCTTTCAGTCTCCTCACTGGATGTTTTTTTTTTTATTATTATTATTTTGCATGTCATGTCCCACCTTATTTAAGCACTTAATTTAAATTCCTTAAAATGGTGCTTTTTTTTTGATACTGCTTTTCTAATTTTGTTTTTAATGAGTTGTTTTCCCCATTTATATATTTTATTTGTTGAAAGTGTGCCTTTCTCTAGGCATGCCAAAATGCTAATTGGATATTTTAAAAGACAAGATTAATGCAGAGATTTTTTTTCTCTCCTTCCCGGTCAGTTGAATACACAGAAACTTTTTTCTTTTCTCGGTCAGAAGATACCAAAGCAAACAAACTACCTGTTAACTTTGCAGTGAGATTTTTTTTTCTGATGCTGCAGGTCAGCGAGTGAGAGGATTTTTGATCTAAGAAAAACATTGTCTTTGTTTTGCTTTGATTTCTTTGAGTTTTCAGAGATAAAAATGTCTTCCCCTCTGCAGAGCTGATGACAGTTCATAAAGAATGGGGTGGTTTGGATATTTTGGTACAGGCTTGTGGGGGAGCTGCTGAAATAAAGAGCCAATGTGTGTTCAAATGTGACGTGCAGTATGTTTTATTTTCTTTTTTTAAGTGTCAGAATTTTGTTTTTGTACAGTGATTTTTAAAAGGTTCACACTATTGACAGGATGATGCAAAGTTTACCTCACTAAATAATGAAACATTGAGCTGTTTTTGTGTAAAAGTTTACTTTAACAAGAGAAACTCCTTTGAATGTTTGTGTAAACACAAGCAGCTTTGCCTAAATGAAATGAAAATCTAGCATTTATAAAATAAGTAAACAATGTAAATCAATATCAACTTTTAATCCTTTTTAGTTTTTTGTCGGTGCTATAGATGCATTTCTCCATTATCAGGGGCAAGACATGACTTTATTGAGTTAATTGAATAACGGCAGCGTAAAACCAGAGCTGTTTTGAAATGACCCCGCATATACAGTACTTGCTGTGTACTGCACCAATAACTTTGTCTTTTTGAGTGTCTGTCTTTGCAGTACAAAACTTAATTGCTGTGTATCGCCCTCAGACATTCCCACATTGAAACAAAATGTCTGTAGCTTGCAGCCTTTTTTGCTAAAATGCTGTAATACAAATTCTTAACATTTGCTGTATATGTAAATTAATGTAATGCAACACTAAACCTGGTGATCATGGCAGCAAATGATCCATAAATGACTAATGTACCACTTGAATAAACGATTGTCGTTAATGATTTGAAATTATTAGTCGATTGAAGTTAATTTTGGATTTAAGCGAAGATGGAGGATTTTCTGCTTTTCTTTGTTTTATGTCATTGTAAATGTAGTATATAACAATTATCCAATCATCTCTAACCACTTATACTGTTCGTGGGGGTGCTGACCCAGCTGACATTGGGCGGAGGTGGGGTACACCCTGGACGGGTTGCAAGTCCACTGCAGGACTGAAACACGGACTCACATTCACACCTCCGGGCAATTTAGAGTCGTCAATTAATCTGCACTGAGGGAGGAAGCTGGAGAACCTGGAGAAAACCCACGTTAACACGGGGAGAACATGCAAACTCCACACAGAAGAGCCTCAAGCCGGATTCAAACCTGCAACAGTGCTAACCACTTCACCAAAGCAGTGCTAACCGCTGCACCATGACAGTGCTAACCGCTGCACCATGACAGTGCTAACCGCTGCACCACGACAGTGCTAACCGCTTCACAGCAGTGCTAACCGCTGCACCACGACAGTGCTAACCGCTGCACCATGACAGTGCTAACCGCTGCACCACGACAGTGCTAACCGCTTCACCAAAGCAGTGCTAACCGCTGCACCATGACAGTGCTAAACCGCTTCAAAACAACAGTACTAACCGCTGCACCATGACAGTGCTAACCGCTAGATAACATTTAATTGAGATAAATGCTTGTTAGCCCAGCTTTACATATCATACTCTAATCCTGATTTAAAGATGACCTATTATGCTTTTCTCTTTTTCCCTTTCCTTTAGTGTGTTATATAGTTTTTTGTACATGTAAAAGATCTGCAAAGTTATAAAGTCCACACCAAAGGGAGTTCCTCTCCCCACAGAAACACTGCTCCTGAACTGCTAGAAACACCTTGATTGAAGTCCCACCTTTTCTTGTGTAACGTGCTGATGTCACCAAGTAACACAGTTGCCTAACGGCCCAGAGACACCAACCCGACATAAAAAACTAGCAGTGACAAAGGCCGCCAGTTGAGTCGCCTCATGTCGCCTTTGTCACGGCCAGAAGGTTACACTCAGTCACACATCGCAAAGACTACAGCCGCCAGCAAGTTAGCGCATACGGCGTGCGCCTGTGTGAGGAAATAACTCTCCACACCAGCAGGTGGCGGTAGTCTGTATTTGTTGTTCAAAAAGGGAAACCTGAGGACTGCAGATATACGAGCCGTTGTTATGATACGTGCATGAAATAAAGCAGCATCTGCTGGTCTTGAAGTATTGTTTCTGAAAAACTTCTGACAGGCAAACTAGAGCCGACAGTGTGGAAAAAAAAAACTAGGTCGACGGACGACCGTCGACTTGGTGTCGTCACCACAGCGCTTTTCCTGAGCATTTACTGGTGATGTAGATGGAGATGGGGGTTAACAGACAAACAAGAGAGTGTTTCAGACAGAGGGCACAGCCGGTATGAGAAAAATGTGTTTTAAGAACATTAAAACGTTCTAGCAGAAACCCAAAATAAAACATGCACATGAAAATAAGCATAATAAGTTCCCTTTAAGGTGCTTCGATGTTTCAGGGTTGTAAACCTGCTAACAGGCCTTCAGTGTGCAGGATTCAGTCAAGCCAAACCAGACTTTCCACCTCTGAACTCTAAGAATAGCATGTCTGTTATGTTTTGTTTGGTCTTCTCCTCTGCATGGCGGGGACACGCTGCACACACAGCAGTTCCTGTTTTTTCAAATCCTCCCTCTCTAGCCGACCTTGGGAGTTGCCTCCCTGCTGCTGCAGCACGTGCCCATGCATACATGCATACATGTACACATTCCTGTATGCAGAGGGAGGGAGTGACTTTGTGGAGACGGCGCCCGGCAGCCAGCCGTTCCCTTAGCATGCCCTGACCTGACAGGAGCCTCCACGTGCTGTAAACACGTGACTGATCTGATGGAGAGGCTGTAAAAGCATGACTCCGTCCCTCCTGGCACTTTACCAACGTTTGAAATCAGGCAGTTTCCCAGCGGCCATGTGGGAAAAGGAGGGCGAGTCTTTGTTTGCATTCCACAGATCTAAAGACTCATTTACAGCCAACAGTTTGTAGCTAACACAAGCGCCTGTTGGTTGTCTTGTTTTACTCAACTGAAGATGCTTTAACTCTTTCCTAAACCCTGGAAATAAGTGTTGGCAGGATAGTAAATTAGATGTGAGGGAGGGGGAAGAAGAACATCTCTGTTTCAGTGATCTTTACATGTATTTGTCAATAGACCTTTTCCATTCATATCAAGCTGCCACCTTTGTCTGAGCAGGACGATTAATGGGCCAGTTGCTGAGGTTTAAGGGGCCTCGCACCTTTACACCACGCATACATAATGCAACACTTGCAGGAGCCTTTCAACACAAGCTTCATTTTCCACTCCAACAGTTGGTTTTACAATGTAGATGAGTCTTGGCAGGTCCCCCAAAAGAAAACCGAGCCAGCTTTTACAACTGGACTCATCCAATTAGGAGCTGGAGGTTCCTCAAAGGAAAGAGGGAGCATTTGTTTCCTGAGGATTAATAATGTGTGCTTTCTGACTTGCTTGTTTTATGTTTGCTTTGTCAGTTTGTCAGTAAATCTGACATGCAAAATAAAAGCTTGAGATTGTTTTGGATGCTACGGTCTAGGCTGAATGGTGACATGCTGAGAAGCCAGACGAGTCAGACAGACTGCTTTGTCTGCTCATAGTGGCCTTTTTATTCTTCTAAAATCAATTAGATTTGACTTAAAGGTGCTCTATACGATATCCAGACTAATAATATAGCAGCAAACAACTGCTGTCTATGTTAACTTACTGTATATGTCTATCTGATCAGAGAATGAAGTCCCCTTCCCTCTGTGTTTGTTGTAATCTGAGTTTCTCTGTGCTTTGTTGACATCGCCGGGCTGGCTGCACTTGCCTTTTAGTGCATGTGAGCGTGCCCCACTGGCTGGCTCACAACCAGCGCTCTGTACTGTGCTCATATGGTGGTTACAGCTGATAACGTAGCATCCACACTCCAGTTCCCCACAGGTTAACACTGCTTCGTAACTGGACGCTATATGAACAAGCAAACATCTGGCATCTGACATCCAACCAACATCCGAACCTGCTCCGTGCATCAGCAAATGAGTTGAACATGTCGCTTGTTTGAAAAAACACTTGCCCTGACTCTATTTATATGAGACTGAAGCTTTACACATCAACCTATTTTCATTGGTCAAAATCGACGGTGATGTATTAGAAGTCACATCGCGCGTAGTACATCAGGACATTTTGCCAGAGTTCACTGGGATAGGATGAGGCGTTGTCCTGTTAACTTCGTCAGCACTGTTGCTGTTGTTTTCACTGTTAGCACCGTTATCTGCTAGTCGCTATGTTGAGAGCTGTGTGGAGGCAACAGAAATGCACCTTGATGTCGTATTTGGCACCTACACTTACATCTGTAGGCAGTCTTATAATTGTGATTCAAGTTGAAAGTACAGTTTCATGTCAGGAAGTACACTTATTTTGCTTTCTTGCAGAGAGTTAGATGAGAAGATTGATACCACTCATGTCTGTATGCTAAAATAAAGCTACAGAATTAGCTTAGCTTAGCTTAGCTTTAAGGCTGGAAACAGGAAAACAGTCTTGTCTTTCGTTGGATTAAACGAACAAGATATAATGTGTTTATTACTGGTGCTGATTTTGTTACCTTTGGACAGAGCCAGGCCAGCTGTTTTTCCTTTTTCTAGTCCCTATGCTAAGCTAAGCTAAGCTAACCGACTGTTGGCGTCATAGTAGCTTCATAATTACCACACAGATATGATAATGGGTTATATCTTTGCATGCAACTCTCATTTCCCCAAATGTTGAGCGATCCCTGTTCTTCATTAACTGACTCGCGGCTCTTTACCTCAACATACAACCTGTGAAACTAAAACAGTTGGTATCACTGGTGTAGATGATGGTTAGCAGTGGGGATTTGATCTCCCCGTAACGCTGGAAATACAAATCCATGTTATTACAGCAACAACACTGAGCTCTTCTTAGACAGAGTTACCCTAAAACTACCCCACCCTTCCTATCACCATCTCTTCTCTGAGTCCACCTCTTTACCCCAGTCTGTCCTGTTTGATACCCCACCCAGGGGTCCTATATGCAGCTGCAGGGCCCATCAAAAGTGGCCTCACACCCAGCTCCAGTCTGGGTGTCACCTTTTAAGCTCCTGTTTGCTCTGACCCGTTGACATTGACAGCAAACTGGCAAACCAGCCTGTGAAACAAGGTCCTAACAACCTGGCGGAGGGCGGTGAAACACGGAGCACCGCAATGTGGTTTCAAAGGACGGGTGGGGGTGGTGTTTTCATGAGGTGAAGTTTAATTTTGAATGTTATCGAGGATGAAATAAATGCGCCATTTTTCAGCTCTCGTTTGTGTTCCTGCACTGTGTACATCTTCTGCAGGCTGAGATGATTTCACCATACTTTCAGGATGTTTTCATTTCCCCCTGCTGAGAATGCAGACCAGACAAAAAGAGATTTTAGTGGCATGTTGTTGTCTTTAGCTTCCTTTATTTCAAACTGGCGGGCCTCGCTGTCATTGGTCCTGATAGCCCTTCCCTTCACCCACATCCTGTTGCTCTTCGTGTTCAGCTGCTTTTTCATCGGAGGGAACCTGTGACTCATAGATGAAAAAAACTTGCCCCGGCTCTTCTTGTGGTATTCATGACACGAGCAGCTGCGTTGAAAATTTATTCTGAAAATCTGATCCTCTATGTGCAGTTGCTGGAGTCAAAAATAACAAGAGTGGAGCAATCTTGCTTTCTGCACCTCAGACATATTTCCTAAATAAAATCATTTGTTTCCGCTCAAGACCTCAACAGAGTTGTCAACGCTCTCATTTCCTCCCGTTTAGATTATTGCAACACTCTTTACTCTGGTCTCAGCCAACACTCACTTCACCGCCTGTAGTTGGTCCAAAATGCAGCTGCCAGACTGATCACGGGAACAAGGGGATTTGAGCGCATCACTCCGGTTTTAGCTGCACTTCTCTGGCTGCCTGTCAAAGTTGGAACTGATTTTAAGATTTTACTTAACTGTTAAAGCTCTGCATGGTTTGGCACCGAGCGACCTCACTGAGCTCCTGACTCCCAACGTTCCACCTTCGAAGCTGAGGTCCTCTGACGAGGCTGTACAGGTTACACCAGGTCTGGTGGGTATACCAGCTGGTGACCAAGGAGGACCGGCCCTTTGCCATCAACGCCCCGAGACTCTGGAACAGCCTCCCTGAGGACCTTAGGTTGGCTAGCTCATTAACCAATTTCAAATCTCTTTTAAAAAAACCCATTTTTATAAAAAGGCTTTTTTAACCCTATGAGGCAACAGCTTGGTGCATCTTGTCCTCTTTTGGTTTCTGTGTTGTCTCGGTAACATATTGTCTGATACCACTGGTTACGAGTTTTAGTGTTCTCATTATTTTGTCCCAATGTTTTGTTCTTTTATTGTTGTTTTCATTTTGTCTGTATTGTATTTTATCCGTGCAACCACTTTGTAACTATGTTTAGAGTAATCGCTATACAAATAGAGATTATTATTATTAGTAGTAATAGTGGTAGTAGTAATTTATTTTTTATTATTTAAATACAAAGTTTAAGTTCCATGCTGACAGTGAAATCTGGCTTCACTTTCACTATGAATTTTCCCTCCGGTTCAGGCTAATCATTACCTGCAGTGATCCCGCTCTTTTTCTGGCGGGAAAATGCCTGCAAAGTGCTGCAGGCTAATAATTACACACAATACTTGTCGTCCACATCTTTTCAGATGAAACGCTTCATACAACTAGACTGAACATTAAATGCTGGCTTCCTGCTCCAAGTGTCAATCAAACCAGGATTTGACCTTAATGTAAAGTAGGCCACGCAGGATAGTTTTAAGTAGGTTAATATGCATATTCCCTTTGTTGCCAAGAGTTCGATGAGAAAAATGTCACCCTCGTTATGATGCTAAAGGAAAAGCCAGCGCCCATGAATTTGTTTGTACCAAACTGTCCATGTAATAGATGTGGAGGTACAACATTTCACTGCTTAATTGAAAACATGGACCAAGACATTAGTTTCAGGTTAAACCTGGCTCCATGGAGGTTCAATTTAAGCCCCCATTAGTCCTGGAGAAGCTCTAAATGCTCTCCAGGAAATCAGCTCATTCAAGGCAAGGCTGAATGGAGGAGTTGTTTTGGAGGTTTTGGTCTCACGGTGGATCAGAAAACGAATATTGTTAATTTAATGGAAATACATCCAGTAGTTGCTGAGACATTTTAGTGGTGGACAGACTGATTTTATTAAACCTTCATTCATGTGTCGCTGCTTTCATCTCACAGCTGTTGCGGTAAAGAACAGCAGAAAAGGAAGATTTTAATCCCCTAAAAAGATGAAATCCCACAAACAAGTAGACCCATCTCATCCTCAGGTCTTGTTGCAGCGGGTCTCTGTAGCAGGTCTGTGCAGGGCAGAGGGCCAGGAGGTTAACAGGATGGTGGAGTGAATCTCAACAAAACTGAGTTAATGTTTTCTTTCTGTCTTTTCCCTCCGTCACTTCTTCTCTCTCTCTCTCTCTCTCACACACACACACACACACACACACACACACACACACACACTGAGCAGGGCCTCTCAGAGTAAAGAAGCGTGACCAGCAGCAGCTGTTGGATTAACAGCTGCCTGTGTTTGTCTGCTGAGACCCCCGAAACACTGTGATCTCACTCAGCCTCTGCAGCCTCATTCTGCCTCTCAGTCCTGTCTTCATCCACAACTACTACACTACTGTCTCACATTCTTTGTGATTCTGGTCTTTAGCTTCCTTCTAATTCAATTGAGGTTGATCTGATTTGATCAATTTGTCATTTTAGTACATTTTTTCAACAAAAATGATAAAAAAAAAATTACTGGTTCCAGCTTCACAAATGCAATTTTTTTCTGATGTAACATGACAATAAATGGAATATCTTTAAATTTGTGCTGCTCATTACAAATACGCAATGTGAAGACTTTTGGATTTATTGGCACTGATTTTCACTATTTTTGACAAAATTATTTATCAATTAATCAAGCAGATTGTTGCAGCTCTATATCCTATCTTCACCTTCTCAGACATCTGAAGATGAGGTCTTACTTTTTTTATTTGTTTAAATCACATCATCCTTAATATTACATAATATGTTGCTTCTCCTTGAATTGCTTCCTGAAATTAAATTAAATACTATTATATACTATCGAATGGAATATTAATGAAATAAGAATACGTGGTTGTATCAATAAAACATATAATCTAATGTATATAATATAATATAATATAATGTATATAATATAATATAATATAATATAATATAATATAATATAATATAATAAATATAATATAATATACACTTCGAGCGCCATCTGGTGGTTCCAGTAACGCATAGCAACGGCAGCCTCGAGAGGTCAGCTGACCAACGCGGAAGTGAGTCAACAGTAGTAACATCGCGAAGCAGAGTATTCAGGTGCTTTTTGTCCACGCGTGACAGCATGGTTCGGTGTTTCCTGATCCACACCGTCTGTCCGGTCAGTGCTCTTGGTGCCGGGGAGAGTCGGGTGCTCTACTCCCGGGTCTTCGGTCCAGATGAAGGCATGCTGTCCGACCAGAACCGGGATCTCAGCCCGGAGCAGAGACGGCTTCTGCAGAAGGAGAAGGTCGCTGTGGTCGCAAGGTGGGTCGGACTGACTTATTCCTGTTGATACTGTGACAAACATGATTTATTTATTTATTTGTTTTTCATCTGAGTACACAACAATAATGGACCCTTTGGTCAGTGATGGAGACTGTAACATAGGGTCAAAGGTCAAGGTGCAATGTTATGAGGGAAGTATGCAACACATTGTAAAGGCAGCCGCAGAACGTACTAAAAGCAAAAAGACTTTGTGATTTGACTGTTTATCCCAGAAGAACAGCGCCCTCTCCCCGTATCCCACTAACACTGCGTCCGGTCTGCATCCTGCTGGTTTCCTCCTGTAGAAAGCATCACGGAGGCCGGTGGAGGCTGTCAGGCTTCTCTGCATTCAGTCCCACTGTTTGTGTAGTTTCCTCTTCTCCCACATGACAACCTGTAACTACTGATTATCACTGTCAAAAGAAAAACGCTCGCTCTCTGTGCATCGGCAAATAATGACAACACTGTTGTTCTGCTACACGTCGGGTAAAGACAACAATGTGAGTGTATTTTTCATATCCATTTTACAGTTTACGATGTCATGCAAACATGTTGGGAAGAAGGCGAAGTAACGCTCCAAAGTTGGGCTAAATATCAGCGAGGAAAAACTGTTACGGCCTTGTTCAAAGGGGTCCTTTGACCTCTGACCTTTAGATATGTGGATGAAAATGGGTTCTGTGGGTGCCCACGAGTCTCCCCTTTACACACATGCCCACTCTTTTGGGGCGAAAAACATGTCGTTTTTTATGCAGTATAAATGTGTTATTTTCTAAAATGATTTATTTTGATATTTCTGCAGACTGGGATCCCTATAGTAGCCATTTTATTGTTGTGAGACCATTTTTTGAAACTTGACCTCACTGTATAAAATGCCCTGTGGTGACCTCTAGGATAATCACAGCCTCATGAAACTTTGCAGTCACAAACTAGAGATCTAGAGCATTCAGAGGATGGATGGCTTTCCTAGGTAGTCTGACAATAAGAGGGTTTCTGAGCAGTTTACACAACACAAGTGCTCACCATCCAGTCGCTGAAAAATGCAATTCCCGCAGAAATCTCCAAATGTCAAAAGTTTTTGATACCAAATCACAGCTTGACTTTTTCTATGGTGTTCCTCAAGGTTTTGGTGTCTTAATGTGGTATTTTAGAGGGATTATTGATTATTTTTATCACTTCATGATTGGTAAAAAAATGGTTAAATTTAGCATAAAATCTGTGTAACAAATGGTATCAACCCAAAAATTGCTGCAACAACTGAGAGACATAATAGAGCATGAGGATGGACGTTATATACCTATATCATAATGTTCTAAACCCTGACACACTTCTACAATTAATTTAAAATAATTTAGTAATTGTGTTTATTTCTGATTTATGACTAGAACAACTTGTTCCATACCGCTGAGCTGCATCTCAAATTAATCTTCAGGTTTCCAGGTTCATCAGATGATGTTCACCACTTCTATATGACATCTGCTGTTGACCTGTTATCTCCCCCCAAAGACTCCCTGTACCCCCCTAAAAATGACTAAAATGGGTCTAATGTAGGTCTCATTGTAGGTCAATGTATACTCAGTTATTAATGTTAAAATGCTGCATCCAGCACTGTGTGAGATCTAATGTTGGCATCTGGGCCGGAAAGCTTTATTACACAAGTGGCCGACAAGTTCTCACTGCAGTATTTGCTTGTTTACCATCATTTCATATCATTGTAATCAAATACTTCTGGGTTTTTTAACTGTTGGCAAAACTAGGGCTGGGATGATACACCGCTACTTGGGTGCTGATTTCATATATTGCGATATTTAAATTTAATTTTTGGTGAATACAATCCAATCAATCTTATTTCCATATATGTATTTTGTATACACAAAACACCTTATGTTGAAAACATAACACTTCTGCTGCTGCTCTGGTAATTTAAGATAGGATTTTGTCTTTATTTTTAACTTTAAACATGCAAAAAAAAAAACATAAAAATGCCACAAAAACAGGAAAGGTTAATGATGAAAGTTATGATTGAAATTATGTCGGTGGTTCAGGAATAACACGTAAATCTGCAGGTGATGTCTGTTAGTGAACTATGTGTCTGGTCCTCAGGCAGGTGCGGAGCGTCGTCTCTCTGTCCCGGGAAGCTTCGGGCCGGATGCTGGTGGAGGCGGTGCCCGGCGAGGAGGCGCTGGCCCTGCAGGAGGCGGACAGCGGAGTGGTGCGTCTGAGAGCTGGAGATCCCTTCTCTGAGGAAATGAGCGCTCTGTGGCTGGCAGTGCAGAGTCTGGGCTTCACGCTGGTCTGCGAGCCCCACGAGAACCTCCTGCTGGCTGAGGGGACTCTGCGCAACCTGACCCGACACTGCCTGGAGCACCTGCACATGCTGGGACAGGGCAGCGAGGTGAGCACCACACAGACATGTTTTCATTTCCAACAAGGAGCTCCGCTGTGTGTTGAACACTCAGGAACCCTTTTAGACTCTGAACCAAACAGATTAAGGAGCAGCTCCAAATGGCAGGAAGGGGGAAACATATGCATAATCATCAATATCCAAAAATCATGTAATGAGGTTGAAATGAGACAGACTGTCAGACCACTGGACTGAGGTTTGTCAAACCTGGATCAAGGCCTGGTCTGATGTGATCTTTTTTCCTGATAGCTGATATTTCACAAATCTCTGGAGTCCACAGTAGTTTTTATATCTTCAGCTGTTGTCGTCCGTCCGGACTAATCTTGTGAACGCGATATCTCAGGAACACCTGGAGGGAATTTCTTCAAATTCGGCACAAACTTCTAGCATGACCACGGCGTTTAATTGGACATGTGATACGAGCGCACAGAACAGTGTCCGTGACCATAAAAGCATCCTTGTGAGGGAGCATTTCTGCTCCTTGTGCACAAATGCGGTCCTGCGATCTCAGAGCTGTGATGAGTGCTCGCTCGACCCTCTCGTCATGCTCACAACCGCTCAGCTCACTCTCTCATCAAGCTGACTTTTGAGACTTTGAAGGCGTGGATGGACTAGACAGTGGCTGATGTCTCCACTCCTTTGATTGGTCACTTTGAATACTGACCATGACCTTTGATTGGCTGTTAGGTTTGATCACTGACACTGGCAGGCCTGAGAGAGCAACCGTTTTCATGGGACCATCATGGATCATACTGCTACATGTTACATTCTGGTTATGCGCGATGTTCTCGTGTTAAGGGCATTGTAGAGGTGGCTGTTCCACACTTGACCTCCTTTTTTTCTGATATCTTCCTCTTGGTAAAAAGGAGTCAAAGTCAGGTTGGAGACCAGCCTGTTAGCAGGACGGTTTGTACTCTATGATTGGACAACGGTGTCACATGTTCATGATTTATTCATGTGCTGCCTTTGCCATCAGTGACTGTAGGTGTTGAAAGTCAACAATCAAAGGAGCGACGACATCAGCCGCTGTCTAGTCCATCCTCGCCTCCAAAGTCTCAAAAGTCAACTTGGTGCGTGAGCGAGTCGAGCAGTCCCCCAGGAGGAGCGCCGGTCGTTGATCCCAAGGTTCATAGGGACCAAACAGTGGTGCTACAACTTCCATGTCTGTTGTGACATCATTGGGCCCAAAAATACTTTTTCCCATAGACTTACATTGAGAAAGAGACATCTGTAACGCGGATAATTTTTTTTTAGGTAAACTAACTCTGCAGTATAAACACTCTAATAGTCTGTATTTAAATCATTAGGTCCTAAAGGTTGTAAAACGCACTAATAGCTGAAAGCAGAGTTATTTCCTTCCTCTGTTTATGTCTGTGGAGACCCAGACCATGACGTCAGCACAGGCCGTGACGTTTGGACTCCGTGGCTTGGTCATGTGACCAAGCGGACGTTACTGCAAATATCAGACATGCACAGTAAGGCCCAATAAGACCTGGAAGACCCCAGAAGATCAGGGTACATTTTGGCTTCAAGCGCCAATGAACAACATTCACAGGAATGAACGTGGCCCCGCCTCCAGTTCTCTTCATACATCCATGTCGAGCAGTTGCGAGCGTGCTGAGAGGGTTGAACAAGCGCTCCTCACAGCTCTGCACTCACAGAATCACATTTGTTCACGCGGAGCAGAGATGCTCCCTCATGACGAGGTTTTATTGCTGCTGTGTGCAGGTTTTGAGACCAATTAAATGCCATACGTGACCCCTCAGATGGTTTGTTACACAGAACCATCTGAGAAGCCGTTATTGGAAACTGTTTGGAAAAGGGCAGGGACCTTTTTAAAAAATACTTGGCAGGTGGATGAACCATCTGTCAATCAAAGTCTCTCACTCAGGAGCTGAGCAAAAGTATACTTTCCACTGAGAAAAGCCTTCAGCGCCGTTTCTTTGTTTTTCTTTCAATGTATAAATAATCTCCAGTTGCAGCAGCTATGCTAACCTCTTCAGGAGCCGCCGTTGTTGTTTAGAGCGAACAGCAGCCTCTCTGTGTCATCAAATACACCTAAACCACGCCTGTAGCTGCCAGTGGCTCCTTACAGGATGCTAATCGGTCCGTGCACACGTTACTTGACGCCTGACAAGATAAAGATTTGTATAAGATATGTGATCCCACGATTCCTGTTTGACCATCGTGAGAATCCAGCTGCTGTTCAAGATAAACGTCCACTTGGACTCAACGATGAACTGATTCAAATTTGGAGGTCAGAGGTCACTGTGACCTCACAAAACACCTTTTCAGTCATAACTCTAGGATTAATATGCTAATGTCAATTTCACACTAACAGGATAAAATGATGAAGTGAGAAAATTGCGGACAGAGGCAAGGAGATAGGATAATTTGTCTGATGTGGTCTAAATGGGGAAAAGGCTGTGAAATCACCCTTTTTCTATTTTCATAAATTGAATAAAGGTTTCTTACTTGTGACTGGTGGTTTAAAGTGTGAAGAATGTGTGGCAACAGAGGACTGGCTGAGAAATATTAATATCTGTTAAGTAGGCCTGCAACTAATGATTAATATGTTGATTATATTATTGATTAATCGGTTAATTGTTTGTCAGAAAATGGTCTTGTTTTGTCCACAACTCAAAGATTTTCAGTTTGCTGTCATAGAGTAGTAAAGAAACCAGGAAATCTTCACATTTAAGAAGCTCTCTTAAAAAAATTACTCAAACCGATTAATCAATTATCAAATTAGTTGGTTAGAAGCCGTGTGCAGCCTTGTGGAGCTCTTCAGGCAGCCATTTGACTCACTGACACATTAAAATGCCAGTCATAAGGAACTGTTGTGTTTCTTTGTGGCCTCACTGTATTGTATGTGAGACTAAAGTCAGACTAGTGCCTCTCAGCACTTTTGTAACCAGCGTTTGTACTTGAATTCAACCAGTTGGAGTGTCTGGCTGTGTGTCTGTGAAGCAGGGATTAGAGCAGATTTATAATTGGAGAGTTTAGCTCTGTCGCTGCTATTTGGGACACAATTTTTATTTTGGACATAAAGGAGAAGTCTGGTGATATTTAACAAATCCCATGAAAAGACCAAAACCAACAATGAATAGTAGCCAATGCCTGAAATATCTTATTCCCCTGTGAGCTCCATTGTTGCTCAGAAACTATTAAGACACATTAGTCAGTCACATTGTTGCAAGACACTCAGTTTATTTTGACTCAGTCACACTCACACCGTCCTGCTGCTGCTTTAAATACTTGCTGGACAGCCTGTTCTCATTCCCAGGGTGTCAAACATCGGCGCTTTATTGCGGCCGTCAGTGTATTTGCTGAAATACACCATTTTCTCAGTGACGTGGCCGTCTGGAATGAAGCTAAGTAGTGATTGAGAGTGGTCTGAAAATGGTCGGCAGACGCTGCTTTGTTTCCTCTTCGTATCATAACATCCGTTCATCCATCCATCTGCAGCCGCTCATCCCGTCAGGGGTCACGGGCGCCGATCCCAGCTGACACTGGGCGAAGGCGGGTTCACCCTGGACAGGTCTTCAGTCCATCACAGGGCACATAGAGACCCCCTTAATATGAATTTAAGTTGTGTAGCTTTTTTATTTTTAATTAATGAATTTATTTATTTATTAATGGTTTAAAATAAGCTAAGTTAGCTAGCTGGTGTTGGTGACGTATATTGTCTGAGACGACAGATGTAGTTCTCTGAAAAACTAAATGATTCTACAACAAACTGGGACTTTCTTGACTTGCAAAATGATCTTGTAAATGAACAAGCAGCATACGTGTGATTTATGGCGCATTTCAAACGGGATCCAAAGATATTTGAACACTGGACGTATTTCTTCCGACAGAAGGTCCCTTTGGGTCCACTGGAAGGGGAAGGACTTTGCCTCTCTATAAAGAAATAACAGACCGTAGGACGCTGTGATTGACCAATCAGAATCAAGCATTCAACAAAACCGTGTAATAAACATGTTTAAAGGCCTTGAAATCTCGTCAGTGAAACTGTTTACCTCCACAGAGCTGTTGCTGTGCGGAGCATTGCTAACCAAATGCTCAACAACAGCAACAACTCATTATGCATTATAGAAACAGCAATAAAAAAGACAGTAATGAAACAAGATTGCAGCCGTGCAGGTTTTATTACCATCTGTAACTAACTGTGATCGTTAAAAAAAGACAGTCTGCACGCCGTCGTCACTAAAACAACACTTTCCCTCCAGGTGCTGCTGAGGAGCAACCGTGTCGACGCTCTGCTCAGCCGCCTGCTTCCTCACGGGCAGCTCCTCTTCCTCAACCACCGCTTCGCCCAGAGTCTGGAGAAGGAAGTCGCAGCTTACATGGCCAAGTGAACCAGATCAGCCCGCCGTACGACTTCCTGATGGTTGAGCTCAATCACTGCTGGCTGACTTGTTTACCGTTGGTGACATGAAGAAGAGCGGACCAACTGGCAGCTGTTGTTTTCTGATTGCATGAGGTGGTAAACACACGGAGTGGTAAATATCTCCCTCAGCCACTTGCAGCTCACTGTTGACTGTTTACTGCGTGGGAGGCTTCAGTTCAAATCCTGTTTGTCAAATTGAAGAGTGGAAAGGAAAATGTGGCAGATTAAGGAGCTGAAGAGGCCGGTTAAAACCTACTCATCAACATCACAGACTGCCATTTATCTGATTCGCCGTACTTTTAATGTCACCGTGTGACTTTGAGGAACCAGATTTGACCTATACATGAATCTCAAAATGCTTTATTGCCTTGCGGTGACTTCAAATGCACCTTTCGTTTCTGAGGACTAGGAGGAATGTTGAGTGTTTGTGTGCAATACAAAGTATGATTCATTTCCTCATAACAAACAGCAGAAATAGAGCAAAGAAAGAGCAAAGTCAGACCTGTTTAATGTCATTTTGAACCAAAAATGTCATCATTCTTGAGACTGAGGACAATGAATGAAAGGCAGAATATGACATGAAATGTTATATAAAAATAAAACATAGGCTGAATATGGGATAAACAGGAAATGAGCAACAATGGCAGCAGCCAGACAACAAATAGCATGTAATCCTGTACGTTGTGAACATCTGTTGTACCCCCGACTGCAGCCCCCTGTGAAGCCAGACTCTCCTGCTCCTCCTCCGGGCCTAATAAAAGCCTCACAGTTTTTGAGCCAAATCCAAAAACCAGAGCGGTGAGAAAAAAAAAAAAAACCTGTCTGAATGCCAACATCAGTTGCTTTGATCTTCTCCTTTTTTTCCTGTATTAGAAAATAAAACTCATTTTTAGCATTACCCAAGGCGAATTCTTTGAAACTTGTGTACTCTGCAATCAAGGACACACGGTGCGTTTTCCAAAAACGAGGCACCAGGGATCGCGCATTAAAAACGATAGAACACACAGGAGAAGGATTTAGAGGTTGTGTACATCTCATGGGGAATAAAAAACCCCACAAACCTGCCGTTAGCTGGATAAAAACACCTGTGACGTACATAACACAACCAGTGAGTTCCACTATAGGACCAGCAGAGGGCGACGAGCATCCTGTCAGTGTCAATGTGCAGTGAAGGACATTGTGAAGCTCTATACGATATCCAGAGCATTAATATAACAGCAAACAACTATTGTCTATGTAAAGATATAGAGGATTAATGTCTACCTGAGCAGAGAATGAAGTCTCTCTGCCTCTGTGTGTGTTGTGATCCAAGCGTCTCTGTTAAGCTGTTAGCACCGTTAGCAGCGTTAGCCACCAGCTCAGCTGTCACCATGTTGAGAGCCGTGTGGAGGTAACATGCTCGTAATTCTAATGTTACCACCTTTTTTAAAAAAGGCCCACAGATTCAGCTTTCTAAAAGAGAATCCTGACTTTGTTATATACCAGAGCAACATGCAAATAATGTTATCACTTTTTAGGAGGGATGTCCAAGTTAATGCGATAACACGTTCAAGCAAATTCATTTTAACGCCACCAATTTCTTGAATGCAATAACGCAACTTGTGATTTTTAGGTTGTAGCTCAGTTTTAAAGCTAGAGTGACGATACTGATAGATGAAACTACAAAACCTAAAAAATCCATTGGTACCAGCCATGTCACAGAGGCTAGCCTGTCAAAAAGGAGGGTCAATAATGCTACGAAGTTACGCTAAATTTTGGCGAGGAAAAACTGACATGTTCATTTTCAAAGGGGTCCCTTGACCTCTGACCTCCAGATATGTGAATGTAAATGGGTTCTCTGGGTCCCCACCAGTCTCCCCTTTACAGACATGCCCACTTTATGATGATCACAGTCAGTTTGGATCAAGTCATAGTCAAGTCAGTTTGTTGGGCTGCAGTTTGCCATGTTATGATCTGAGCATATTTTTTATGCTAAATGCTAAGTGTAGTACCTGTGAGGGTTTCTGGATACTGTTTATCATTGTTTTGTGTTGTTAATTGATTTCCAATAAGTATATACATACATTTGCATAAATCAGCATAGTCGCCCACTCCCGTGATAATAAGAGTATGAAATACTTGACAAATCTCCCTTTAAGGTACATTTTAAACAGATAAAAAATGCGCTTCAATATTTTAAGCGATTGACAGCCCTAGTTTTTAGTCTCTCTGTCTTTTGCAACAAAAATAATAATTGTACAATAATAAGTAATTCAAAATAAATGTCAATAGATAAATAAATAGAATAAGATAAAGGTATAGAGGTGTAACATTAAAGTGCACAAACATAGTAAATAGTGCCAGAGCATTGGAGAGTATATTGATGATTTCCACTCACTTAAAAAACAATAAATAAATTCACCTTAAACAAACGATAGACATACAGGTGTCATGAACAAGTTCCAGCTTTCCCATATTTTTAAGTATTTGTCCTCTTGCAGTCTAAAATATGGCCTACATTATGTCAGTCCAGTTATCACTTGAAGATGGTTCTGGTTTCATCTCCTGTGTTAAAGTGTGTGTGTGTGAAATAGTGCATTTTGTCAAACTGTGTAATATTCAAAGTTTGTGCGTCTGTGCAAAGTAGTTGTTGCCCCATAATATTTTTCCAGCTAAAAACACCACTGGTAATGGTCTTTCTGCCAGCAGCACTTAGAATCTGGAATAAGTGTCTGGACTCCAGAGGAAACGTTTTCTGAAGGCAGGTCACCCAAATAGAGGGTTTCCAATTTAAGTGGGATACACTTCACTATCTATCTACCTCATGCAGTCAACTCAGGTCCACTACCACACTACACATGGCAGACTTCTCCCACTGCGAGATATCCAGCTCATCCTTTTCATTAGGCTGCTGTACTTAAGCTGTCAGTGCTCTGCTCACCTGAGAGTTCAGCTGTCATTCGCTTCTGCTGCTGCTGCTGTTTATAAGCTCCACCTCCACCCAGCATCCACCTGTAGACTCGGAGCTCGCCGTAGGGTGAAGTTATTATTATAGCAGCAGATTAATGCCCACGGCTATGGAATAAGACGCACTCATATGTATGTAACGTTTGGGTGTCTGATTTTCAAGATATCACACTTAATATTTAGAAAGATCTGTTTATTTCTTGGTTCTTTTTCTTATAAAAATCTGCTATCGGTCCACAACGCTCAAATTTAATTGAACGTTTAAAGTCCCCCACTGCTGAAAAGGTGTTTTTCGTCTTGTTACTTCAGTTGGATGTTTGACCCTCACTGTGCAGAGTGATGTATGTGCAGAGTTTGACACTTGAAGGCTGTTTGCACATTCATCTGCTGAAGGTTGAATGTTTCTCTGAGTTCACCTTAAAGGAGCAATGTGTAGCATTTAGGGGGATTTCTTCTGTTTTCGTTAGTGTATAATCACCTGAAAATAAGACTCGGTGTGTTTTTGTTGCCTTAGAATGAGCCGTTTATATCCACATTGAGAGCGGGTCCTCTTCACGGTCATGTTTCTACGCTAGCCCAGAATAGATAAACCAAAAACTTGTGATATAGATAAAACAAGACCTCACCAATCTAATGTTTTACATTAGGGGGAGGGGCATTTTGTCCCCAAACACACACTGAGAAAGGACTTTTTAGTTAAATGACATGTTGTGTCCAACTTTTGAAATGGAAAATATTTACATAGTCGTAGATTTTGGATGCCTCTTAAATGGAGAAGGAGTAAATTTAATCACATTTTTTTGTGGAAAGCTATATCTGACACAAATTATTATTCAAAGCAGAGCATTTTTATTTGTCTGAAATACCATTTTTTAAATGGCTCTTTGAGAGCTGCAACAATTAATCGATTAGTTGTCAGTTATGAAATTAATCACCAGCTATTTGAATAATATATTCATCTTTTTTTGTTAATTTTTTTAAGAAAATAAAAGTCAAAATTGCCTGATTGTAGCTTCTTAAATGTGAATATTTTCTGGTTTCTTTACTCCTCTATGACAGTAAACTGAATATCTATGATTGCGGACTAAACAAGACATTTGAGGACGTCATCTTGGGCTTTGGGAAACACTGATTGTAATTTTTCACAATTTTCATACATTTTTAGATCAAACAACTAATTGATAAATCTAGAAAATAATCAACAGATTAATCATCAATGAAAATAGTCATTAGTTGCAGCCTTACAGTCAACTACCGGTACTCCTACTCCAATATATAGTTTGTAAAAATACCTTTACTACGTATTAATTCATGAAATGCAACATTGGCTCCTTTAGCTCAGTTTTATGGCTTCATTAACATCCCTGTACTGTATTATAAACCTTCAGTATTATGACGTCTCCACTAGGGGCCAGTGTGTCGCCAGACATGACGAGAGCTGATAATAGGAGACAAATAGTGACTCCAGAGCAGAAATCCACCAGGCAACAAAATCAGGAATGCTGCGGCTGCTTCGAAATTATTTAAAATGAGCTGCTAGACATCAAACAAACAGCGCTGACATTGTTTTCATGTGTCTGAAACCAGTTTGTAATTACAACTAATTAGTGATGCACAGGCATAGGAAGTTGATCTTTGCCTACAAACAGCTGTTTGATAAAATGCATGAGTTAATGTCAAGTGGGGATTAAAATGACAGTATCTGCTGCAGATTTCCTGTTTGCGTGTCGCTTTTATCCCCGTGTGATTGTAAGGTCTAGCCCCTTTTCATTACAGCTGGTTTGGAGGCAGGATTATAAGTAAGGACACGTCCACAAGTCAACGTAAGTAGAGAAAGAAGGGAAATCAGAGGGGTGAAACTGTTGCTCAGTTTAATTTCTCAAAAAGCTCATAGAGCTGGAATATGCAGTGATGCTGAGCATATTTGGCTGTCTTCTCTTTGGGGGCCACTCTGAGGTTAAAGGATTAACGTTATGAAGAGCTTCTCAACTAACTGAGTGCTACCGAAGCCCAAGAAACTGCAAGTTTTCATTCTAGCCAAACACTGCAGGTGATTATTCCCTGATTAGCACGAGGCACAAGCTCATCGGTGAAATCAGCTGCTTTAATGTGTAGTTGAAATGAAAACAGTCTCGGGCTTCAATAGCACTTTACAGAGGGAATAAATTGAAGGCCATTAACTGAAGTACATAAAATTCTCATAGCAAAAACAATCGTGTACCATTCGCCGACTTTGCAAAGTGGTTTTTAGCAGCTAGATGTTGACAAAAACCCCGACAACAAGCAGATGGAGTGTTGGGCCAGTTTCTCAAGGAGACCCAAAGGTCGAACTGCATGAGGCAGCGAGGTCAGTAGATCGGAGGGAAAGGCTGGCAGCTGCTTGGTCCATGAGCTGGAGAGCACTGCTGACTCACTGAGTGATGAGGGAGGGTGCAAAGCCAACGCCTTCTCATCCCAACTCGTCACATGCCGACGCTTTGTCAGACCCCTCGGCGTCACTCTTTTCAAGCGCTGTAAACACTTAAAGCTGCAGTAGGTAGTTTGTGGCATCATTGGGCAAAAAATTCATTATAACCTTTCAGCATGTTGTAATTCAGGTATTCTGAGAGAAAATGAGACTTCTGCACCTCCTCATGGCTGTTTTCAGGCTTTAGAAAATCTAGCCCGTGAGGGAAGACTTTGGCCAATCACAGATCATTTCAGAGGGAGAGCATTTCCGTTGCTTGGTATTTCTTCAACTGATCTCAACATGGCTGCCGGGTCTCAAACTTTCTCATTTTACAGTTAAACAGCAAATGCAAGATGTTTCTGAAAACATTTGAACAGAGAAATACTCATTACAGTAACTGAATATTGATTCATATTTGATCAGCGTTAAAGTTTGTGGATGACTGACAGCTACTCAGAGACAGCAGACTCCAGATCAGATCTGACTGGTTGTTTTCCTCCGGTCTGAAATATTGCAGATGCCATTAGGAGCATCAGAGGACACCAGAGGACACAGATGGACATGATTTTTGTCAGATTACGTTTTATAGAAATAACTATTTTTCCAATTCTACCCTCTGCAGCTTTAATGTAAAGCCCCATCGTGTCTCATACTGACTAAATGGTGCCTGAAGGCCCTGACACACCAAGACGACTTACGGTTAGAGGCTGTCAGCGAGCGTCTGTTGGACTGGTGTTTCAGTGTGTCCCACACCGTCGGCTTTAGGCTGTCTCTCTTTGAGTTTTTTCAGCTGATTCAGGATGTTGAACAGGCGGTGGCGGCGCTTTGTCGGTGAGAGAAAACACTTTGATTGGCTGTTCTGCTTAAGCGAATCAGTGCACGACAAGAGATACGGACTTGAGGAAAGAAAGCCAATGAGTTAAAGTCAAGAGTAAAAACACAAAAGGCTCTTCTAATGTTTCTTCTTCATCTCATCTAAATATTCAAAGCTTCACAGTGACACAGTCATCTGGAATGAAGCTAACTGGTGAGTGAGAGTGGTGCGAAAATGGTCGGCAAACACAGCTTTGTTTCATGTATCTTAACAAATGCTTGTATATACGCTGTCCTCTGTCTTCTGGTTTCCCTTTTTGAATGTTGAATACAGACTAGCGCCACCTGCTGGTGTGGAGAGTTATTTCATCTCACACAGATGCAGAGCGTACGTGGAAGTCTTTGTGTGTTTGAGTGCAACTTTTTGGCCAAGACAAAGGCGACGGGGGGCGGCTGGTTGACTGGTGTTGGGTCGGTGTGTCTGGGCCTTTCAAGCTACGTCACCACATTCCCTGATGCACTTTCCCTGAACGTTTAATATTGACAAGGATGGGTTTACATTCTAGTTAATGAAAAGTTTGCCTCTAAAAGGTGCCTTATAGACTTGTCGCAGTAGTCGTTTACATGACTTTACTACATTACTTGCCCACCGCCCCCACCATAGTTTCTTTTTTTTTAAAAAGAAATAAAACCCATTTAGTTAATTTTTCCCGTCAACGGCGTGTTATCAGTACAGAGTCAGACGACAGATGCTACAAACTGACAGTGAAAGTGTCGGCTCCCTACAGAGTCTCAGCTCAGAGCAGCAGGAGTCAGACTTCACACATGGGACGAGAGAGTTGACAGACAAGACGACGGCAGTGGATTTTGTGTCGAAGCGAAAAGCAAACGTGCCTATTTGGCAATATTTCAGATTTAAACACAATGCAACAAGGGAACCGTGATAGTTATGAGGCTGGCGAAAGCTGGACCGGAGAGGCCTGACACACAGTCGTCTGACGTTAAAGATCGATGTAAGCACTCTACACATATTGTCCATCATCAAGTGTAAACTGGCAGGAAAACTTCCTCACCGTCACATCACTAGTGCCTCAAGCGTCGGTATCTAACGGCCGTGACAAGGCGTCGATATTCGACGCCCCGGGGATGAGAACAGGGTACAGCACCTGAAACTTGAAATGGTAGGAGAGGAGGCACAGATTTTTCAGATCAAGCTGTGAACCCACAACCTTCAGGTAAACGTCTTCTCCGTCAATCCTCCCGTCCTGCCTCTCTGCTTCTAGCTGCCCTCATATTCAGTCTGCGTAGGCTGACCAGACCAAAGCTGACATTGTCACAGCCCATCTCAGTCACCCGCTCAATCTTTTCTTCTTCTTGCGTTTTGTTCTCCTCCTCCCTCCCCACCAGCCTGAAGCTCCAACAAAAGATTTTCTCATTGAATTTAGAGACTAGCCATTGAATATGCCAACTCCTGGAGTTTAAGGATTTTCCTCTTAATATTTTTCTCTCCTGCCTCATTAGATGCCTCTCTGACTATTGTATGGCTCATGGCGAGAGCACTGTGGAGAAAATGGGCTCTACTCCAGCCACAGATACAATATGAATTTCAATGCGAGTTGACGACTTATTCACTCTAGCCTCTGTCAGGGCATGCGGCGTGAAATACCTGAACGTCACGGCTCCCATTCATATACATTAGGCATCATTTATATTCCCTTTCATGCGCACATCCCCAGAATCTCAAATATTCCTCTGGCAGGCGAATGCTAAGTGGAGTTTCTGTTGGAGTGGCGGTTGAGGAATGCTCAGTGATAACAGCTAAACGGCACTCATATTAGGTGTCACAATAGATCTACGTGATCAGTAGATTTCTGCATTCTTCCCTGTCTGTGTAGGCGGGAGATGCTTGAAGTATAGTATGTAGGCGTTGACATGCTAAACTTGAATTAATGGCTTGGATCATCATTTCCTCATGTTGGTTCTTTGCCATAATTTTGCAAATTATACCTGAAAGTCTCTTAAAAACACCCCCACACACATGCAGAGAGAGAACTGAATTCCCTCCCAGGCTCATCCAGTCTATCAAGCATCAGAAGAGAGATGTTCTCTCTTAGCATCTCAAATCGCGTTAGATTTCCAATTTCAAGCCATTTATTTCATGTTATTTCCCCAGCCCCCGAGAAAAATGTCTTTTTCCACATCTGCATGCTGTCTTAAGGTATGGCTTGTCAGTGTGAGACTATCACACCACTTCAAACAACTCAATTAATTGAAAATACAAGTCAATTATTTCTTAATTAAGCTCCCTCTGCGGTGCGATTCCTCCGTAGGGTTGCTGTTGTTGCTCATTATCAATGAAGAGGGGAAAACCTGAACTTTACAGAAAGAAATGAAAACTTTCATATCTTCGATTTGATTCTTTTTGTTTTTCTCCCACAAATTGATTTGTTGATCTGTAAATAACCTAAGTGATATAGTAATCCACATTGAAAAAGGCCACATGCTCCTCATGCTCAATGCAACTCAGAGGGGATTATATGGCAAACTGGATGCCATCTGCCTCTGCACGGATGGCAGTTTTTTTTTATTATTTTTCACCATTATTTAAATCCAAGATAGACAGATGGATACTTCCCCTCCCTCGCTCTCAGAAACACTGTGACAGACTACTTCTAACACATCTTTAACTACAAGCTCATCAGTAAAACATACTCATATTTTTGTCTTGCTAGAAACCTTCTGCTTCTTTATCGCTTGCGATTGGTCATTAATTGCAATTTTTAACAGTAATCAAAGTAATTGTACGGAGGTTATGGCTTGTTTGCAGTGTAACACATCATCAGGGATCATAATCTTAACTGCTTCAAGTAAATGTGATCATATCCAGCACAGAGTAGCAGCTGTAAAATGTTACGACCTCCTCGATAAATTTACATCAGAGAATGGCTGACTCTTTTATGGTGAAATTACTGTGAGACTGTGCGACGCTGTATTTTACTCAGGCCTGGAGGGTTTAATGGGTCATACCCCTTTATTCCTTACTGCTCCTCCCAGCGTCGTTCACAGCTCTGTAGGTGGATGAGGCAGCTTTAAAGTGGGTGGTGGCTTCAAAGTATTTCATCAAGTGGTGTGGTGGTCGTTGATAAGGTGGGTGTGCTACCAGGTAGAGATGGGTAATTTACCGAGGAGGAAGTGGGTGCACCAAACAACGTACAGTATATTGCTAAGAAGTGAAAGTCAGTTTATTGTTCCACTGCAACATTAGCGCCCAGCAGTAAAGCTACGTCTCCACCATTTTGGACTGAAAGCGACTACCAGACGCCAGTAAAACGTCCACCTACAAGTCCTGGCAAAAAATTGAATCGAGGGCAACTGGACTTAGATTTGTCCCTGAAGACGTTTCGCCCCTTATCCAAGTGGCTTCATCAGTTCGAACGCTGCAGTCTGACTAGTCCCCACTAGTCTGACAAACAGTGGAGTAAGACCCAGGTTTTTAACCTCTGTGGAAGTGTCCGCCCCTTATTCTCCTAAGACAATAGTTCGTTAGTGGAGTTTCAGTGTGAGTCCCACTAGTGAACGACAGTCGTTGAGGATTCAAAGGGGCCAACGACAACAGTCGTTAGGCATGATGTGCTTTGCCAGTGGACGACAGTCGTTGTGTTCGTTTGGGACACTTGAGGTTAGTTTCGGACTGTCTTTGATATTGAGTTTTCTTGGTACTGCTGAAAGTGCAGCATTGTAGATGGGGGATAGGTGGTGTCTGAGACCCCCTCCTCTGTTTAAAGATGTTTTTTCCAGTTTAACATAGATGGCTTCCTTTACTCCTCTTTCAAACCATCTGTCCTCTCTGTCCAAGATTTTAACATTGCTGTCCTCAAAGGAGTGAGCCTTTTCCTTAAGATGTAAATAGACAGCTGAATCTGGACCTGAGGAGTTGACCCTTCTATGTTGGGCCATGCGCTTGTTTAAGGTTTGTTTGGTTTCCCCAATGTAGAGGTCCTGGCATTCCTCGCTGCATTGGACAGCATAAACCAGGTTGCTTTTCTGTGAGTGTGGTAGCCTGTCTTTGGGATGTACCAGTTTCTGTCTGAGGGTGTTGCCGGGTTTGAAACACACTGGGATTCGGTGTTTGTTAAAAACTCTTCTGAGTTTTTCTGATACCCCGGACACCAGAATGAGAACCTTCACAGTCCACCTACAAGGTGCCGTACAAAAATTAAACAAAATTATTCTAATTATTACAAAATTATTGTCATAATTTGAATGTTTCTAACGAAAAGGCCTGTATTGAACAATAAAAAATATTATAAATTAACGTAATATTATAACTATTTTGCCCAGCTGCTTCCCAGAGGAGCATAAATTTAGCGATGGACGTAAATGGAAGTTAGAAAAATCCAGCTCACAGATTTTGAGAGTAATCTCAGTATTTTTCAAATCAAGGATCCAAAATGGAGTCCAGTAGAGCACAGACCATGGACGTATGAAAAGTTGTGTCCAGGTCTTTTTCCATGCATGTTTGTAAATAGCTACAACTACATTAAATTCGGTTTGTCATGCTACTAGCACTACTAGCTACTGGCCGATAGCTGCTTGTTTGGGAACAGAGAATTTTAATGCGAGAAGTAAGACTGAACCTTACACACAAAATATGCCATTAAACCAAAGCAAAGAGCTAAAACTGGCTAAAAATTTCTCCAAAGAGCTGCAGAGTTTGCGCTCTGTGAATTTGTCATTATGAGTGACACCTACCATATTAAACAGCATTAATATTAAAAAAAAGATTAATGGAGCTTTAAAATGCTACCTACCATACTTTATAATGTTTGATGTCGTGTGTTAGCCTGGAAATCATTAACAGCAGACACAAGTTGTGCCTGTAGCACCACGTATCAGAAACTTTTGCGTACTGAATGCAAAGTATTATTCAGTCACATCCCCTAAAACATTTCTCTGCCACTTCTTGGATTCAAGCCGGCAATCTTCAAGTCTCAAGATCACTTTTCTGATCTTCAGGCCGATGCCACTCAGAGTTCATTTGCGCACATAAATCAGTCAATTAAAATATGAATAGCATGTACGTCTGTAGCTTTTTGCCCTCACACCAGTTTACCACAGTCCATTAACAGCTCCAGATTCAGCCACACAGTGCTTATGGCATGTAGGAGCCCCGACTGGAGAAATGCTGTACAAAAAGTGCCTCATTATGGCTGCTTTCCAAATTAAATGGAGAAGATGTATTATTCATTTGTGGAGAATCCCCTGTGAGTGAGGCCCAGCAGGAAAACAGGAAGTGTGTGTGTGCGGTTTTCTCTCTGCCAGCCACTTAACAATTGGTTGTTGAGACTCGCTAGAAACGATGCAGCGCTCGCTCTCATAGAGGATGTCCAGGAGGCCTTCTCAAATTAGATACCTGATAATAAAATCTTCCTTGTGTCCACTCAGTTGTTTTGCCTCAGTTTGGAGCAATAAAAAAGCTCTGCTACAACAAGCAATAATACAACACTGTCTGAAATAATCATTGGCAAATGTAATCATAATCATAAGTAATCTGTCATTATTATTATTAGTACCGGTTCTAGTGTTATTGTGTTCTGGCAGTTCTGTGGGTTTTGTCCAGCAGAAGCAGTTTTTATTCTCATTTTATTCTCATTAAATTACAACTTTATTATCATACAACAGCATATTAGGGCTAAAATATATATATTTAATGAGCCAGGGGGAGGGGGTAATATTCAGGAAAAAATCAGAATCAAAAAAATATTTTTCTGAGATTATTTAGGAGAAAAAACTCACACATTTGCAAGATAATGAAACCACAAATTTATGAGAAAAAAGCTTGAACTAACCCTAACCCTAACACTTGAGATTATTGGCAAATTTAAAGCCCACCAATTTGCAAAATTATTAAGTTGTAAATTTACAAGTGCAAAACCGTGATGCCACATGTTTGCAGGCTTTTCTGAGTTTGTTTCTCATAAATTTATGACAATATAATCTTGCAAATTTGTGAGTGTTCTTGTGTAATTTTGCCCCATTAATCTTGGAAAATCTGAGCTTTTTCTTCATCTTCATCTTCATCTTCAACCGCTTATCCGGGGTCGGGTCGCGGGGGCAACAGATCCAGCAGGGGACCCCAAACTTCCCTTTCCCGGGCCACATTAACCAGCTCTGACTGGGGGATCCCGAGGCGTTCCCAGGCCAGTGTGGAGATATAATCTCTCCATCTAGTCCTGGGTCGTCCCCGGGGTCTCCTCCCAGCTGGTCGTGCCTGGAACACCTCCCTAGGGAGGCGCCCAGGAGGCATCCTTACCAGATGCCCGAACCACCTCAACTGGCTCCTTTCAACGCAAAGAAGCAGCGGCTCTACTCCGAGTCCCTCACGGATGACCGAGCTTCTCACCTTATCTCTAAGGGAGAGGCCAGCCACCCTCCTGAGAAAACCCATTTCGGCCGCTTGTACTCGCGATCTAGTTCTTTCGGTCATGACCCAGCCCTCATGACCATAGGTGAGAGTAGGCACGAAGATTGACCGGTAGATAGAGAGCTTTGCCTTCCGGCTCAACTCTCTCTTCGTCACAACGGTGCGGTACAGCGACTGCAATACCGCCCCCGCTGCTCCGATTCTCCGGCCAATCTCACGTTCCATTGTTCCCTCACTCGTGAACAAGGCCCCGAGGTACTTGAACTCCTTCACTTGGGGTAAAGACTCATTCCCTACCTGGAGTAGACAATCCATCGGTTTCCTGCTGAGAACCATGGCCTCCGATTTAGAGGTGCTGATCCTCATCCCAACTGCTTCACACTCGGCTGCGAACCGATCCAGTGAGCGCTGGAGGTCACAGACTGATGATGCCAGCAGAACCACATCATCTGCAAAAAGCAGCGATGAGATCCTCAGCACACCAATCTGCCAACCCTCCTCCCCCCGACTACGCCTCGATATCCTGTCCATGAATATCACGAACAGGATTGGAGACAAGGCGCAACCCTGGCGAAGGCCAACGCCCACCGGAAACGAGTCCGACTTACTGCCGAGAACCCGGACGCAGCTCTCGCTTTGGGAGTACAGGGATTGGATGGCCCTGAGAAGTGACCCCCTCACCCCATACTCCCGCAGCACCTCCCACAGTATACCCCGGGGGACCCGATCGTACGCCTTCTCCAAGTCTACAAAACACATGTAGACTGGATGGGCATACTCCCAGGCCCCCTCAAGGATTCTTGTGAGAGTGAAGAGCTGGTCCGTTGTTCCACGGCCAGGACGAAATCCGCATTGTTCCTCTTCAATCTGAGGTTCGACTATCGGCCGGACCCTCCTATCCAGCACCCTAGAGTAGACTTTACCAGGGAGGCTGAGTAGTGTGATACCCCTGTAATTGGCACACACTCTCTGGTCCCCCTTTTTGAACAGGGGAACCACCACCCCGGTCTGCCACTCTTTAGGCACTGTCCCCGACTTCCACGCAATGTTGAAGAGGCGTGTCATCCACGACAGCCCCTCCACACCCAGAGCCTTCAGCATTTCTGGGCGAATCTCGTCAATCCCCGGGGCCTTGCCACTGCGGAGCTGTTTAACTACCTCAGTGACTTCCCCTAGGGAAATTGACGACGATCCCCCATCAGCTTCCAGCTCTGCCTCTACAAGAGAGGGCGTATCAGTCGGGTTCAGGAGTTCCTCAAAGTGCTCCTTCCACCGCCCGGTTACCTCCTCAGTTGAGGTCAACAGTGTCCCATCCTTACTGTACACAGCTTGGATGGTTCCCCGTTTCCCCCTCCTGAGGTGCCGGACAGTTTTCCAGAAGCACCTCGGTGCCGACCGAAAGTCCTTCTCCATCGCTGCTCCGAACTCCTCCCACACCCGCTGCTTTGCCTCCTTTACGGCAGCGGCTGCCGCCCCACGGGCCCGTCGGTACCTTGCAACTGCCTCCGGAGTCCTCCGAGATAACATATCCCGGAAGGACTCCTTCTTCAGTCGGACAGCTTCCCTGACCACCGGTGTCCACCACGGTGTTCGAGGGTTACCGCCCCTTGAGGCACCTAAGACCCGCAGGCCACAGCTCACCGCCGCAGCTTCAGCAATGGAAGCTTTGAACATCGCCCACTCAGGTTCAATGCCCCCAGCCTCCACAGGAATGCTAGAAAAGCTCCGCCGGAGGTGTGAGTTGAAGATCTCTCGGATAGGGGCCTCCTCCAGACTTTCCCAGTTCACCCGCACTACACGTTTGGGTTTACCAGGTCTATCCAGAGTCTTCCCCCACCCTCTGATCCAACTCACCACCAGATGGTGATCAGTTGACAGCTCTGCCCCTCTCTTCACCCGAGTGTCCAAAACATGCGGCCTCAGATCAGATGATACGATCACAAAATCGATCATCGATCTTCGGCCTAGGGTGCTCTGGTACCAAGTACACTTATGAGCATCCTTATGTTCGAACATGGTATTTGTTATGGATAATCCATGACTAGCACAGAAATCCAATAACAAATGACCGCTCCGGTTCAGATCAGGTAGGCCATTCCTCCCAGTCACGCCTCTCCAGGTACCTCCATCGTTGCCCACGTGTGCGTTGAAGTCCCCCAGCAGAACAATGGAGTCCCCTACTGGGGCCCCATACAGGACTCCATTCAGGGTCTCCAAGAAGGTCGAATACTCTGAACTGCTGTTCGGTGCATATGCACAGACAACAGTCAGAGTTTTCCCCCCACAACCCGAAGGCGCAGGGAGGCGACCCTCTCGTTCACCGGGGTAAACCCCAACGTAGCAGCACTCAACCGGGGATTTGTGAGTATCCCCACACCCGCTTGGCGCCTCACACCCTGGGCAACTCCAGAGAAGAATAGAGTCCAACCCCTATCCAGGAGAACGGTTCCAGAGCCGAGGCTGTGCGTAGAGGTAAGCCCCACCAGATCTAACTGATAGCGCTCCACCTCCCGCACAAGCTCCGGCTCTTTCCCCCACAGAGAGGTGACGTTCCACGTCCCCAGAGCCAGCCTCTGCCGCCCAGGTCTGGTCCGTCGCAGTCCCTGGCTTTCACTGCCACCCATATGGCAGCGCACCCGACCCCAGCGGTTCCTCCTGCGGGTGGTGGGCCCACAGGATGGAGAGGAGGGGGTCTCCACGTCGCTTTTTCGGGCTGAGCCCGGCCGGGCTCCGTGGCAAGCCCGGCCACCAGGCGCTCGCTCACGGGCCCTCCATCTGGGCCTGGCTCCAGATGGGGGCCCCGGGCTTCCTCCGGGCCGGGTCACTCCTCCTCTTCCTCGGTTATTCATGGAGATTTTTTTATTTGAGCTTTTTACAGAATATTATTCCCCCTCCTGTAACTTTTGTTTCATTTTATTTTATTTATTTATTTATTTTTACCAAAATAGCCTTAATACGTCCTTGTGTTTTTCTTCCACCTTCTCACATACAGTATGTTCACATTATATGTATTCATTTTTGTCATATGGATTGTCTATGTTGTATTTTCATCATGTTGTTACTCTGTAAAAACTACACCTATTGAGTGTTTGTCCATCTTGGAAGGGGGATCCATCCCCTGTTGCTCTTCTAAGGTTTCTGCCATTTTCCTTTTATCCCTGGTAAAACATTGAAAATTTGAGGCAAATTTGTGATTTGTGATTTTGGGCTATACAAATAAAATTGACCTGACTTATTATATTAAGTTACACCACTTCTGGTGTTATTTTAACCCAAACCGCAACCTTTTCCTAACCCTAACCTAGTACACGAATCAAATAGATTAAATTTTGTGACTATTTCACAAACTGCCATGGGATTGTGTTGTTTTTTTCACTGTGATCACAGCTCATACAGTAAACCTGGAGTATTAATGAAATTATGGTAATTCTGACAGTACAAGATGTGCCTGAATGCACCACCAGTTTTGGTCCTTTTGGGGAGGAGGAGCTGGTCTTTGGACTTTGACTTTATTCAGAGCACCTGGTCCCAGAATTTGCAGACCACAAATATAAGAACAAACGTGTGGTGAGCAGCATGCTACAGCATGCTACATAGTAAACAGACTCCACTTCTTTGACATTAAAAACTATTTCCCGTCACGTTGCGTGTGATCCGCCGCAGACTCTAGTTGCACATTGAATCCTCCTTTGTGCATATAATACAGTTTTAAAGAGGGAATTGCAATTAGAGGAGGGAAAGTGGGTCACTCACGACACCGGGGATGTGCAGCAGAAAGCACTATGTGCTTGTCATGTCATCTCTCACTAAGCTGCAGTCACTCAGGACGGGATCGGCCCGCGGTGTCAGGCTCCTCAGCTTGTGCAGGTTGAATCCATTCTAAAAGGAAGCTTGTCCAATTTCCTCCTTACTGGCCATTACCTTTCACAGTGAGAGCCTCCAATATGTTGGATGACAGCTGTCATGTCCGCTGCCGCCCAAAGACTGCATATATTTAAGAAGATTACAGCGTCGTCTGAGCTTTACTTGTGATAGGAATGCTCATGAGGGCAATGATTTTTGAAACACCAGCCTACACGGTGTTGAGAATTAAAATCTATTTTCTTATTCCGTACATGTGATGAATGTGATGTGTGGCTATTTGAGGATACACATTCATTTTTAATGGCAGCTTAATAATTACCTGCCTGTGTCGGCTGCTGTATTTGTGTCACTCGTGTGGTAATAAGCTTTGAAGGTATCTTTGAAAGTGGCTGCAACCTCAAGTGAACACATCACAGGTTACAGTTCTGACTGATGCCGTTTCCAGAGCGGGCCAGAGTCCAGCCTCTGTGATTCACTATACAATTTATTCCAGATCCGCAAGATGAATACATGTGTTGTAACATGATTTCTACCAGGGATAATCTCTGGAGACTTCTCCATATTCTTTTAATGTCTCCACCAACATTATTCAACAAGTTGTCTACCTAACAAAACTCAGACAGATGTTTTTATGTTATTTACTGAGGAATCATTGGCCACATCTTTAATGGTCTGTTTCGATCCAGCTAGTAATCTCGTAGAACCACTGCAGCAGCAGTTTTTGGTATTTTTTTGTTATAAATTTACATCTCATAACCACAAATGGGACTCAGAAGAAGAAGAAGAAGAAGATCTACCTTTATTAGTCCCACAATGGGGAAATTCAATTTACACTCTGTTAAACTCATACATGGTACATGCAGACCTGAAAACACACACATGCATTAATGGAGAGATGTCAGAGTGAGGGGGCTGCTCCTGACAAGCGCCCCGAGTAGTTGGGGGTTTGGTGCCTTGCTCAGGGGCACCTCGGCAGTGCCCAAGAGGTAAACTGGCACCTCTCCAGCTACCAGTTCACACTCAGTTTTTGGTCCATGTCGGGACTTGAACCGGTGACCCTCCGGTTCCCAAGCCAACTCCCTACAGACTGAGCTACTGCCGCCCCCAGGGGTCCTCCTTCTATCAGTTTGGATCTGTATGGGTTGACACCCCTCTTGCTTGGTACCATCCCTTCCTAGTTTAATGTCTGTTGACCCCTTCATGTCCCGGTCCCTCACTTTTACTCCTGATCCTGCTTCAGGTTTTAAGGGGTCCTCCTTCTATCAGTTTGGGTCTGAGGGGAGTACAGGATGACATTGGAGTGAGATATTCTTTACCTGCTACATAGTGCATGGCACCTCTCTCCCCTGTAATGATCTGCTTACACATCATTACCCTTTACTTAAAGTTCCTACAAGGAACTTTCACCTAGTTGTAAAACAGTTTTGGATAACATATTTCTATATATGTATAATTCTTAATGCTTAACATTGAGTCTTATTCCTTACTAAATCATGCAGGCTCACCGGAGACTCCTTCAGCTTAGACTCCAGTAAGGCCAGCCTGCCGCAGACAGACCCAGATCCAGCTTCGCTGCTGTCTTCAATCTGCAGTCAGAGCTCCACATCCGGCAGGAGCGTCTCCTCTTCACCTGCTTCCATCGGGAGCCATTACCGACGCCATACTGTTGGAGGCCCAGGCCCTATTACTGGGCCCGTTGGAAGGAAGGGACGCACAGGAGAACTGAAACCAGGACTGCGTGGGGCAGACTGTCAGACCCTGCTGCAGTAAATTAGATTAGATTAGATTTTCTATAGAAAATCTGGTACTCTGAAACACTACCGCGTTTGTCCACAGGGGTCACCAAAATCAACACAAAATGAAAGTTCCTCGTAGCAGCATTAAGTTTGCGATTAGCGTCCGTCGGCTGCCTGTGTCAGAGGGCGCTCGCCCGATTCAAGTATATTGAATCGTCAGCAGCAGGGGTTGGTGAGAGAAATCACTCTGATTGGCTGTTCGGCTTAAGCGAATTGGTGCACGAGAAGAGAAATGCAAGTGAGGAAAGCACGGCAACGAGTAAAGTCACACAGAAGGCTATTTTCATAGTGACATGGTGACCTGGAATGAAGCCAAGTTCAGATTGGGAGTGGTATGAAAAAGGTCGGCAGACGCCACTTTACAACGGCTTGTACATCCACCATCCTCAGTTTTCTGGTTTCTCTTTTTGAATGACACATTCAGACTACTACCACCTGATGGTAGGGAGTTATTTCCTCTCATGCAAACACACAGCGTCCGTGGTAACTGGCCGTCGGCTGTAGTGTCAACGTGTGGGCACGGCAAGACAAAAGCAACATGAGGCGACGCAGCAGTTGGTGTGTCTGGCCTTTAAACAGTTGAGGTAAATAACTCAACTGCTTGGTTTCCCTGTCTTGTCTCTGCCCTGAAAAAATAAAGTGATACCACTCCTCCCCAGCAGTCCTGCAGCACCCATGGGACCCTCTGGATCCTATAAATGATGGCCAAGTAAGCTGTTGTTTTCCCTCACTTGATGCTTCAATTTTTTTCCTAACAGTGGGGACGGATTTACAATTTGTGCTAACAATATGGGCGTCATCCATCAACCCCAAATTACCTTTTCCTGGCTACTGTAGACAGCAATATTTGATAGCTCATTTACTCTCAGTCCTAATGAGAAATATTTCTGTCCACAGCTCTCCAACCGTCACAGCTCATTATAGCAGGTTTCAAAGCTGTACCCACCTGAAGTTTGATGTCTTTTCAAACCGGAGCTTTGCTGACTCACTCTCAAAGAGAAATGGTAGTCAGGTGATACGCACTAAATATAATTTCCTGAGAGTTCCTGCTGTTTCAAGTACTTTCAATGATATCGATGACTAGTTTTAAAGTCTCCAATTATTTTTGAAAGAGTACTTTTTGGGGCATTTTCACCTTTATTTGACAGAGGACATGAAATAGGAGAGAGAGAGAGATGTATGGTATGCAACAAAGGTTGCATGACATGGCTGGAATCGAACCCTGGATGTTGCAGCTCAAGACTTTTATTCATGATTTAACACTTCTATTTGCCATTTGCTCAAATACAGGGTACAAGGGCATTGTAAGGGAGTTCTTGTGCTGTTCTCTCAGTGATGTATAAAAAAAAATAAGATAAATACAATAAAATATGCATATTATATTGAATAAAAAGAGATTGAAAAGTCACACTGTTGGGAGCGCCATCTTGGAAGAGCAGCTCCCATGTGCATGCCATATATTTACATGTGCTGTAACAGCTCGGCCACCAAGGCGCTCCAGGGTCTCCAGTTACTGTCAGTAACGGGCAAATTCCCATTTGTGAAAATGTTTTTCATCATTTACACGCTCATTTATGTTGTTTCTTCCTTATTTGTTCTTGTTCTTTTTCCATATTTGGATTCAGTCGGCCCACATGCATCATATGTACAACCCAATTGTACCATTTTAGTAGAAAAGCGATATTCCCTGTGATCCTTGCATTGTATTTTCTAAAACAATAAAATTGTATTGTAAATAGAGCTTTGTCAGATTGAAAGAGATGTTTGTTGAGACATTCAGGATCCCAGAAAATGATAAAATATATGATATTCAGGTAATATATTTCATATTTTTGTTCACTAAGCAGCTTCATCATGTATTTTTTTACTTTGCTGAGCCCTAGTTTGGTTTTGTATAGCTCTATTGGCAGAGAGGCACATTAACAAGGGAGAGGGTTTAGTGCTTTGATTTGCACGGGGACTTCCCATATTAAAATTTTCCTGTGAAATCATTTAAAACTCACCAGTCTAATCAGCTTCAATCAGCACAGTGGGCTGCAGCAATACATTTCATCTTCCCTCTAATGAGATGCACTGTCTGCTCTTATTAAACACTGGGATTGTGCATGTATACTTCACTGCCAAGGGAGCAAGTACCATATAATAATGCAAGAAAAGAAATTTCTCTAATCTCATTAGTGTCCTTTGGTATTAAGTAATGATTATGATCATTCTTGTTAAACTTTCTGTTACAACTAGCAATCCTGGGTCCATAGCAGTTTAACTGCTATATTCACAGTTTTGTCAGATCTGTGATGTTAAATAATTAAATAATTAATTATCTGTAGGTTCTCCATTTTTAATAGGTATTTTATTACTGTCTTTAATTGGTTTAGTACCAGTGTGGTTATTTGTATGCATTCATCCTTTTGTTTTATTTGTTTTTCTTTCTATGCTCTGCACTCAGGTCTCTCTTGGAAACAAGGTCTTGGTCTCAGTTAGACTAGCTGATTAAATAAAGGTTATATATAAATACATTACCCATTATAGCAGTCATCTGAGGCAAATACTGTATGTTGCTAATACAACATTCTAGGTTACTGTTAAATTACTGCTGACCCAGTACAGTTGATGTTATACATTTTACAGTTTATACTTTAACTCTTGTGACTTCTTTTGGCTTGTACTTCCTGTTCTTTCACTGTTTATTTATTGATTTATATTTAAATTTTTGGACTTTTGGTGATTCTTTTCAGTACTGGAAAATTTAAGAAAAAAGAGTTTTGCAATAATAACTTACTTATTTTGGAAAAATATTTCATACACAAATGACATGATGTTTCTTAAAAGATATTCCTTTGTTTGCTGCATGTACATGTATAAATAAGACTGTACAAATTTTTTAAACATGATGCAAATTTCAATATTAGTTTTTGTTATTTTATTTTTGTTATTTATCCTTGTCTTGTATTTCTCTCTTTGCTTGTATATATATATATATATATATATATATATATATATATATATATATATATATATATATATATCTATATATATATATATACCTGTATATATATACAAGTTATATTAGAGTAGTTGTAAAAGTAATAGATAATAATATATAAGTAATATATATATATATATATATATATATATATATATATATATATATATATATATATATATATATATATATATATATATATATATATAAAAATAAATATGTAGTAATGCAAGTAAAAGTAATACTATAGATATAAAATCTCTCCTCCCTCCGCCTCCACCAAAGGGCGCTGCTGATTGGCTGCGGCCCTGGAGCGTGTGAAAACGTGATGACGTTACAGCCGACGTCCTTGAACGCGACGCTAACTCCGGCTAGCTAGACAGGCTCGTTTGTTGCCACAGGTGTAGACGGTGAGTGGACTTAAGCTAAGCAGCCAAAGTAAAGTTAAAGGAAACTGTCTTTACTGGCGGTGCTGGTCGGAAGAAACGCATTAACGTATCGGTCGTCGATGTGGGGAAGTCACTGGATTTAAAGAATGTCTTAGCGAGGAGGACGGAGCGGTTTTAACATCTGCAGCGCCGTCGGATTTTAACTGACGAAGTTAGCTAGCTGCAGGGCGGAGAAGATGGACTCCTGATGACACCTGCAGAACAGAGGACAAGAGGCTCTGCAGAGACCCCGGACCGGACTTTAACGACTGTCATCGCCCGAACCGGCTCTTCAGGGCCCAGGAGGTAAGCTAAAATGAGTCTTCTTATTTTGCGTTTTTGTTTGGTGGATTGCAGGACCAACGTCCGCCACCTAAGGTACCGGTGTGTGTAGCAGCGGATCTACTTTACATTAGTCTGTAAATAATAATAATTATAAAACTATATTGGTAAACTGATTCTAACGTCTCAATAATAAAATGAAGGCCTATGCTGTGTCTACTGCTGAGGCCTTGGGCCTATTGGGCTGTTGTGCAAATGAATATGTAGCTTCATTATTAACCAGAATATTAAAACTGTACCAGTATGCTGCATTGACTTATGTTTTAACCTACTAAGATAATGTTAGTCACAATTACTTTGTCCTTCCTGACGTTTTTCTCGTCACCTGCTGTAAGTTCTTCCAGATTAGATCTTTATTGTCCGTCAAGAGTAGCCTAAATTCATTTTTAGGTACCTTAAAAATAATGATGAACACAATAAAACACTAAGACCATAAAAGACAATTCAGCGCATGCAATGCAAAATAAACAGTACAATGTAAATGATAAAAACTGCAACAAAAACAGCGTCTTTATTGTATAAACCGTACCATGTTTGAATGGAAAAATGAATGTAAATCGAAAAGTTATGCTTGTTTTAAATAAGAAGAGAAATTATTAAAGATAGTATTTTTAAAATCAACAATGCTGTTATTGGCTGACAATTAACAGACACATAAGTTGACCAATCACTGATGAGCTTTATGGCTGTTCAACAGGAGCTTGAACCCTCATTTTAAAATATAATTTTGCCTAAATAAAAGTGTTTTTATGTCACCCTCCTGTATGTTCCTCTGGTTAAGATTTGTCCCTCAAAAGTAACCTAAAGTTGTCTTTAGGCAGCTTTAAATAATGATGAACACAATTCCAGTAATAAGATGATGATGAAATACAAATAAATACACAAAATACATTGACAGCCAGTAAATAATCAGTTCTAAGATTGTTTTGATTAAGAATATAAATTAATAAAGATAGTAATTTTAAAATCATCCATGCCATCATTGGCTGACACAGTTAACAGACACATAAGTTGATCAATCACTGATCAGCTTTATGGCTGTTAAACAGGAGCTTGGACCCACATTTTAAAATATGGTTTTGCATAAATAAAAGTGGGTTTTTCTTGTCACCTCCTGTATGTTGTTTGATTTAGATTTTTCCCTCAAATGTAGCCTAAATTCATCTTTAGGCAGCTTAAAAATAAGGATGAACACATTAAAACAATAAGACAATTGTGCATAATGCAAAACAAACAGTAAAAAGTAAATGCTAAAATAATTAATTTATCATTTGCAATAATTTTATAATATAATTTTAGCAATTATCAATGTCATTTGCTATTGACATGCTCCCTATTTTTGAGGTATCGAGGTCGGCAAGTACGATGGCACGCAGGTTTTCCAGTGCAACTTCAAAATAAAAGCATGTTCCGCAGCAGTCGCGACACCTCCCTGCTGCACCTCTCCCACTAACATCAATCCTCCTGATTCCTGATAACGGCACACATGCCATTAGTCGACCCTCCTTCACCTGACTGAGGGGCCACAATTAGCCAACAAAACGTAATCTCAATCAATTTCAATTTCACCTTTTGTAGAGACGATTGAGAACACAAGGGGTTAATTATCCCCCTGCTGTATTGACTAGTGTTTCTGGCTAGCCTGTTAATTAGGGTGACTGATTTGGCACCAGGGTTGGAGTGAGAGATAAATGATAAGCGAGTGGAGTGGAGGGGACCGTGGAGTAATTTCTCGTCGCCACTCAACAATTTCAAGCCTCCTCTCTGTGGCTTTCGGTCCTCCTCTGTTTCTTCCTGCTATCAATCTGACTGCTGTGCTTTTAGCTGAATAATATAAGTGCAGCTGAATTTCAATCTTTTTTTTCCCCCTTCGCTAGTTATGTTTGACGAATCTGGCTTGATGGAGGCATTTTCTGTCACTCCGATGCCTGAGACTTTGCATACCATGTGCTATTTACCTGTGACAGGAAGATGCGCTGCAATACATGGTTTGCTTCTTATGTATTTTTCATGATGTGCTGCTTGCAGAAGATGGCATAAAAGGTTATTATTCTCTCCACTGACAGAAGGTACCTCCTCAAGCTATCTTGTTGTTATGTCTCATTGATGGGCGCATGATATGGAATGAATAAAACCTCAGCCGCAGAAACACTCGTCTCCTTTTGTGGGAGCTTTCCATGAGCGCCGGGCGGCCTGCCGCTTGGCTATGCTTGGCTACACAGGTGACAGTGTGGCTTAGCTGTGAAAGTGAGGCAGGCAGAGCGGCAAGGCAGTCCTAATTGAAATCCCCTCCTATGTGAGACAGAGGAGATGGAGCTGTAAAAGGGCCTGTAATTACTGAGGCCACTAATGAGAGATAATTAGGTCATATGGCAATGTCTCTACCGGGGCTCTGCTGCGAGAGATGTGGTTAGGAATAAAAAAGGTGGGCAAACTCTGAACTCCTGTTGCTCATCACCATTATGCACCACCATTACAAATGAACAGTTCATTAGTAGTAATAAGTTATTACTTTCAAAAGGCCCATTTTTCATCTCCAGTAGAGCGAACACGACCAACCATGCCACACACCTGAATAAGTGAATTATGTGGTTTTGTGGTTCCCCAAAGCCCCCAGATAAGCAAATGTAAAGTCCTTATTATCACAAAATTTGTCATCTATTTGTTTTACATTTTTGTACTGTTTTTGTGTTTGCTGTTTTCCATAACACAGTGCTTTCTTTTCTTGAGTAATTTTACACTTTTCTTTTCTACATTTCCACATTCATGAAAAAAAAAAATTAGCCAGTCGTTTGGAGATAAAAAAAAGGGAAGGTCCTTTACTTAAAAGGCTGACGAGTGCAACCAACTCACAATCTCTCTGCTCACCCCCTCTTCCAACGTAATGTAAGCCGCCATGCAAAACCGTGGTAACGCTGTGGTATCTTTTAGACCTCGGCTACTTTAGGCTACATTTACATTAATACGCTTTTGGTTTAAAACACAGAACTTTGCTTTACTAATTAACTTAATTGTTAATGCCTAGCGTCCACACTACTGTGGCGTTTTTGAGCCCCTAAAACACGTTTGAAAACTCTGCTGACCCTGTTTTAAGGCCTTTAGGCTGGATGGGCGGAAACGGAGACCTTTTAAAAACAATGACACCCACATTAACTTCTTGATTGGGTCTTATCAGTCATGACACAATTCATCAGAACAGATATATGTTGTGTTTTCCGCCATGTTGAAAGCCTTACACTCGTGTGTTGCTTTCAGTAGCAGCTCCACCTCGTTGCCGGACCAAGCAAAGAAATCTCTGGTCTCACCATTGCTCTTCTTCCTTTGTAGTGTTTTCTGCAAATGAACAACCAACCACGCTGCTTCCTGTTTATATGCCCAGTGTGTGTGAGTGGTCATGTGATATGTGTTTTCAAGCATGGTAGTATGAACGGAGATTAATTTTGAAACGGGTCCTAAAACGCTCGTCTGGACAGACATCCAGTGTTAGTGTGGATGTAGCCTGAGGAGCAGCTAAATTCAGATGGTGGCGGTACCATAGTTTTGCACTCGGCGGCTCATGTTACAGCAATTTCACAAGTGTGCTGAGGAACCATGGTGACCTTAAGGTAAAAATGCCAAAGGCTCACTCTAGAGCCAGTGTTTGGTTTGTTTATTCTGTATTATTAGAAACATGGTGGACTAAAGAGGACTCCCTCCCTGTGTCAAGGCCTCATTCAGAGCTAATGAAAACACAACATTTCTTCGTTTCAGGTGATTATACAATAATGAAAACGTATGAATATTATACTCCATTACTGCTAAGAGATCTCAAGATCCCCCAAAATCCTAGACACTGGACCTTTTAAGTGGCAGCAACAACAACAACAGTAAAAATCCTGAATTCAAAACTTCACGCTGATTGAATAAAAGTAGTCATCATACAGGAGATTGGCATGTGTTAGTGCTTTAATATTATTATTCATGTCATAAAAATATGTTAATACAAATACGTTTTAATGCCATTTAATTTCTTTAATGCATTAATGCGACTTGAGATTTTTAGGTTGTAGTGGGCTCAGTTTTAAAGGGAGAGTGACGATATTAGTATCATATGAAACTAGAAAACCTCAGGAATCCATTGGTACTAATTATGTCATACTAGGAGGGTTAAATAAAGCTCCAAACTTATGCTTAATTTTGGTGAAGAAAATCTGTCATGGCCATTTTCAAAGGGGTCTCTTGACCTCTGACCTCCAGATGTGTGAATGTAAATGGGTTCTCTGGGTCCCCACCAGTCTCCCCTTTACAGACATGCCCACTTTATGATAATCAGTCAGTCTGGATCAAGTCATAGTCAAGTCAGCACTCTGACACACTGACAGCTGTTGTTGCCTGTTGGGCTGCAGTTTGCCCTGTTATGATTTGAGCATATTTTTTATGCTAAATGCAGAACCTGTGAGGGTTTCTGGACAATATTTATCATAGTTTTGTGTTGTTAATTGTTTCCCAATTATAAATATATACATACATGTTGATAAGAGTATTAAACACTTGACACACCTCCCTTTTAAGGTACATTTTGAACAGATAAAAAATGAGCTATTATCTAATTATTATATAGTATCTTTGGGCCACAGCTAACTCTTATTTTCATTATCAATTAATGTGTGTATTATTTACCTAACATTTAGTCTACAAAATGTCAGAAAATAGTGAAAAATAGTCCAAGCTCATTTTGTGTGACCTACAGTTGAAAACTCAAAACATATTACATTTATAGTAATGCTAAACAGAGAAAAGCAGAAGATCTTCATATTTGAGAGGGTGAAAGCAGCAATTTGTTCTTTTATTTATCAGTGCGTATTCCCAAGGTTTTATCTTTCAGTATCGCCCTGCAACAAGCATCATGGTTTTGATCAACTGAGATTGCTGAAAGTTTATTTCACCAAAAAAAAAAAAAAGAGCATAGTTACTATAAAATGAGTGTGGGCGATTTCTCTCTCCAGTGTCTCTGAAAATCCCAGTGAATTTGAGTCATCCTGCATAAGTGGAGCGATAAATTAGTAGCCCTCTTATATTCACTAACACACTCACACTCATACACAGTCCTCATGTTTAAACCGTCTAATGCACGTCTGTCTTTTTATCTACATTTATAAACCACTCTTAATTGGCACTGTTTTGTAAAAAGCCCCCATTAATACATTTCAATTTAACCCCGATGTTGGTGAAGTGGTTGTGGGGATTCGGGGGAGGCTGAGACGGGCTGCTTAATGTTGGTGGGACGACGTGACTAATAAAGGAAATGCTGCTGTGGTGCTCGCAGTCAGAGAAGCGTGATTATGTAGAGCTGCTGTGCCTCAATGAGTGATCCCCACACGCCGTGCATCCTGTTGAAAAAGACTTACCCGATCCCTTTACAGCTGTATATATTGATGTTGCAATTCATGTTCCTCTGGCTGTTCAGGGAAACATTTGTACATTGTTAAGTTTACCATCTCTTTTGCAGGGCTAACGTGAAAGTCGATATTTCTTGGATTTGTTTTGTGAGCAGTGCTCAGTTTGTTGAAAACATTGATTTGTTCTTTGGTATTTTTCTCATGGCTTAGCTCAGTGTCGGAGAATAAAGTTTCTCCATAGCTTGTACTGTGTGCACTAGCTTAGAGGGTGGTGAATGTACGATGTGGATGATTGAGCTCGCAGACACACACATATACGTGGATGGCTGCACACGTTTCTTCAGATTCAGTGAAGGTAAAGCGTTTAATATACAGGCTAGCAGACTCTACCATGTGTCTTTTTATTGTAGAAACAGAAAACCAAAGTGGAGGAGTCATGGGTCCAGCATTGGAAAGCCCTAATGGGCTTCTTCAGAGTGCTTCAGCATAATGACCTCTCCAGCTCGCCGACCATTTAAGTGATCTCTAGTTAATTGGGCTGGAACCTCAATCATGTCAACGTTTTCCCCCCATCTGACCCCGCTCTCTTTTATCCATTAGCAGTATTTTTTTATTCTACGCTGTTCTGACCACCTTCAGAGAAAATCATCTGCAGTGTTCAAGCAGTGTCTTGTCAAAGTGTGTATAAATTGCACCGCCATGGAAGGAAAGTTTAGTCATTTTTACAAACTTTTTTTTGTCCACCATGGCAAAAAACACAAGCTATCAATTGTGATCCAAAATATTTTTTAAGGTTCTCTGTTTGATATCCAGAGCATTAATTAAAGAGCATTAATCAAACAACTGTTTACTGTGTAAAGAATAATGGAGTCTACCTGAGCAGAGAATGAAGCCACTTCTCTGTGTGTTGTAATCAGAGCTTCTCTGTGTTGTGTTGCCTTTTGGGCTTTTTCACAAGCCCATTTAGTCTGTTTTAAATGAACTCTGGTGCAGTTCGTTTGGGTGGTTATGAAAACAGTAATTATACCTTGTTGTGGACCAGAACAACCACACAGACGGCCTGTTAGATGAGGTCTTGGACCATTTCTAAGTGAAGCAAAACGCAGGATGCATGTGCTGGCATTTGCTGAGGACACAGGTAAATGACAGGTGTGAGAGAACAGACCTGGACTTGTATTGAAGGCCATTGTTTGCTTGACATCTGGGCCAAAGAGAATACACAGAATATGATATATGATAACACAGTCTGCAAAAACAGTGGCGTTTATAACATCATAAACTGGAGATGAGAAAGCCGCCGTCTGAGAACTGTGGGAAAAGAAACACTCCCATTCTCGCATTTAGCACCTTTTTAAACAGACGCCACAGTTTCACCATATTATCAAACCTGTTTCCATCATAGGGGTTGTGATTAGGGATGCTAATTTTGAAAAATATTCGTAACTGATAACTGACCCTCATTAACCGATTATTAACCAACAAGATTTGTACCTCACATGCAGCAGTGCATCAGGGGTCACAAGATAATTAACGTGATGCTAGGGCCCTATATAAAATGGGCTGTAGGTTCCTCAGTTTTTTGGATGTCCAACAGGCGACTCCTCTCCCAGGTTTCTTCCCCAACCCGGGCGTTGGGCTCTGAGCTGCAGCTCCCTGACAGACATTTAGCTGTCTAGGTATCTGTGATGCTGTGAACCGTTGAACAGTTCACACATAGCGCTCCAGCGCTGATGTGAGCACTGAGCCAACACCGATTTGCCTCTGATCTGAGGCTTTTGTCTGGGAGCTCCAAAAACTGCCGGTGAGTGGGAAAATAAGGCCTAAAGTATAGTGTGAGCTAGGCTAGCTGTCTCTGAGGGGCTCTATGACTTTACTGTGTGTGGAGGAGCTCAGACCCGCCCTCTGTGAAATACTAACACAGAGAGAGGAGGACAGGTGTCGGTAGATGACACCAAAACATAGAGGCATAGTTTTCTTTGTTCAGTGGCTTAGGTGCTGTGAAAATAACACTTATTGTGGTATGGAAAACACCAACAGGGCTGCACAGTGGTGCAGTGGTTAGCACTGTCACCTCACAGGCAGAGGGTCGCAGGTTCAAATTCGGCTTGGGGCTCTGCTGTGTGGAGTTTGCATGTTCTCCCTGTGTTAGCTTGGGTTTCCTCTGGGTTCTCCAGCTTCCTACCACCGTCCAAAGCCATGCAGGTTAATTGATGACTCTAAATTATCCCGTAGGTGTGAGTGTGAATGGTTGTTTGTCTCTATGTGCCCTGCCTAACTGGATAAGCAGTTGAAGATGGAAGATGGATGGATGATGGAAAACCCAAATTGTATTTACATTTCCGTTTCTGTCGCTCAGTTTAAGATCTCAGGAATGAAGCTGATGACTTCAGTGTTATCACAGCTGATCAGAATGATGGCGAACGCAATGAGAGTATTCGCCAGCTTGTTGGGGAAGTCAGACTTTTCCTTTTTAAAACAGGCTTTTATCACATGTTTTGCAAATTCACTCCTCCTTGAGTCGCACTCATCAGTGATGGGCAGCAGGGAAAACAGCCGAGGTTGGTGCCGTCGCTGTCGGTGTCTCAACACTTGTTTGATGTGGCTCAGATGTCCGAGTTTGATGGGGTTCGCTCCGTTGTTCCCTCCTCAGCCTTGGTACAAGAAACCTTCCTGTGGGTCCCGTCTCGCCTGTGACAAATAGATGGTGGCATCTATGGGCTGGAGGTGTCTGTGACACGGCGACTGGGGTGGGGTGGGGGTGGCGGCTAGCAGTTACGGGATGAATATTCATCACAGGGCGCTTTCACCCCATCAGCCCCACTCCGGCTGTTCCCTGTTCTCCGACAGAGAGGGAACGTGGCCGAAGAAAATGTGACGATGATGTGCGATGAGTCAGGGCCGAGGAGGAAGTGAAGCAGATTGAGAGAAAGAGAGGGGTTGGCTTGAAAAGATGCTTTGACCAGATGAAACAGACGACTGGACTGTGAGAAAATGGAGAGCGGAGAAAAGAGAGAGGCTGAGGTAGGGGAAAGGATTGCTTTGGAAAGATAACTAGACAGCAAGTGCGACAGAGAAAGGAAAAGGTGTAGGAGAGAAAAATGGCAAATGGTGTGAAAAGGTGGGGGATCGGAGAGGAGGGCCGAGGGGAGGAGACAGGGATTGCTTTGGAAAGATGAGTGAATTAAATCCGAGTGAGAAATTTGAGAAGGGTGTGGGAAAATTGAGAGGAGAAAAGGATGACTTCAGAGCGACGAGTAGACGGTGTGAGAGGAGAGAAAGGTGTGGAAGTTTGGCGTCGGTGTAGAAGAATGATTTATCCCCAGATGAAGACAGAAGCCGACCCCCCTCCTCCTCCTCTTCCTCCTCCTGCTCCTCCCAGCTCGTCCTGGCTGCTCGCGTACCTGTGGACAGGCTGCTGCTGCTCTCCGGTCGAGGGATAAGTAAACAAGGCTGTTGCTCGCAGATGGTACTGTCTGAGATGGATGGCCTTGTCTCAGATACAAGCATGCACACACACAGGAGTCCACACATGCTCACACTGAGCCAAAGTATAGCAACATGGACGGGGGAAACAAATACTCGCACATGGACAAATCTCATTGGAAAAATCACTTTAGGCAAACGAAGTCTTTTTGTTTTTGGTGGCAGGCGAGGCCACAGAGGAGGAGATGATGCAGTGTTCAATTCAGCGGAGGTGAAGCTGGGACAAAAACTGGTAACAAACCGGCGTGGCTCGCCTGCTATGATTGACTGTCGGCGTGTGTGCGTGAAGGGGAGAAAAGGAACAAATTAGATGGTAAACTCTCTTCATGGCAGTGTGTTCCTCTCTCAGAGTGGCTGAGCATTCAAGGCTTTCTTTCGTTATACCGAGACCCATTACTTTCACACTTTCTTCTCGCGGGCCTGTCTGCCTGTATTGTGTCGGCGTCTTGTTTGCGTGAGAAACCTGTAATCTTCCAGCAATGTGCGAAGCAGCGATAATGAGCAGGTACCAAACACAAGGGTCCCCGGATAGACATCGCTAAATCACGGGAGGAAGTGCTGAGAAACAAATAAAGAAATAAATAAATAAATAAAAAAAGTAGTCATCAACCTTACATTTTTCATTTGTCAGCGAGGCACAAGCGTGACAGCGTCGCTCCCCACATGAAAAGGAAAAATATGAATGCAGAGAACTGCAAGCTTTGTCACTCCGCCATCTCAGGCGTCGGACAGCCCGGCTCGGCGGGGGGAAGGCGGGAGAGGGGAATTCATTATCTCCAATGTATTCTAATGCACCCAAGTGCCAGATTTCATCAGAGCAGAGGAGTATAACAGTCCAGTTTTGTTAGCTTTTGTATGTATGGACGTTTCTATTCAGTATGAGCTTGTCTACTGTAACTGTAGCTGCTATAAATATCTCTGTATGCAGCAGCTCCCTCTCGGCCTGATTGCTTGTGTTTGTACAGCTGACTGTTTAGTGATGAGTGATGCACGTTGATGGATGTTTTTTTTTTTTTAGCTTCAACCAGCACAGTCCTGTACATAAGTTCAACAGTTCAGTCATTTCAAGGAATGATTACACGTGTGCCACCTGAACAGGGAATTATGGGAGCTGTATGACTCCTGCATGACTCCTTTGAGTTAAGCTCAGGTTTCAGTCCAGCATGTGCAGTGTCAGAAAGGAGGTAAATGTGAAGTGAAAAGCTGATATTTTCAACTAGCTATGTTCAGTTTCTGTGTTTAAAGGATAATGTGAGTTTATTACAACTTGGGTCTCATTTTACCATCATTTCTATTACACATATTAGTGTAAGTATTTTCTACTGAATTATGTGTTTTATACACACCTCCCCAATAGGGCTAACCATTTAATTGAATATTAATTGCAATTTTTGGCTTTACACAAATGAACATGAAAAGTGCTTCCTAAACTAACAGCTAGAGATGTACCGTCAATCAGTAGCCATTCATTGCAGTCAGTTTTCAGTACTCTCATATCTGTTTTTATTTTGCTGGGCACATACATGCAGCTGTCACATGATGGTTTTATGTTGGCACACAGTGGTACATACGGTAACGTCACACACTTCACACGTCGTCAGTGTGGAAGCTCTTCAGCCTGAGTGAAGACACAAGTTTGCAAGTCCAGAATAAGTTGTACGTAGAGGTACAACCTTTGAACAACTATCTTAATCAGACACAAACTGTATTGTGATTCATTCCTATAATGCTGCTCAGAGTCATCACGGCATGGAGCTGCACAGCTAATGTAAACAGAGTTTCCATTGGGTTACATTATGATGCAGCTCCACTGTAGGTTTTGGCAAGAAACTTGCACAAAGCAGTTGTTTTGAAGTAGATATTTTCACAGCAATAAAAAAAATACATATTAGAGAGGGAGTTATGAGCTGTTTAACTCCCTAAACAGCTTATAATATATAATTAGAAGTACTAATGCCAACATTTTATTAATCAAAAGCAAATATTTAAAAAAAATACAATAATTTATTTTCTAATCATTTCAGTTCTGTGTTTTTATACAAATACAATGTGTACAATGTGTAGTGTCGCAGCCATGCAGCCACTTTCCCAGTAAAAGTCTCCACTGTACATTTAGTTTAGTTTAGCAGGTTGTCAGCTGTGTGTCTGTCTGGATTAACTTTAGGGATTGTCTCACAAACACTGTGTGTGTTTGTGCTACGTTAGCAGCTGCTCGCTGCTAGCATTGTCGATAGCGTAACTTCAGCGAGTTTCCGACCGTGTGTGTGTGTGGCGGTGGTGAGAGTGGGTTTGCTGGTGGCGTTCTAGCTGTGACTGTAGCTGTAGCAGACGGTAGCTTAATTGATTATTAATATTTCCTTTAAACTTTTAACTGACAGTTAATTATCAACAATCCTAGACCAAATGAGTGGTAAATTCTGAACAGTGACAGAAAGAGTTTACTTCTTCAAGTATTTGGTCAAAACTTCACAAGTAATAGATCCTGTAGTACTAATAGATCCTGCTGAAGGTAGACATTTGAGGGAAAGGACAGATGTAACCTATATTTTTTGTGCTGGTATTATTAGGCTGCCATTATTTCTGACTCCTGTTTGGCAGAAATTTCAGTCATTGCGGTGTTTTCTGTGTTTACCAGTTAACAGCCAGCATGGATGGGTTCAGCACGTCAGTGTGTCCTTTTCTACCAATCATCAGATTACACTGAAAGCAAAGGTGTCTGTTTGGTCCAACATGGGGCTGCTCTGTTAACAATTAACTTTTTCGATTTCAATTGTGTTACATACACCAAACAGAATCAAACTTATCTCAAAGCCTGTAGCAAATGAGGAAAACTGGGAGAATATGTGTTCAATTACTGGATCCCTTTGCATTTGACTATCAAGATAAGATCGTCCCACCGTTTCCCCCAAGCTTTCATTTAAAATGGGAGTCATGTCAGGAGAGATTTGTGTGATTTGCACTGGTATATGCCATGATAGAAAGTCAATTTAGCACCAAGCTGTTTGCATTTAATCACAGTTTTTCCAGCATGTTACCCAGGTATCTTTCTGTATTACGTCACATAACTGGGTCCCAGTGAGATGAATGCTATGCAGAAAGATCCCAGTAACAACTGTCACTTTCACATTATCGCAAAAGAGTCTGAGTCACTGAGCTTGATAATGAATTCATACATAATATAAGTTCATACACTGTTGGCCGCGATCAGCAATAAATCGATAGAGAAACCCTCCCTCTCTCTTTTACTACCTCCACATCACAGGGAGGAGAGGCAGAATATCTTTGGACAGAGGTGTTTATATATTATAAATTGCTGATCTCTGCAGAATTCATAATCACAGCTGGTGGTTTCATTTTTCATTGGTTCCTTCTCTCCTGCGTCTCTATTTTCCTTTTGATCTAACAAGGAGAGATGGAGCTGGTGTTCACGCTGAACCTAAATGTGTCATAATTTAAACTTTTTCCCCTGCGAGTGACACAAATTGGTATTTTCTTTCCAGTGTGATGGAGTGATGCGTTGTATTTAAAGGAATAGTTACAACTCTTTGGGGAAAAATATATTTGTTTTCTTTCCAATTATGAGAGGAGATATCGTCATATTTTTTTATCTGCCGCTTTTGAAATCTATGTGCTAAATGAAGGAATAACATTTTAGATCTGATGTCATTAAATGTTCAGTATATTTTACATGAAAAGCATGTGTGGTAAATTACAGTGTTTGAATTAAACCGTGGCTTCTGGGGGAGTCCTATTAGGTTACTGTACACAGCACTGTACTGTACTTTTATTGTCATCTACTGTGTAGTGGTTGTTTGCAAATATATAATAATAATCATTTGAATTGTGTGTTTCTTTGCAAACAACCACTACACAGTAGATGACAATAAAAGTACAGTACAGTGCTGTGTACAGTAACCTCACACAATTCAAATGATTATTATTATATAAGTATTTGCTTTTCGCCAAAAACTTAATTTTACATTGTGATTCTGTGTGTAAATATTCATGACAAAAACAGTGAGAAAAAATATATTGACGTGCACATTAATCACATGGAAAAAAGTTGCCGGTGTGTAAAGGTCTTTACACCAAATCCACAAACGTTATGTTTATTAGGGCTGTCAGTCGAATAGCTCTCAGCTGTCAGTAAAATATTGAATAGCGATTAATCGCATGATTGATTAAACTGTACCTTTTCTCCACTCTAGTCCAGTACAACCTAAAAATCTCAAGTTGCATTAATGCGTTAACAAAATTAGTGGCATTAAAATGAATTTGCGTTAACACGTTATCACGTCAACATTGACAGCCCTAATGTTTATGTATGGGTTATACCAAATTCTGACTACACTATCATCTTTAAACTCTGACCTGAATCATATGAATATACATTATAATCTGCATGCAACTTGCATATGAACACTCATCTGTGTTGCCGTAACAAAAATAGGCTTATCACATGACCTTCTCTCCGTTATTATGGCACTGACAGCAGCTTGATTGAGTCATCTTTAGCATGAAGAACCATAAGAAGTAGTGGAAAGAAAACCAACAGCCGACTTGACTGGCACTTGGGGGGAAAGCCTCAGTTCAGTCAACGCTGAACATGTACTCTAACTGAAGTATATTTGAACAAATTCAAGTGGAATGGACAGGTGTGTGGTAGACGAGGCAGCTATGAAAACAGATGTCGTTTTGTTTATCTGTAGCTTGAGATTTCTTACCCTGTCAGTTAATATGTTAGCAGATGTGGGTTACATCCCAGAGGAGATATGAATAAGAGTCTCACAAATCAGGTCCTGTAGCAGCAGTGATTCAGAATGGAGCGCGAACGTCTGCGGAGTGAGCTCACCCACAGAGATCAAACCTCTCTGTCATTTACCTGAAACAAACGGCAGCGAGGGCGGGAGGCGAGATGCTTTCTGCTCACTCAGGCCGCTCGCCGTCGCAGAAGGGACTCGCATCGCACGCTCAGACGCCTCATCTGTTTTTGGTTTTTAATTTCCCGAGCAAGGTGACGCCCTATGGGTGCTGTGAAAATGGCAAGCTGTGAAGTGACAGTCTGTCTAAATCTGTTTGCTGTGTGACAGTGGGGAGAAGGTGGTGGAATTTCATCACATGCAGGCTGTTACCAAAAAAGGTGGATGATATGTGTAAATATGTAAATACATTTTTCCTCAGTTTTAATTTTATATAATTCCAACTCACAGAAGATGCTTTTTAACCCTTTGAACTCCGCCAGTGCCTACATTGGTATTTTTGCTTATTGTGATGTAATTTCTTTGAGTATCTTCAAATGTTTCATATCCCTAAAATCTGTACAGCCTATGCTCAAAAGTTATGTAAATCATGAAACCATAACTATTGACAAAAGTATTGAAATTGTCATAAATAAAAAAATACTAAAATATTTTTTTCTTCATAAAATATTACTAAATAAACGCACAAAACATATTAATTCAAGTGTAGAAACATGAACAAAACATTTCTTAACAGAAGTTTGTTTGAATTCTGGCACCATGACGCGTTATCACCACGTTTTGTACCACATGTAATGTAACGTAATGACAACGTGATGACACAGAAGAGAGAAGCCTTAGCTTTCTGCTGCAACAAAAATGTGTGCACCAGCTATTACTGTTTTTATTTTAGATTGGTTTAGACAGGATCGTGCGAACAGCAATATTCCACGAGGAAATCTGACGCTAAGGCACGTTGTCACCGCGTAACGTAGCATAATGTAATGTAGTGACGTCATCACGAGCGTACAAGATGATGACACAAAAGACAAAGCCTTAGCTTTCCACTGCAAAAATGAATGCTGTAGCTATTATGGTTTTTATTTTAGATTTAAATAGGGTCATGAACACAGCGACCGTGTGAGGTCAATTAAACACACATTAAACACACCCATTAAACACTCATAGGTCTTCAGGTCTAACATGCATGTCACAACATTTCCAGTTAGAATCCAGCTGGATTTAGAGGAAAATGACATTGCATGTCATACAGCATTACATGCAGTCTCCCTCTCTATTCCCATGACGGCATGGACAGAATGAAGTCCTGAGAGAATAGCTTGTATTCCATCGTAGGTGGGAAATGAGTTACTGGTCCCTCGTGTACGTTTGTTACCTTATCTTTATAAAACTAGCTGAGGGAAACACACTAATTTGCAAACATTTTTGAAATAGCTTTTACTGAAATGCTAAATCGTGAGCCAGTAACGCACCCATAAACCCATTTTGTTTGTGTGACAACAATTTTAACAAACACACCACTATCTCTTTCGCTCTTTCAGTGTTTGCTGGTAGCATTTATGTAACTAAAGAGGCCATCTTCAACTGTTCTCCAGACAAAACACCCTGCTGTTGAAGAGCACAAAGATGGGGAGTGGTGTGTCTGTCTCTGACATCTCTCCTGTTATTAGCGTTTGAGAGCCCATTCGTACTTTTAGTCAGAATGAAACTGTGGACATTTTCCTCACAGGAAGTAATGAATCAGAACTTGAGAGTGAAATTCAAACCGCCTGTTGAACAGCACTAGCGAAAAGTTTTTCTAGTGAGTGACGTCAGATTGTTCATTGTGGTCCAGTCAGGTTGGTAAATTGAGCCCATCAGGTGATTTTTGCATATTTTTTCAATAAGTTAACCTGTTGCTACCATTTACGCCACACCTTTGCTAGGTGCAGCATGTAAGCTATGTGTAATGTGAAACTGTGAATTTCCCCACTGTGGGACCAATAAAGGAATATCTTATCTTATCTTAAACAAATGACGCCCCCACAGAGAGTTCTGCAGCTCCTTTCAGCTCTATGATGTGTTTCAGCATCTTTTAACTTGTTTTGGATTTCACTTTCTTCAACAAAGAAGCTCTAGATATCCTCTGTACAGTACTTGCCCAGCACCAAACAGCACAGACAAAGTTAGCAGCTAGCCTGTGAACATAGTGAAGCATTTAGCAGCTAAAGAGACAGATATTTCTCTCAGGACTTGGTAGAGACCAAATCAGAGCTTAAAGAGAGTGACCATAGCTCCCTTTTCTGTTAATAAACGTGATACATTTTGTGGGTGCAGCGTTAAGTGGAGACAGAATAATTCTCTGAACATGTTAGTTAACACTGACTAGCAAGTTTTGTTGGCTTGTTTTTTCACAATAGCACAAGAAAATTGCTCAGTATGTTTAGTCACTCTCCAGGATCACAAGTGAAAGTTAACATTAACCAATGGGATCAGATTAGCCGACCCCTATGCCGCTGACAGACGACTGTTACTTCAAGAGGATAGGATGACCAGTTTGCTAGCTGACAATAGAGGTAGCTAACGCCTGCTTTCCTCCCGGTGAAGTAGTCTCCTAGCAGCGAGGAGTGCGGTTGAGGGACCGTTAAACCCAGCTGCTGGTCTCTTTTTCTGTTACCAGTGTTGCATGACAGCATGGCGGAATTAACAAGATAGCCCAGTAGGCAGCCCTCCGATCGAGGGCCTGGTGGCCAGCGGCACAAGTTGAGGGCATCTAACTGTTTGGATGTCTGTAGTTAACTATCCTTCAGTAAAGTCAGTCAAAAAGAAAGTCGTACAGCATTGGCGAAGTGTTTCAGATTCAATAATCCACAATTAAAATCCCGTACTATATTCATTCGTGGAGCCCTGCAAGTCACTGCATGTTCTACAACACTGTCCTGCACATATTTCAGAATAAAAGCCTTTTGCTAACAAATGAATGAGTTGTATCCACAGACAAACATGCGTGAGGGGTTTTATTTTGAAATGAAAGCAGAAATTGCTGATTTAAGAATTAATCTTTACTTTTTTTCATGTCTGTGACATTTTCTACGGATACATTGAAAGTGTAGTTATGTTGCTGATAAGACGTCACTATACAGTCAGAAAATCACCTTCACTGTCTGTGATATTTTCTACAGATATCTAGTCTTTGAAATTGTATTTGAAACTCAAAAATAGGCGAGACCTCGATACACGTGTCATGCGGGCTGTGTGGCTGCTCTAAGCTGTAAACATGGACGCCTAAATAAAAAAACAACAGGTAACGCAGCCGCCATGCCCTCGCTTGGTGTGGTCTGGCCCAGGCTTCAGATGTTTAACTTTTGGATTTACTGTATGATCACGTGGACGCAAACACGACTCCAGATGAATGCTAATGTCGGTGCCTGCTTAATATGAAAACAAGACATTATTTGCTAACACGTTCACCATATCAACTTTATTAGGTGATCAGAATATCAATGTTTTTACGATGTTTACAGCATTCCCCCAAGAGCCCAAAAATCAGTGACTGCAGCTTTAAAATAACAAGTAACTCTCAATAGCACTGCTGCAGATATGGATTAATGTCATTACCTCCACCAAGCAGGTCATGTTTTCCTTTCAGTCTGTCGTCAGGATTACAGAAAAACTACTGGCCTGATTTTCATGAAACTTAGTGTAGCCTGGGCCAAGGAAGAACCCATTAGATTTTGGAGCGGATTGGCCTTGGCGGAGGTCTGAGCTTTCTGAGTGCTCTTCTTTTTATTCATTTATCTATTGATATTTTTTAGATGAATAATCTGCAGAATGTCAAACTATTCAAAAAATCACTGCTGCCCAAGGTTCATTAAGTTGCTGTTTTTATAGACCAACAAATAAAAATTCAAAGATATTGAATTTATAGACATAATACACAGGAAAAATCTTTGAATGGCAGATTTTGATGCTATAACCCACCAATGTTGGCAGTTTGACTTGATAAATGACTTTAAATGAAGAATAGATTTCCAAACTTGTTGGCGATTAATTTTCTGGCCGGTGACTTATTGATAATCAATAGTCTGTTATTTTCAGGAAAGCCCTTATAAGGATTAATGCACCAGATCCAATCATGACCAGACTGCACCAGACCTGGAACACCATTATACTTCAGGCTTTTCCTGTAACCTACAGCTTACCACAGTGAATCCGTCTGAAATGAAATGCCCTCCTGCCTGAAAACATGAAACATGGGCACATTTTGGTTCTCGTGCAGAAGGCTTTTGATCCTGATCCATCCTTTTACTGTGGCTTCCAGGCAGTGGCTGGTATTTACTGTATATGTCTCTGGTGTTTTCTGATCTGTCTGTGTGAGCAGTGACTTGACTGTTCTTTGCTCTCTTTGTTGTACAAACTGGGCTCTTTAGGCGATAAAGGAATTTCTCTCTGTGACAACAATAAAGCATTATCAGTCCTGCTTGTAATAATTCACCATTAACCAGCATTAAGCATTTTAATCAGTTGACTAGAGGTAGACCAATAGGAGTTTTATTCTTTTCATGCACTCTTACAAAGGTTTGCAGCCCACAGGGCTTCATCTACTGAGGTTTGCAGGTAAAATGGCAATTTGATTGACACAAGGGGCGGAGTCACATGTTCTGCAGCAACAACACTGGGCTACCCGCAGATGCGCCTGCTTGCTAATTGGCTTAATATGCTCAGGCATCAGCCAATGCCAATAATGAAAAAATGTCAAAAAATTGGCCTACCTCTACAATTAATGCTATTGGTTAAACAGTTAAAAGAAATAGTAATAGTTAATTAAAAAGCTGAGAAAATCTCGGAGGAGCAGCTCGCCACTTTAAGGAGAAAAGCTGGTCCACCTTAAGAGAGAGCCGGCGCAGATACAGGAAGTTGGCTATGGACTTCCAGCTGAGGGGTTTTAACTTAAAACCTCGTGGCATTTATCCACTGACAAATAAACTGTACATACACTGTCTGCTACAGCTACATTCACAGCTACAGCTGCAAGAAAAAGTATGTGAACCCTTTGGGATTACTTGGATTTCTGCATAAATTGGTCATAAATTGTGTTCTGATCTTCATCACAATTGACAAGCACAGTCTGCTTAAACTAATACTGCACAAAAAATATGATTTCGTGGTTTTATTGAACACAACATGTAAACATTCACAGTGCAGGGTGGAAAAAGTATGTGAACCCCTAGGCTAAAGACTTCTCCAAGATCTAATTGGAGCCAGGAGTCAGCCAACCTGGAGTCCAATCAATGTGATGAGATTGGAGGTGTTGCTTAAAGCTGCCCTGCCCTATAAAAAGGACATACCAGTTTGTGTGGAGAAAAACATCCAGCACACCAACATCAAAACCTCATCCCAGCTGTGAAATATGGTGGAGGGGAATCATGGTTTGGGGCTGCTTTGCTGCCTCAGGGTCTGGACGGATTGCTGTCATCGACGGAAAAATGAATTCCCAATTTTATCAAGACCTTTTGCAGGAAATCTTAAGACCCTCTGTCCGCCAACTGAAGCTCAACAGAGGATGGGTGATGCAACAGGACAACGACCCAAAGCATAGAAATAAATCAACAACAGAATGGCTTCAACAGAAGAAAATAGGCCTTCTGGAGCGGCCCAGTCAGAGTCCTGACCTCAACCCGATTGAGATGCTGTGGCATGACCTTAAGAGAGCGATTCACACCAGACATCCCAATACTGCTGAACTGAAACAGTTTTGTAAAGAGGAATGGTCCAAAATTCCTCCTGACCGTCGTGCAGGTCTGATCTGCAGCTACAGGAAACATTTATTAAATCCAAAGGTTCACATACTTTTTCCACCTTGCACTGTGAATGTTGTGTTCAATACAACATGAAAACATATATTTTTTAATATATTTTAAGCAGACTGTGCTTGTCTATTGTAACACATTTTCTGATCAATTTATGCAGAAATTCAGGTAATCACAAAGGGTTTATATACTTTTTCTTGCAATTGTATAACGCCACCAACAAACCCACTCACCTCCGCCCCCACATAAACACGGTCTGTTGGACTCGTGTTACCGTTGTGGCACAATGACGGAGAGTATGTGTGTGACAACGGTAGGAACGAAGCCTCCAGCGACGCTACAGCTGCAAACATAGCACAAACACACATGCAGTCTGTCATACACTTGCTAAAGTTACGGCGGGTGACAGAATCGTCACACACGGCTGACACACGGCTGACAGCTTGCTGAAGTAAACTAATTGATGCGGTGGTGGTGGTGGCGGCGGACTTTAACTGGGAAAATGGCTGCATGTCCCTGACACTACAGGCAGTATCATGGCTGCTAACGCTCCCGGATGGGTGACCTGGGGACTCCGTTGTATGTTGTGCTCCTCCACTGCAGCTAGCGCACCGCTACATGAAACGCTCTAATCCTGTCAGTTAGCAGTTAATGATCAGTTAGCATCCTTAACATATACAACTTCTTAATCACCTGTAATTTCAGCTTCTTTGTCGTGTTTGTGAAGCTGATAATTTCTTTTGGATTTGAGTGTTTATGGTGTTTTTATTTGATTGCATCATAATCTCTCTTTTAACTGTTGGGAGCTGACCATAACATATGGGAATATCATGTAATTGAAGTCTTATTAGTATTAAATATGTAGTGTAGTGTAACATCCCAAAATACAGAATCTGTCATGCAGGAACACCTCAGAGACTTTCAGGGCCCCTGAAAGGATATACTGTAGATATTACAGTATCAAAGGATTGTTATAATTAAGTCTTATTAAACCAAAGCTTTGGGATTGCCTCCAGATTGCATCCCTCTTGGAATCACTGACACCTGTCCATTGGCTACATAACACTTTGGCAATCAGCAGTGGAGACTATGTAAAATCCTTTGAAACAGATTCCTACTGCCTCAGGGTTAACAGATAAAAATGCTCTCAGAAACCCCAGGTGAATACATATTTCCTTTTTTCAAAATAGTCTCTTAAAGGTAAATGTTTCTTGATAATGTGCCAATGAACTCAAATCAAATCAGGGATTTTTAGCAGTAGCAGCGGCCGATTTTGTGACATGCGCACTGTAGCGTCTCAGTATCAGCGGTTTCCAGCAGCAGCGCTGTGATGCCTACTTAGCGACTTAGTCGCTATATTTAGCCAGTTTTCAGACCCCTCTAGGGAGTCTTTCAAAAAAGAAATTAGCGCCAAATCTAGCGAGTTTTTCTGGTGTTATAGAGACTTTTGGAGACTCTCTCATGAAAGCAGGTATCGTTCTTCCTCTTCTCAATGAGCAGCGGGTGCTGCCGTGGACCCCTTCCCGTTTCCAAAGCTCTCATAGGGGTCGGTCCTCGTCAGCAGTCCCTCCTAGCTGCAGTCAGAGCTGTTCACCCCTCCACATCCAGACTGAATGAATCCCGCCTGCACAAAGTCGGCGCTGGCTGATGTAAATGTACAATTCTGGGAATCAAGCCCTGAATTTAAAAAAAAAAAAAAAAGTAACTTTTTGTCTTCAGAGCTAGTTATTAAATATATTATTACTAAAACTAATACTAATCAAATTCAGAGGCAATTTTATAAAATGATCTAGAGTAGATATATTTATATAGTCTTTCAGTTACAACCGGCCCTTTGAGGGGAACCATGATGCTGATGTGGCCCGGGATGAAAATGAGTTTGACACCCCTGCTTTAATACATTGATGCTGTTTCACTCAGCTATTCAAATGAAAAGAAACCCCTAACCCAGGTTAATTGGTCTTGTGCTTTTTGGTTTTAGTTCATCTTTTGCTTGTTTTGTGTCTTTAATTCCCTGACACACTCAGCCAACGGTCGTCCGTCGGACCCTAACAGTGGCTTGTATATCTGCCATCCAACATCGACGTCTTCTGGTTTTCTTTTTTGAGTTATGAAGACAGTCTACCGTGACCTGGTGGTATGGAGAGTCGTTTTATGTCACGCAGATGCAGGACATAGGTGGTAGTCGGCTGTCGGCTGCAGTCTTTTTGGTGTGTTCGAGTGCAACTTTTTGGCCAAGATGCAACCAATGCGAGATGACGCAACATGCGTTTTTGTTGTTGCTAGTTTCCTTAAGTTGATTTGGTGTGTTTTGCCGTTTTGTGATCATTATTTAAACTTTGAATAATAAAAACTTAAAATGAGTAGTGGATTATAGAACTACTATTTGTTTCACAGACTGTCTCTCTATTGCTAATTCTTAATTACATAGAGGGACCCTGGCTGATCTGATCTGTGTGGGGAAAATAGAGTTTAAACTGATGTACTACCAGGTATTTTTTTTTTTTATCTGAAAAATGAGAAACCTTGTTATTGCTCATATTGGTTATAGAAGCTCAGACCTTGGTAGCTCCAGCGCTGCCAGTTTCTGAAACTGATGAGCTGAACTCTGAATGAATGCCAGAAACATTGAAAGATAACCAACCTGATGAAGGTCTCAGCAGTGAAACATTGATCCTGATAACGATGTCTAAGTCGTCGGGTTCAGCAGTTTGCAGCAGCTCTTTCTTTCTCTACAGTCTTCTCCTACGCACCTGTCACTGTGTCCTCAGGTGTGCTAAAGCTCTGCAGCGTAGTGGACTGAATGGCAAAAACTGTCGGCTGTTATACATTCAGTGTCTTCCTGATGGTTCATTATTCCATTCATCACACACATCGACAGATTATGAGACAATGGGCCCCTGGGCCTGTAAAACTTCCCCTACCCCCCTACAGAGGAGACGGACTGAGACAGACTCGGAGACAGAAAGTAGCTGGAGTTGTTTTGCGTTGTTTGTGTCTGTTTGTGGTCGTTTTGTATCTGTCTCTTTACTGTCTGTCTCTCTGCTGTCGCTTTACTGACATTTTCTCTCATAATAGTAAAGAGTTGCATTCTCTTTGTGGTTGGTTTGTCTGTCTTTGCTGTCGTTTCACCATCTCTGATCTGTTTGTGGTTGTTTTATGTTACTTTACTTCGTTTTGTACCTCTTGGTGGATATTTTTTGTTTATTTGTAGTCGTATTGTACCTCTTGGTGGTGGTTTTGTGTTTCTTTGTTGTCAATTTGTGTCGCTTTGTGTTTATGTTTCTCTTTGGAGTGATATTGCACCTCTTAGTGGTTGTTTGTGTTTATTTGTAGTCGTTTTGTATTTCTTGGTGGCTGTTTTGTGTTTCTTGGTAGTTGTTTGGTATGTCTGTGTAGTTGTTTTGTGTTTCTTTGTAGTCGTTTGGTACCTCTTGGTAGTTGTTTTGTGTTCCTTTGTGGTTGGTTATGCCTCTTGGTGGATGTTTTGTGTTTCTTTGTAGTCGTTTGGTACCTCTTGGTAGTTGTTTTGTGTTCCTTTGTGGTTGGTTATACCTCTTGGTGGATGTTTTGTGTTTCTTTGTAGTTGTTTTATACCTCTTGCTGGATGTTTTGTGTTTCTTGGTAGTTGTTTGCTATGTCTGTGTAGTTGTTTTGTGTTTCTTTGTAGTCGTTTTATACCTCTTGCTGGATGTTTTGTGTTTCTTTGTAGTCGTTTTGTACCTTTTGGTGGATGTTTTGTGTTTCTTTGTAGTCGTTTTATACCTCTTGCTGGATGTTTTGTGTTTCTTTGTAGTCGTTTTGTACCTCTTGCTGGATGTTTTGTGTTTCTTTGTAGTTGTTTGGTATGTCTGTGTAGTTGTTTTGTGTTTCTTTGTAGTCGTTTTATACCTCTTGGTGGATGTTTTGTGGTTCTTTGTAGTCGTTTTATACCTCTTGCTGGATGTTTTGTGTTTCTTTGTAGTTGTTTGGTATGTCTATGTAGTTGTTTTGTGTTTCTTTGTAGTCGTTTTATACCTCTTGCTGGATGTTTCGTGTTTCTTGGTAGTTGTTTGGTATGTCTGTGTAGTTGTTTTGTGTTTCTTTGTAGTCGTTTTGTACGTCTTGCTGGATGTTTTGTGTTTCTTTGTAGTCGTTTTATACCTCTTGCTGGATGTTTTGTGTTTCTTTGTTGTCATTTTGTACCTCTTGGTGGATGTTTTGTGTTTCTTTGTAGTCGTTTTGTACGTCTTGGTGGATGTTTTGTGTTTCTTTGTAGTCGTTTTGAACCTCTTGGTGGATGTTTTGTGTTTCTTTGTAGTCGTTTTGTACGTCTTGGTGGATGTTTTGTGTTTCTTTGTAGTCGTTTTGTACCTCTTGGTGGATGTTTTGTGTTTCTTTGTAGTCGTTTTGTACCTCTTGGTGGATTTTTTGTGTTTCTTTGTAGTCGTTTTGAACCTCTTGGTGGATGTTTTGTGTTTCTTTGTAGTCGTTTTGAACCTCTTGGTGGATGTTTTGTGTTTCTTTGTAGTCGTTTTGTACCTCTTGGTGGATGTTTTGTGTTTCTTTGTAGTCGTTTTGTACCTCTTGGTGGATGTTTTGTGTTTCTTTGTAGTCGTTTTGAACCTCTTGGTGGTGGTTTTGTGTTTCTTTGTAGTCGTTTTGTACCTCTTGGTGGATGTTTTGTGTTTCTTTGTAGTCGTTTTGTTTCTCATCTGTGAACTTCTGATAGGTTTTTGCAACAAGAAATGTTATCAGTCACTTCAAACAGATCCTCTGTACCACGGGTCCTGTGACGCCTTGCTTATGGGCCTGTGCCCAGAATTCCCTCTCAGTCATGCTATGATCACACAGTCACTGCTCATTCTCTGTGATGTTTCTGCACATCAAAATGTGTCTGTAAAGAATTAAGAGCATTAAATGGCCTGCTGGCCTGTGAGGATTCAAATACTCATTCAGTGTACATCATTTAAATGGAACTCAGACAGTTGTGTTAACGCTTAAGCCATTAGCTCCCAGCCTCCTCAGTTATGCACAGTTGTCATTATTAAAAGATTCCTTCAAACATCTTTTGTGGCTTCTAATGGAGGAAAGTACCTCTAATGAATTGTAGCACGTCTCTCAATCAGCTGTTAGGAAGACATCTAATTTCCTTAGATGGCCCTCATTTTCTAGCTGCCCTTTAATGAGAGAACATAAATACTAATTTCATTAAGTTTCTAAGACGAGTTCAATATGGTAGATTGTATTCTGAAAATTGGTACTTTCAGTGTTACTGCATTTGCTCAGCTATGCCCCAGTTACGTTTTGGTGATGGCACTACTGTCATGGAAAGTGACATTATTAAAAAATATGCGTCATTATGAAAAGTGACATTATAAAATAAAAGCAGGAAAAATGCCATTACAAAACTAGAACTGGCACTCAGTAGAGTACAGACCTCTTCCAGGTGTTTTTGCAGCGATCACTGCTATAATGTCTGACTTAATGAATACAAACCACTGTTGGTCTAGGGGTATGCATTCACTTACAACTTAATTCAAGAGAGCAAAATGTTTCCATTTCCAACATCTCACCCCCGCCCAAAAATTTGCATAGCTTTCTAATTTGGATTCTCACAAGTTCTCACAAGTTTCCCCAAAGATTGGTTGTCCCTGAGAATTAATCAAAAGTGCAGTGGTAGTTCAGTGAGCGTACAGTACAAACTTTGGACTTCCGCCATGGGTTCATCTGCATGTTTCGAAAAGCAGCCCAAAACTAATTACATGTCTTGTTGCTAATTTTCTTCTTTTTCCTCCCTGTGAGCGAGGAGGAGAATTTATGTGGAAATTTTTGACCTTTAATGACTTCAGCACGCCCCTAGCTCCATACATGATTACTGAGAGCGAGTTATCCTTGAATCTTGGGTGTTAAATCTCTTTTCTCCAGTGCCCCATGTTGTTGTGTTTTCCAGCAAAGGATTTTATCGGAGGAGCAGGATGATGGATAAGGTCTATTCCCAGGATCCCCTGCCCAGGGAACGTATCATCAGTGTCAGACTTTGATAGCAACTCAAGGTGATCGGTGTCAAGGGCTAAAGCAGCAGAGGGAGGAAGGAGGTCTGGGATCACAGCAATAATGGTAACCTCATCATGAATGAGTCTGCCTGTGGCTCATCATGTCCTCTCTTTGTGGCTGGACATCGCTTAACTGTGGACTCTATATGCTGTTAAAGAGGACATGTCATTTTTAATACTGCTTTGTGTCTGCTACAATTAAAACAATGATTTGACACTTTCATCAGAGTGACCTACAAGCAGGAAGTTTAGTATCTTGCCCAAGGACACACTGACAGGCAACATGGCTGCTGATGGATGCAACACTGGCTGTAACAGGCTGAACTGAACCTGGGACCTATCTAATATAGGACAGGCCCTCTGAAAACTGGACCACCTTGTTTTATAATTATTCAACACCTACAGTATTTTATTGCCTCAGAATAGTTGGATGTCCTCCATGCAGATTTGCCTAGTAAGATAAGATAAGATAAGATGAACCTTTATTAATCCCCGTAGGGAAATTCAGTTTTTTTCACTCTGTTGTTAATTTCATACAGTACACATACATGCATTAATGGAGAGATGTCAGAGTGGGGGGGCTGCTCCTGACAAGCGCCCCGAGCAGTTGGGGGTTTGGTGCCTTGCTCAGGGGCACCTCGGCAGTGCCCAAGAGGTAAACTGGCACCTCTCCAGCAACCAGTTGGTCTTGGTCCATGTTGGGACTTGAACCGGTGACCCTCCGATTCCTAAACCAACTCCCTATGGACTGAGCTACTGCCGCCCCCAGTGCAACAAAATCACTTTCAGCTTTCTAATAACAAAAATCTGCACCCAAACAAATATTAGAATGAAAAATATTTGTTGACTGCCTTTTATTTCCGCAGTGGAAATAGGACTTAATCTAAATAAAAAGTAGTCATTAAAAACAAGAGGCATGCCAGAATATATTATATGTTTTTGTCAACAAATAGAAACCCGCTGGCCTTTTCCGCTTACTTTGCTATCTGCAGTTCAACACCTGTATCCATGGTAACTGTACACAACAACGATGGGGACAGCTGTAGCCTCACAAGGCTTAAAGGACAGGGATTCATTTTTAAACCATGGTTTAACTTTAAACCACGTTGCTCCAAATAGGTTTAAAAAAGCCCCTTGTATTAAACATCAGTTTAGTTTTTAATTTAAGCCTTGATTCAGTTGAATTTGGTTGCCCCAAAACTTAAAACTCTAAAACTTAAAGTAACTAAACTTGCACTTGAGGAAGTTTAACTTTAAACATGGCTGCCTTTTTGAGATGGATTGAGCAAAAATAATCATGTTGCTCAAAGAAAGTTAAGGGACAGACTCAACCCAATGAGTTTGATGCTGCTGCTGCTGGATTTCTCTAAAGATACTGGTTCAGAAAGGAAACTGTTATGGAGATGAACGGGCAGATTGGACCAACAGGCAGTCCCTTTTTTGTTACTGGGATTTATTTTTACTTACTGTGGTGTAGTTTTTCTCAGTGGAGGAGAAATTAGAGCTTCTGTGCTGATCCATCATGAGCCATCCCAGATATCCTCTTCATAGCCTACGTACTAGGTCCAGAGTGAGTGCAGATTTATTTATGTTGATTTGGGTAAACAAGCATTAGGTCCATTAGTTATTTGGAACTAATCTTGGATTAAATTAATCCCTCTTGCAACCTAACTAAAATTGCATGAATACATAAAATTTCAGTGACCACTACTAAACTTTTTGTTCACTAAAACAAAAAAGTGACGAAAATTTGCTGAAAATTAATAAGCATTTTGACAAAAATACAAAAAAAAAAAAAAAAAAATCAGAATTAGGTAAAATATAACACCGCCCAGCATTAACCCTGTTCACACTTGTATAGCTTTTGCTAAGTGTTACGACCCAGCTTGCTAGGGTAAAGGGAAGCAACATAAAACCACATGTTCTTGGTAAATTAAATTATTTTATTTACAAGGAATTTGATTTTCTTTTAGTAACAAAAGGTGGTGAGGCAGACAAAATGGAGAAAGGGCTTGTGGGTACTGTTCAAAATCAATTAAATAAATACAACAAAAGGAGGACAATTACAAATCTAAACTTACTACTAAGAAAACTGAGCAGAAAATAAAACCTCAATAATTGAAGGACAAAACAATACAGACAAAACAGCACTCCTGCACACTAACAAAAACGTCTGCAGGGTTGCAAATCACTTTTCACAATAAAGTTACCTGGACGCCAGTGTCTCCAATCTGTCGAGCACCTTGTCCAAAATTAACCACCGTCAATGATTTTCAAGCTCCTCTCAGAAACAGACAACAAAGTTACAGAGGCGAGCTGTTCGCACCCAATCACAACCGCCGCGACGCCGCGACTGAGTATTTGAATCTTCACCAGCTGATTGTAGCTCCTGGTGATTGGAAGACTGGGTCGTGTGCCGGTCCAATCCGGAAGCTCCAGCTCGTAGAAGGGCGGAGCCTCGGCAGGTGGGACCAATCGCTCCTCAGGGACCACATCCTGATTTACGTATACATATGCACACACTTCCAGAGTAGACTAAGCGGCCGTTATACTAATTATGCTAACTAAGCCTAAGCTAAAGGTTATCAGCTATAGAGGAGCAAGACCCAGATGTATAACCATAGAGATCAGCTTGTTATGGATAAAATTTTGTTTACTTAACGGAAAGTTTCACATTTTTTCAAGTCTGTCTTAAAACAGTGCACGCATGTATGAACACTGACACAGTTTTTGGTGACTGTAGTTGTTCTTCCTGTCCACGATTCCAATGTAAGTGCGGAAAAAAAAAAAATCAACTGACCTCATTCTGTGCAAAAACACATTCCTAACTCAAAGCTAATATGAGTCCACAGCAGTCCGAGTTATTCAAATCAATCATCTTCAAAAGTCTTTTTTTTTTTAAACTTAATTTCCTCTTTGTATGACAATGCCTCCCTCTGCTCAGCATGGAAACACTGTCTGGGGAAACAAAGAGTGAATTTTATACTAAAATGACAAACTTTGTAAGATACCCACTTGATTTGAAAGACTCAGACTGCTGAAGCCTCACATGAACCCCAGCTTTGCTCAATAATGCATTTTTGTACAGAGCGAGGACTGTGGACTCTGTCCGCCATCACTTAAAGTGAAATTGTTGTAAGAAGAAACACTTCTACAGCCAGGATGGACAGGAAGAGTGATTACAGCCACTGAAAGCTGTTTCAACGTACATATAGGCATGTGGGTGTGAAAATCCTTTCATTATGAATGGACAAACCGCTTACTGATGCACCCTTTGAATTTCCTTTTGATAACTTCAGTGGTTTTCATTTCTAAGTTACATCCCCAATGTTAACCTAATTAGAAGATGTAAAGTTGGTGTTCAAAGTTCATCGCTGAATGTGGAAACAGCAGTTGAGAAACGAACAAGTCAGAGCTTCTAAGGCCAAAAGTGAATTTTGACTGAATGTCAACCTTTAAGGCAAAAGGGATGAGAAGTCCTGAAGGTGCTCAGAAAAATGAAAGTTTACTGTCCAGCTAATGATAAAGATCATGTTTTGTGATCAAAAGCTTCAGAATGGCTATTTTATGGACTTTGTTGTTAGGTTGCTGTTGGTTTCTCAGTAAATTTGTTGTGTTTCTGATAGGGTTGAAGTTAATGCAATAACACAAATTTGTCTTAATGGCACTATTTTCTTAAATGCATTAAAGTAACTTGCGATTTTTAAGGTTGTAATGGGGAGATACTGGGAGCTAGAAAACCTAAGGGATCTGTTTGTACCAACCATGTCAGCTTATTGACAAGGAGACTTGTCTGATGCTCCAAAATTACAGGAGGAAAAACTGGCCATTTTCAAAGGGGTCTCTTGACCTCTGACCTGGAGATATGTGAATGTAAATGGGTTCTCTGGGTCCCCACCAGTCTCCCCTTTACGGACACGCCCACTTCATGATAATCACAGTCAGTTTAAGGCATGTCATAGTTAAGCCAGCACACTGCTGTTTTCGCCTGTTGGGCTTCAGATATGATTTGAGGATTTTTTAATGCTAAATGCAGAACCTGTGAGGGTTTCTGGACAATATGTGTCATTGTTTTGAATTGTTAATTGATTTCCAATAATAAGTATATAGCTACATTTGTATGAAGCAGCATATTTGCCCAGTCCCATGACAAACCTAACTTTAAGGTACATTTTGAACAGATCCAAGTCCAAGGTCATTTTGTGTGGCCTATAGTTGAAAACTCCAAAAATATTACATTTATAATAATAAAAGCAGAAGTTCTTCATATTTGAGAGAGTTTGTTAAATACATGATAAATCTCCCTTTAAGGTACATTTTGAACTTTTATTTGTGATTAGCTTTGAACAGTTATGTATTAATCAATGGACAGAACAAGTTTCTGTAGCTGTTTTTTGCCCTCGTCTGTCTGCACTGTGATTCAGAGTTGACTGTTATAACTAAGTTAAAATAAAGATGACAGTATTTATCTGAATATTTGCTGATGCCTAAACAGAGAAAGTTCAACAAGTGGCCTGATGATGACATCCAGAGAATAAACTAATCAGCTTGTATTTAATTTGCAATTAAGTCCCAAGATGGGCTTTTGTTAAAAACAGATGTTCGGAAAATGAACAGAGTTAAACAATGCGGTGACATGAAGGAAAAGAGACGAAGCGGGGCTAGGTCACCAGTAACAACATGACACATTACCCTTCAGAATCGGTTTCAGTTTGTCTTTCAGCTGCTCCCAATAATTAGCAAACTTGTGTTGCATTTGTGAGAAATTGCAGGTGGGATAGAAACAATCGTTTGTCCAAAGGCGGGTTTGAGAAATGGCCAAAGACAACAGATTTTTATTATACACTCTGTATTTACAACTGCAATGCTGCAGTGATTTGATTTAAACCTTTTCTGGAGCTAAAATATTTTGCTCATGGAGTTTTTTCACAACCCACAGAAATCTGTGCATGCTATCAAAAGTGACATTAAAGAGAGGGGTCTTTTTATAATGTCATGTCTGTTAACTCAGACACCAGTTCACTCTGACACCTTATAGCTATGCCACTGTCTGCAGGGCTCCAGACTAACTTACTACATTGGTTGCACTGGTGCACCTATCTCTTTCATTTAATTGCACAACACATAAATTAGTTTCACCCCACTGCATCTGTAGGAGCCATAATAACACATTTTAAGCATTTTGCCAGTTCCTATAGGCCTACACTAGGATGTCACAATACCAGAAATTTAATGATGTAAATATATGGCACCTCCTGTTAACTAGCTCTCGTCCTGCTGATTCCTGTACAGATTTTTTTTGTGGTAGAGAAATAGGATGGGTCCCCTCAGTGCGTCCATAGTGAGTTTAACAGTCGTACCTACAGTACCATCAGGTATCCACTATTATGTTGACATATAAGAGTATGTAATGAGTGTGTAGAGAGTGTGTGGTAAAGTGACAGAGTGAGATGACCTACGAGCAGATCAGCTGTTTGGCGATCATCAGAGCATAAAAGAAATAAGATGTCTCGTGTTATTAAATGTACAGTGTCTCTCTCACACTTTTTGCCCTCCCCACTTGTGAAATGAATCCGGCACTGTGTTCAGGATTAGGCTTCTTACCGGCAACCGGAGAGACAGGTGGTGCAGCGTTGAGTTGATCGCACTCTGGAGCCTTGGTTTATTATCCACAATACTGGTGTAAAATCAATAAAAAGATTTGAGGAAAAGAAGAGAAAAAATTTAAGGCAGAAAATCTCTGATATTGTTGGTTTTTCAGTTTGGTGTCTTGGACACATTTCAGCCATTTTAATCTAACCAGAATTATAGAGTTATGTGGGTTTCAGCTGACAAAAGCAGTATTCAAATGCATTGTGTCCCATTGTGATTCAGCAAGGATACGCTGCTTCTGTAAGAGATTTGCAAAAATCACTGTCCATTGTGATGCAGGCTTGTTTCTATCAATCTTTATCAGGCTTACAGTTCCTATAAATACTGCTAGCCTTAAATAGCAATTTGCCAGTTTGATCAGTTAAGAGCTTTTGACAGCAGTGTCATTGAGCAACTTTTCCGAGATGCGGCGGGGATCACTCCGTTGCCCTCATTGATACTGTACTCTGTTGGTGGGATTAGCTTCAAATCCTCTCCCTCTCTAAAATCCTCTGTAGGGAGCTCAGTCACTGAACCTGCTGTAACGGAGCCCTCTTCTATTTTTATTCCTTTTTGCTCTTAGTCAGCCTTGGTGCAAAACATCAAAGCACATTTGTAGTTCAGCAAAAAGGAAAACCAAACCCCTCATTTATAACTGGTTCACAGCTGAATTAATTATTCATTGAGATTACCATTCACCAACACAAACAACAGGAAGATAGGATGACACACAAACACGTACACAAATTCTTTCCGAGTGCTTGGGAAAAGTGAAGGGCAGATAATGAGAGTGCTTGCTGTGTACTCAGTCCGCTTAAAAGCGCTCACCTTCCAAAAAAAATTGCCCGAAAGAGCATGATGTGGAGGTTTACCGCACAGTCCAACTCCAAGGTGTTTTCAAGCAGATTAGTATGTGTTTTCAAGTAGATTACCAGACTGTTTCTGCTGCGGTGTTAACAGTTCAAGCCTTTTAGTATGTCTCACGTGTAATTGGGCTTCAGGCAAGAAAAACATCATATATAATCACAATTAGTACAGTACAGATATGCAAAGCTCATTTAAAATAAACAATGCAAAGTGCTACAGATGGTGTTAATGGGGTAGTCTATGGGGGACATTTAAACAGAGGTAAAGCACATAATATGGTTGAGTCATCCAGGTCACGAATGGGCATGGTCATGAGTGTTTTTCAGTCAGAGACGATGAAAATCCTGTTTGTTACACAACGAATATGAATATCACTTTGACTTTTGCCTGAACGAGTAGCTTAATGAAGCTCTGGAGTGCATGTGTTTTCGTGTGTTGACTTATAGTAGACTTCCATCAGGTTGGATCCAGCGCACACTACTTCTGACTTGGCGTGACACCAACTGCGTTTCTATGCAACCAAATTGGCACGAGAGCAATTCGCCTGCAACACTTCGGCTTACCGGTTCAGGTGTGAATGCATTTTCTAGCTTGTCTCTTTTGCAGCAGTTAAAATTGATGCATAGAACAGAAGTAGAGAAAAGGAAAAAGAGAGAGTCCATTAAATGCTACTCAAATTGAAAAGGAAGTGGAATAGCTAACCTCGGTGAGTAAGTTAATACTTATTGTAGCCGTTAGACTTTAACTTGCCTTCCAGTGCTTTGTGGGTGGATGGTGAGGAGGTCCTGGATCTGAAACTGACCCATGGAAAAGCTGAGCTGAATCCAGCAAACATAAACTACCTTTCCAAAAGAGAAACCTGATCCGGAAGCAGAGCGCAGTTCGAAACTGAACTGAATAGACAGAAGGAATTAAAACCAAAACGTTGTTGCGCTGAATAGACCCACAGAGAGCATTAGCACTGGCAGCAGCGTGGTTAGAGTCACCAGATCCCAACAAAACAAATGTGGGACAATGAGGGACATGCTACCAAGGCTACCAGCGTCTATCTAACTTAAATAATAAACTCTCGCTTTGCCCAAATCCATCCGTAGATCGTCTGTTTTTGAGTCGTGTTTCTTGTGAGACTCGCGTCACCTGTTGCTTGGCAGATTTTGCAATAGTAGTTTCACAGTCAATTTTTTTTCTTTGTGGTAGTTTCCACCATATTCCACCTAAATCTGAAAAATAATTTGAATGAGACTTTGTGAATACCCACAATTTTGTATTATTATTGTATCATGTATTATGTATAATATATTACATTATGATGAAGATGATGAAAAGGTGGGGCGTTGTCTCAATATGTGGGATGTGGGACAAGGGATAGAAATGCAGTCCCTGGTACGTGGTCACCCTAAGTGTGATGTGTCACCAGTTTAAGAGCAGACAAGTGCCATTTTTCCTGCACTTTGTTATATATACTTTTACCTTTCCTACAAAATAATCCGAATATAGCACCTGCAAGATAATCACACACCACATAATCAGAGCTGATAGCTTAACACACACACCTGAATCCCGCTGCAATACGATAGGACCCGCGTATAAATAGGAGAGAAACGAAACTAAAGGTAAACTTTTATTTGTCTGGTATTCATACTAAATGCCTTTACACCTGGTGGTGTGACGAATAAACAACGCGAAAATGCATAATATTTCGCATAAAAAAACTATTCATTCTGGCAGCGATGTGAATTTGCGTCAGTTGCAACACTTTTTCAGTAAAAGGTTTGAATAAATTTGTGCAGGCAGACGACCAACGACTGGGATCAGATTGACCAGAGCAGCATCTGGTAGTCTGTCTGAGGTAAATTATTGTATAGCCTTGTAGCAAAAAAAGTAAATTTACTTCTGGTAAACACATGTCTAGGGCTTGTATTGTGAAAGGTAATAAAGAGTGCCATCTGGGTTCAAACTACGGAGCCTCTGTGTTATTGTAAACTATAGTGTAAGTGTTGAATACTGCACAACGTGATTGGTTGATACTTCTATTCGTGGTGCGAAAGCTCAGAAAAATTGTCCTTTCAAAAAATGACATTGCTTTTTCACTGTAATATTTGCATACCGTGTGAAAGTACTCATGACAAAAACAACTATTACAATAAATGAATCACACACAATAAAAAAAGAGCTAAATTCTGTGGTTTAGCAGTGGTGTGTATGGGACTACACTGCAGAGTCTCCGCTAATAGTGATAACCAGAGATTAACGCTGTGACAGGCTGTATGCCTCCTGTTCAGTGGACCTGTGTCAAATGTACGTCTGCTGTATGGACACAGCGTCAGGGGAAAGTATGAGCAGGAGTCTAAGATTGCAACAAAAAGTAGTCTTAACCAAACTTACATCCCTCCACTCTGTAGCAGTTGTATGTTTTAGGGGAATATGGTGCTGGCAGGAATAAATGTTTCTAAATGAGGTATTAAAAGTTATTCAAACATGGAGGCTTTTTTAACAGCAGTGTTGTACTGGAGGTGGTTGCTGGCGACTTTACACAGCTATATTTAGAGTGAAGAAATTACAGTAGTCCCATATTTCTGTTTACATAACTCCGGTTCACTTACTCACGATATTATTCCAGTGAGTGCCAACAGTTCATTTTCCCTCTCCGTCTTCAGAAGCTTCCTAAATGAATGGAAAATGTCGCACGCCAAGTCAAACAATCACGTCAGTCTCCTCCAAAAAGAATCATCATTAGTTGCCTGTCCATCCACCTGATTTAATGCACATTTTCAGTCTGTGCACAAAAATGTTGAACTATAGCTAAAAAAATTTTTTCATGCTTGGCTGAGATGGAAATGTTGGCATAATGCTGAAGGATTTAGCGGATGCAGCCTCCATCGTCGGCTGCATCACAGATGACAACGAGGAGGAGTACAGGACACTTGTGGAGAACTTTGTAAGGTGGTGCGACATCAACCACCTACAGCTCAATATTGGTAAGACCAAAGAGCTGGTGGTGGACTTCCGGAAGAGGAGGAAGAGCTCCCCTACTCCCATCACCATCCGTGGGGAGGAGGTGGAGGTAGTGGACAACTACAAGTTCCTGGGAGTTCACTTAAACAATAAACTGGACTGGTCCAACAACTCCGAGGCCCTCTACAGGAAGGGACAGAGAAAACTATTCTTCCTGAGAAGGCTGAGGACCTTCAACGTGTGCAATAGGCTACTTCAGATGTTCTACCAGTCTGTAGTAGCCAGCTTTCTGTTCTTCGCCGTGGTATGTTGGGGGGGTGGCATCAGCACCAGAGATGCTACCAAACTGAACAACCTGGTGAGGAGGGCTGGGTCTGTGGTTGGATGTGAGCTGGACAGTCTGGAGGTGGTGGCAGAGGGGAGGACCAGGAGGAAGCTGGAGTCTATTCTGAAGAACCCCTCCCACCCCCTTTATGACCAACTGGTCCAGATGAGGAGTACATTCAGCCAGAGACTGATCCCCCCTCGGCACACTACAAACCGTCTGGGTCAGTCCTTTCTGTTGGTGGCCATCAGGCTCCATAACCAAGGCCTGACCCCCATGTGACTCTGATCATCTGCTCCATATTTATTCCAAATGTATATATTACATATAGTTATATCACTACATATACATATGCTGTGCATATACAATACTCACCACCTGCTGCACTTTACTTATTACTGTTACTGTTATTTATTTTACTGTCAATTTTCTTCATTGCACCTTATTTCATTCACTGCACCTTCTCTTTTACTTTTTACTGTACTGTATTTATCTGTACTGTTGATGCTGCTAAGACACCCGAATTTCCCTCCGGGGATTAATAAAGGTTTATCACGTCACTTATAAGATGAAGTACATGAAGTATTTGACCTCAATGCCTTCATTGCTTCACACAGATCAGATGATCTCATTTTAGAATATGCAAAAACAATTCATACTGCTCCATACTGTATGCGATTATCATAAACTGGGCATGTCTGGATAGGGGAGACTCATTGGTACCCATAGAACCCATTTACATTCACATATCTAGAGGTCAGAGGCCAAGGGACCCCCTTTGAAAATCACCATGCCGTTTATTCCTCGCCAAAAATTTTGCCTTCTTTGCGAAAAGCTAGTGTGGGTGGTACCAATGGATTCCTTAGAGTTTTTTGTTTCATATGATGCCAGTAACTTCACTTTAAAACTGAGCTGCAACCTGCAAAAATTGAGTAGTGGAACATAATATTGTGATACTCATGAGTGTTTTCTTACACTCCTACATGAAACGAATATAAATGTCATATTGCCATCTAGTTTTCTACATTGTTTTTCACTGTTTGAGGTCTGACTGGCGCACTTTTAATTACATCGTCTTGTACTCTCTTCTTCTGCAGTGTTATATAGGTTTTCTGACTGGATAATTGGTGCCACCTACTGTTCGTTTGTTATTTAATAGGATAAGTGGTTACAGATGATGGATTGAAAAATAGTGGATCGAAACAAGCTTTCATTCAAAATTTTCTTTTGCCCATTTTCTCAAAATTAGATAAAATTTTGCACTACATTTGCATGGAAAACTCAGGATGTTAATAATTAACCGACATTGGTTAAAAAGTTGAAAGAAATATTAATAATTAATTAAAAAGCTGAGAAAACCGCAGAGGAGTGGCTCGTCACTCTAAGGAGAAAAGCTGGTCCACCTTAAGAGAGAGCTGGAGCAGATACAGGAAGTTGGCTCTGGACTTCCAGCTGAGGAGTTGTAGCTTGTAGCCTCGTAGCATTTATTCACCGACAAATAAACTGAACACTCACTGTCTGCTACAGCTACGTTCACATCTATAACGCCACCAACAAACCAACACTCATCGCCGCCACACACACACACACACACACACACACACACACACACACACACACACACACACACACACACCATCTGTTAGAACTCACTGAAGTTACGCTACAGTGGGCACGAAGCCACCGGCAACGCTAGCAGCTAGTAGCTGCTAACGTAGCACAAACACAAACACGCCCACTGTTTATCAGACGATCACTATTGTTAATCCGGCAGACACACAGCTGACAAGCTGCTAAATCAAACTAAATGTGTGGTGGTTGTGGACTTTTACTGGGAAAGTGGCTGCATGTCTGCGACACTACATGCAGCATCGTGGCTGCTAACGCTCCCGGATGGTGAACTGTTGACTCACTTGTCTGTTGTGCTCATATACTGCAGCTAGCGCAGCGCTACATGCGATTATGTAGTGGTTAGCATCCCTAATCGAAACCCACCTTGTTATGAGACGTCAGAAAGAATAAACATTACAACTGTATAGGAAGTCTGATGCTCTTCCCCAACACCGCTGCAGTTATCACCACATAGAATGATCTGCAAATTGAATGCAAACAAAGAAGACAGGAATTGCAGAAAAACAGATGAAACTTGCGTCGTCTCTGCAGTGCGGTGCAGCGTCCCCTGCAGGGCACCGTGGTATAGCTGTCAGGCCCCATTGAGGTGGGCAAAGATTAACAACACAAAGGCTCAGCACACTGTGGAGGTTCCCCTTTACTGTAGTCCATCCATCTGCCAGCACTCACATACACACACATGCCTGACGCCTCATATATCAGGTTAGAGGGGGGTACAAGGGTTGGATTTCCCCAAACTTTGTGATGACTTTATTTATGGTTGGATTTTATGTTCAAACCTACTCGTGTAATATGAGTCCACCATTAAACACTAGGACCAACATAGCCCACGCCATTTAATGTTGTGGCTCCAAAATTTGAATTATTCCGTCACTCTGTATGATACGTTTCCCTCCTGCCCTGACTTTTCCTAAATAGCTACTTTGCACATGCCTTTATTGTCATATTGATCGAATAACATTTAGAAAACCAAATACATGAGTTATCGTGTTTTTCTTCATGACAAAAGCTCTCTTAGTTGCCAGGAGGAGCGATGATTAACGCTGGTTCTCTCCAGCAGCTGAATTAACACATTTACATAGTGGCCTTATAAGCGCACTGAGACAATAAATGGGACAGAGGAACTAATTTGTGCAGTAGTATTCAGTCACATGCACTTATAATCACACAAAGATATGTAGGGCTAAGATATTAATCATATCATATATGTAAAATATCAGATATGTAAGTGAATGTAATCATGTTTTATATAGTCTGTTTAGTATTAAGGATGCATCCTGCGTGTGCTATATTCATATATAATCATATTATCATAATAATATCATATATAATTAGGGCTTTACAGAATAGTCTGATGCTTCATTCATAACGTTGACATTAGAATAATTATTATCCATAACATACAGAAACATTGCTGCAGGCCGCCTTCTCTCTCACAGCGAGTGATGCGCTGCTGCGTCCGGCCCTGTAATTGCCTCAGTCCTCATTTCAAAAGTCAAGCTGTTTATAAAAAAGATAGATATATTCATTTCCAAATTGCACATCTTTTAATCCACTGAAATATTCTGCTTCAATAGTAGCCTGGCGGTCCTCGTGTTAAAACATTAAAATGTTTGAAGCAGTCATTGATTTATTTTGGCCACTTTGGGGCAGAACAACCTGTACATCATTGGCATATTATCACGTTTTATAAAGTGTATAATAAAGTTGATCAGCCTAATGTGTTAGCGAACAGCTGTTTTTTCACAAAACTATTGGAACAATGAGGCCAGTTCATTTATTTTTACTGTTTTTTTCAGTTATTTTTTCAGTGTACAGCAAAAATAAAGGAGTTTGCATCGCTGTTCTGATTTTTTTTTTGGTTTTTGAGGGGACTAAGTCCAGTATTGACTCTTCTTTTAGCTTCGTTTTCTTCCACAACATCATCCACCACATCATTTAAATCCAGGGCTCTGACCTGCTCATATTTAACTGACATATTGGTGCTTTCTACCTTGGATAAAAACACTGACAATTTCCCACCACTGGCGTCACACAATGCACGATTTGGAAGAAGAAAGTGTAAAGCATAATTACTGGAACACGCTGGCTGAATCCATCTTGAAGTGCAGGAGTTTCTCAGCAGGAGGTCTCTGTGCTGCCCGTGTGGTTTGACTGTGTTTTTGTGTAAACCAGCTGAAGGCCCTGCACAGGCACATGGCACCGGCCCAGTCAGCCTGGTCCAACATACCTTTTTGCAAAGAGGTAACACTTGCCTGCTTGCAGCTTGGAAAAAGCCTCCTGCTGCCGCTGAGAACGAGATAAACATGTTGTGGTTATCATTCTGCCTCTTGGCAACCTGCTGGCCACATTACACAGCGCTACATACCTGCACAAACAGGGCACCGACTTGCCCAGATGCGTGGCATTCAAAGGAGCGCGAGGGAGGGAAATGCATGCCTTCTGTTTTCAAATATGGCAGAGCAGGTGTTTCTGTGCTGCCCAAAGACGTCAGATGCACCTTGACCGTGCTGGAGTTTGCATCTTATCAGCTGTTGGCGCAATAATTTGTCTGCCTGACAAGACAGGCGTCTAATGTGAGGACTGGGCTACATCCATCTGTGGCTCACTGTGTCCTCCGCTGTCTGTCCGTCTCACTCTGTCCCAGCTTTGATCATGTTCGGCTTTGGAGTGAGTCAGACATGCACACGCACCAACGCACAGCCCACACAGATCCTGCACACACACACACACACACACACACACACACACACACACACACACACACACACACACACGCATGAAGCTTAGGGTCTTAATGCTGCTACGTGTTAGTGCTCAGCCTCCTAACATGTATTTTTCCACACTTGTCACCTGAATCCAGGTGGGCAGGGATGTACGAATACCCCCGCTGTAACAAATGTCAACTTTTTATTTTTCAAATCCTCTAATCCCCCGACCGTATGTGTCACGTACCGTGTTACTTATCACAGCCTGAAGTCTGAAAATATGTAACACTGTCAACGGGACACATTTCTATATGCGTATTGGACTTAAAGCTGATAATTTATTCTTGTTTCAGTTTGCAAAATGGCTCAGGCTCCATGTGGTCTGGGTTTCATTGAAATATAGGGGATACTGTCTGCTTTTTGACATTATCACAAAAGCTCATATGAGCAGTGTTAGCCGCCTCAGAGGAGGAGGTCACTGCCTTCCTGGGAATAAAAGTCCCCCAACCCCAGATGTGTGGCTCAAAAGTTTCAATTAAAGGAAAGAAGCACATTCATTTTCAGACCAAAGTCACTCTGCCCTAACAGATTCTATTATTCAGTAATAAAGATTAATTAATTATTATTTTTTTTAAATCTGTGGTCCAGGATCAACAGAATACAAATTCACACATTGATTTCTAAGGGTGTGACAATTCACTCAGCTCACGATATGATACACAATATTGGGTCCACGATCTCGATATGATATTATAACAATGATTTTAACAAAGCTCAGCAGAAGATTGAAAAAGTCTTCAGAAGAGCAGACGAATGGTGGAGGATGTTGCTGAAAGCTAGGAAGACACTTGAAACGGATGATGATTACAACATAATCTAATAACCCACCAGCTGTCATTACATTTTGATTTAGATTTTACTAAGTCCTGACTCATGTCAAGACATATGAGCCCTGTCTACCTTAACCCTAAGAGACTCACTGGGCCGGGGGTGATCATGACTGACTTTACTTTCAGTCTCTCTAGCAGGTTCAGTTTAAGGACTAGAGTGAAACTACAGATATATCAGAAACTACAAAACCTAAGAAGTTCGTTGGTACCAACCGTGTCATGCTAACATGTCGGTAAAGAGGCTAAATAACGCTCCAAACAAGGGTTCCCTTGACCTCTGACCTCAAGGTAGATGAATGAAAATGGGTTCTATGGGTACCCACCAGTCTCCTCTTTATAGACATGCCCACTTTATGATAATCACATTCAGTTTGGGACAAAAACCCTGCGGTTCTTTCATACAGTATAAATGTGTTATTTTCTCCTATTCTAAAAATTGTGTTTGAATGTTTCTGCATACTGGTGTACGTAAGCAGTCTTGGATTACATAAGTTGGGTCTCACTGTGAAGCTGAAACTCTTGTGGATCGAATAAGCCCAACTGTATTCATGTGTGATGAAGGCAGTTCCCCTATAGGAGCCGTTTTTTTGCAGTGAGACTATTTTTTTTAAACTTGACCTCACTGTTTAAAATGACCTGTGGTGACCTCTAGGATAATCACAGCCTCATGAAACCTCACAGCCACAAAGTAGAGACCTGGAGCATTCAGAGGATGGATGCCTAGCCAGGTTGACAATAAGGGGGTTTCTGTGCAGTTTATTCAACAAGTGCTCGCCATCCAGTCACCAGAAAAATGCAATTCCTGCATAAATCTTGAAATGTCAAAAATGTTTGATACCAAATCACAGCATGGCTACTTCTATGGTGTTCCTTGAGGTCTTGGTGCCTTAATTAAATTTTAAATTAAATTTAGCACCAATCTGCGTAACAAATGGTATCAACCCAAAAACTGCTGCAACAACTTATGAGACATAATAGAGCATGAGGATGGACATCATATACTTCTGTCATAATGTTCTTAACTCTCAAACACGTTTGCAATTTATTTTAATTGTTTATTTCTGATTTCTGACTAGAACAACTTGACACAGTCTTGAGCTGCATCTCAAATTAATCCTCAGGTCCCCAACCTTCAGGTGATGTTCACCACTTCTATGTGACATCTACCAAAGCCCCCCTGGACCCCCTAAAAAAGACTGAAACAGGGGTCTCAGAGGGTTAAACCAATTAGAAGAGCCCAGACAAAACAGCAGGAACAAAAATCTCTCAACTGTAAAAAAACAGCAGTTTTAACTTCAGCAGATAACTGTGCTCATGCAGAACCACGTCGCTCATAGTAAGAAGCTGAATGAGAAAATAGGTTTTCAGAGACTTTAAGTACAGGAATACTTCTTCCAAAACCCCACGTAGAACAGCAGTATCAAACTGTGAAATGATTTTCAAAAACTGAAATGGGCCTCTTTTTTCTTCCCCAAACGGACATGCAGAATGATGAAAACAACTCATCCGTTTCAAGAGTCTTCCTATTAAGATGGGCGCTTTCTGCAGTGAGGCTCTTCTGTAGACGTCCTCCACCATAAAAAGTGGCCATGCAAACCCACGGGGAAGTTCTCCCTCCCCTGCATCAGTGGAGCAGCAAAAATCCCCTTGAAAGGACTACTTGGCAGCAGGTGATGGGCTGCTGTGGCGAAACAGGAGCGAGAGATTGGCTCTGTGTGAAGTGGTTTAGGCTGGCTCGCTCCTTGTATCTAAAAGGAGGCGTCGTCCATGCTAATGAGACACGGCCCGCGGTGAGACGATGTTCAGAGTGTGACAGCTGCCTGGGAGTCCATGACTCACTTAAAAAAATAAAAAGCTGATAACTGCTCTTCTTGTAGTACACTATAACATTGCACTTTAAGGCATAAATAAATCTCTGTAAAGGCCGCTTAGCACTTATCTATATTTGGGGGGCCTGAGAGAAGGTTCTTGACTGCCGTGATAATACTGCACTGGATTATAGTTCACATTTAGTATGTGGTATTGATCAAAGAGAACGGACACATCTGTTGCAAAAATAGTCGATAATTATAATCAAACAGGATGCAGAAGGTTATTAGAGTTTTAGTCTTGATGATTACATTCTTAATTAGGATTTTAAAAAAGTTGATTACAAAAATGTTATTTCCTTTTTGCCAAGTTAAATATGCATGAGAAGACTGAGTCCTTGTAATCATTTTGGGTGTTGGTCATGGAATCATCATTATTGATATAAATCGCTGGTTGCTGGCTGTGTTGGACTTTGAAAACCCATTTTTGTCTAACTCAAATTTACGGCACTTATGTTGATTTATTTCCATCTGTCATCCATTAGAGCAGCAGCCTTTGAGTGCAGGTGCCGATGGAAAAGAAAAACAAATGTAGGACTTTAAGTTTTCTTTGCGATTTAAAACATGGGATGTGTCTTAAATCACTCCGTATTTCCAGTATGTCCTGCACTTTACTGGTAACCATTTTATACGAGTGTCTTTAGTATGGATGTTGATAATAACCAATAACTGATATTGAGCATTTTACCTCCTTAACGCCATCAGTTAAACATTTAAAAAAATATTAATAATTAATGAAAAAGCTGAGAAAAATGGAGAGAGAAGAGAAAAGCTGGTCCACCTTAAGAGAGAGCTGGTGCAGATTCAGGAAGTTGGCTCAGGACTTCCAGCTGAGTTGTAGCTTGTAGCCTTGAAGCATTTATTCACCGACAAACTGTACACTGTCTGCTACAGCTACGTTCACAGCTATAACGCCACCAACAAACCCACACTCACCACCACCACACACACGGTCTGTCGGAAACTCGCTGAAGTTATGCTACAACAAGCACAAAGCCACCGGTAGCGCAAACACACAGTGTGACAATGAACGGTATTCTGGGGGCAATTGGGTGAACTGGGGACAGTGAATGCAGCACCGTGGCTGCTACAGTAACTCTCCTGATGGTGAACTGGGGACAGTGAATGCAGCACCGTGGCTGCTACAGTAACTCTCCTGATGGTGAACTGGGGACAGTGAATGCAGCACCGTGGCTGCTACAGTAACTCTCCTGATGGTGAACTGGGGACAGTGAATGCAGCACCGTGGCTGCTACAGTAACTCTCCTGATGGTGATTTGTTGACTCAGTTGTCTGATGTGCTCGTATACTGCAGCTGAGGTACCGCTGCATGCGAGGCACATATCTTGTCGGTTAATGGTTAATAATCGGTTAACGAGGGTTGGATATTGGATAAGAAAAGTTTTCAAAATTAGCATCCCTAATCTTTAGACCTTTACACACTGAGGCATTTTTTGTGCAAATAATTTGCATGTCTGGCTTGACTGTTTTTGTCATGAGTACTTTAGCACAGAACATGAATATTAAACGGTGAAAAAGCGATGTAATTTATTAAAAGTGTGATTCTTCTGAGCTTTTGCACTGAGAGTAAAGGCATCAACCAGTCATGTTTTACAGAATGGACATTTTTAGTACGTATACTGTATATAGTGTACAACAACAGAGAGGCTCTGTTTTCTGAACCAAGACAGCAAACTGAATTACTCCTTTCAACCTTGACAAAAGCAGCATAGACCAGATCCACTACTTCCATTCTTACCTTTCACAATAAAAGCCCGAGCTGTATACACACCTAAACCACACACTAAAGGAAAGGAAAGGAAACTAAAATAGTTTATAGTAGTTTAGGCTATACAACAAGTTATCTCAGGCAAACTATTCCTGCTATTTGGTCCTCCGCCTGCACAAATCTATTCAAATCTTTAATTGAAAAAGTGCTGCAACTGTCGCAAATTTGCATCGCTGCCGGTATGAAAAGTTTTGATGTGAAATATTCGCAGGCAAGTATTTTGCATTTTCATATCATTTATTCATCACACCCCCAGTGTGTAAAGGCCTTCAGTACGAAATTTATTCACTATATATTTCCCTGAAATACGGATCCCTGGAAGAGACATGGGGGGAAGAAACTATCAAAGGTTGGAAAAAAAGGTACTTTTGCAACATCTTGCAAAGCTTTTTCATTTTGGGTCCCTATGGCAGATACAGTATGTAGTTTGGAAAATAGCGACATGAGGCACTGAATTTGAAAAACTGGCTGTTTATCAGACCATAAATGAGACAAGAGAGAGCTAGTTAGTGCACCTCGCGATCCCTCCACCTCAATCCCCACCGCTAGGAGACTACTTCATTGGGAGGAAAGTGGACAACCCTAAAGCCTGAGTCAGATGTGTGAGGAGCGCTTAGCAGCTGCATTACCTCACGGCGGGGTGATTCACACATCCCTTGTTCACAACAGCTGCATGTCAGCTGCATTTCTGCAGTGTTTCTGCTGCAGTTTGACTTTCATAATGACCATTTTATTTCATTATGTCATTTATATTTATTCTAGACAGAAAAGTCAAGAAACGTGGTAATTTGTAAATAATAATCCACAATTAAAATCCTGTACAGTATTCATTCATGGAGCCCTGCAAGTCACTGGATGTTTTACAACACTGTCCTGCAAATATTTCAGAATAAAAGTATTGTGTTAAAATGAAGGAGTTCTGTGCACAGGGAAAAAAATACTTAAGGGATTTTATTTTGAAATGAAAGCAGGAAGTGTTGATTTAAATATAAATTGCTACTTTTTTCATGTCTGTGACATTTTCTACAGATACAGACATCGAAAGTGTAGTAATGTTGCTGATATGACGTCAGTATACAGTCAAAGGTCACTTCCACTGTCCGTTGCTCCTGTGAGCTGCATGGCTCGCATCGAAAATAGGCAAGACCTCAGATTTCTAGAAGAGACACACGCCTCATGTGGGCGGTGTGGCTGCTCTAACCTGTTGACATGGACGCCAAAATAAAAAACAACAGGAAACACAGCTGCCACGCACTCCTCACACAGCTGGTCTGGCCCAGGCTTAATTCAGCCAGTGCAAACCCCGGCGCCGGGCTCACAGACGGCTGGTGGTCAGCTGTAGCAGGGGAACAAGTCCTTTTTTTCCCCTCCCAAGCTTTGATTTTTTTCCCCCCATGCCCCTTTCTTTATGCGTAATTTATACTTCTGTGGAAAAGCTTGCACAGAGCCGCAGAGATGGTTTACAGAGCTCACAGAGAGCTGCAGAGCCACAGCGTACACCTCCTGAAAAATGTGACTGCACGCCGGGCTCTGCAGATGCTGCAAAAGGTTGATTGGACATCAGAGCCCGGAGGTGGCATGTCTGGACAAGTATCTCATATCCATTACAACAACAACCTTATTAATTCAACTTCACAGGAGCTCCTCCTCATCATCCAACTCTTCCATTTTATCTTTCAGCTATGGAGTCGTGTTGGGCCAAACCATAGACTGTATATAAAGATGGATGACATGACAGGTCCCCAGAAATGAAGCCTGAGCATCTTGATCTCCTCCCTGGTGGCTGGCTGCAGTATAGGTCATCAAGCCTTTACCTCCATGTTAGCAGATGAGACATAGGCCAAACTAAAAAGAAAGAACATGTCTAGTAATTCTTTCCCAAACATGGTTTCTGTCATTTCAGATACTTCTGATCACACTGATTTATGTTCAAGTGTGTGTTTTTCTGATAAGTTTGGTTATAATTAGTTATACGTTGCTCTAAAAAGGAGGTTAGACATCATGATTGACAGCTGTGAGTCTCTCTCCCTGGCGAGCTGTGGTCGTGCTCGGCTCGTGGTTGGTTCAGGTGGATAAACTGGATACAGTGGCCACACTGTCCGATCACTACTGCACAGACTGTGGCTGCTCCCATATCTGGGATATTTTGGGGAACTATTGAATAAAGCCTAACAAATAAATTAAAGCCCGTCTGGCAAAGGATTTGAAAATCGCAGGTCCAAATTTAAATGAATTACATGCTACGCAATGCCGCAGGAGTATAAATCAAGCATAACAATCTCTCACTATAATGCACCATGTTTTATAGATGGTAAAATGAAAGTCGTGAGACCCAACACCTGTCAGTGATGACAATGATGATGATTAATAATTATCCAAAATCTCACAAAATGGCTCACTGTTGAGTAAACTACTGAGTGTGTATTATCTGGGGAATAGTGAATGCATAATCACTTTTGGGCCCATTCAATTTAGTCCTATTGTATTTAAAATAGGAAGATTTGAGTGCTGAGCCTGTAACATGATGCTGTTTATCGGCTGACTGTGTGGCTGTCAGAGTGACATGAACGCTGTCACAGTGTTAAGACTCCAACTAGACGCTCACTGCATTAAAAATGAAATGAGCCGATGTTTGACAGAGGGATCGCTGTGTGAATATCAAAGTGTGTGTGTGTACGTCCTAGTTGTTTGTGTGTGCGTGCTCGAGTGTGAGGCCATCATGCGGTAAACAAAAAGCACATCATTAGCACACCAATCACTACAGCGTTTCTCTCGGTGCTCTTCTTGCGCGATTTTGAGCCGTCGCTCCACACTGGAAGCTGTTATGAGCTGTGACAAATTGTCAAGTTAAAAGTCAGACAGGCTGCGTGGGTGTGGACTCTTGGCACTAAACAACTATATTTTATCTTTCTGAACGGGACATACCTGACAGCAGCTATTTAGATTTGGCTGTTGGAGCTCTCTGTCTGCATTATGTGATACAACTCGGCTTGCGGATTGTGCAAGGCAGGGATCCGTTCTAATCAGTTGACTGGAAATAGATATCTCCATGAAATAATAATCACAGAAAGTGTTTGTCTTTAACTTAAACCATGTAGCTGTGGGTTCAAATATTATAATATTTTCTAGATAAACCTGATTTATAGCTTTTTGTCACAAAATGAAACCAGCAAAACAAAGTCATCTAGCACATTCCTGATATATTATGTTGTAACAAGACCACTGTTACCTTGTGAAAATCAAAATTATTGTATCTGTGATTTCCAGAGTTGTAAAATTCTGTTGTGCACTATTTTGGCATCTGATTAACCTTTAATTGCATTATTACTGTATGTTACTCAAACTGGACTTCCTGGATCATAGTTCATATCTCACTGGTAACTTTACATAGCAAAGAGTTGTTTGCTGTAGGGATGCTAGTTTTGAAAAAGTTTCTTAACCGATACCAGACCCTTGTTGGCCAATTATTAACTGTTAACTGGCAAGATTTGTAACCAATCAGAAGGTCGGTGGTTCGATCCCTGGCTGCTCTGCTAACTTTTCTATGTGTCCTTGCGCAAGACACTTAACCTCAAACTGCTCTCGAAGGTTTAGTCTGTGAAAGAATATTTAGATTAGATCGTGATGGTCAAAGTTGGCACCTTGCATGGCAGCCTCTGCTCTGAGTGGATGTGTATATGAATGGGTGAATGCTGACATATAGTGTGAAGCGCTTTGAGTGGTCGGAAGACTAGAAAAACGCTATATGAATGCAGGTCCGTTTACCATTTACGAAACGCTTGGTGAGCAGTTTTCATTGAAATGAATCTGTCATCTTGGAGTTCAGCATCTCATTGAAAAACCGCAGCCTGCTCATTCATTTCAAAGTGTGAATGTTGTTCTGAATGGAGCCTAATTAAGCACATATAACATCAGCCACCATCCCGCTCATGCTGAAGTGACAAAATGTTTGTCCCCCTGCCAGACCTGCAGATGAACCAGGAGCATTCAGGCACTAACAAGCTAAACTCTACTCCGGAGCTAACCTGCCACCCCCTTTGTGGAGAGTCTGATCCATCCAGCACTGCGCCCTAAAAGTTAAGGACACGACACTACAAAGAGAAGAGGGACTAATCCAATAACCTCAGCTGAACTTTCTCATCTTCAGGCTGTTGGAAGCCACGGTGCACTCACTATCAGCTACTGAACAGGGACTTGTGGGGTTTTTTTGCCACGAAATTGGCTGAGGCAGTGTGGGTAAGTGGGAAATTGTTTGTATGAAAGGGGGTGTTGTGAACGTGTTTGTGTATGTACATGCACAAGTGTGTGGTGTTTTGTGGTTATCTGTGCTTGTTTGTTCAGCCGTGCCGTCGGGTATGGATGTGTAACTGTGCGCGTGCTTGCGGCTAAAGCATGATGAGAAAGTGTGAAATTGTTAGTACAGTATGAATCACACTGACTGTGTATGCGAGTCTGTATCCTGGTTGTCTGTAGGTGTGTCTGCGTGAATATTGTGCTTATCTGCAAGTGAAACCGTTTAGAGGACCACGTCTTAGTCTTCACTCACATGTGACTGTGAGTTTTGTGCTGCATGTGTACGTCGGTGAATTTATCCCTCCTATGTAGCCTCCTGCTTTGATTTGTGTGATGCTGGATGCTCTTCTGATAACAAACTACAGCCTCTCAGAAAGCCGAGCCTGCAGCTGCTCCGTCTCTCACCCTGTCCTCCATCTTCCGCCCTTCTTCCCTTTCGCACTCACCAGCTTTTATGGAGGCAATAAATAACCTCACACTGTTTCCATGTTTAACTTGGTTTTAGAGGCCAGTGGAGCACGCTGCATCTGGCAGCATCACACTTTACAAAACAGGGGTTCATTGTGGGGTCGTCAAAGAGCCGCAGAGTACTGAAGAGCCCTTTAAAAAAACACGTAAACATTTTGAGGGAAACGTTTAGATGAGAAGATACATACAAATTGATCTCTGTTCATCCAGTTCATAACCTGACCCATCAGATGGTTTGTCACTCAGACCCATCTGAGACAACTCCCAACTCGTCATATATTGCCGCTGGGTCAGTGCCCCTTGGTGTCTGAGACCAACATACAGGGTACCCCTCTTGCGCTACTTTTGAACTGACCAGGGACAGCGTGTGAATATACGTTTGCTGCATGCATAGAGTCCTTTCAAAATAAACTTCACAGGAAGGCAATTAGGATTAGGCAACACAACCACTTAGGTTTAGGAAAGAGTCGTGGATGATGTCAACTTCACTGAATAGCGACTAATGGGTCTGACGATACTAGCATCTCACGTGACTTGCGACTCGTGACTAGCGTCTCACATAAATAGCTTCTCACTTGACTGGGGACTCGTGACTTGTGACTCGCGTGACTAGCGTCTCACGTGACTAGCGATTTGTGACAAGCGACTCATGTGACTAGTGACTCACGTGACTAGCGATACCGACAAGCCACTGACATGACAAAAGAAAGAAAGATATTCCTTTATTAGTCCCACAGTGGGGAAATTCAGTTTTACACTCTGTTGTTCACACAGTACATACATACATGTCAATGGAGAGATGTCAGAGTGATGGGGCTGCTCCTGACAAGCGCCCAGAGCAGTTGGGGGTTTGGTGCCTTGCTCAGGGGCACCTCGGCAGTGCCCAAGAGGTAAACTGGCACCTCTCCAGCAACCAGTTGGTCTTGGTCCAAGGGGGACTTGAACCCGGGTCCTCCGCATCCTAACCCAAGTCCTTACGGACTGAGCTACTGCCGCCCCCAGTATATAAATAAGTCAATGTTACTTTTAGTTTCACACGGGACATGAACAGCGGTCTCCTGGTTGAAAGTCTTGCTTGTTTGACCCATCCATCACCCCTCCTGCACACACTTAGCGGACTCTCACACTGTTAATATTACATCACACACTGCTATGATCATCAAATAACGCTGCAGATGGGTTCGCTGAAAGCCTGGTTTGTCACATACTGTCTCTAAAAGGTGCCTCTGTGAACTGGTTTCCGATGCAAAGGGCTGCTGCTCAGTCGGTGGTATCTGATGAGTTGGGAGTGAGACCGGGTTGTCCGAAAAGCCGTCATTGGAAACTGTTTGGAAAAAGGGCAGGCACTTTCAAAAAAAAAAATAATTGCAGGTGATTGGATGAACCAACTGTCAATCAAATTGTTGCGGAAGCCAGTTGGGAGAGCGAAAACATCCTTTCCAATGAGAAAGGTGCCGTTTTTTGCTCTTCTTTCAATGAATACTCCAGTTCCGATAGAGCTCCGGCTGTTGCAGCATCTACGCTAACCTCTTCAGGAGCCGCCATCATTGTTTAGAAGCAACAGTCGCCTCTGTGTCATCTCACAATTAAGTCACGCCCGTTGCTGCAGTAGCTTTTTACATAGCGAATTGTAGCTAATCAGTTAGCTACATCCATGAGAAATGGCTTCAAAAATGGCGACAAATGTGGGTGAGATTAGCTCAGTAACAAAAATAACTCGTAGATCAGCATAGTTCTGTTGAAGTGAATTGCACTGGCAGTTCAGGCTAATTATCAGGCTAGGTGACTGTTATGGTACTTAAGGCATTATGAGAACTTGGTAACTCCATTTACTAAGCTGGCTTGCAACTCGCAATTATATCTTTTTTCTGATTAACTGGTCAATCATTTGGTCTCTGAAATGTAAAAAATGACCCTCTCATTTTCCCACCGCCCAAGAAGACATCTTCAAAATATCTTCTGGGGCGCTATGCCCACTTTCAATTATATAAACCAGACAAAAGCAGCCAATCTTGACATTTGCTACCCTGCAACCCAGCCATCATTTGGCATTTTTGCTTGATAGGGTTAGGGTTAATCATCAAAATACTTGTGAATTCATATTCAGTCAATAAACTGATCAAGCACCTCATTAGGCTTTGGATATGGCACCAAAATTAAATTTTGTTGTGAGTAAAAGCTGTTAGAGTTTCCAAACATGACAAATATGTGCTCACCCTCATCCCTACACATGTTGGAGGTTTGAAAACCCCTAAAGGTTCCTCAAAGGCCCTTAACTTGTAAGAGACTAGATTAAGCCAGGCTAAAACAAACTTAAAGAGTGTTTGTGAAGGGGCAGGTTCTTATAGAGTCACCACGGCTAAGTGGATGAAAAGGGATTCGGAGGGATCAGAGGCGACTCCCATTAATTGTGATCTACTGTATGTGTGTTTTAGCAAGGATTAACGAGGCCGGTGTAGGAAGCGGCATTTAGCTGTGTGGTCATTTTAAAGCCCTCATGGATCTGAAAGGCAAATATAGTTACTACACTGAAGGGCTGAGAGAGCGAGAGAGTGAGAGAGCGAGATAAGGTATTATGTTCAAGGGTGGGAAAAAACGCCTGGGCTTTTTGTGAACTTCTCCTTACAAATATTTCCAATATACTCTTTTTCTGTTAGTAAGCATGATTGTGTGTTTTGTGGGCGGAGCGTTAAGAGGAAGCAGAAAAATTCTGTTGGTTAACACTCGCTAACAAGCTTTGTTGGCTTGTATTTTTTTAGCAACGGCAGAAGAAAATACTAATTTCTCTCAAAATGTTCAGTTAATCACTCCTCAAGATCGAGAGCATTAGGTGAGAACTTTAGCATTAACCAAAGGGACCAGATTAGCTGATCCCTACGCTGCCTTGCCTACTTCGAGAGGAGTAGACGGCTGGTTTATGCTAGTTAGCTAGCTAGTTTGTCAGGCTCCGAACAAGCTAGCTAGCTAGCTAACGCCTGCTCTCCACCCGGTGAGGTAGTTTCTTAGCGGCAAGGAGTGAGGCAGAATGACCGTGACGCAGCGCTGTTATTTTCTGTAGCATGATGGAATTAGCAAGGTAGCTAGCTAACTAGCCAGTAACTAAATGAAGAAAATTGAACAACTTCATGCTTCATCCACACACTCTTGCCACAGTGTAGGAAAGCACAGTGCTGTATCCAGATAAGTGATAACTTTGTTTGGCTCATTTCCTGTGTTGCATGACTGCATGGCAGAATTTGCAAGCTAAGCTAGCTAAGTAGCTAGCCGTCCGTCCAGCGGACTGGTGGCAAAGGGCAGTGCTGTAAAGATAAATTGAGAGCGTATAAATCTTTGGGTGCTTAAAGTTAACTATCCTTCAGTAAAGTCGGTCAAAAAGAGAGTTGTACAATATCAGCAAAGCATTTCAAGAGATGGAGAAAAAGAGTTGCGAATAGTTTAGCCTTCTGCTAACCAAAGCTGTTGCCATTGACTGCAGACTAAATATTAGCAACATTTGCTCTCCGTGAAATATTTTTATTTATTTATATTTTATTATGTATTGTCGCTTACTAGAGTCTCGAATCACAGTTTATCATCTCAAATGTAGTGATATCTGGAGTCTGGCACCCATGAACACTAAGATAATATTTTCAATGTATAACTTTAGCTCACTGCTCCTGTTAGCGTCCAGTCTTTACTTTGTTTAGCTTCCAGCTAACACCATAACATCGACACAATAAGGGTCTATAGATCAACTGTACGTGTACAAGACAAGGCATTTTATTTGCCGGAAATGGATGTCAAAGCCTACTTACAGTATTACAGTAGAATCATGATTTTTGTACAATAATTATAGTATTTTAAGCATAATTTGCTTTCATTACCGCAATTAATTGGAGTAGCTGTTGGGATTTTAGTCTACATCTCACCTTGTTTGTCTACAATAATACAATCAGATGGAGGGTTGAACCAGCTGCTCTTGTATACGAGCTCCTCTGTGTATTTTAAACTACTGTATTATTAGCTTGACACAATTTCTTGTGTCACTTTTTATAAATATTTATGCTATTGCTGCACATATATAAATTCAGCCTTTGTCCTCTCCATTCTGTCCGAACACAGACCAATAATTTGCATTTATTCCTTGTGCTGTATTGTAATGTAAATGAAACAACATACACAGACTGCAAAATACATAACCAAGCACCACACCACACAAATAGCCAGTGGTGAAAGAAGTGAAAGAAGTAAAAGTAGTAATACCACAGTGTAGTCACAAGTGAAAGTCCTGCATTCAAGGACAAAAGTATTAACATCAGTATATACCTAAAGTACCAAAAGTAAGTACTCATTTTGCAAAATGACCCATTTCATAATCATATATATTATATTATTGTATTGTAATTATTGGTGCTTTAAAGCATATTTGTCCACACCATGATGATAAGAGTATTAAATACTTTAAATCTCCCTTTAAGATACATTTTAAGCAGATATGCATCAACTTTTAATTAGGATTGATCATGATTGTCCATAGTTCATCATGTGATTAATCGTGATTAAAAGTATTAATTGGTTGACAGCCATAATAATAATATAATGAATCAGCAAAGTAACTAAAGTTATCAAATAAATGTAGTGAAGTAAAAAGTGCAATTTCCCTCTGAAATGTAGGAGAGTATAGAAATACTTAAGTAAACTGCTGGGAAATTGTATTTAAGTAAGTACTTGAGTAAATGTACTGGCTCTACCAAATATTAGCACGCTCACCTTCGTCCTGACACAAATATGTCATGAGCTGTTTTTCCCTCGTTTTTATTTCTTTCATTTCACTCTGGCTTTATTTGGGTTTCCAGATTTAGCTTTGATGTCGAGGAAAAAGCATCTAGGTTGCCAGCAGTCAGCACAATTAGCCACGTTAGGTTATGATCAAACCACAGTGCAGGTGCAGACTGAACCTTTTGTGTTGGCAGTGCTCAGGGGCAGAGGGCCTCACAAGCTATCGTCAATATTCAGTTTATTTTACACACATTTCTTAGTTTGTTATCAAAGGAAAGTTTTTGTTTTCATAATGTTAACTAACAGATGTGATCAGCACAGGAGGGATGATGAACATCAGGTAATAATATATTTTTTTAAACATATGCTGTTTTAGACCACAGCTCTTTGGTACTGTTTACTTTCTGCAGCTTTTACATCATGTACCTGTCTCACCCACACAGGGCCCAAAATGAACACCCGCCAAGCGCCAAATGCAGGTAGATTTTCCATTTAGCAAAATAAATCTTGGAAGGAAAAACTCTGCAACAGCTCAAATCATGTTACTAATGTTACTTACTCCTCTTCATCCCCTCTGGGCAATAAGGCTATAATGAGATCTCTCCATTGCATTTTGTCCGTGGCACCATGCTGCGTTTCTCTTCGTGATAAGTGCATCTTGTCCAGCAGCTTCTCCATCTTTAAGACATGCTAGCAGGGCCGGTTCTAGCTTTTTGGGGGACCATATGCAAAATCTTGCTTTTTGACCAAATGGTACTGTTTACTCGGGCTGGGACGATTCACCTAGCTCCAGATTGAATACTATCACGATACTTGGGTGCCAAGTCGATATGTATTGCAATTCTCAAGTATTGTGATTAGATTTTTATTAATATTTTTTTTTAACTCTACACCATGGGAATAAGTTGAATCATCACTTCTAGAGACTTTTACTTTGGAAAATATCTAAATTAATACATTCAAACTTAACTTAAACGCATTACCATAACATTTCCAGTCCCATCTTTAGCTATGATGTCTAGCTCTGCTTTTCCTGCAGTATGTGAAACCCAGAGTGTTTCCATACTTTACTGTATGTGTATTGTTTATCACTTTGGATTTATAATGTGAAGGTGCAGGTTGTATCCATGCAGACCTTCCGCCGTTTTCTGCTTTGTTGTTTTGACTCACTTTGTTTTGGTTGACGGATACAGAACGGATATGACCTTTCTTAGACTACAACAATAAAAGTGGTAACTTCCTTTTTCCTCTGCATAGATTCAAATGAAGCAAATGTATTGATTCTGGCATTAAAAATAGATTTCAAAATTAAAAAAATACACTCCCATGCATTAACATCAAAATCTAAACAAGCATGCAAAAATAATTATTGATTAAGCTCTCTAGGTTTATTCAACATAATGCCTTGTTAATGCAATGAAATGTAATGAAAGAAATGTACATGTGATACAAATAGGCAGTTTATTAGTTTGGCGGGTAAAAAATGTGCTTGGCTGGTGGATTTTTCATCTCCAAGCCCCCTTGGCCGGTGCATCTAAAAGTTAATTTTGGTTTCACTGCCCACACACATATGGACGGGGAGGATTTTGGTGCAGGACTATCTCCTCATCTGATACGATATGAAATATGTTTAGAATCCAGCACCATCCACCCTCACTCTTGTCTTCAGAGCGGTGGCAGTAACACAGGCGGCTAATTATTTTCTCTCCCTCTTCAGAATCAATTGATTGTGTGTCTTTGAGTTGTGGAAGCAGTCGAAAAGAAATGTGCTGTCATACTCACATCATAAACATTATTATTCCGCACACATAGGACGCAGACACAAGGTTGACATTTTCTAATTAAACGTTTCCTTAAGCTGTGTACATCTCCCTGGGAAGTCTGAAAGACGCAGACGCCCTCACTGCCAAGATGAAAGAACTCATTATTTTCCCTTGCCCACTATCGTCCTCATGTTCTCCCTTTTTTATCCAGATAACAGAACTATTCCTTTTTATCAATGCTGCCTGTTAGAGTACAGCAGAGCAGCCGCGGTCAAGAAAATGCACCTCAACAACTAAGCATAAAATTCAATTCTACCCCCCCACGCCACCCCAAAACAAACAAGCACACAGAGCAGTGGTGCATTCATCATTGCTGTTTCTGGTTTGACAACTCGCTCTGTTTTAGTATTACAATCATAAGCCCTGAATTGGATAAGGGCAGCAGGAGAGGTTGAAAAATGGAAACGCAATGGATTTGGCCCGCCACCAACAGGAAAAAAAGCCCTTTCCTGTGCGGCTGGAAATGATAGCAACAGAAGTTGCGAGGAGTCTGAGATTATATTCTAATCCTCAACTCACACTTTAGTGGCTCTGTGCGACTGGAACCCACGGGCATTGTGAAAAAAGTCTTAATGTGGAAATGATTTAACAAAAAAAAACATATTCAAAACTTTATTGTTTTATTCTTAGTATAGGGTTTGATGAGTATCAGCAAGCGATAAAAATACAGCAGAGAAAAATATGATAAGTTTAAAAAAAAAGAAATCTGGATTAACTGCGATCAGTGACAAACCAAAGGAGGATTGGGCGCTGTGTCAACTCTGCACCATATCAAAAGCATGAATTTGAACCGAACGTTGCTTGATGTGTAAAGCACATCATGGGATATATGTTTCAAAACCAGCACATCGCTGTTCTGCTCATAGGATTCAGTTTGAAACTCCATCAGATATCCCACTGACAGGCAGGCAATCATCAATCCAAAGCTGGCGCATTAGTCTGCATTATCTGCTGCTGCAAACTGTGCAGCTATTTTTGCTCAAAGAGAAAAACTTTCATTGTTTCATCTTGGACCAAAAAAAAAAAAAAAAAAAATCCAGTTTTTGCAGACAGCAACTAGCATTGAGTTCCCAGATAAGTCCCGTTTAAATCAATGCGTCTCGGCAGGAACAGCAGGGTGTTGACGTTTGCTTTGGAGCAGATAGCTGTTATTGCAAACATACTGTATCAGATATCATAGTCAAATATTATTTTAAAGAGCCGAAGAAATGAAGCTTGGTGGCAGATTCTTGGAAAATACTTTAATGGGAACATCACTGAAGATATGTTCAGACTACATATCGGGCTCGATATCAGTATAAATGTGTATATACTGTATATGTGTGTGTATATATACACTATAGCTGTAGCTGAAGGTGTGTATACTGTATATATACATAGCTTTTCATGTGGTCCATTTTAGCCCAAAGAATTTTGCTACAGCTTTTTATATTTTCAACCCACTTGATTGAGAAGAATGATATTAAATAAGTACAACTTCTTGAATAATATTTCTACAATATCTGTGAAGAATATCACTACAGTTAGGTCTGGTTAAAGAATGATTAATACTCATTTTAAGTTGATCATTTTTGTGGCCAAAGCCTGAAATACTTTATAACTGCCTTTTTAAAGGCAGTTTTTTAGGTGTGTGGTCTCAGATGTTTTCAAATGACACTCTTCCAACTCCTGACCCCTTCAGATAAAATCTGAACCCCCGTTATTGTTTTCATTTTAACAAATTGACACCATTAAAATTTGCCGAATTGCCGGTTGGCAGTTCCTGTTTGCAATGTACCCAAGAATGTACAGACAAGCCCCTTTTCCGTTCACATGCTGGCTTGGCTTGACTCTGTTTAACTCGGCATGTAGAATGGAGATTTACATCTCCATTGTCACGCAGTGACAATGTTAATAATTGACCGTATAACTGTTAACCGACATTAAGCATTTAATCGGTTGAAAGAAATATTAATAATTAAATAAAAAGCTGAGGAACAACACAGAGGAGCAGCTCGTCACTTTAAGGAGAAAAGCTGGTCCACCTTAAGAGAGAGCCGGAGCAGATACAGGAAGTTGGCTCTGGACTTCCAGCTGAGGAGTTGTAGCTTGTAGACTCGTAGCATTTATTCACCGACAAATAAACTGAACACACACTGTCTGCTACAGCTACGTTCACAGCTATAACGCCACCAACAAACCCACACTCACCGCCGCCACACACACACGGTCTGTTGGAAACTCGCTGAAGTTATGCTACAGCGACACGAAGCCACCGTCATCGCTAGCAGCTGCTAACGTAGCACAAACAAACACAGTGTTTATCCGACAATCGCTGTTGATAATCCGGCAGACACATAGCTGACAACCTGCTAAACTAAACTAAATGTGTGGTGGTGACTTTTACTGGGAAAGTGGCTGCATGTCCGCAACACAACACGCAGCACCGTGGCTGCCAGAGTGGCTCTCCATACGGTGAAGTTGAGACAGTGAACGCAGCACTGTGGATGTTACAGTTGCTCTCCTGACGGTGAACTTGAGACAGTGGAGGCAGCACCGTGGCTGCGTCAATAGCTCTCCTGATGATGAACTGGAGACAGTGAACGCAGCATCATGGCTGCTACAGTAGCTCTCCTGACGGTGAACTCTTGACTCAGTTGTCTGTTGTGGTCATTCAAAATTAGCATCCCCACGCTGAATCAAAAAATGTGTGTATTATGTCTGTGTTTTCAGATTTGACTGAGTTATGACTTCAAGGAGGAGTGTGATATTTGGCATAAATTACTCCAGTCAGGCTCCATGAGCCACCGCTGCAGCTCCGACTGCTGACTGTGGTGATAAGCGTATGCTTTCTTTATTGTATAATCAGGCGATAATAGGAATTGTCTTCGTTAGAGTAGAATGAGTCGTTTAAATCAACATGGCCCAGGTCCTCTTCACGGAGCCGACCGCCATGTTTCTTTTGTATCCTAGAACAGACAAACCAAACTCTGGCTTACATCTATTTGTGTTTTCACACAAATGGCTGTAGAGCCACCATAGTTCTCCTGCCTGGCACACGGGAGTTTTCAGTTCTTTGAAATCTACAACCGCACCGCAAGATGCCGTCATATCCCGCATTCTGCACCTTTAAGATAATTTTTATTTTTATCAGATTATCTGATTTTCCTAAGGATATTTTGACAGGTTTTTGAAATATAGAACTCTCGAAGTTATCACTGTCTCCCTGTGAGACAAAACATTTTAACACAGGAGTCAGTGCACAAAGAACAGGTACAGGGCACAGATAACGCCACTATCTTACTACAGAGAAAAAATACTGCTTCTTATAGCAAGCTTGCAAATGTCTAATCTGCCATCAGGACCAGCATACTTAAAAGCTGCACCAAGCTTCTGCTTTTATCAGCGCTTTACACATCCAACAACTACAGTTTGGTGCTCTCTAGGAAATGAGTTCTGCAGGAGCCCGTGATTCAGTGCAAGCTAAACATTGTTAGGACACTTTAAAGTGCATATACCCCAAATATGAATATGCAGCTTAGCAAGAATAAGCTTTTTATTTTAACGTCACAGTTAGCGAAATACCTTTCCCACTTGCGAATCATAGTACCATGTTCCTATGATCTGTAGGAGCTTATAGAAGATCATATTCAGTGTAAGGCAACACATTTAATATAAAAAAGATACACAAACTTCACTTCTTTACACACTTCTTTTTTTCATACATTTAATTTGCACGTCAGTATATATTTTCCAACTGTTGTTTCGTCATCAGTACTTTTTTTGGCCCAGGGTTGATTTTTCTGAGCTTCTGCACCACGAAAATAAAGTCATCAGCCAGTCGCGTTGTGCAGAACGGGTTGAGTTGTGACTATGTTTATGAAACAACATAGTCTGAACCAAGATGGCAAACTATTACTCCTTTCAACCTTGACAAAGGCAGTGCAGACCACATCCACTCCTTCCATTCTTTAGTTTCAAAATAAAAGCCTTACAACCAACATGGAGTAGTCACACATATCCAAGACCGTAGTAGGCCAGCGATGGACCAGTGGAAGACAGTAATGAAACAGTAGAAGAAGGTTAGCGCCCTGTCGCTGCCTGTAAGTGATATTTATTGGCACATTTTTGGAAGTGATTTTCAAGCATATAATATTCACGGGAAATTTTGCATTTTCACATCTTTTCTTCGTCATGGGCCTATTGTCTAAAAGCTGTCAGTATGTACTATAAAGTATACGAGGGGTGGGACACAGATTGGTTCATATCATGGTTTGGGGTCAGGGTTTTCGATTCGGTACATTTATGGTTTGGACATGCTTTTTTGCTCATTTATTTTGCAAAATCAGTCAACAGCTATCTTCACAACAGTAGGTGGACATAAGGAACAAAACACTTCATTGTCAAATCTTATGTCTGGACTTATCTAAAAGAACAGTGTCACTGTGTTATTTAAAAAGAATTAATAAATAAAAACAAAAGGCTCTGGCCATCAACAAAAAGTGCAGCATCATGTCAGCCAGCACGAGACCTTTTTTTTTTTTTTTAAACTACTGTAATATATACGAGGTCTGCACCATATGAGGAAAGTCTGCCATGTGCAATAACACTCCTCAATATTGCAATGATGACATGACTTGTGATAAATAAACAAATATTGAAGTGTGCATATTAGCTAGACTGATGTCAGCCTGGTTGTTTTCAAATTCAAAACCAGATTAGAATTGAATATTTAAATCCAGCTAGGACACATGTTGTTTCTAGAGCAGCAACAGTAACGTTTACAACAGCAAAGTCAACATAGAAGCTCAGTATCTCACTGGAAACAATCTGACATATTAATAAAATAAATCATATTACTGAGTGACGTTTATAAAGACTGAAGTACTTTCTCCTGTCCTCCATCAGTCAGTATCAGTCCTTCCTCCTGTCCTCCATAGCCCTTGATTTCTAGTGTGACAATAAACGGGATAAAAAAATACTCAATCGGCCTCATAACCTATTTCAAATGAACCGAACGATACATACACAACCCGAACTGTGACTAGGGAACCGAACAGTTTGGATTTTTACCTGAATCGTTCATATCCTTAAAGTACACTGTTAAAATCTTTGTTTATAAATACCAGTATACTCTGTGATTCAGGGTAAAAGAAGTCCAAACTCTTTATACACTTTTTCCACCTCAATCTAAATTCACAGCTTTATTGTTCTCATCAGTCAGAATGAGGTTTTAATCACCACAAATGTACAGAAATGTCATGTCGCACAGAAACATAACAGTTACTTGCTGATTCTAATGGTACTTCTGTCAAAACACTGTTTAAGCACAACAGGACTCTAACACCGAAGCAGAAAGACATTCACACAGCAGACTGTAGATGCCACCCTGCCTGTATCCACACGGCACTCTGCTGTGGCTCTGAGTTCAAGCAGCATGGCAGGAAAACATGATCCAAATGGTTCATGGAGGCAGTGATTTAATTGCTGGAATTAAAGCTCAAGGCAAAGTCTAAATGAAAATATCAATGAACCGTGGGCCTCCAATCAGATCGCAGCACCTTTACAGGCACTAGGTGGAGGGTTATGTGTTTTACTTGAGGGCACGTGAACAGTGATACACTCACCACACTGCTGTGGTGACCTGTGCTGTCACGTACATTTTGACTTTGAACCTATGGACTTTAGTTTTAAAGGTGCATTCCACCAGTTACAACATTCATTTTGTTTGTCACGAACCTTAATACGCAGCGTTATATAATGTCTTCTGTGGCTCTGAAGAGAGCTTCGTAAAGTCTGAAAAAATAACCCTGATGATGCTAGTGCTGCTAATCCTGCTGAGAATCAACAGTTTGTTGTTCATGTAAGTTGTAAAACTTGGGGTGTCTGATTCTTGCATTGGGACCGCCGGTGAGCTTTTTCCTCTTTTATGGCCTCTTCATTCACAATACTCCGCCGACAAATTACATTGTGAATGTATCTCTCATTACAGTCCTGTATGTGTACTTTTCTCTGATATTTCAGACTGATTACTCCAGAAATCTGCAATTATTTCCACTGGAATGTCTCTTATTGATATCGTTGAAAATGCCATTTTGGCATGCCGGGTGCTTTTGTTTGGCAGGCTTAGCAACAGTAGCTGAGGGGTGAGGCGCTTTGCAAAGGGTGAATTATTTGTTGCATGCCTCTAGCAACCTAAAAAGACCCAAATATTATGAATAATAAGATAGGAGACAAACCACTGAATGTTGGACTTGCACACACACATTTTCTGGTTCCAGCTGCTCACATATAAGGATTTTAGACCTTTAGTTGTAATACATGTCACTCCATATATTTGGGTTTTGGGCTGTTGGCTGGAGAAAACAAGACATTTGAAGAAGTCACCTTTAGATGTAGAAAATTATCGTGGGCATTTTCCACAATTTTCTGAGGGAAAATCAGATTAAAGGGTGGCTCCTTGTGCATTTTTTGGGGGGTTTTCAAATGGAAACACCCACTCAGCTGTTAGCAAAAAGCAGTGACGTAGGTTACCACAGTAAGCTAATCAATAAGGTTATGACTAATGTGAACACTTGCACTAGCTGAGTCAATGTTAGCTGTGCTGTTTGGAAATAAATGAAAGGGTTAGTCCAGATTTTTTTTGAAGCGGGGTTGTATGTACAGTTTACTCCTGTGTTCTGCAAGATAAAATTACTGTTTTATCAAAGGAGTCTGGTGGCTTTGAAGAGAGCAATATAACAGCTTCACATCAAAAAGGGCTGTCTGACAGCGAGGGGAACGGACAGCAGCCACCGATGAAAGGCCCAACTAAAAAAAATATACATTTATTTGTATGCTATATTTAGAATATTTTCACTGCATTACCTCACCATGAGACAGCCCTTTCTAATGAGGAACTGAAGCTGTTATCTATTCTCTCTTCAAAGCCACCAGACTTCATTAACAAAAACTGTCATTTTAACTTGCAGATCATGGGAGTTGCTGGTCTACTGCTGCCTGGATCGGTTAGTTTTTGTGTTATTGTGTACCGCAGTACATTGCTTAACTTCCATGGCGGTATTCCTGCCTGCTTCGCAAAACTGGGAACATGTCGACCAACATCCAAGTTATTGTTTGTGATGTTAGTACATTGACTATAAGGATGTATATCTGCTGTATATGTAGTGGCATCATGCAGAAACCAGGAAAATAGCATTAAGAAGCACCACTGAATGCTGTAAAATCCTTGTTAGTTGTTGCCCTACAGTACACCAACTGAAATTTGGTAAAAATTGAAATGAGTTAATGATGAAGTTGTTTGGGAGTTTACTTTCTGACCTCTATAATGCGCCTTTGAGTTTGTAAATGTAGTTGGACAGGAAAAAAGTGTAATGTGGAGTATCTGTGGTTGAGGAAGTGGTCAGCGTTGTGAAACAGAACTGTTTGAAGTAATTTAACTTTACTGCCTCTACGCTCGGTGCAGAGTTTCTCCGTGACTGATCCATTCTAAAGGCGGTAAATATATACATCACCCTCCCGTGGCGAGCTGCAAAAGACTCGCTGTGGTGGGGATGGCTTTGCGATGGTAGCGCTCATTTTGTGTGTGTATATGAGCTGTGAGCGTTTGTTTGTGTAGCTGTGGGTGTGTGCCCATGTATGTTTGTGCATGCTTGTGTACCCTTATGTCCTGCCAACACTCATAGGTTGCGTACATATGAATAACGTCCTGCAGGGCAGGCAGGTGTCGGGGAATCTGACTGAGAAGAAACTGCCCGACTGTGGTAATAAGTGTCTTCCTTGTTGGAATAATGATCAAGACCAAAAATGACTGGAATGATTCAGGCTTGCCAGCATGGTCCGCTGAGCTCCCACTCACCACAGCGTGAAAATATAGGCTGCAGCAGCACAGTGAGAAATGTTATGGTTTCACTCTGTTGTGACTGTATGTGTGTGGGGAGGAGATGCAATGAAAGAGGCCTCACACAGAGCCTGGCTAGTAGAATTACCCCTGGAGAAATTAGCACATAATGTTCTCAAATTATAATTCATAATGTTCTTTTAAAGGCTTGTTAGCGCCGTGGTTGGCTGTTTTAGGGAAAAAACGGCTCCACAGAGAGCGTAGAGTGGTATTAAAGAGATTACATGCAGGCTGTTTAGTGCAAACGCACCTCAGAAAGATGTGGCAGCTACACATCTCACAAACAACGACAGAAAGATAGAAATGTGGCTCCTCCAGATATGTACACACAACTGTTGACGGCAAAAACTGTCTCATGATTAAGGTCAAGTCAGGTGTGTTGGAGTCATCTCAGTATTCTTTGAAATGAGGACAAAAAAAGAATAATCATGCACTCATCAATGAGTCATAACTGTGTTAATGGACAAAAGAAGCATGAAAAGTATGCAGACAAAGCTCACTCCCACTGCCTTTGAATCTAGCTACAGTAATGCATATCTGGAGGGCTTTCATATTTCAATTATAATATATAATGTGTTTTAATTTAAAGCAGAAATCAGCCTCTGAATAATGAATAACTTCTGTCGATCAAAAGTGTGCTTCTCAGAGCTTTTCACCTTCTAAAACTTTTGAAGTGTCAGTCAACATATTCGGTGTTGTTTTTGAGTTTATGTAAAGGCTTCTTTAATTGCAAATCAGCATACTTATGTGCAGATAAAGGCCGGTCCACACTAAAAGATGATTAAATCTTAACAGATGTGTAAAATGTGAGAGAGCCCACACATAACGACATGTTCTGTTAGATTAAACACTTTTGTGGAGTGCAACGATTTGACCAGAACAGCACAACACACACTAACAGATTCATTTATGAACAACAAGAGTCCCGACTAAAAAAATAAAATATCTCACGTTCAAACGTGACTTTAGTGTACACAAACATGGCGGACAACAGGCAGGAAGATTTTTGTTTTTGCACTACTTTGTACTGAAGGATGAATAGCCGTTGCTGCTACAATCAACAAGTTGGTCCTCCATTTCTGAGCTCCATATTACTGCTACTTAATTCTTCACATTTTGCATTAGCTCATGCTTTAGCTATGGCCGCCATGATGGCAGTGGTTGTCCTTCCTTCATCAGTCAGCTTCTCAATTAGATATCATTCTTTCCAACGTGACTGCGTCATCGGATGTCCTCTGGGTTCCCCACACACATCAGGATATCCCATCGTAAATACTGAACATGTTTAATATTTCCGATTTGAGATCGGTGCAGCCAGGATGGACTTCCGAGCTGCTCCGGGCGTGTAAAAAAATCACTCCTGACATACGTCACACCACAGGAATATGTGAAAGATCATCTTTAGAACCGTCAAACAATCAGGGCTTTGCTGACGGTTGTTGGGAGGGGGAATAGTGCCGAAAACCAGCTTGAACATGCTATTTAGTACTCTAAAACAGTATGTGAGATATTTTAGTGTGCCCGAAAACCTTAGTATGAAACCAGTAGCATGGGAATTACATACTATTTACAGTAAAATATTACAGTATACAACGCTGGACACTATGGTGGCATAAATATTCCACAATGCAATGTGGTAGTGACGACAACGGTCATAACAAACGTTGACAAACAACACTGTATATCATCAAAACTGTAAATATAAGATTTCACTTTGCTAGGCGGAATATACACTGCTAAAAAAATAAAGGGAACACTTAAACAACACAGTGTATCACACCTCATGTAATCACACTTCTGTGAAACCAACCTGTCCAGTTAGGAAGCAGCACTGATTCTGAATCAGTTTCACCTGCTGTTGTGCAAACGGAACAGACAACAGGTGGAAATGAGAGGCAAACAACAAGACAACCCCCATAAAGGAGTGGTTCTGCAGGTGGAGACCACAGACCATTTCTCTGTTCTCATCGATTCTGGCTGATGTTTTGGTCCCTTTTGCATTTTGTCAGTGCTCTCAGCCCTAGAGGTAGCATGAGGCGGAGTCTACAACCAACAGAAGTTGCTCAGGTAGTGCAGCTCATCCAGGATGGCACATCAATGTGAGCTTTGGCAGGACAGTTTGCTGTGTCTGTCAGCACAGAGTCCAGAGCATGGAGGAGATACCAGGAGACAGGCCAGTACACCAGGAGACGTGAAGGGGGCCGTAGGAGACCAACAACCCAGCAGCAGGACCGCTACCTCCCCCTTTGTGCAAGGAGGAACAAGAGACTGCCAGAGCCCTGCAAAATGACCTCCAGCAGGCCACTAATATGCATGTTTCTGCTCAAACTGTTAGAAACAGACTCCATGAGGATGGTATGAGGGCCTGGTGTCCACAAGTGGGGCTTGTGCTTAGAGCCCAACACCATGCAGGACAAAGACAGGGCGAGAACACCAACATTGGCAGATTCGCCACTGGCGCACTGTACTCTTCACGGATGAGAGCAGGTTCACACTGAGCACATGTGACAGACATGACAGAGTCTGGAGATGCCGTGGAGAACGTTCTGCTGCCTGCAACGCCTTTAGCGTGACGGGTTTGGCAGTGGGTCAGTAATGGTGTGGGGAGGCATTTCTTTGGAGGGCCGCACAGCCCTCCAGTGCTAGCCAGAGGTACCCTGACTGCCATTAGGTACCGGCATGAGATCCTCAGACCCACTGTCAGACCATATGCTGGTGCAGTGGGCTCTGGGTTCCTTCTGATGCATGACAGTGCTCGGCCTCATGTGGCTGAAGTGTGTCAGCAGTTCCTGCATGATGACGGCACTGATTCTATGGACTGGCCTGCCCGTTCCCCAGACCTGAATCCAATCGACCACATCTGGGACATCACGTCTCGTTCCGTCCCCCAACGGCACGTTGCACCACAGACTGTCCAGGAGTTGACTGATGCTTTAATCCAGGTCTGGGAGGAGATCCCTCAGGAGAACATCCGCTGCCTCATCAGGAGCAGCCCAGGCGTTGTGGGGAGGTCATACAGCCACATGGAGGCCACAAACACTACTGAGCCTCATTCTGACTTGTCTTGAGGAATTTCCATTCAAGTTGGATCAGCCTGTAATGTGATTTTCCACTTTTATTTTGAGTATGACTCTAAATCCAGACCTCCATGGGATAATAATTTTGATTTACATTGATCATTTTTATGTTATTTTGTTCTCAACGTATTTTACTATGTAATGAATAAAGATTTTCAACTGGAATATTTCATTCGTTGAGATCTAGGATGTGTTATTTTACTGTTCCCTTCCCTCGAATTTTATTTTTTTGAACAGTATATATTTTTATTTAATTCAGACTTTGATCATCACAAACTGTCATTTTGGTCACATGAGGTTGGCACAGGTTACCATGGTTACACGTCTCAAACCGAAAAGGAAATTCTCAGGAAATGACGACGTAAATTACGGCTGAGTGTGTCCGACAAGATACTGCTGTTTATTTGCACAAAAGTATGTCGAACAATAATACACATATCGGGTGTGAAGTGTACAGTATGTGATATTGGGTGAAGCCTAGTTCTACCTGCTGTACAGCTCCTCAGCTTCCTGGACGTATATTGTGCGTGACTGACACTACAGTCAGTAATTCTGTATTATCAGCTCCTTTTACAGCCATAAAACTAAGTTCCCAAATAAATCCTCCACATTAACCAGGAAACTCTTTGACAAGAGCAGGGACGAGCGGTGTTTTGTCTGTTAGGTTGTTTCTGTTGGGTCAACTGTCACATCACATAGTTAGACAGACAGATTTCTCTTCAGCGCCCTTCATTTCCCTCAAGAGAAATGGAGTCTTCCATTCCAAATATGTCTCTTGCTTTGAGTAATGAAATCAGTATTCAACAAACACAAATGACTCCCCAAGCAAATAATGTTGTTAGCAAATTATTTAATTAACTTCGGTAATGTGCTTAAACTTCTGTGTAAGCTACAGTTTCAGCATGCAACCAACAAGGTTGGGTGTCATAACAGCCTTTCATAGAAAGGATATGGATAAGGTTATTGAAATGAAACTGCAAAAAAACAAGAAAAAAAAAAACAACATTCAGTTGATATGCTTATTTATTTATTTTTAAGTCTTAGGCTAGTTGCTGTTGTATATAAACACAGAATGTGTGTTTTCCCATGCTAATAAATCAAGTCAAAAACTAATCTTTGCCAGGAGAAGGGTAAAAAATTCATGACCATCTGGCACCGAAATTTTTAATCACTGGCATTGCAGTCGGGGAGGAGGACTCCCAGAGTCCGCTGCGGTTCTCAAACCGAGGTCCATGGTTGTTGAGGTCTGTTAGGGCTTCCCCTGGAAAATGGGGAATAATGTAACACAATAAATACTTCAGTGTTGACAGTTCATCACTAAATATACTCAAATGGCAGCATGACAGTGTAATTAGTGCTTTGTGATATGTGATAAACAATTTTATTATTTTTGCATTTTTAATGAGTAAAGTTAGATAACAACATGGAAAACATACCTTACTGAAGTACTTTATTTAGGCTGGTGTGCACTTCAATAAATGGCATGGGATGTTCATTCAGTAGCTCCCGTCTCACTGTACGCCCACATATAGTCCAGGAGGATGCAGGCTGTTCTCGCAGCGTGGAAAAGCTCAAAGGATCCGAGTTTCATGGATTACCTTTGACACTAAATCAAATCCACGACCAGAGCCCCTGCAGTGGAAACCAGGCGGCAGCCTTCAGGTCGGAGAAGTGAAGCCAGTGCTGGGGTGCCTTAAACTTGCATTCTAGGACATCTCCATGTTTTTGTCCTACAACTTTAAGAAACCTTTACTTGTCATGAAATTTGCATTTAACCCACCCAGCAGACTGGGAGCCAGGGATCGAACTGCCAACTTTATGGTTGAAGGATGACCCGTTCTACTCATCCGCCATTTCACAGTGTGTTTTCAGTTCATCAGCATTCAGTTCAATATTTTGGGCACTTTGGGCATTTTGTTCAGTGTTCAGTTGTACGTAGTTCCACCCTTTCGTGTCACTTCGAAGTGAAAAACCAAGATGGCGACTGCCAAAATGTCACTCGAGGCTTCAAAACTGTAGTCCAGCAGCCAGTGGGTGAGAAAATTTTTCTGCAGCGTCATGCACACCGTCTGTGACAGCGTCGCCCTCCTCATGGCGATGGCCTCATTAATGTTATGTTCCCTTATATCATTGTGTTTGAATCTGAATTATTGCCAAACAGTCGCTTTTGCTTTTAGCTTTGACACCAAATCCTCCGTAGTCGTTTCTCATCCCATGTGTGAAATCGGAGTCCTGCTACTCTGAGCTGCGACTCCGTATGGAGCAGACACCTACGCTCTCAGATTGTAGCGTCTGACTATGTATTGATAGCACGGGGCTGACACACCAAAATTAACTAAATGGGTTTTAATTCTATAAAAAACGTCGGTAGAGGGGCAAGTAATGTAATCAATGTGTGCCCAACCACCATGTAACACCAGTAACACTGTTACCATCCAGGTCCACTCCTTATATGTAGTGTAGACCAGGGGTATTCACTAAAATTTAAAGAGGTCCAGTTAGAGAAAATTTCTTGAAGCAGAGGTCCAGAAGATCATAATGTCCGACTATTCAGTGTGATATATATCTAAGTTGTCTAGTAGTCGTATTAACATCTGCATGTAATCAATACCTGACTGTCAAATCAAATGAATTCAGTGCGATTCAAAAACTCAGTGACAATATTTATTGTCACGTTACAGAGAACTGAACATATATGTATGACTGCAGATATGTATAACATCCTCTCATTAACTAAATAAAAGTAGGGCTGTATTTTGAAATAAGAGAAAATAAATAAAATCTGAAAATTGTGCATGTTAAAATAATCTCTGGTGCAGTCGTCTGTATATCGCCCTTTGTTTTTTTTACCTGTATCGCTATCTGTCTTTTTCTTTCTATCATCTTTTCATGTGTAACCTGCCTCTAACTCTCTCATCTGTCTGCGCTGTCTAGTCGCATTGTTCACCTCCTGGAATGCACAGACTTGATTGGCTGAGTAGTATCAGGTGGGATGGCTTAACTCACATGCAATTGGTCTGTGCGTTTCCTCATCCTGTAATCCTCTACCGTAAAGACGACAAAAGCTGCGCTGGTTAAAATAGAAACACGCTGTCAAGTTTTAAATCATAACCTTCTGTTTTGGCTGTAGGTCCCGGTCCGTATGGGACGGCTTCTGGGTCTGGACTCGGACCGCGGCCCGCCTATTGGTGACCAATGGTCTAGGCCTTTCACGCACCATGGAAAAGTTCTTTTGATATTAAATCAAAACACGACCAGCGCCACTGCAGTCGAGACAAGCGGACCGGCCCGTCCAGTCAAAATAGTTGAATGAGGCCAGTGAGTTTAGAGTTCGTCCCACCAGTCCCAGGCTCCCCCTCGCTGTCTCTGTTCCCCCACTCCTCAGTTATATGAGCAATCAAATAACGAGAACTCTGAGACAGATGTAAGTGAGTCCTTCTGGGACATATTTGGAGTCAGAGACACAAACAATTCTGTGGCCTCCTCTTCACCTCCTGCTCCCGGAGTGAAAACCCATCTTTGAGAAAAGGACAGTTCTTGGGACAGACGAGGCAGAGGAGGACGCCGTCATGCTTCAGCGGTCAGTCCTCTGGATCTCTGGGCTACTTTTGCTCAGTGATGTGGTCAGACCGCCTGGCCCAAAATGTTATTCCACCTCCCAGCTTTCTGATGTTTTTCAATCCTGTCCCCGCAGACAGAATAATACACTGTTTTCACATTCAATTATGCAGCAGCTGAAACTGCTCAGGAGAGGAAGAGGAGGAACAACAACATTATGTATTAGGCTCAAGAGGACAGCGCAGTTATCTCCGCTGGTAATGACAACGTGAAACTCCACTGATACCATTTTTTAGCATTTATTTTATCCCTTTGTGTCCCAGCCATGGCCTGTTGCGCCACATATATTTGAATTTATTTCTCATTTTCCTCTGCAAAATGTGAAGCTCTTCCCTCAAATCCAATAAGATGTATTATTTACTGTCTTCTGAAGGAATGGGAATCCTAGAAGGCCCCAAGCTTCTCTCTGCACCATGTGGTGTGTGCTTAGAATAACACTACAGAGAGGAGGCAAGTGTTTAATAGGCAATACTCAACTACGATTTGGATCACTTATTAATGAGGGAAAGTACAAAATACACAGAGCCTGCTGTCACTGTAAGACAGAGAAAAAAAAAGTCGGATGATTCCTGAATAATGAAAAAGAAACGAATCAATAGATTATAGTCCTTGTTATTTCAAGTCATTGAAATGAATGGCACCCCTGCTGCTATATTACATGGCAGCTGTAACCCTCTTTGTGAGTCCGAGTACACACTTCAACACAATCAGAAATATCATTAAACTAGGGCTGTCAATCCATTTGAATATTTAATCATGGTTAATCGCATTTTATCCAGTTAATTGCGATTAATCACATATGTTTTTATTTGTTCAAAATGTACCTTAAAAGGAGATTTGTCAAGTATTTAATACTCTTATCAACATGGGAGTGGGCAAATATGCTGCTTTATACAAATGTATGGATGTAATTTTATTGGAAATCATCTAACAACACAAAACAATGACAAATATTGTCCAGTAACCCTCACAGGTTCTGTATTTAGCATAAAATATATGTTTAAATCATAACATGGCGACAGCTGTCAGTGTGCTGACTTGACTATGACTTGCCTCAAACTGACTGTGATTATCATAAAGTGGGCATGTCTGTAAAGGGGAGACTGATGGGTACCCACAGAACCCATTTACATTCACATATCTGGAGGTCAGAGGTCAAGAGACCCCTTTAAAAAAGGCCACACCAGTTTTTCCTCACCAAAATTAACTGGAGTGTTTATTATCCGACTTGGCAAAAAGCTAGTATGACAGGGTTGGCACCAGTGGATTCCTTAGCCTACTACAACCTAAATATAGCAAGTTATGTTAAAGAAATTACATATTATCATGTTAACCTGGACAGCCCGATGTTAAACGTGCTTTAGCTGACTCTAAAGTCAGAGATTGATCCTCCCATAAGGTGCTTCTGTAGTGAGTTGCTCCTTGTCAACATACGTTTTGAAAATGCTTTTGCGATCCGTCATCTGCACAAAAACAAATTAGATTGTGACTTAAAGTGGGAGGAAATGTCCAACTTATCACCCAAGTCATCTGGATGGAACAAACAGTAATAGCTAAACTGTCGATTCTGTAGACTGCTTTGCTAAAAAAACATATTTGTTTGGTTGCTGTCATAATGTTTCAAGGAATTTATTATATGTAATACTTTTCTAGTGGTCAATGGCAAGGATTTAATTAACTTGTCAAAATCTGGATCCCTAGAGCCACCCCACCATAAGATCTAAACAGTTTTTTTTAATTCTATATATTTACATTTATATAATCTATCAAGTGCCCTTTTTTGCTGGCCTCACTAACTTGAGTTGAATTTCCTGTGTGCTTCCAGCAGCAGCAGTGACATCATGAGGCAAAGCGACAGGCAGTTGTTCATTTGAAGTGAGTTCAGGGATACGAGGAGCGACAGAGTGTGACGTGGCAGCTGGTGGAGAGAGATCGGTGACTTGGCAACGCGTGAAGGTTGAGCTGAGTCCAACTTCATGCAAATAACGAGTGATGCATGTAGTGACTGTGACGGCCTCAGGGTTGGCCCTATATCTTGTCCTTGTTGAATGTATTTTTCCCTTTGCCCTGGGAAATTGATGGGTGGATAGGTGAAGGACAGAGTGAGGGTCTTTTGCTGTAAAAATGCTTTTTACTGTAAAGGACAAACCATGGAAAAACCCATTTTTTCAGTGCACATACATTTAGGTATTAGGAGTGCCTACCAACCCACAAACTGGGAAATAAGCCAACCGAGTCAGTTTTTTGGCTTTAGAAATAGCTTTCCAAAGCAGGGATGCACCGATTTATTGGTCCAACATTCGCCTTGTTCACTGTCATTGGCCTATTAGCAAATAAGATGACATTCGCTAATGACAGTAGCTGATGTTCATCTGTTGTGTTGCATCAATTTTGCGCCGGTTAAATGTTGTGTTGGTTATTTGTGGTTATTTGCAGTTGGCAACCTGTGCAGCAGACCGTCACCCATACTGGGATGTAGTCCAGGTTGAGCACAGTCTCTCTCACAGCACGTCAGGGCCCCACAGTGTTGTCCCACGGCTCCACCGTGGGACCGTCCAACCCAACAGCTGACACAGTAAGGCCATAAGCATTTAATCTATTGTGGATAGCATCATTTCAGACAGATAGAAAAATGAAAAATGCTAAAATGGGTCACCAAATGGGTGGCCCACCAAAGTAAAGTCTATGTTTGAGAAACACCGCTGTTTCCAGTCGCTTTTCCATGTACTGTATATACATTTATGGTTCACAAACTAATATTTGTGTTGGGCTATATACTGAAACATTGTTCTCATTGTTACGTACTGTATATAGCAGCTGAAAAGGCGTTTGAAGCAGTTAATTTAAAAAAAATAATATTTTACATGTGAAAGGTTATATTTTTAATTGTTTCAGAAATTGGTTTGATTGAAATTGTGCTCTTTCAAAGACATTGTAATGAAATGCTGAATGACTTTAAAACAGAACAAATAACAGCAAAAAGAAAATTGAAAACAAAACATTGGTGCCGTCAATTGGCCAAATTGTTATTTTAATCGCTATTGCAGAGGTGCACCATATATTTCTCGCAAGCCAATCAGAGCAGACTGGGCTTTTGAACTTGAAACCTGAACCTGAAAGTAACTAACTACAGATAACCTTAAATGGACTCAGGAGTCTCCGTTCTCAAAGTCCTGTGCTTTGAGTCCCCATCGTCCCTGACTGCGTCCATGTAGTTTCTATATTATGTTATATGTATTATATCATATTATAAGAACGTCACTCTTCCTTGACTGGAAAAAAATGTTGCCATTGAACATAATTCATGCAGCAATTAAATTTCCTACAGACAGGGTGGTATAGCCAGAGTATTTGCATTTCAAAGTAAAAGGAGATATCCCTCCTCCATGTAAACACTAACAAATGGTTCAGTTTGGATGTGTTATTAGCACATGGCAATTTAATGTGCTCTCATGAAAAAAATCATTGGTGGATAAAGCATTGGCACACACAAAGAGTCGAGTCTGTTTTCACCGCGGGAGTCCGTGGCCCAGAGGCAACCTCTTATTCCCGCGTTGCCGTCCAGCCATCGACTCCTCCACCACCACTCAGCAGGAGCTGATGAACCGGGCTGAAAGTAACAAATCACATTTTCTCTCATTAGTAAATGGCTTAATTCTTCCACCTGACTGCTCTCTCAACCTTCAGGAAATCAGTTTTGCCTCAAATAATTCACTGTTTCTGATCTCCTGGAAAGGGAGAATGTAATTAGTTAACACCCAAATAAGATTGATTAACAAGTCGAAGTCAAGAGACGTCCCCGGCAGATTAAAACAGGGACACATATACTCTCTACGTACACTCGGTGAGAAAACACTTTTAATTAACCATACCTATAGGGAGGCGCGAGTACAATCTTGGATGTGTTCAGGTGGGATGAACAGTTGTGTTTTATTTGATAGCATTAAACTACAGAACAGGAGAAGCGGGTTTGGTCCTATAAGCCCTATTTCTCGGTGTCACAGCAATTCATTTCCTGCTCATGTGGAAAGACAAAAAACACTGTATCTCTAAAGAAATCCACGAGCCCGGCGAGATGCTTAACAGTTGACAGTGATCATCCACCGGGGAGACTTTTATTGCAGCTGCTAATTAAATATTTTCCGTAACGACACCTCGCATCCCGCAGGCCTGCTGCAGCTCCTCATGTTCTTTCTGCTGGAACAAATGGTGAGAGAGTTAGCTAAGCTGCGGCTGCTCGTTGATATTGACCATGGGTTGTGTTTGCTGTTGGTGTGCTAATGCAGTACCTGCTGTTTCGAACACTTCCTGAGGGATATGTTGAAACCAAGTCAATATTTATGAGTATTGCTGCTCCGGGCTCTTCCCTAATGGCATATGGCTGCTGAGGTGTCCGTGCAGAGTGGTGAAGGCAAGGATGCCTGAGGCAGAGAGAGATATAGAGAGATATAGAGAGATATATATATATATATATATATATATATAGATATAGAGAGAGAGAGAGAGAGAGAGAGAGAGAGAGAGAGAGAGAGAGAGAGAGAGAGAGAGAGCTTCATACAGTACATATTGACCTGGCCTTTGTAATAGTGCTGCTGCAGGCTTCTGACCTGGCTCCAGGATTAGAAATGTATTCAGACAAAAACTTGTTTATCTGTGTGGGTATGTACTCAGGTGAAGACAGACCTTGGGTTCCACTTGTGTACTATAATAATATACAGTAACAAGGTATACTGAATATTTATTCTGAAAAAATACAAAGGTGTTCTTAACAATACCAGCATGCATGCATACTAAAAACAGTCTTTTTCACCTTGATTTTCTTTCCCTTTTTCTCCTCAGTTTATGGCCAATGAGGTTTACGTCAGAGGTGGGACCAAGTCACTGTTTTGCAAGTCTCAAGTAAGTCTCAAGTCCCAAATCATGTCAAGAGTTTTGAGTTCTGAGCAAGTCATAGTGTTTACAACAAATGTAATACCATTTGTGTCTCCATTTGTAATTTTCAACCTGTATGTTTTGCATACTGCAATTCGTTTTTGTAAACAAACAGAATTAGCTTTGCATAATTTTTTTCCAACTGGCTCTCAGCACTGTATCACTAGTTCTCCATGGTTCTGTCGTGCAACTTGATTGGATACCCGCTACTGTTTAAAATCAGCCCTGATCTTGCAAGGCTAATGTTGAGATAGGTTAGCAGTAATCTGCTTCATGAAACTTTCATTTATAAAAGGAATGTTAATCACACCCCCCTCCTCACTTCTTCCTACATATCTTTTTGACTGGTGATAGCAATGTCTTTTTCTACACTGTAGATGAAGCATTTACTCATCTAGCGGCTGGCTAGGTAGCTAGCTGACATTAGCTTGTTAGTTCCACCATGCTTTCATCCTACAGCGGTTACATAAAATGAGTAGCACAGCGGGCTGGGCAGCGATGGGTCTAGTGGTAACTCCTCTCCGCCGCTCCGCAGACGGAGCTGAAAGGGTTTGTGCTGGCTGAATTTGAGCTGCTACAGGTGATGGTACTGGTGATGGTAGCTGGCGTCCACTCCCCTCCTGGTGAAGTGGTCTCACAGAGGCATGTGTATAAGTGGATGTCATTGAGGACGTGCTGCTGTGTGATCGATAATCTGCCTGGAAGACACTGATATGGTTGTTTCATGCCATGAATTTGTTCAGCTGTTGAAACAGCTTTTTCAATGATTATCTTAAAAAAACTGCCAGTTTGATATTCGCTTGTCACGAGTGACGCGTCTAGATTGTTTGAGTGGACGTCTGCAGTTTTCAGGGCCTGTGGGAAGACACCTGAGAGAAGAGACGTGTTTAAAATCTGCAGGAGATCTGAGGCCATGCAGTTTGAAGAGCACAGGCTTTAACATCTCGGATGAAGGCAGCTTTAAATGAAACACTTTAGTTAAGCTTTCCTTATTCGTGGTTCACCAGCCATGGCTGACCCCTCATCATTTAACTCGAGCTGTCTGGGAGAACTAAAGGGTTTTGTTCCCTCTCTGCTGTTCCTGCTGCAGGTCTGGTTTAATGTTGGCTCAGACATTACATGCTTGCTATTTATAAAAGTTATTTATGATCTGGCGACACACTTTCACTGGAGTCTAATTTATGTGTAACTTTGAGAAATAGACATCCATTCGCGCCTCCATTCATATCTGTTTTTTAGCTGCAGGTATGGGTCATAATTACAGTGGCAGCAACTAGCTGGTATTGTAGTTTTTTATTTAATTTTCTATTCATACTTATCTGTTGACTGAGAAAGATATTTGTGGAGAGAGTATTAATATCTTCCAGTCATACTCTTACTGTGTTGAAACTTCTGTGGTATAAATGTACTTCATTATAAAATGCTGCTAATTTAAAACTGTTACTGTACTATAAAGACACATTCCCCATCCATCTGTGATACAAACAGAGCTGAAATGCTTTGTAAAGCAACAGGGTTGGATAGGATCTTGTAAGAAAAAGCCTCAACTTAATATATCTCTTGGCTTACACTAGTAGCAGATAGCTGATATTCTCCTGATAATCACCAACTCAGAATCTGACTTTACCTCCGTCCAGTTCCTCCATCTGTAAAACCATTTGTTGCTATGGCTTTTATAAAGTCTTTGCTCTTATCACACCAGAAAACCGATTAAGACCCCTAGTAGAAGCTCTATTTTTCACTTGTGCCTGTGTGTGGTTGTCAGGAAGCTAATAACATGAAGACTGCAAAGAGAGGAGCTATCTCAGGCAGACGCTGCACACATTGGCTGTCGTCTCGGCCTTCATGTCAGCGTGCATGTTCTGCTTGCCGTGATGCTCATTTATTTCTTGATCACAGCTGTTGTCTCATAAAAGCCTCTAAGTACGCCTTCTGATTGCCAACTTTTCCTGTGCGGCTCATTTATTAACTGCTCAGGCCCTGTTTTGCTGGTGCCAACACTCTGCTTTAATTGGAGGTGCATCTTGTCTTATTGCCTGATATTGATTGTAGCTATTTAGGGTTCGATCGCGCCTACAGCTCATTTTCCAAACCATTGTAGAAAAGTGCACATTGTTGGCTTTTCTTTTTTAACAGGGTCCAAGTACGCTAAAGCTCCTAAACACAACTCATATGGAGATTATAGAAGCAGTGGCAGGATGGTCGAAACAAATTTCATTCTGCTCCCTGTAGCATGACGGACCATCAGTCCTGACTGCACTTTGTTTTGTTTTTACTTTTTATTGCATCTTTCCCAAGTCACTGCTTGGGACTACTCTATTAACTGCTGCTTGTCAGACATACTGTAAGTCTCCTGTCACAGCGTAATGACATTTCAGTCAGTCCAGTCTGATTTTTGTAATGCTTTTTTTAATCTTTTTGTAATATTTAACCCTCTGAGATCCATCGACTTTGCTGTCTTTCAGAGGCTGTAGCAGGTTCACAGGGTCAGTGAAGGTATATCATATCAGATATCATATGAAACTAGAAACCATAAGAAGGAGGCTAAATATCGCTCCAAATTTGGACTAAATTTTAGCGAGGAAAAACATTTTCAAAGAGGTCCCTTGACCTCTGACCTCAAGATATGTAAATGAAAATGGGTTCTCTAGGTACCCTCCGTCTCCATGCCCACTTTATGATAATCACATGCAGTTTTTTGGCAAGCAATACAAATATGTTATTTTCGTCTATTCCAAAATGCGTATTTAAATATTTCTGCATACTTGGTCCATAAACAGAGACATTTATGGATCCAATGAGCTCACTTGCATTCATGTGTGATGATGTTAGTCCCCATAGGAGCCATTTCATTGTAGTGAGACCATTTTATGAAACTTGACCTTACTGTAGAAAATGACCTCTAGGCTAATCACAGCCTCATGAAACTTTACAGCCACAAACTAGAGACCTGGAGCATTCAGAGGATGGATGGCTTTCCTAGCTAACTGACAATAAGGGGGGTTCTGAGCAGCAGAAGTGCTCGCCATCCACTCGCCAAAAAATGCAATTCTTGCAGAAATCTCCAAATGTCAAAAGTATTTTAAGTTCCTTAAGGTCTTGGTGTCTTAATGTGGTATCTTGGAGGGATTATTGATCATTTTAATCAATTCATGATAGATTAAAAATATAACTTTAGCACCAAATCTGTGTAACAAATGGTATCAAGCCAAAAATTGCTGCAACAACTTATGAGACATAATTTAATTTATTAATTTGCGATTAATTAGAATTTACTATTGACAATTATGCGATTAATTGTAATCGATACAAGAGTATCGCGATACTATGTTTTGCAATACTGTATTGATTCTCCAAAAATGCTGTCTTGATTTGTCGGCTGACCAAGACGCTTTTCTGTCTTTCGGAGGTTGTAGCGGCTCAGTTTTAAAGCTGGAGTGAAGGTACTGCCATACAAAAGAAGAAAACCTAAGGAATCCATTGATACCAACCACGTTATGAGTACATGTTGCAAAAAGTTAGGCTAAATTTTGGCAAGGAAAAAGTGGCATGGCCGGCCTTTGGCCTCTGCCCTCAATATATGTGAATGAAGATGGATTCTACGGATACCTACGAGTCCTCCCTTTACAGACATGGCCACTTTATGATAATCACACACAGTTTTAGGCAAAAACCATGCAGTTTGTTTGCATGCAGTGCAAATAGAAGTTATTTTTGCCTATTTAAAATTATGTATTTGAATATTTCTACACTTGGAGAAATATTGGGGACAGACTGGGGTCCCTAAACTATCTTGCATAGGATTTGCTGAGACTCTTGTGGATCCAATGAGTCCTATTTTATTCATGTGTAATGGTGTTAATTCCCATTGTAGCCATTTCACATAGTGACTTTTTTTGCTCAGATTATACAAACATGGTAAGTCTTTATACTATGAAGGTTTTCCTAAAATTGGATTTGAAAAAAATTGCAATATATTGCCTTTCTTACAGTATTGCAGTGTATCACGATATATTGAACTGTATCATGATACGTATCGTATCGCCAGATTCTTGCCAGTACACAACCCTTAGTGGAAATGCGGCTCAAGGCTGCAATTTTGCTAGTATTTAATGCTACTGTCAAGCTTCTGCTCCTACTTTTCTATGAAAAGAGTAGCCAAGGAGGGTGACACTACCTAATCCAAACCACTCACATTGGTCAAGACACCCATTACCACAAGGATGCAGGAATTTAAACGGCATCATTTATGGAGAGGGTAACTTTCTTTTTCTTGTCTTCTGAGGAAGAAAGAAGTGATAATGTTTGTAACAATGATATGTATTGTGATCTAGTATTTAAATTTCAGGAAATTCAAATGAGGAGCTAGTGAATGTGTTTATTTCTTCCAGTGAGTTAAATGCTTGTCAAAACAACTTCATGGCTGCTTCAACAATGGTCTAATACAGTACAAGTAACAGTATTATAAACAGAGCTCTCACAAACAAATCGTTGTCTCATGGTGTATGTCGTCATATCGTTCCCTCAGTGTGGCTTGACCGCTGGTCACTGCTGTGAAAACATTACATGACAGGCCCACATTATAAATACGCTCTGCCACAATCCATCATTCTCTTTATTATAGAGAGCTGTGATGAGCCAGCTCTGTTGGGTTTGAATCATAGACCCCATCCCTCCCTCATTAACACCCAGAGAAAAGTGACTCCACGCTCCTGCTGCTTCCATGCTAGGGAGGGATGTGTTAATGCACCGGTGAGGGTGGCAATATGTTATATTTTTAACTAACAGCGTGCATGTGTACTCGTCTTCTGCACACATGCAAGCTTTTTTAATGTTTACGTGGATATCTCGGTGTTCGTTCCTGTGTGTATGTGTGTGAATTCCTGTAATGTGTGTGTGGTTTTGCTGAGAGATCATTAGCAGTAATGTGCACCGGCCTGATTCTCTGCCCATCCTCGGCTTCTTTTAGATGCATTAATGTTTTGGAGGAGTCACCTGGTGAAACTGAAAGCTTATGCAAGCACAATCACCACGAGAGCGTACATGTATTGTGTACCCTGGGCCTCATTATCAGGACAGAGACGGGGAAATTTGCACATGCAGTGTTTTAGTATATGCATGATGAAAATAAATATTGATTTCTAATGTTTTGCACTTTTGAGCCAGGGCTGCGTCATACAGTTTTTTCCTTTTATTGTACCCCTCGTCTTCTCATGTATTTCACAGAGGTCCAGAGTCATTTGTCATTTATAAAACAGTTTTAGGATTTGGGCTGTAAAACTGTAGTTTATACAACAATTAAAGAAAATAACATCACGTACACGCAAGAACAGTATGTAGCATTTAGGGGGATCTACTGGCACAAATTCAATATATTGATAAGTATGTTTTCTTTATTGTAAAATCCCCTGTTATAAAGAATTGTTTTGTCTTTCTTACCTTAGAGTGAGCTGTTTATATCTTCATAGGAAGGCTGCCATATTTCTACCGTAGCTCCTAAACACGTTCAGGAGAAGGTTCAGATGATTGCAATCGGCAACCTCACCACCAGATGCTGCCAAATCCTACACAACGCACCTTTAAAGGACCAGTGTGTAACAGTTCGGGGGATCTATAGGCAAAACCTGAATATAATATTAATGAGTATGTTTTCTTTAGTGTATAATCATCTGATAATAAGAACTGTGCTTTTGTAACCTTAGAATGAGACATTTATATCTACACAGGGGTCCACCATGTTGCGCCGCCATATTTCTACAGTAGCCCAGAGCCGACAAACCAACTCTGTTATCTTTTCCTGCTTAGTTCAGAGTCGATAACATTACTCGCGCTTGTCGCCACCACTCTCTCTCTCTCTTGCTTCACCACTCACTTTTTACATACGCACTGACTCTGCTCCAGGCGGCTCTAGGGAGAGATATTTGTGTTTTCGGGTCGGCCATTACAGCTCTCCAACAAGGGAGAGGCTTCAGTTGGTTGCGGTCTGCAACCTCACCGCTCGATACCTCCAGATCCTACACACTGGACCTTTAAAATGAATAACATTAACTCAACAGGATATTTCGAGTCTCTGTCTGTGAACCTGTGTGCTCATGCATTAATTGTACTCTGTACTTGAAATTGCATCTTTTATGATTAATTTCATTATCAGTGAAAGAAAGATGAAGGTTTAGGTACAGGATGGGTATTTCCACAGGAAGGTTACAGCATCAGCAAAAATCAGATAAACCAATACGATTGTACATTTCAGTGTGTATAAACATATCAAAGTGACCAGATTAAAACCATAAGTAAAGGGCTGTGAACTAAGTCAGGGATAATGTACAGTGAGACGGTCATTGCTGTGAAATAAGCCCTGACAGGGTGAGGAAGAACATGATTAAACACAAAAATGGTTCTCCAGAGTCCGACTTCAGAACTACGTCCATAGCAGTGGTCTGTTATACAGTGCAACAGACTGCTATGAAGAAATAACAGCCCACAGAACGCCATGCAATCAATCACGCCAACCAATCAGGATCAAGTGTCCAGCAAAGCTGTGTAATAAACCTGAGTAATACCTGCCCATTCCTGAAGTGCACTGCTCAACCTCTGCTGACTTTTTAAATGCAGCTGCCTCATAGCATTAGCTCGTCACACTAGTGAGGCAGCAGAGGCACCGCGGATGATCGATGTGTAGTAATACAGTTGAAATTGATAGGTGAACTTTTATTAAAAATTAAAAATTAAAAATTGAAATTGGAGGTTTATCTGAAGTTAACCTTTGATGGTGCGTCCATTTGCTGGTTTAGAAAAAGCTAAAGAGTTGGCTGATGAAAAGGGCTCCATTGATAAACTATGTTGTGTGGAAAATCAAATCTTGAAGCCGCATTCCCAAATGAGGAAGTCCTTAAAAGGAAATGAATATGACAGATTTTTGCATTAAAACAGTGCCGTTTGTAACGTACATGATTATTATCAAAGCTGACTGTAGAATAAGACGTTTATTAAATCAATATCCCAACAGGAGTATCACCGACAAAAAACGTTCCCGCTTTAAGCTCATCCAAACACAAATAAACCCTTTTTTTTTTTGTCTGAGCACTGACACAAACACAAAATTCATCTGTTAACAGCCCTAATCCTCAACACTTTGACATGCATACTTCATTTATCAAAGTAAGTCTCCACCACTTCATCACTTTTATCTTCCTGATAAACAGCCTCCATTTTCCCTTTTAGAAATGGTTTCCAAGTCAAATGTAATCTTCAAAGGGAGGCGCTGAGGCGTCTGCGTGGCTCGGATTGATGTCGTGTAGCCAGGACGTCCTTTGTTTGAATCTGGATCAAGACCTTTGTCACATGTCATCCACCTCAATTTTTGTCTCACCATCTCTTTCATCTTTCTACTGCAGGATAGCGGAAAAAAGACCCCCCATCCCTGTAAAAGAGCACTGATCTACACACTGGTTTCAAATCTGACTAAATAAATCTTTGCTCTGGCACTTCCTTCATTTTTTAATATCTTCTGCATATAAAGTACTGATACATGTATATATTTACTCTAATGACCCCCATAGGGAAGTAGTGAAATGGTGGCCTATATACAGTAGCTGTGGAGCTGCATTAAAACACAATTAGTATGAGAAATCATAGCAGCAGGGGGATACAGTATCCTGGTGGGTTAATAGGGCTCTTACATCTTCCATCACAGACTTGTATGTGTCTGGATGTCCTCGTTGAACTGTGTGAGACTTCACTCCATGTGCCATTTAGTGGTCTCTGCAGCAAAGGTTACTGCAGAAAGAAGCAGTCACAATAACAAGACTCCAAGTATAAACCAAGTATATGTCTGGACCATGTACGGTCAGTCGGTGAATTTGACGCTAAATTGTTACACAGATAGTCAGTGGTCATGTCTGTAATGTTAAATTCAGCGGTACATGTCCACCAGGTCCAGCGAGGACACTCTGGGACGCTGCTCCACGCAGCTGGCCTTTCAAGTGGTGATGTACCCTGTAGCTGAATGCATGTGATTGGGCCCTGGTTTTCAGCTTCAACAACACGACGACCTGCTCGTAAACTTTCTGTTCTGTCCAAACAATCCACCGAAGTCTCCTTCTGAAAACATTTTAAGCGAGAAATCGGCGATGTCACTGTTTAATCTGGTTTCACAGCTTGGTCCAGGTTTCTTGAGCCAAACGTTGCAATTTTTCAACTTTATGCACATCCAAACCAACTCATGACAACGCTCCCATCATGCACTGGGTGAGTGATTTTCCTGCTTTCCATGGAAAATGAATTTTCAGAGACGTTATTTCCTGCATTCTGGTGACTTTTAAAGAATGAAAACACTGCAACAGCATTTTTTATGTTTAAAAGACATACTTTTAATTTTACTTTAATTTTCATGAAAGAAAATTGAATAATTTGCCCCTCTGGTGTGAATTTCTGTTTATCTCTGGCATTAACTAGTATTCATCTGTTTCTATTCTTTCATTCATTTTTTGCCCCTGCTGGAGCATTTATATCTCTACTGCTCTCCATTTTTCTCTCAATGGCACCACTGCACTCTGAAACCCATTATTTCCAATGGCTTGCACCACGACGGCTTTTTGATGTGCCGAGCAAAGCCCAACTTTGCTGCGCTCTCCCAACAATCACGGCCTGTAGCTCAAACCGCGTTGTGTCGTCAGTATCTCTTCCACTGGGAATCGGCATTTGGTGGAGTTCAGTTGTTGTTCAAGGGTCTTTTAGACGTTGTACATTGCCAGAATCAGGTTGAGATTAGGAAAAGGGGGAAAAAGGTGTGAACATTTACTTACCGGTATATTTGATTGGGACAAATACGGGAGAATTGTGACCTTGGGATGAAAGCGGGAGAGGTATAAGTATGACACATGGCCAGATCTCTGAGAGTCAGTGTGTAAGTTGTTGCTGGACATACTGAACGATTTTAGAAATGTTGTCGTGTAAATCCTACTCCTTCTTTACGAGTAGATCGCTTGCAATGTAAATGGTAAATGGCCTTGTATTTCTATAGTGCTTTTCAAGTCTTCTGACCTGAGGTGTCAACTTTGCCCGGCAAAATCTAATCTAAATACTCATTCATCTCATTCACACACCGATGGCTAAGCCTTTGGGAGCAATTTGGGGTGAAGTGTCTTGCTCAAGGACACATCGACATGTGACCGGAGCATGTGACGGGGGGTCGAACCACCGACCATCTGATTGGTGGACAACCAGTGGACTACCGTCTGAGCCACAGCCGTCCAATGTAAAGCTAAAACATAAAAAAAAAAAAAAAAAACATGGCCGACGGGCAGTTCTGGCTGTTGACAGTTATTAATAGAGATTTTTTTGAAAAGTCAGGTTAAGGTCTGTATGTGTCACAATGTTAACAAGGCAGAAACATGCTGCCTTGATCATCTGAGCCATCCTGTCTACTAAAATAAAAAACGAATGCTAAAATGTGGCTAGGAACACACGGACAGTAGGGCTTGTCCATTTTTCAGAGAATTGGAGGTAAGCTAGCTATGTTTTACTAGCTGTATCTATTTTACATTGTTATCTTGACAGCTATGCTCTGATTACTGTAAAAGAGGAGAAAGAGACACTGACGTTGGGGAATCGGCTCTTGGCTCTGCTTCAACTGTGCGAAAATTTCTGTCACTGCCTGGCAAACGACACCAGAGGAAACTGAAATTCGGTGCTACTCTAAAATTATTAGTGCGGCTCAAAATTCGGGCCAGAAACGGGCTAAATCATACAGTGTATGCCCAGCTTAACAGATAAGGTTGTTCTCTGACTGCAAACACATTTATTCAGTCAATGAATACAGCAAGGTTGAAAATTTGCTTTGCGTTCAATATGAGTTCACCTCTGCGAAATGTAAAGAAATCTCAATTTCTTGGTGTTAATCTGCATAAACAGTATGTGAAAGGCGCACAGAACAAAAAACAAAATACAGAAAATAAACTGAAAGTGCTCACAGTCCTGAAAAACTACCGGCTGCTGCAGCTTGTTGGGAGAAACTTTCCCTTACGGAGGCAATATGTGGACTGAAAGTCTCTCTTTTACCAGTAGAATGATGGAATGCTAAGGCATTTTGAGTGTTTTCCATTAGTCTGAGAAATACTCAAGAGACTTAATGTACCAGTTGAACACCTCCCCTTGGAGTGTGCGAGACGGTGAGTGTATTGCAGTGTAAGTGTTCTGGAGAGCTGGAGGAATTGGGAGCGAGGCAGGAAGAAAGAGAGAGGGAGGAGGAGAGAGAAAGACAAGAGGGTGAGAGTGGTAGAAAGATCAAGGGAGGAGAGGAAAGAGATAGAAATGAAGTGGGAGAGAGCGCCAGAGAAGGGGTTGAGCCAGCGACAGAGAAATGGTATGTGAGACGGCAGCAGCGAGTGAAAACATCGCTCAGAAAGCATCTCGCTGTGAAAGTTGGTTCAGAGCAGCAGCACATCAGGCTCCACAGGGGACCGCGGAGAAGCTTCTTGGCTGACCATGCCTTCTGCAAAAACCGACGTTTGATTCCAAACACAACCTCACAGTTGTATTTGGCCAGCAGGCCGAGGCTCTGAGAGCAGTCGGAGAGGCTCTGGAGATGGAGGCTGCTTGCTCACACCACAGCTTTATGTAATGTACTGCTGTAGTAGTCCAAGTTCACAGAAAAGGTGCAAATTACAAGGTGTTATCTGGTGGGGTGCACTGACTTTTGGCAATGGATCCATAAAGTTGGGCATGCATCAGACACGCTGAGCAGGAAACACTGCAGAGATTACTTGGCAACGATTAAGTCGCTACAGTGATTTGTAAAGTTGGACAGTTGCTGTTAGATAACAGCTGCTGCATCAAATATTTACTATCTTTAGTGGTGAGTTACATGTTGTTACCTAACAGTCGGCTCTAAACCAACCCGAACTGTAAGTGCTGCTGTGTTGTCGTTGGCCTGTTGTCAGTTAAAATAAGGGCTGTCAGAGTTAATGTGATGATAACACGTTAACTCAACGCCGCTAATTGCTTTGAGGCATTAACACAATCGACCTTTCAGAGCAGACTCAGCAAAGCTAGAGTGACGACACTGGTATCATTTGAAACTAGAAAACCTGAGGAATCCAATCAGTATCAACCATATCATTCTATACATACTACACAATACATGTTTGTCATAAAGGCGGCTAAATAATGCTCCAAACTTGCAAACTTTGGTTAGGAAAAACTGTCATGTCCATTTTCAAAGGGGTCCCTTGACCTCTGACCTCCAGATACGTAAATGTAAATGGGTTCTCTGGGTGGAGTCTCCTCTTTACAGACATGCCCATTTTCCAATAATAAATATATACATACACAAAGCAAGCATATTTGAGTATTAAACACTTGACACATCTCCCTTTAATAACAGAAAATTTGGGCATTTAATTTGTGATTAATCACAATTAAACTATGGACATTCATGCGATTAATCATGATGAAATATTTTAATCGACTGACAGCCCTTCAGTATGTACATGGGTGATGAATTAAAAGAACAAACGACAAGAAATGAAGTACCTCATCTCTAGTATAAGTTTAGATTTTTTTTAAAAGTTTGCCTTAAAGGGACAGCGTATAGTTTTTGGTGGCATCTTGTGTTGTGGTTGCAGATTGCAACCAGCTGTGTACCCCTCCGCTCACTCCTCCCTTCCCAGGACTGCAGTAACGAACCGGTCGCCATCCTTACCATAATAACTCCACTTTAGGAGCAACAGAAGTCAGACGGTGACCGGCGGTACCATGGTTTTGTACTCTGCGGCTCACGTTATCGCAGTTTCACAGGCGTGACGGAGGTGTTCGGTGGCCATCAGGTAACGTAAAAGACTCTCTCTAGAGCCAGTGTTTGGCAAACACAATAATTCTTAATTTCAGGGGATTATACACTAATGAAAACACAGTTATGAATATTAAACTCCATTTCTACCAATAGAGCCCCACACACTGGCCTTTTAAGGAGCTGTACACATGCTGCGTTTTTTACTCCTCTCCATTATTCTCAATGTAGATGTGCAGCAACTGTTGCCAAGCAGCTATTTTTGGAGCGTGACGGCTGCACCCCGAGATAAAAATAGTATAATTTTTGAAACGCTGCAGCGTGCACTGCATGTCACGTGACAGAGAACAACCAATCACAGCCGGCAGATATCATTTCTGTCTTCTGTAAATATATGGAGGAGGAGTTAGTCATGTAGTGCAGGGCTATCCAGAGCTTTACGATCCGTCCCATGGACTGTTTTACTTGCTTCACCCTTTCTGCACCTTAACGTCACTACATCCGGTTGACAGGTCAGCAAAACTGACACAGACAGATGGAGCAGGAAATCTACTGTGAGGGATTTACTGTGCTGGAAATCCATTTATCTTTGTTTTGACTGAGTTTAGTTTAGTCAGTGAGGCTTTTACTGCTAAATTACAGCAGTTTCCTCATCAGTGTAATCACAGGTTTTGGTTGCTAACGCCAGGCGCAACAGACTGAACCCGACTGATACTGTCAAATTTCAGACCTGAACCTGGCCAGTATTTTTTTAAATTCTTCTTCAGACACAAGGTAATATGACAACTTTGGATAGGCTTCTTCTAGCTGATAAGTAGAAGCTTTAGTGGCAATACACATCTTACAGTTAACTACCAGCATGCAACACTATATCATCTGAAATTGATAAATTATCTACCTTACCTTTCAGTAGATCAGCTTCACCAACATGACCCCATTTTAAGGTACAATCAGAATCCAACCCATCTGGACTCACATTTGTTTTAATACTTACAGTATGTAAACACTATATTGAGTGTTGGCAGTGGTTTTAAAGCTGCAGTCTACACAAAGGTAACTAGCTCACAGCAGATAGTCTTAGTCTTGCTCGTACTGTACTCAGTAGAAAAGCAGCAGGTTGTGGTTTTGCTGGAAGCTACCAGGTTTGAATGTACTGCAACTATCAACTTGAAACAGGCTGTTTGTGAAAGAAGAATACACGCTCAGCAATCCTGTCCTGGATTACAAAACCAGAATAAAAATGGGTCACTATCCTCCCGTTCTTATGTAAAGCTTGCTTCAGATTCTTCTCGTCTTGTCCTCAGAACACAGAGTATAGTCTTCTCGTATGATCAGTGCGAAATATGGCATCACTACAATTTATAATTTCTCTTCTTATTTGATCAAAGAGATGTCTGCGTCTAGCTATGGTTGTACTTCCTGTCTTCACAGAATTGCTGTAGAGTCTCACCTTATTGTATTGTGAGTCGTACATATGGTTAGGGCTAATCATTTTGTGTCAGTATTGAGATCACGATCATTTAACATGATAACTCGTTGACTTTGGAAACCTCTTGCATTTAGAAAGAACATTGTGGAGTCTACATTTTAAAGTTAAACACATCAGCAAAAGTAAGAGGCGAGATCTATGAAGAACTTTGTAGTAAACAAATTATTCAATAAACTTAGTTGTATAAATGATAACGGTGATGACACAGCAAACAAATGCATGGTAAACGAGACGAGGTCTGTGTGTTTCAAGATGGGTCGGATGGGTTTGCCGACAGGGCTGCACTGAGGTCCGTCCCCCCCGGAGCAGAAAGCTCCGTCCCTCCTGGCAGGGAGCACGAAACGGTCGGGGGGTGCGGGAGGACCCACGATCTAAGTGCTATATGAACAAGCTTTATTATATATATTGTTGTTTTAAATGCCAAATAAGATGTTTAAAGTAAATACTTGTTTATTGTTGAACACATGTCACAGAAGGGGAAAGGGGGGCAGCGTTTGTTTTCAGCTGAGGCACTTTGGTTGCGTCTGGTTGCTATGATATCTTATAACTGCAGAGGTAAAAGTGTTGGCACAAGGTAGAGCACTTGCTCTGGGTGAAGAGAAAGCCGAAGCACATAGGGAGAGAGGACGGACCTGTCGGTCTATGTGTCTTCATTGTGATTGGAGGACTGGCTAAAAAAATGATGAAAGCAGCGTTTTATCCACAGTTGGACACTGAACACCATACGTGCAGCACTCAGCGCAGAATAGACGCTCATTACTTTGTTACGCTGCTGGCATTTGTATTATTGTGTAAATATGCGGCACTCCCATTGCAAAGAATTAAAAAAAAAAAGGGGGGAAAAAATGTGAACACAGCGGTTGTGGCGGCTGCTTGCCATCCCCTGCAGTTGGCTTTCCACATTATTAGAATACTGCAGTAATTGTGACAGCGCTGGATTTATAACACAGGACTAAACAAGAAAAAATGTGGCACAACAATTGTTTTATGTCGATTAGCTTGTTCGTTGTAAAGCCAGAATTGAAATTTGATTAATTGCCCTACGTATGGTTGAAATATGCAGTTATTTCTTTACTTACTGTGGTGATGTGATTTATTGATGATAAACCATCATAGTTTTGGTAGTTTTGTGCTGCACTTTTTAGAGACAGTTGATCTTCCACCATCACAGTGGCTGAATGGAAACCGGCTGAATTGGACTCTTGGTTCTAGTACCGGCGCCCGTGATCGATGTTGGGCTACATTGCCACTGTAGCTTCTTCTCTTGCTGATCTGATCTCAGCGGACCCAAGGGGAGGAAGTTAATGGCTGTGCTGTGGAAGCAGTCCTGTACCGTCTCCGGCTCCCGAGGTGTTCAGTCATGAAGGTCATTACGGTAATGGAAAAGGTTTGTTAAGCTCCACTTGCCTGTGTGCGCTACATGACCGGTGGGTAGCCCTGGACACAACAGGAGAGGCCGGGCCACGACGGATGGGAGCAGGACGCCGGGTGAACTTTAAGACTCCCTCTGCCTGAGGGCAACCTCATCTGCCCTCTTCATCTTCCTCGCTGTTTCTCCAACTTTATCCTTTAAATCCTCTCTTTTTTTTTTGTCCATCTTCCTCTGTCTTTTGTTTGTGGTTTTATGTATCTCTCTTAGATTTCTCTGCAGCAGATAAGCTGTTTCGGCTGCTTGCAGTTCTTCCTAAAACATATTGAACTTGCAGTGCGATATGTGCTCTGTGTTTCTGTTGGACCAATGTGAATTATCATTTCCTAAACACTTTAAACCCTCTGAGACCCACAATAGATCTATTTTGATCATTTTTAGGGGGGTACAGGGGGTCTTTAGAGGGCGATAGCGGATCAACAGTAGATGTCACATAGAAGTGGTGAACATCATCTGAAAGCTGGGAACCTGAAGATTAATTTCAGATGCAGCTCAGCACTGTTAGTCAAGTTCTTCTATATAAGGGCTAAGAACCTTATGATGGAAGTATGTGATGGCCATCCTCATGCTCCATTACATCTCATAATCTGTTGTAGCCATTTTTGGGTTAATGCAATTCCTTACAAAGATTTGGTGCTCAATTAAACCATTTTTATCACTGCCCGAGCAGTGATAAAAATGATCAATAATCCCTCCAAAATACAACGTTAAGACACTAAGACCTTGAGAAACACCATAGAAGAAACCATGCCGTGATTTCTCAAAAACTTTGCAGATTTCCGTAAGATTTGTATTTTTCATCAGTTGGATGGCGAACACTTTTCTTGAAAAGTTTTTGGCTGCTACGTTTACAATGAATACAATTAGTCTCATTGGATCCACAAGAGTCTCAGCTTTACAGTGATACTCAATTTATGTATTTTCAAGACTGTTTAGACCCAAGTATGCAGAAATATTCAGTACACCATTTTATTTGTCAATTTGAAAATTACCAAAAAAACTGCATGTGATTATCATAAAGTGGGCATGTCTGTAAAGGGGAGACTGGTGGGGACCCAGAGAACCCATTTACATTCACACATCTGGAGGTCAGAGGTCAAGGGACCCCTTTGAAAATGGCCATGCTAGTTTTTCCTCCTCATTTAGCCTAAATTTGTAGCTTCATTTAGCCTCCTTCCTGACAAGGAAGCCTGATTTGGTTGTCACCAGTGGATTCCTGAGGTTTTACAGCTGTAAAACTGAACCTGCTTCAGCCTCTGAAAGACAGTAAAGTCGATCATCTCAGGGGGTTAATACACCACATTTATTGCCAGAAGAGCTACTCCTCAGTAACATAAAATAAGTCCCAGCGTGCTTTGCTAAGAGCTAAAATCATTCTGCCTCCTTGGGTTGTATCTGGTGGAAGAGCTACAGAAATGCATTTATTTAGAAATACTTGTACGCCCGCAAAGCAAAACCCGAACGGTATTTAGCAGGACTTAATTTGACAGTCAGGAGTCTTCAATCTCTACACAGCGTGCTCAGGCATCTGTACTCTGCAACTGGCTGAATCCTAATGAGTGCATTTCAACCAGTAACAGCAGAAACAATGGCTGTCTCGCTTTTCATTTGTACCTACAACAGCAGCGCTGCTTCGCTCCTCTGATCACTTACACACATGCATGAATATTCCTCATTGCAGATTATTGCTTCTAATCAGCATTCCATCTGAGACGTGCGCTGTGACTGTGATTCATCCACACACCCACCTTGAGGGAGGAAAAGAGAAATTTCTCAAATCATTGTGAAAATACTTGGGGCTGAAAAAGAAATCTGTTCCCTCAATAATGAGCGCATGTTCGCGGATGCAACAAGAGTCACCATTGTTATGTATATGTAACGTGGGCGTTGGTGTTTTCGCTGGTGGTTTGGGTGGGGGTTGTGCTCATGAATATTGCTGAAAAGGAATCTATAGCACAGTGGTAAATAGTAAAACATTAATAAGCGCACAAAAATTAGCATGCACTGTTCTGAGCCTGAGCTGCATCGTGGCCCGTAACATGATGAAAGTGGAGCAGCAGCACATCACACACAGCCCTGCTGTTTCAACAGTGCCATCGTTAGTGGTGGATGAAGAGAGAGCGTTTCACAAAAGACAAAAAAAAGTGTTCATTTACTCATTAGAAACAATATATTTTTACATTATTTAGTTACTTTTGAGGGCAGTTTTGCATATTAGTCACATGACTACAATTCAGCTGATCATGTGTTTCCTTTAGGAGTGTCACGACTCTCCAACTCTGTGATTTGATTTGATTTTCGATTTAAACGTGCCATTATAAAGCTAAACAGATGATTGGTTTTATGCCCTGACAACTGTCATCTCAACTTTCAAATTCTTCCTCTGCAAAACAGTATAATATGTACAATATGAAAAGTTGCATCTTTTTAATATCTCCATCTGTGTGACCAACCACAGTACATAAACAAAACAGAAATCCTTCTGCAGTTCATTACAAGTGTGCTGTAATCTGTGAAAGTACAGTTTTGTTGTCATTTAGTGTCACGCTTGTTTTTCTCCTCTCTTTCTCTCTCTCTCTCTCTCTCTCTCTCTCTCTCTCTCTCTCTCTCTCTCTCTCTCATCTGTCTTTCCTCTCTCTTGTCTGATCACTGTTTGTCAGAGGGCGGAGAGGACGGAGGTGGAGCTTTGGACAGCGTTTGCGTAGAGCAGAGAGACGGCATTCAGTTGTCCCGCTAGCTTGTTGCTCTCGCTAACAGTATCAGCTGCTCTGATTCAGTTTAAAATATGTGCATGTAGGCTGAAATTCAGCTGTGGTGGTGTTCTGTCGGGAGATGCAGCGACTTAGCGTTAAACCAAGTAAGACTAGAAGATAGGGATGTGACAGTGAGGAAATTTTCCCACTGGTTTATAAGCTTGTAACAACATCGGTGTTACAGGTTCAGACAGATATTTTATGAGAACAGATGCCGGTCAGTATGTGTAGCATGCTTACGAAGATCTTTATCGTCGGGTGGCGATGTGTCTGGCCTCTCCGGTCCAGCTTTTGCGGCAGGGCTGCAGGTTTCCACCCTGCTCTGTTCCGCAACGCACACCAGCGATGGCCTCATTAATGTTATGGTTCGCTTATAGTATTGGGTTTAAATATTGCCAAATAGGCGTTTTGGCTTTTTGTTTTGCATCGTCTTGTCTGCCAACTCTCTCTCGTCCTGTGTGTGAAATATGACACCTGCTACTCTGAGCTAAATTTCTGAAAAAAAAAAAAAAAAAAAAAAAAAAAAGCAAAATGAGGGTGGGTACGAGGGGTACATAATGTAATCGGTGTATGATTGTGACTGTGTAACACTGATAACACCAACTACTGCGACAAGCCTACTAGAAGAGCTATGAAAAGTAAGTAACTTACTGAAGTCTGCTAGCTGTTAGGCTAATATATGCAGCGTAAAATGCCATAGATATATACAGGAAGTACCCAGATTATTGTAGCGACAGGGACGGACCACATTTCCCATCGTGTCTTCCTAGTCCCGAGTGCTGGACGGAGTAGTTTAAGTTTGTTGTTTTATGTTCTAAAATGCAAATGTTCCTTTTGTTAGTGTTTGTAAGGTAAAATGTCTGTCCAGAACATGGCGGCTTATGTTGGTAATTGTGATTTTTGTGCTGATTTTTAGTTTTAACGACGAGTGAGAAGGCTGTAACACTTCTTGAGTCCAGCTGTATTTTCCCTACGGGTGCACACGAGTAGACGGGGCTAAAATGAGTAATTAACAATCCTGACATCCTTAGTTTCACTTGTCAAAAACCAGATTGAAGGCAAAAATCCCCCAAAATGAGCAAAAAACAAAGCTAATGCAGTGCAGGCCTTGCATCATCAGGGAAGATATCGGTTGTCAAGCACTTCAGTCAGGATTTGACATCAAATATCTAGTTTATTTAGTTTATAGTGATATATCCAATACCTTTTGGACTTATTGAGGATAGATCCACCCTAGATGACACTATGTTGAGGCTAAGATGGGTCTGGATAGGTCTATATCCCCACTAACACAGTAACCAGAAACTATAGAAGATGAGAAAATTGAAGCAGGTATCAGCAGAGAGGTGGAAGTACAGTTAGGGGGAGCCCACTTGTGACTTTCTACAGCACCTCCTTTGTTTCTACTCACTTTTGGCAGTGCTGTTAGTGAAGTTAACTGGCTGGCAGTACATCCCCTCAAACAGCAAAGCAGCTGTTATGTTATGAACAGGACTGGAGTATTCTGTCACAAAAGATGCAACTTTTTGTAAGCGTTTCCTACCGTCCCTGTCTGTCTTACTCATTTGTCAAGAGGTACTCTGTGTAGTTTCTAGGAACGAGGAAAAGCTGAAAACATGTAGGCTGAATTTCAAGATTGATTATCGTCTACCTGCGTTCTTTCTGCGCCTGGGTCGTCACTATGAGCTGTGTCACAATGCTGAATGTTATTATACATTTTTAACTGTTATGTTGGTGTGTAGTACGTTTGAATCATCACAAATGTTTGTACTGTAGTAGATGTACACCAGAATTGGCACCCTGACTGGTCTGCAGGTACACAGCCCCATACACAACAAACTGTGATACACTGTGTGGTCTGACACCTTTCTATCAGAACCAGCATTAACTTTTTCAGCAGTTTGAGCTACAGTAGCTCTTCTATTGGATCAGACAACACAAGCCAGCCTTCACTCCCCATGTGCATCACTGAGCCTTGGCCGCCCATGACCCTGTTGCTATGCGCCACTTTACACCTTATGTTATCCAGATTGTATCTAGATATGATTTAACCTGATAGCATTTACACCTGGTATTAATATCTGTCTCCAGTGTTGATATCTGATAAAGATTGGATCGCTTTGTGTGAAAGGGCTGAGAGGAAGCCTCTGGAGGTCGGAGAGGATGATGCATCAGCCTCAAAACGCAGCTGTTCACATGCCGTGTAAACGCATGGAAAATGCTACTGCCGTTTCTAAGCAGCCAAACCCCGCGCCCTGCAATGACGATAATGACGTTGATGTAATTTAGCAGGAAGCCTCACTGTCTAAACTAAACAAAGCCAAAACAAAGCAACTTCATGGCTGTCTTGGTTGACCTTTCAACCAGATGTTGTGACGTTCTTGGACGGAAAGGGGAAGCCAGTAAAATGGTTCATGGGACAGATAAAGTTCTGGATAGTCCTGCAATGATACGATTAACTTCTCCTCCATATACAGTGTTTACCATAGACTGATATTTACAGAAGAAAAAAAAGATATCTTCTGGCTGGTTGTTCGTCACGCTGCAGCGTTCCAGAAGCTGAACTTTTTTATCTTCGAGGCACAGCCTTCACGCCCTGAAACATTGTCGATTGGGAATGTTTGCATACCATGACGGTGTCACGCTCGCGTTTGAGTCCGCTTGCTGTGTTTCTACGTTGACAACAATGGAATCGAGGGCACAAAAAAGGTGTCGTGTGAACAGCCCCTAACATGCATTTGAGGTCCTTGCGCACACAGAGTGATGATGAGATGCTGAGCGCAGGCCGAGTGGTGGCGGGTAGTGCTCTGATCACGGCGGTCCAGTGACCACCCTGCCCCGCGCCCTCTCACACACAGGGCTGAAGCTTTGAATATTTACTGTTGATCACTACCACAGTAGTTAGACTTGTATTCATTATGGTGAAAATGCGTTCCTACCACCTCAGCGGCTTGGCCGATTGGATCGCAATCAATCCTCAGTCCTTTTCGGGTGCATTTCCGCCTGTACTTTCATGTGCTCGAGTACTATCGAAACACATTTTAATGCCAGTTGTAAAAGGGGTCTATGATACCCGAAATTGACTGTCAAATTCCGCACATCTATGTCTAGTCTTGTTTACTACAATTTCCATAACCCAACAAAAAATAATTAACCCCCGATACAGCCCCTGCAAGAAAAAAATCTCTGGCACCTCCTGGAAGGAGTTTGATATAAACAACCTCAAATTAAAGCTAAAAGTCAGCTCTCATTTCAAATCCAATGTGCTGGAGTATACAGCCAAATAAACAAAAAATAATATCTTTTTCCACCGACTATAACCACACAATCCCTCAATGAAAGCACTAAAACTGCATATTTGATGCTGAGGGACCGGTTTGGTTCTTAACCAAAGAGACATCTCTGTTCAGCTACTCAAAGAAAACAACATCAAGGGATTTTCACAAGATCAGGGGAACTAACGGCGTTATTGGAGCGCTATGCATGTTTGTCTCTGTAGACGGCACGCATGAGTGGCCCTCGCTGGTTCACTGCTCTGAATATCCCCGGTACCTGGGCGCCGTGCAAGACGCTCCTCAGCCCTTTACCCCCGCTAGACGATGGGGAATGACATGAAGGGAAAGAGCGGACAGACACACTGTGGATGAACCGGCCTCTCACACATGCACGCACACATGAACATAAAACCAGACAGACACATAAGCTGACATGCTGTATAAACAGGCAAATGCATCATACCAGCGCGCCACACACACACACACACACACACACACACACACACACACACAGGTACAAACAGGCAAATGCAAATCATATCCGCATGCATAGCCAGAGACGGGGGATATCAACCCTCTTTCTGAAGTATTTGACAGATGACGAAGCACAGCAGACGGTCAAGTTGAACACCAATAAGAATATTACACTCTATCAGGTATTAAAACTGCCCAGGAAATTAAATGAAATTGAAATCAAAAAGATAACGAGGTTCCAGTTTTGCAAAATGATGCAGCCGTCTCTTTATTTGGCAGTGTGTTTACACATGTTTTTAATATTGATGTTGTCACATGTCAACACAATCAACAAACTGCAAAACACAGATCTTTATAACACATGTTCAGAATTCAGTAAAAGGCTGTTAAGACTGTTTTTTGCAAAGTAGGGTGCAGAACCAATTAATGAAAATACGAAGAGCTAATTTTAAAATGAGACAGTGAATTAATTAGTTAAAAACAGCTCTTGCTTCCTAAAAAAAAAAAACCACACAGCAACCTCAATTAAATAGCAACTTGTGAAATCCAGGTTGCAACTTTATGGTATTGCAAATTCAATGTTTCTGAAAAAGATTTTTCACGTCCTCAAGCTACTTGCTTAAAATGCTCCAACCTGTAAGTCCAGGATTTATTGCTTCCCTCAAAAATGTCATCATTTGTGGGAGAAAAGTCTTGAAATATATCAGAACTTTAAATAAGTTTTTCCATAATGACTTTCCTTTTCACATAAGCAGTCGCTGTGGAAGTGTTATTATATCCGAACAGGGTGTTATTTCGTTCTCACGAACATTTTTATCTGCAACCAGACAATAATAATGAAATTGACATGAAAGAATCATAAAGTCTCTTGCAGACAATAAAGCATTAATAGATGAAAAACAGCCATGAGATTAATAATAAAAAACAAGCAAACACAGGACACCTGAATGGCCAAAATATATAAATATTTGTGTGGAAAAATATGCTGTCCGTTGTGCAGTTAGAAGAGACAGGGCTTCAGATTATCTTTTCCACTGGTAAAACTGCTGCTACAGGAGCAGCTCTGGTTGATTTGGTCGCCCTGTTTTTTGGTATAGTGTGGGATTAATTAATGACGGGCTCCGTCGGTGTTTCCCTGCCTGCACTGTCATCATCACTGGCGTCTGAGTTGGAGCCTCTCGTTGTCTCTTCATCCCCACCAGCCTCCTCTGTCCTCATTTTGCTTTTCAAAAATAATCAGCTATAGAGTGCTACAGGAATGAGTCTAGGACCTGGAAATGAGTTCGCATTTTAGCACTTGTGCTTCACTCATCTGGAAATCAGTGGGTTTATTTAATGGGGTTTTAGTTAGATACCTGAAATAAGGTCTGTGGTTAACACAAGCTGAGGAGATTTTAATGCTTTTTAATGTTTTGCTATGATATAAAATGTGTCAGTAAATACCCCACTCATAAATTTGAAGCCTTTATGTGTCTTTAAAAGGCGGGAGCTAACGAGTGGCTAAGTGAGACTATTAAATGTCACGTCAACTTGTCTGTCCTGATAGCCTCATTGTGTACACTCACGCTCATGTGACCGTGGTGTAGTATGTTTAGAGCTCAACATAAGAGATTTTAGCGTTTTGTCCTACCACATAAAATATGTCAATATATACCTCATTCAGTGGCTAAATGAGACTGCTAAAAGTCATCATGCCGACGTGTCTGCCTTTACAGCCTCATTATGTCTACTCTATGTAAACCCATGTGACCATGGTGTAGTTTGTTTATATCCTAACATTAGCTTTTTACTTCTGGCAGTTGCATTCACACTTCAGAAATCATGAAAACGGTGTTCATTATCGTGTTCAAAACATTTATCATAAGCATTTGTTGGCGGCAGATCTTATTTTCTGAAATAATCCAGATCCCATTGTTTTGTTTTTTATTTTGAGGGAACCAGGGTGATACTAACGTCCTGGTTGGCCTCCGTGGAGCACTCTATAGACGGCCTCCTTTTTTGAGCGTGGTAACTACATGGATTGTTTTCAGGGCTGTCAGTTAATTAAAGATTGAATTACGATTACGCATTTTTTTATCTGTTCAAAATGAACCTTAAAGGGAGATTTGTCAAGTACTTGAGAATAAGATTGGCAGCTCATCACATTTTTAAGAGGTTAATTACAATTTGGAAGTTGCGTTAATGCATTACAGAAATTTGTGGCATTAAAACGAATTTGTGTTATTGCATTTTTGCATTTACTTTAACAGCCCTAATTGTTTTATAAAGTTCAACGACGGTACGTACACATGCATCATAAAAAGTGCCCCAATATGTAAATGCATATGCCATTTGATTGAACCCATGCACATAAAAAACATGTGCGTGCACATGATACGGACCAACAGAACTGTGTCCGCAAGCGGAAAAGCATCCATGTTCATACCTAGCTGGATTCTTGCAGTGTCACAGATCATGCTATAAATGACAGTAGTGAGTGTGGCTGAGAGTAGACGCTACAATAGCATCAGTTATTTCAGATCTGGAGAGTATTCACAGAATGAAGAACAAAATGGCACTGAAGGCTTTTCTCGATTGAAAAGATGTTTTTGCTCTTCTCCTGACTGGCTTCGGTAAGAGTTTGATTGACAGATGGTTCATTCAATCACCTGCCAAGCACTTTTTAAAAGTACATGCTCTTTTCCAAACAGTTTCCAATAACTCCCTCTCAGGTGGCTCTGAGTAACAAACCATCTGGCAGGTCAGGATAGATATTTCTGTTCCTAATGCACAAATGCACAAGCTCAGCCCTCCCTACAAGCTCACAGTGGAAATTTGAACTGAGCTGGCACACTTAAAATACTAGCACATAGCCCCGAGATGGCTTAATTGAGAAATTGTATATAAATATACATTAATGTAGATTATTCACCGGGTTAATGATGATACAAAACAAACAATTAGAGCAACACGATAATTTAAAAGTCTGGATCAAAATATAGTTGAGGAAGAGGTGAATTCCAGAGTCAGCAAACAGCTCCACATCCCAGTTACCACACGCTGTGATTAATATCACATGCAAATATATGCACGCTTCATTATGTGGCCGGTTAATGACGACCAGCGATTGCATTAACATCTCCCTCCTCCGTCGGGGTAACGCCGGTGTTTGAAGGTGAAAGGTAACGTCTCCGTGGGGAGGAAGGAGAGGGAGAAGGTTATTAGATTAGTGTGAGAGAAGTGTTTCACCAATGGTCCCCGCAGGGTAAAGTGATTGAGCTCTGAAGACAGATTGTGTGCAATTACAGTCCATTTGTTCCAGCCCGGCCTCCCCTCCCGTTAGAGGGCCTGGTAATGGAAGTGGCTCTCCGGCTTTCGTCTGGCTCCTATTGTCTTTGACTCCCCTCTTTTCTTCCCCCTCTCTGTTCTCTCTGTCCATCTGTATCTCTATCTCCCTCCTCTCTCACGATCACAATCACTTTATCCTTCAAGTTTAATAAATACACTAGATCTCTCATTCTTTAATTTCTTCTTTATCTCCCCTCTTGTCCTCCCAACCTCGACCATCCTTCTTGTCTTTTTCGGTCTCTTTCTCCGTCTTTCTGTCTGACTGAGGCAATTACATGCTTCCCAGCCTCTAACTAAAGGCCTCTCCTTTTCGGGAGCAAGAACCCCCTTCCTCCTCTTATCCCACCTGGCCTCCTCCAGGGGACCCAGTGGAGTCCATCACTTGCTGGATATATCGAGTGGAACTTAATTAGATGAAGCTTGTGACACCAACAAATGCAGAGGGGCTTCACATGCAGTGCAAAGGGACATAGAAAAACATATTAATGACATGTCATCCTACAAGTACAAATTCACTCACTTTCCCACACCCTTTCCCCTTCTTCTTCATCTTTCTGTCCAGCTGAGGCAATTACGTATATGCTTTACAGCTCTGTGCTGAGGCTCTTTCCCTTCAGCAGTAGCCCTCCCTCCCTCCTTGTGTTTCTTTGCCCCCCTTTAAAGCAGGTCCTCTCTATCTCGCTCAGAACCTCCTGGTCCTCTCTGAAGCACCCTGTGGAGTCGATCTCCTGTGTGCACCCTTGCAGAGTCGAGCACAATTAGATGGCAGCAGCATTGTAAACAGACGCCGTGTGACCTCACATGCATCGTTCAATAACAGCAAGATGACAATATTCAGTCAATTAAATTCAGTGTTATTTATATATAGCGCCGAATCATAACAGAAGTTATCGCGGGGCACTTTTCATATAGAGCAGGTCTAGAACATGCTCTTTATAAGATTATTTACCCAACAATTTCCATTATGAGCAATCTAAAAAAGCCTCTTTTAACAGGAAGAAACATTGAGCTGAGAACTGGCTGTGGGTTGGCAGTTATTGTCACAGATATTGTCCATGTGCAAGTCAGTGTTTGGTTTTTTTTTGAGATTTTAATGTTTTGTTCTACGGGATAAAATTTGTCAATATATACCTCATTCGTGTCGCTAAATGAGAATGCTAAACACGTCATCCCTGCTTGTCCTCCTTTACAGCCTTGTTATGTGTACTCTGTGTGTACACTCATGCGACCGTGTTGTTGTTGTTATAGCCTTGTTATGTGTACTCTGTTGTACACTCATGGGACCGTGTTGTTGTTGTTACAGCCTTGTCGAGGGAACCGGGGCGATGCTAACTTCCTGGTTGGCCTACACAGGGGCTGATCGTGGCCACACTAGATGTTTGTGATTCCACCAGACAGTATATTTCAGAGGCATCACAGGAGAGTCTCTCTGTTCTGCAGGCATATGCAGGCATTGTATGCATGAACATACAAACACCACTCATTGCTATTGGTAGTATGTAGTATTTGTTCATGTGAAATCTCTGGTTAACTTACCTGATCTGAAATGACTTCGGTGCCGCTACTGGCAATGTAGCGTGTGGAACTGAAGGAGATCCTTACGACAAAAACTGAATGATGATGAAAACATTTGGTCTCTTAAACTTTGCAACATGATATGTTACTGAAAAAAACTGCACAAATTTGACCTCTGTTTTACCTCTGTTGCTGGCAGGCTAATCAAGGTAGCCCACATGCACTTCTCTCTAGCCACTTTCTCCAGCTCTTCTTGGGGGATCCTGAGACTTTCCCGGGCCAGGAGGAATCTGTAATCCCTCCTGAGTGGTCCGGGTCTGCCCTGGGTTCTCCTCCCAGTTGGATGCACCTGGAATTCCTCCAGGAATTGTCCTGATCAGAGGCCCGACCACCTCCACCAGCTCCTTTCAGTGTGAAAGAGCAGCTGCTCTTCTCTGAATTTCAGATTTCCTGGACTTTGTGGATTTCAGTGCTCCTTAAGGCCAGCCATCCTGTCGAGGGAAACTCATTTTGATCCCTTTTACCATGATTGAACCATTGTTTTGGTCGTTACCGGATCCTTTTCATTCTTAATTTTCTTGGTTTGAGTACATAAATTACATTCATTTACAATAATTTACAAATAATTTTAAGTTATGCAGAATAACCACTAGGGGTGGGAATCATTTTTTTTACAATTTTGAAATAGATTTCTTTAATGCCAGAATCTAAATATTTGCTTCACCTGAGTCTGGGCGGAGGTAAATGGAGGTTACCGCTTTTATTGTTGAGGTCTGAGTGACATAACGTCATATCCGTTCCGTAATTGCAACCAAAACAAACTGCACCGAGCCAAAATGAGAAAGTAGAAAACGTCGGAGGGTCTGCATGGATACGACCTGCACCCTCACGTTATAAATCCAACATGGTAAACACCACACATACAGTAAAGTATGGAAACACTTTGCGTTTCACACATACCAGGAAAAGCAGCACTAGACATCACAGTTAAAGCTGCATGGTACCTCTGTCACGGACAGGAAACGTTATCGTATTGCGGTAACGTGCGGTCAAGTCACTCTCATTACTTAGGTCAAATGGGCGGATTCTCCAACTGTTGAGCACCATATACTGACATTTATGTTAAACACATTCAAACGGCCCTGATGGAGCTGGTCATGGATGGATAAAGAGAGCAAGTAGGACACGTGACTATGTCTGGTTTCAAAATAAGGTGTTAACAAAGGGAACTGTATGGAAATAAGATTGGTTGGATTACATTCACCAGAAGTATAAAATATTTTATGTCCCGTTTAAATTAAAAAGAAAGTACCACAAATTTACCACAAAGAATTTCATAAATAATTCTTGACTATATTCCTGATATATTTGACTTTATTTCTGACTACTAACATTTTGTACTGTATTCATTTAAATATTTTCCAAAATAAGTCCCTAGATGTGTACGATTCAACTTTTTTTTCGTGGCCTAGTGTTAAAAAACAAACAAAACAAAAACACAATAAATCATAGTATTGAACCGTAATACACACATACATACATACATATTCATTGGGCATTTAAATATCATGATAGTATCAAATCAGGAGCTATGTGTATCGTCCCAGCCCGAATAACTACCTATAATAGCAGCCAGGCATGAAGTGATTTGCAATGTATTTATATTCAGGGTGATTTTTAATTAACAATGTTTTGATTGAAAAAAATCTGGTGGATGGAAGCATACTTTATGGGAAGAGGAGCTCTGTGTACTTTCTGTACTTCCTCGCTCAGTTTCTTTCTCGTAGCAGCGGTCTTTATTGGCCCTCCTGCTACGGACCTCCACTCCGCTCTCCATACCTCTTGGCCCACTCCACAGGACCTCACAGAGCCCATGTCTGTGGTTCACTCTCGCAAGATATCGAGTGGAACCTAATTAGGTGAACCGAGTGACATGAACGAACGCAGTGGGAGACCACATATGGCGCAGAGGGCCAGTGCAAGACCTTTGATAAACACAGCATATCCATCAAAATATCAACTGGTCTTGTGTTTTATGAAATTATTCGTTTTCTGTAGTCTTTTCAGTAAAGTCTCATGCTTTTTCTGCCTTTATCTTTTTGTCTGACCGCTGCAATTACCTTCTATTCCAGCTCTTAGCTAAAGCCCTTTCTTCTCATCAGCAAAACCACAATTCCCTCCCTCTTCCTCCTCTAACGCCTCCAGTGCAGCCCTCCCTATTTCCACATTCAGCACCTCTTGGCCCCCTCCGAAGTACCCGATGGAGTGTGTCTCTTGGGTGCACTACCGAGCAGAGCACAATTACACAAACTTTCCACAGACTTAGCAGATGTCACAGATCACACTGCTTCTCCGGTTTTAGAAGGACAGGCGCTGCCAGAGTGGTGCCATCAGAGGTAATTAGCTTCAGATTTCATGTTGTTCGTTTGACGGTGTGTTGTAACCGAAGCGCCGGTATCATGCGATTGTCTGAACACGGTGATGAAACGGAGGACTGAGGGGAAAAATGTAACCTGTCAGAGATGAACTGTTGCGGATAAACAGCCACTCCCACACCACACACACGCCTCCCAGACACTTACATTTCCAGCCATAAATTTACTTTTGACACCCTCATCCATCACATAAAATGCAATTCTGGGAGTAGCCTGGTGGTTATCGTATTAACAGCATCTCACTGTAGTCTTTTATGCACAAGTCTGAGTACTCACACAACTATCCTGATCTTTCTTTTCATCATTTCAGAAGTGACGTGGCAGAAGCATTGTAGGATTGTTGTTCAGATCGTAATTCAGATTTGTGCATCACAACAGATTTGACCAAGCTGTAGGTTTTTATCTGTTGGCCCTCTGATCCGGTCAGTTCACATGTTTCACATTAGGGCTACAGCTGATGAATAGTGTCATCCTCCATTAATCTACAGGTCACTTTTATGAATAAACATCTAGTTTAAATAGTCAGAAAACATTAACAAGAGTCCACAGTGATGCTAGCAGCTTTGAGCTTTAGGCTAATGTCAGCTTGCTAACATGGTCACAATGACTTCGTTTACATCATACTGTATTTCAGAAGTAGACGTATTCAACGTGACGCCACCCATTGGTTTAGGGACTGCAACTCTGAAGTCTCGAGTTCAGCATTTTGGCTGTCGCCATCTTGGTTTTTGCCCATCACCATGTTGTTTTTTGCAACCAGAAGTGACACGAGGGTGGAGCTATGTACAACCAAACTATGAATAAGACACTTTTCCAGTTTTCTCAATAACTGGCTGTGATCTATAGTATCAAAAGCCTTCTTTAGGTCAATATAAATACCAATTAAACACTCAACAATTTCAGCCGCCTTTGTTATTTCTTCTCCATCTCCATTACTGCATACGTAGTAGTTCTATTTTCTATGACTTTTCCAAAATCCAAAGTTGCTTTTATAGCATTGTTTTATCATCCAGTTGATGCAGCACAGAGCCAAAGCTCAGCTGAAGTTCAGCTTACTCTTACACTTACCTCCAGCACTGTCCGCAGACTTTACCGTCCTACTTCCAGCATTTCATCCATAAAAGAAAGTCATGTTCAGTGAAAAGACTCGTTGTTACCTGTGTGAACATGCTGACTATTCAGACGAAACAAATCTGTGTTCATCAGTGGAAGTAAGCTGTTTGGTCTCTGTAGGTTTCAACCCTTTCAATAATCAGAGGTCTTTTCCCAGCTTCATTTCCTTTCCTTCTCCTACCTCCCCATTATTCTCCTCTTCCTTTCTTGTCTTTCCACACACACACACTATAGGCTCATATACTGAGTATATTTGCGCAGCCCATCTCTTCCACCACACTCCATTTTTCCTCTCTAAACACCTGCTCTCTGTTGGTTTTTCAATTTCTCTGTCTTCACCGTCCTTTTTTATTATGCACTGTGCAATATAACTCTCTCCTGATCTCTCCTCCATTCTCTCTGTCTCACCATGCCTACACTATACTGGCTCTCAATTAATATGTTAAACTAATAATCTGTGACATTTTCACACAAATGTCCATTTTCCCCTCTATGAGAAACTTAATTAACAGAGTACTGATTGAGCCTGTATACTGTATTCATCAAATGCTTCACATTTGCATTTTTAACCTCACCAGCGATGCGGCTCATCTCGGTCCGTTGGTCGTCTACATGTATCACTTTGGTCCAGACTGAAGTATCCCAACAGCTATTAAATGTCCAGACGAGACTTTGGTGATCCCCGACATTTTCTCTGGTATCATCATCAAGTCAACATTTTAATTTCTCTAATACTTTGGTTTATGACAGTGGTTGAAGATGTATCGGGTGCCAGGTAGTAGTAAGAACAGAGGGAACAAAATCTCTGGCATTCACACTGTCCAAGTGTCTTTTTTATCACATTGGGCAAACAAACAAACACATTTCAACAATAAGCCTTCGTTAATGACGCTTCACTGCATGACCCTGTAAGATGGCAAACATATCGTTTGGAAACGGCACAAGCAAAAAACAATACCCCATAAAGATTATGTCAAATAAAACAATGTGTAAATTATAAGTTAATGAAAGAAGGAAAAATATATAATTGTCCAGATACATGTATGTTCAATAATGAAAAGATATCACACTGGACTGAGTTGGATAATAGACCGAAAACGTCAGGACCAACTCAACAGCTATAATTAATAATCTAAAGCAGGATTATTTAAAGGAATATAATTAAGTAAACACTACAAGTTGTTTATGTAATAAAACTTTTATACAGCACTTTATAAGTTCACATTTTAGGTAAGTCCACCAGGCTCTTGGCTGTTAAAGCCAAGAAAGCCTTCTGTAGGTCAATATAATATGTGAATGTAAATGGGTTCTCTGGGTACCACCAGTCTCCCCTTTACAGACATGCCCACTTTATGATAGTCCCAGTCAGTCTGGATCAAGTCATAGTCAAGTCAGCACTCTGACACACTGACAGCTGTTGTTGCCTGTTGGGCTGCAGTTTGTCATATTATGATTTGAGCAGATTTTATGCTAAATGTAGAACCTGTGAGGGTTTCTGGACAATATCTGTCATTGATTTGTGTTGTTAGATGATTTTCAATAATAAATATATATATACATGCATTTGCATAAAGCAGCATATTTTTCCACTCCCATGTTGATAAAAGTGTCAAATACTTGACAAATCTCTCTTTAAGGTACATTAATCTCGATTGATTATGGACAATATTGCGATTAATCATGATTTAACATTTTAATCAGTCGACAGCCCTCGTTAAAATGCTAAGACGCTAACCTACGATGTGTCACAGAGCCGCTAGCATGGCTGCAGATTCTTAGACTCGTTAAATGTTTGGTTGTGAAATCATTTTCTGGGTCCAGATTTTTGCAACACAGCAAGTGATGAAACTTTGTGCCAATCCGTCCAGTAGGTGTGGAGATATTTCAGCAGATAATTGAAAACTTTGACCTGCTGATGAAAGGTCAGGCAGTCACTAAAGTTAATAAGATTAGTCCTCTGGGCACCGCGAATGTCTGTCCACCATTTCATGGCAATCCATCCAATAGTTGTTGAGATATCTCAGTTGGGAGCAGCACTTCTATGCCTAGATCCACACTGCTGGCAAAGCTAGAAATGGCAGAGAGGCTGTAAGTTACCTGTTCATTATATTTTTACTTTCTTCCTAACATGACATGATTAAAACAGAAAATCATTATCGTTTTAAATAAATGTCTGTCAGCTTAGTTCATTCATTCATCGTCAACCGCTTATCCCGTTAGGGGTCGCGGGGGGGGAGCCGATCCCAGCTGGCATTGGGCGAAGGCGGGGTTCACCCTGGACAGGTCGCCAGTCCATCGCAGGACACATAGAGACAGACAACATATAGACAGACAACCATTCACGCTCACATCCACACCTACGGGCAATTTAGAGTGATCAATTAACCTAAAGAGCATGTCTTTGGACGGTGGGAGGAAGCCGGAGTACCCGGAGAAAACCCACGCTTACACGGGGAGAACATGCAAACTCCACACAGAAGAGCCGCAAGCTGGAATCAAACCTGCGACCCTTTTGCTGTGAGGCGACAGCGCTAACCACTACACCACCGTGCAGCCCTCTGTCAGCTTAGTGAAGCTTACAACTGAAACCACTTGAACAAAAACACATAATGTACAGTATGTGCTCTCAAATGTCACAAACACAATTACACTTCCATTTTAAGAGTGCAAATTATTTTTGTTCTGGCTTTACTGAGAAGAAATATTTAGATGAAAAGTGAGAAAGTGTGTCTGCGCTGTGAACAGCACCCTCCCACCATTTATGTGCTGTAAAACAATCCCTCACATTTCCTGTCAAGCTGAACCCTGGTGCTCTCACGAGGTAAAGCTGAGGCTGTTATAGGCTGCTAATTCTCCTCATGATGGACCTGTTTGTTTACTGTAATTATACTGACACCTCGAATCATTCCTGTAATGATTTATTGATGTTAAATTGCAACATGTAGCGCCTCCAATTAAGCCGTCAATTTCCCTCTTTCTCTGCTTGTTTTTGACACGAACATAAACACATTTATACCTTTTCTCATTAAGGTATGTTCATTGTTTTCTTTCAGTCTCGCCACATTTCTCTCGCAGACACATATAATGCATCTTAACTGTCAGTATACTCTACATTGGATTTGTCAGCCTTTTAATACACTTTTTGTCTCCCTGTCGTCTTTCCTTCTCTGACTTTCTGGTGTGTTTTGATCGGACTTTGTTCGGGATGGGAGTCTCTTCCACCACCAGTATAATCGGTCTGAAACAGAGTCCAGATGCAGCTCAGCGGGAGACCCCTCCTTCCCCCCGGAAGGCCAGTGATTACAGGACAATTGAAGTAAACACTAACAGCCGAGTTTTATCCCGAACACAGCCTTTATCAGTCAGCAGCTCGCCTCTTTCTGGGCAACGCTGGACATTTATCTCCATCTAGACAGACAGACGACCCCTCCGGGCAGCGTCCTGCATTCAGTGGTGCGTTGAAACGTGGAAAATTGTAAACACCACTAATTGAAGCAAGAGCATTTCACTTCCACAACACCCCAGAAGTATTTAGTGGTACAGCTAATGTAAGTGTGACACCAAGGAAATCTCAAATAAACAGCAGGAGTTCAGTGTTCGACATCGATGTTTGTGTCCCAAAGTGTTATTGAATTCTTTTAAAGTTACGTTAGTGACATTTGTGCCTTGTTTCCCATACCTGTTGTGTGTTAATATATGTATTTTACTTACTGTAGCTTACATACTTATTTCAAGCCCAGAGAAGTGGTTTTATGGCCTAAACCAGTAGTTTTGTTGCCTGAACTTTACTGTGAAACGACGTGGTTGTTTAATGACACGTGAAAAGCTGCTTCACAGTGTTATCCCCGTGGCATGAAATGAGGTGAAAACGCGAAAAGCCTAAAATGTCTTGTCATGACATGCAGAATATGTTAAAAATGTTGTGCTATTTATTTGCCTTCCCGTGAGATCGGGTTGATGCTGCAAGTGTTGCGTTCCACTCAAAGTCAAATTGAAATTCCACAACGTCAAATGTAAATAAAAAACATGGTTGACGGTGACTAAATATGGAAGCACAATACTGATACTGGATTAGATATTGGGCTGGTACTGACTCAAATACCTGGATCAAATATCGGTGACAATGGAGCTGATCTATTCATTTCAGCTCTATGCTTGTATATGTACTCTACAGTATACATTATATACTTGAATTTGAATTCCTGGTTAAGTTTTGTTGCTGCAATCAAAACAGTTTGTGCTTGAATTGTAATTCCTAAGTTTGTTTAATCAAGTTGCAGGTGTAAGATATAAATATTACATATGCATACAATATGTACCTGCATATGCAGTATATAATGACAAATAACAATTCAGTGGATGTATATCTACTGTATGTATTTGTTTGTTCCATTTTGTTTTGTTTGTCTTGAAAGTAGCATTAGAAATAGAGTGGAGAGGAGAAGGAGAAAAGCTGGTCCACCTTAAGAGAGAGCCGGCAGATACAGGAAGTTGGCTCGACAAATAAAGTGTACACACACTGTCTGCTACAGCTACGTTCACAGCTACAACACCACCAACAAACCCACATTCACCGTCGCCACTCACACGGTCTGTTGGAAACTCACTGAAGTTACGCTACAGCGGGCTTTGTGGAGGCTTTTACTGGGAAAGTGGCTGATAACGCTCCTGGACGGTGAACTGGAGACAGTAAACACAGCACCGTGACTGCTACAGTAAAATCAGCATCCCTAAATGTGACACTAAATGTGAACACATGTTTAGTATTAGTATTACCCTGAGATTGTCAGTGGGTTATTCTGATGTTGACCTCTGTCTTCCTGCTGGCCAGTCACAACAAAACATTGTAATTTAGGTTAATGATGCCCATTCATACTCTAAATTGTGTGTGTGTGTGTGTGTGTGTGTGTGTGTGTGTGTGTGTGTGTGTGTGTGTGTGTGTGTGTGTGTGTGTGTGTGTGTGTGTGTGTGTGTGTGTGCGTGTACGTGTACGTGCATACTGTACATGTCTGAATATACTGCATAGCCGTGAGGAAAGACAACCTCAAACACAAGAACAACGCACATCCATCTGTTCTCTCTCCCCTCCTCTGCCGTCTGTCACGTCTGTCCCCTCTGCGCCGCTGTGAACTCTGGGAAACAAGTGTCCTGCAGCTGTGTACTGTATATACTGGTCCTGTGGCAGTGTTGCCTGCACACTGCTCACCGATTGTCACACTGCTGCTTTCTCACAATATGCGATGTTGCACACTGTGCGGCCCGCCGGCTCTTTTCATTGCAGGAAAACCAGAGCATGAAAGTATGTGATTTACTTCTATTTTCTGAAGAATAGATCCAGTCAACTTGTGCTGTGGTGCACCTTGTTATCTCTGTCTGTGTTTATGAAAGGATGAGAGCCTTGTTTTCTCTTTTAGTTGCAGGAGAGCAGTGGACCGCCGAATCACTTCCCGTCTTTTTTTTTTTTTTTTGGTAGCTCTTCTACTTTTCGTCTTTGAAATTGAGATATGTAGCTGTCATGTTTGAGCCTTAGTGCATTCAGATCAGCAGTAGCCCTGCAAGAAATAAACGCAGTCCTCACATTTGTTTGACTGGAGGCAGCTTGTCAGTGCAGCGGGTTTGCCAATGTAGAGCTCTCTCAATTGGCTTTAGCCAATCAAATGCACGTTCCTGGTTGGTTGCTGTAACATTAATGCTGTATCTCTATTTTACCTCGAGATAAAATGGACCTCCTGAAAATTATCATATTAAGTATGATATTATATTATTGGGTTATATTATTGATGCATTAATGTTTCTACAGTTGCAGCTTTATCTATAATGAGACATCACTAATAATTAGTTGATTTCTATTTTTTATTAATAATGTGAATGTACAAAGTATTTTTTTTTTCAATAACCTTAATAAATATAAATAAATAAATGGGAAAATTGAATCGACGAGTAAATAAATAAGTAAATTCATGCAACAATAAATACATAAAGAATGAAATTAAAAATATATATATTTATGCCACATTTTATCAATGAATTAATGGTTACATTTATTTTTACCATTATTTTTACTACATTTCATGGCATACGTATTTATTTATTGATTCGTTTATTTATGATTTTGGCAGGTTCCTTCGTCCATACGACGGTGCTGTGAATGAGAGGAAATGGTTATTTTCTGATTGTTTCATGGCGGTTATGTTCTTAAGCACAAACCATCCCAACCAACCAAACACTCAACAGATGAATTAATGTAGAGACAGACACCCTTAGTTTCATTTCCCTCTTCTTTTTCATTCATTAAATTCAATGTGCATCAGTAAATACATGCAGCAGTAAATATTGTCGCTGTGAGACAAAACCTAACATTTATTTTTTAAATGTGTTTTTAGATGAAACAGGCACTCTGATCTGCAGGCTGCAGAGTGTATTTACCCCTTCAACCACCAGCAGCCAGGACTAATTTGCCTGATATTTGCAGGTCTTTACACCGCTATGGAAATGCAAACAACAGTGAGCTGGAGGAATGTTTTAGTATCTTGAAAAATAGTCCTGGGACTAAAATTACCAGGAACTTGTTGGTGGAAACGTGGCTGATGTGGCGCATAGCGCCGCATCAAAATGCTTCTGGAAGCAAAGCAGCACTGCTTCTGAACAGGATTGCTGCTGATATGCTGTTTACGTGACACGTCCTGTGCAGACGAGGAATATGAGTAAATGACAGAGGAGAGAATACACAAGTGGTACAAACCTCAAGACTGCTGGTGTCAGAATATAGAAAAAAACAAGCCTGAATGTCTAGACACGTGTCACGTGGCAGCAGCACATTGTGCACTTTCGTCCTCCGGTTTCTGTGGATTCGTGCTCATTACTCCACCGTGGCTCGACCTCTTCCCCTCCCGACCCCCCCACCACTCCTCCACCAATGTAAGGCCGACCTTCTGACCTCCGTCTGCTGTCTGGTGTTCGTCCCTACGTATCCTGTCCTCCTCACTTTCACTGGACATCCCTGCTCTGCCTGCTCCTCATGTTGCTGCTGTCTTGTATACAGTCTGTCCAAGGGCAAGAAAGTGTACGTGGACCTCTACTATCTCAGCATTCTGACCTTTCCTACTTGTTTTAGGGATGTTAATAATTTAAAAAAGTAATTAAAAAGCTGAGCAAAACTCAGAGGAGCGGACATTACTGCACATATCGAGCATGCACATTAGGGCCCAGTAAGACCTGGTAGACCTAGAAGATCCTGGTACTTTTCCAAACTCAGAAGTCTACCCATTGACTTAAAGCGCCACTGAGCAGCTTTCATAGGAGTGAACGGGCCCCGCCTCCGACGCTGTATCCAGTTCTCTTTATACATCCATAGTTTATAGAGGAATGATTCTGTCCCAAGCTTTTTGATCCATATAAGCGATTGATCACTGAAAATGTTACTACTACAAGCAGATTTGTCTGTATACGTTTTACCACAGAACTTTGTTTTATCATTACATCCTTCTGGACAACAGCATCAGTTCAATGCTTGACATGTAAATTTAAAATGAACCAAAACCCTCACCCGTTTCCTTTGAGTACCTCATTTTCTTTTGGATAGCCACACTGTCGCATTTGCATTTGGTACAAACACAACACCATTGTGTGGATCGCTTTTTCCTTTTCATCACAGTCAACTGGCCGAGCAGGAAAACAAATTGGGTGTTTTTGAAATTGACACAAACGTTACAGAGCAATCAACGCCTTGATCTAAAGTGTTCTATCTAATGTCAGCCATTCATGTGCTGATTTTAAATTGCTAACAGCACCACGCTGTGCCAAGTGTCTATAATCACAGTCACAATATACAATATTCTGGCCCGTAGGCGAGAGCTCCCTCTCCAATTATGTTTCTCTTGGCCTGAGATTGAATCTATTACTGTGTAATTGCCTCTATATCTCCAACTATCACCCGGAGCAGTTCCACAGATTATTCACACATATGGTGTGTAAATGTTTGGTGGAAATCAATGCTATTTTTAGGATGTTGTTGATGCTGAAGGAGTTGTGTCCTTATGGAGGGCTATCTTATCCCAAATTATTAGCGATGGTTGGTGACCCCGCAATTTCTCCATCTGAGAGTTTATCGGTGTGGAATGAAAAGTCAATTCAAAAAAATGCATGTGAGCGTGAAGCTGGAGTTGTGATGAAGAATTTCGAACATTTCCTGCAATCTTTTGGTCTCAGGTGGGAGCGGTTCACTGCATCAAGACAAATCTGATTGCATCAGTCAAGCTGTCAGACACTGCGGTGGTAGACTTACTTTTATTTAACTTTCCTGTGATGGTCCAGCAGCATCTGCGTCAGACTCTAAGCAGACTGAAGCAGACATTAACAATGAAATATTTATAATTCAACTTAATGCTCTCACCTCCCTGGGCTGTCAGGTAGAGTCAGGTACTGTATATCATCATCAGGGTTGAATTACCTGTCTTTTTAGGTGGCCAATTTATTTAGATTTGAGTCAGCGGTTGGTCCTGAAAATGCCGATGTTGGCTGCTCAGTTCCTTAGACTGTATAAAATATGGACGTGGTCTTTGTGACGTTACCCATGGTTTTCTGAAGAGCCATTATGAAACGTAGGTGGGTGGTTCTGGTAAAGCCTCCGGGAAGAGCACCAGTCATTGGTGCCAATTTTTGTAGTGGCCATTGGGCCCAAAAGTACTTCTCCCATAGACTTGCATTGTGAAAGAGACATCTGTAACTCAGTTGATATTTTTCAAGGTAAATCAACTTCCCAGTAAACTTTAAAAGCCCTTTATTAAATCATTAGGTCCTAGAGAGTTGTAGGTAGTACAGAGCTATTTCTACTCTGTTCATGTGAATGAGACCCGGAGGGAGGGCTGGGAGTCGGAGGTAGCAAGCCGTGATGACATTGTGACAGTTGTGACTGAGTAGACGCTACTGCGTCTGCTCTACGGGCCCAACGGATGCAGAAGATTGCCAGAAGATCGGGGGTCGAGCAATTTTGGCATCATGCGCTTAAGCAACTTTCATAGAAATGAACGGGGCCCCGCCTTCAATGCTGTATCCAGTTCTCTTCATACATCCATGTGCTCTGGCTGTCACCACCTTGACAGTGACGACACGTCCTACCTCTGGCTTATCCAAAAACGGACAAAGAGTTGGATTGTCAGTGGAGCAGACAGTTAGCTAGCAGTTAGATAACGACCTGAAACGGCACCCATCTGTCACTCAAGATTGCCACACCCTCAAATATGCCAAACTTTAAGCCTTAATATAATTTAAATGGGTGTGTTATATAAAAAATTGTCTCATTTAGCAGAAGAGACCAAAACTTTTTTTTGTACCAGGCTGTAAACGTATATTTCTCTTCACTTGGTCAGTTCACGTTTGCCTGTCCAACTCTGTGATTCAGAGCAAAATGTGTTGAATTAAAGGCCAAATTAACACGATATATTTGCAGATATACTTAATTCACACCAAATGGCTTCTTCTTCCAAGAAGATATATAATGTAATTGTTGCTTTCTGTGTTTTGTTCTTAATTCAAAGATAATTATTATTAACTCTGGTGACCCTCTAATTTTTCCTCTGTTGCAGGTTTTTTTTTTTTTTTTTTTTTACCTCAGATCATTTTTATTGTGTCCTTCAGGATTGACTGTGAGAGGATTTGATATGGGGTTGCTTTTTAGGGTATCAAGACCATTTTGGCTCTGATGTTAAGATTTTGATTTTATAACTCACACATTTGAGCTTTTCTCCCTATATTACCTAAAGAAAACATGAATGCTTTTATTCATGTTAACCAGCTAGTTGCAACAGTAGAAAGAGGCTAAAGCTGCACACTGCAGCTTATGTGAAAGGATGCAACACCCGTCTCTAGAAATTTAAGTTATGTGGATACTAGTAAGTAGTATGTAATTATACACTGCTAGTGTGAAACTGCAGATATGTTTTCAGAGACCCAGTGCCACTGGAATTACATTTTTATCAACATAATAAAGAAACACTTGTAATAAATGTATCCTCCAAGTCCCAAAATGACATTTCATCCGCTTTTCCCTACAGTATGCATGCACTGGTGGTTATTTTTAGGCACTAGCAGTGGGTAGAGTTTGGCCTTGATAGACCTAAATACTGGAAAAAGTCGACAGCAACTTGAAGCATGAGACGTTATTTTATTAAAATTTAACAGAATATTAACATTTGGTGATATCTGCTGATGATCTACATTACATGACTGCATCAGTTGCCTAAAATAGCTTTTAACTTTACAGATTTATTATTTTAGCTTTTTGTTTTTGCCAGATCGCTCATCTCCTCTCGACCTGGGGGCAGATTCCTGTGTCCTGGTTATGGTCCACTGGCCTGGGGTTGGGAATCATTGATTCATAGCACCACTGTCAGCTGAGAACTTCTTCCTAACACATTTAAAGGTCAGATCCAAATTTGATTTGTAGTGAGAGTCCCCAGAGCATGAGCCACCATGATTTCGGCAACCCTTTGCCCTTCCATCTTTATGACCATGATCATGCCACTTCTACACAACAGCATTCACCATGTTGAAGCACAGATTCCTATCAAAGTACATGAGTGACATTAGCCTTTTGCGATGTACATGAAAACCACCATCTGGTGATCTATACTAGTTTAAGGATTTCACAACTGTGATCATACACCCACATCACACCTGGCAGCCTCCTGCTAGTCAACACTTTCCATTTTTGTATACTGCAGATCTGACATCGCTGCTGATGGCTGTGAAGATCCAGGTTTCAGGAACAATGTTCAGTGTAAAGCTCACATTTCTAGTTGCGAAGTAGCCGCTGAGTAGTGCTGTTAACTCTTTTTAGGGCTGTAAGTCGATTAAAATATTTAATCGCATGATTGTCCATAGTTAATCAGGATTGATCACATTTTAATCACACATTTTTTATCTGTTCAAAATGAGACAAAGTGAGATTTGTCAGTTATTTTATACTTTTAACTTGGGAGTGGACAAATGCCGCTGTATGCAAATATATGTATATATTTATTATTGGAAATCAATTAACAACACAGAACAATCACAAATATTGTCCAGAAACTCTCATCTATACCCAGAAAATAATTTCACAACCAAACATTTAACAAGTCTAAGAGTCTGCAGCCATCTGTGACATGTCTTAGGTTGGGTCTTATCAACATGGGAGTAGGCAAATGTGCTGTTTTACTCAAATGCCTGTGTATGTGTACCATTGGAAATCAGTTAATGACACAAAACAATGACAAATATTGTCTCGAAACCCTCACAGGTACTGCATTTAATATGCTCCAATCATAACATGGCAAACTGCAGCCCAACAGGCAACAACAGCTGTTGACTATGACTTGATCCAAACTGACTGGGACTATCATAAAGTGGGCATGTCTGTAAAGGGGAGACTGGTGGGGACCCAGAGAACCCATTTACATTCACATATCTGGAGGTCAGAGGTCAAAGGACCCCTTGGAAAATGGCCATGACCGTTTTTCCTTTGAGTGTTATTTAATCTGCTTCCGGCAAGCTAGTATGACTCGGTTGGTACCAATGAATTCATTGGGTTTTCTAGTTTCATATGATATCAGTATCCTCATTTGTGGTAATGTGTTAATGAAATTTGTGACATGAAAACAAATTAGCATTATTATCGTATTAACTTTGACAATCCTACTTTTTTTCTGATGGAGGAGAGAGGAAATGTGCGATATAGGATGCTGAAGTCTCAGATTGCTCCTTGACTCAAAAACTAACCATTTCACCTATTCACTGAAAACATGTTAAGCACAGAAGGAAAAGTGACTTCAGTGTGATTTTCTACCTTACTTGCCCAGATGCCCAAACAGAACAGCACTAAAATATTAAAGATGCATGATGTGTGCTATGTAAACAGAGCAGCTCTTTGTGGGGAGTAGAAAACATCATTATGTGGATTTTCAGCCTGAAAATAAATAGCCCAAATCGTCCAGCTACTCCAGGTGACAGCAGTGCTGCTAAATGATGGCTGATCCTTCAGGATTCCACCCTCAACATTACAATGCTGTAAGTGAACACATGTTTTTGAATATCTAAGAGGAAGCAGAACAAGCACAAAAAGCACATGTGGCCCTGTAATGATGGCGCAGTGTTTTTCCTCCAACAGCTGCACAAAGACAGACAAGATCTTTTGAATGCACAATGTGGGCACAAATTGTGTTGTTTCATTTTGTTTTCTCACCGAACTGGGTAAAAGGAAGAAAAAAGAAATACATGAGAAAGTGCCACATCCAACACTCACAACACTGGCCACTTCCAGCGGAGGAGACGTCTCTCAAAGGAGCACAAAACAACAGTTAACTGAAGGTCTTATAAGGACGCCAGCTGCTTCTACTCATGAAACAACAGCAACATGTAAGACCACATAAACTGCAACTGCTTTGTTTCTATTTTACAGCAAAGACTACAAATTTACATGAAAACCTGAAACAAGTGTTTTTTGTTTGTTTAAATCTGAAACATTTCTTTTAACATTAACACCAATGCTGAAGTGTCTTTAAACTTGTATTCTTTCAAACATCCAGCAGGGGGCAACTCCTCTGGTTGCAAAAAGAAATCTGATTGTATAATAGTCTCACATAATAGTATATAATAATCTTCTCACTCGATTTATTACCTCAGTAAACATTGTAAACATGACTTTATGGTCTCAAGCACTAGTTTCAAGTCTTCTTCAATACCGCATGATGTTCATTTCGTAAATTATTGTCCCACTTTGAGTCAAATAGACCATAAAACAGGGGATGCTTTAGGGTGTGGCTGCCTTGTGATTGACAGGTTGCTGCTACAGCGTTTTCCAGTCTGGGAGTTGTCAGCTTTTTTGTCTTAGAACTTTAACCCTTTCACAGTGTGCTTTCAGTTCAATAATTATAACATTGTGGTCACCTAAAATTTCTTATTCGGCATTTAGTTGTATGTAGCTCCATCCTCTCGTGTCACTTTTGTTTGCAAATAATACAAGATGACGATGCCCAAAAGTCAAGATGGCGCCGGACAAAAACCAAGACGGCAACAGACAAAAACCAAGATGGCAACAAACAAAACCCAAGATGACGACAGACAAAAACCAAGCTGGTCACCCAAAAATGTCTTATTCGGCATTCGGCTGTACTTAGCTGCACCCTCTTGTGTCCCTTCTGGTTGCAAAAAACCAAGATGGTGGCGGCTAAAAACCAAGATGTCGTCATGGAGACTTCGTCTGCTTCTTTAAGAATAATCTCAATACAATTGAACTTAAATCAGCAACTGGGACTTAAAGTCATTATTGGAAACACGTCACTCTGGAATTTATCTACTTAGTTGTCCACCAGTATAGTGACAACGGGAGAAAATAACTGACCAATCAGAGCTGGGTGCTTTATATTATGTTTAATACAGCCACAAGCTTCAGACATGTGAGAGGCAAACGAAAGCCTGCTACTTTGAGCCTGTATGTGTGAACTAGATGTTGAAGTAAAGAACTAGATAATTAGTTTTCTGTGTTATGTGTTGATTATATGTCATGGTCAGAAGTTCTGTCAAACCTACTGTTTCATTGTACCTGAGTATAATGATAATAAAGTTCAGTCTGATTTGGATTCTAACGAGTACCACGTGTCACAAAATCAGCAAGTGAATAGTTGTTAGTTAGTAGTTGATAGTTAATAGCTTAAAAATGCAGAACATGGTGGTTGAATTTTTTAAAAAATGGCTGCATGTGCATCATCTTACCACCTCTGTTGTGTTAATAAATCTCCGAAGCAGTGTGGAAATGGAGCTGACTGCTGCTGGATGCATACGTGGGTGTTGATGTGCGTGTGACACCTGATTTATTCATCTTCATTGGCTCTGCCTTGCCCAGCGACTAAAAACGATGCCAGCACTTGATGTGACATCCTAACAGAGGTTGGGGCTTCGTCGTGACAAACGCTGCTTTTTCAGTAAAAACACTGCTGCTTTTCTAACTTCTGTCATGATAATTTACGTGTGTACATGGAAAGTGAAGCTTTATTCAGTTATTTATAGGATAAGAAAGTGTCACGATGTGTTTCATAAATGTATAAAAATGTCATTTAATGAGTCTCTTCTGCAAAATTCCTGAAAAGTAGTCCACTGATGTGCTGAGCGGGTTTCTCGATAGGCTGGCAGACCACGTCGTACTAAGTCTGGGCCTCACACAACAAAGGAGAATGACTCAAAGCAGGCAGCAAGGGATACAATTTTCTGTGGAGTAACAGACCTGGGTTAAGGCAGGTTCAAATACTTTGTGCTTATTTCAGATTGATTGGAGAGCCAAGATGGGGGATTTTATCACATCAAGACAATTAAAGCTTCGCTCACACAGAAAAGGAAAGCAGACTTGAGCTTCGCAAGATGGGAGAGTTGCACTGGAAACAAGTGGGAATACACAATTGGATTTCCCGCAACAAATTAAGCAACAGAATCCATTGTTTGCCCACTAGAATGACATACAGGCCCTGATCACGCATTAACATGCGTCTTGGGTGATCTGATCACAAGTGGACAGCTTTAAGCACAGGTGCATTGGGGATGCATTGAGATCTGATTGCTCAGACCACATTCAGAGGTGGACTTGGCCAAACACATCTTTTAGCAGCGTATACCAAGGCCCCAGGAAGAGCGGCAATCGTCGATGGCAATTTTTGTGATGGCCAAACTGCAGTACTACAACTCCTGTCTTCGTCACATGATGCAGTTGGGCTCAACAAACCTTTTCCCATAGAATTATATTGGGAAATAGATGGCTGTAACTTTCTTTTTTTTTTTTTTTTTGGTTTTGAGGTAAATCAAGTTCCCAGTACGAACACTTGAATAGAACTTATTTCAATCATTAGGTCATAAAAGTTGTAAAATGCACTAATAGTGGAATCCAGGGTTATTTTCCTTCCTCTCTTCATGTGAATGAGACCCAGACCGAGGCTGAAGAGAGGGCTAGGCGGCGGATTTAGCAAGCCGCGATGACAGCATGACATCTGACATCAAGCCATGTGACTGAGCGGATGCTACTGCACCTGCTCCATGGGCTCAAAGGATGCTGAAGATCGCCAGAAGATCGAAGTACTTTTCCACCACTGAGCAACCTCCAACGCTGTATCCAGTTCTCTTAATACATCCATGGTGTGTACATGAATGTGTCCTGGGTCACGTTAATCAATTGATCAGCAGAATGACATCTTTTCTCTGTGCCTTCCAAACCGTTGAAAAATAAATCTGTATTATGATGTGACAACGATATGGTTCAAGTTTGGTGTAGGCACAAAAATGACCAACATAATAGTTTGGGTTAAACTTCCTACTTTAACTGGTGCCTTCAAATGAAACCTGTGAGCTTGTGTTTACAACGTGGGAAGTCATGTACACAATACGCGTGGCGTTCAAGTGGTTAAGTCGAGAACATCGCTGCTAAGCAACGGCAGTATTACTGTTAGCGTCTAGAAGCCGCTGAGGCTAACAAGCTGGCAGTGGGTAATATAATGCTGGAAATACAAAGACATAATAACAAAGGGAAAAGATGTGGCCATTGGGAATATCAACGCTTTCTTCAGAAAGTTTATAAAAGAAAGAAAAACTATACGACTAAAATTACAATATATTAACTTATAATGTGTGTTGGAAACCGTAAATAAGCAGCAGTCTCCTGTGTTAGTGTGCTCTGTAGTTGACCCATCCATCCACTTTGTCTCTGTAGACTTTGTCTTTATAATATCATCACCTGACTTTCTCTTCAGTGTAAACGTGTCATTTTGGAGGACTCGCTAAACTCTGTAATTGACAGTTGGCTGCCAGGGGTGATTTTTTTCAATTCAGTACCCATCACTTTGGATCATTTTATGTGAATTGGCTCAAAGCTCATTCATGGTTAGCAACATGTCTGCATAAGTGAATGCCAGTGAATCCAGTTTCACATTAGTTCATTTGGCAGACGTTTTTGTCCAAAGCACCGTACAAATGAGGGTACAATCCAAAGCACAGAAGTAGTACTCCTCATGCCTAATAAACTTATCTTGACCTGTAAAATCCTTTAATCTCCACGAGTCTGCTCTTACATCTGAGGCTTGCCTAATTCAAAGTGTTGAGCTCTCATACATGTGAAGCTCCACTCTCAGAAGTTTTGATACCAACCTGTTGAATGGGTGCTGGCTTGGTTGCCGCTGTGATGAAGTAGCAACACGTCGGATTCAATAATATTTTTCTACAACAATAGCTTTACCGAGAGGCCTTGTTTACTGTTATAAATGTATGAATTTGCCTCAGCAGCGTTGTGAAGCTGAAGCCACCCACAGCTGTTTGTGCCTAATGAGGTGTCTAATGTATCCGAGAACAGTCGGGCTTTGTAGTTTGCCAGCACAGTATTTTCATGAAGCACAGGAAGTACTGGAAGATGCTAAAGGTAACTGTGTTAATCTGAAGGTGTTGGATCACAATTCAACACATTAACCACATATTTAAAATGCTGAAACAGACGCCAAACAGTTTCTGACAAACATAAGCCATTTGACTAAACATGGTCACAACCTTTTGAGTGTACTGTATAGTCCTATTGGGACTCAAACCCTGGTCCATACTCTATAGAACCAGAAAGTAGTCCTTCGGCTGTATATATGGATATGCCAAAAATGAGAGAAAAGGGTTTTAATACGAACATCCTCTTTTACAATATATGACTGTTTTCTTTTACACTCCAAGTAATACCCCCAGGAGTATATTTTCAAAGACTCTAGCTATCACCACCACTTTGCTCTACAATTTATACAAGGAAGCACAAAGGACGGAAATATATGGATGAGAAACTGTCTCAGCTCCTAGTAAAAGCTCTTATTTCATTACAGGACCTCGGCTACACTTGTCTGGGTTCCACTGCAGGAATCTCAGGTCTGGACAGAGCTCGCTCCTCATAAACAGCACAACTTTACTTCACCTTCCTGTAACTTTGTTTTTAAATTCAACCACCGTGTCAGTAACAAAAATCAAAAGTGTCAGCTGATGATATATACCATAAGATGATAGTGTTTGACTGTGCTAGCAGTGTGGCTCTTTGGGTGCTGTTCTGTTGGTTGACCCGCTGAAATATCTCAACAACCTTCAGCTGGATTGGGATGAAATTTGGTATCAATGTTTATGATCCCCAGAGGATGCATCCTACTGACTTTGGTGATTGTTTGACTTCAAGTGCCAACATCGGGTCAAAATTTAGATTTTGTCTAATACTACTGGTGTCCCATCATCTTCAGCTGTACCTTGCCTTTAGTGCTAATTAGCAAATGTTAGCATGCTAACGCAATAAACTAAGTTGAATAAGATGGTAAACATTGTAAAAAGCCAAAATGAAACTTGCTGGTTCTGTTCCAGAAGCAAGGAAACCTCAGAATCACGTCGACATTTCTAACAATGCTAATAACTCAAAATACAGTCTTTGAGCAGTATGTTGAGTGGCTCGCTGCATATAAGGACTTTTTTAAAAAATTACCCTATATTGTTAATATTTTCTGTGGCATATAACGTACACAATTTCTCATAAACCTTGGACCAGGGTCTGTGTTGATTTTTTTTTTTATTCCACTCTGGCACTGTATTTATATTAAAAGTATATTAAAAAAAATCCTGTTGTAAATCAATTTACTTTCATTGTGAATTAGAGAATGAAGGGCAGGCCACCCGCCACCTTGGGCTGTAAGTAACAGCAGGTCAGAGATGAGCGAACGTTGTAGAAATCTACTGAGAATATGGGCAGTAAACAGGAACACACTTACTTTTCTTCTTTCTTCTTCTTTCTAGTGGGGAGGCGAGTCTGACCGTGACGTCATGACTTTGGTTCTCGCCACTTAGTTCTCTACAGTTTACCTGCTAGACAGTAGTTTTCATGGAGTCGAGTACAGATGTCTGTTCTGAAGGAAACGAGAGAGAGAAATTAAATCCATTATGACATCAGTTTGATTTGTGGCCATTATTATTATTATTATTGATCCGGTGCAGCTCCACCCTGATCACATTCACACCATTCACTTTCCCCACCCAGATTTATGCTGCCGGTCCAGGGGATTGAACCAGCGACCTTCTGGTCTCTAACCTTGAGCCACTTGGACCTTCCAGTCCTCTTAAACATCTAGCTGTAAACTCTGCTACAAGGGAAGCACCAAAATCCTGCCCTCTCCCAAAACTGCTTGGTGGCTAAAAGTACAATATTTGTGTAACACTACGCAGTATGTGTGAGTGTGTGTGTGTGTGTTTCTCCCCCCCAGGCCATAATACAGTAAATTAGACTGTGTTCTTAGTCAACTTGCTGTGCTAAATAACTGTTAAATGTACTGTAAGTCAGCATTTTTCAGACTGTGCAGCGGAGGGTTTTTGCTGAGAGGTCTCTGCTCTGGTTAGCTGTCAGCGACCGGCTGTTTGCTAGATTAGTTTTGATGTAAACCACTATTAGGCCGACTTCAAGTGGGCCCTGAAGGTAGGGATGCCTTTGCTTCCTGGGCACTACAGTTATACTTTTTTGTTTATTTATTTATAAGTTTCAATAAATAAACAACTGATTATTTCTCTTGACCCAAATGGGGGTCTTAATGGAAGCAGGGATGCTTGTGAGGTTCTTGGTGAGTAGCTAACTCACTGCTCAACAAGCTGTCACATTATACAGCAATATATTGTCCTGAGAACCGTCGGTATTAATTTACACAGGCCTGGGACAGATGTAATGCTTCTGCTGTCAATTTGCCCACTAAAATTGGGCTCATTACAGTGTAACAGCCATCAAATCCACTGAATAGTTAATATCCTTTTCATTGTGAAGTTGTACAAATCCTTTTCTGTTCCACAGGCATGTCGAATGTGGCTTTAACAGGAGTAATGAAAGCAAAGCCCCTCTGCAAAATGCAATTATAGTGTGTGAATTATGAACAGTTAAACCCCAGTAATGATTCTCGAGCCACTGGGACAATTACTGCATTTCATTTGTTGATACCATCGTTGCAGATGCGTCTTGATTTGACATTTCAAAGGTCCATCACGAGTTGTTTGTGTGAATCCAAAGGGAGCGAGCAAAGGCCTGAGGACGCCTCACAGCAAAAAAAAAAAAAAATAAAAAAGGTGCAGTGGTGAAGCTTTGCAAGAAAGAGGCAGTGGAAGTTCAGTCAGAGTTCATGCTTTTGCGAAAAGGATCCTGAAGGAAACATGCTCCCCTGGGGATTACAACTACAACAATAGTGATTTTAGTGGTGATTTTAGGCACTTATACAAACAGTGCCACCAAATTCACTTTTAAAGGCTACATCTGATATCCAATATATTATTTTATTGTCAACAAATCCTATGAAAAGACCAAAGCCCACAATGAATTATTAACACGTGCGTTGTAAACATAGCCGGTGTGTGAGCTTGCCCCATTGGCTCATATGGCGGTTACAGCTGATAACGTCTCGTCCAATGGCATTGCTGCGAAAGCTTAACGCCCACCATCCGGTTCCGCCCCAGGATAACACCGTCAGTTCTGTCAGTACTGTTGCCGTTGTTTGCACGGTTAGCGCTGTTAGCACCTTTAGCTCAGCCGTTGCCATGTTGAGAGCCATATGGAGGCAATTACTCTGCTTCGAATATCATATTGAGAAACTTTAAATACTCACTTGTTCACCAAACGTGTATTAATCCAGTGATTCCCAAACTTTTTTCACATCAAGGTCCCTTAAAATGACAGTGTCCCCCGTCTGAGGCTACGGGTACCCACCAGTCTCCTCTTGACAGACCACTTCATGATAATCACATGCAGTTTGGATCAAGTCATAGTCAAGTCAGCACACTGACACTGTTGTTGCCATGTTATGATTTGAGCATATTTTTTATGCTAAATGCAGTACCTGTGAGGGTTTCTAGACAATATCTGTTATTTTGATTGATTTCCAATAATAAATATATACACACATCTGCATAAAGCAGCATATTTGCCCACTCCCATATTGATAAGAGTGTGAAGTACTCGACAAATCTCCCTGTAAGGTACATTTTGAACAGATAAAAATATGCTTCATTTGCAATTGATCACAGTTAAATATTTTATTTCTTAACAACCCTAATATCAGGATTTCTGGTGATTCAATGGTGATTTGAGTTTTACTGACGCGTTTTGCTCGACTAATAAAGGATTATCTCATCTTATTGGACTGAATGTAATTTGGGCCAACCTTGGTCCTGGGTTTGGTCCTAAAGTCAAATCTGAAGACCTTTAATTTGAACTTTCTTATCCACTATTACACCCTCAAGTGTTCATGTTCCTCTTGTAGCATTTTGAGTTACATAATTGCTCTTCAAATATATTGGATTTAGCGCAACGTTATTTAAGAGTGGCTTGAAGCCATTTCGCTGTGTAAAGTGTGGGGAACTACACACGGTTCTACTTGTGAGGGACTCTTGAGTGCTCATTGACTCTGTTTGGATTTCAGAGCCTCTGATGAAGGAACACAGTGATTTGAAAGTGTACAATAGATCCCCTACAGGCTCTGCAAAGCCTTTTGACCTTGTGCAGCTGAAGAATGAGGCAGAAGTCTTGTGTTTGTTTCTTTGCTCCGAGCGCTCGCTCCAGCCTGATTTATTTGGCTCTTTTGTTTGACTCACCTCAACATGCGCCGTCAGCTTTCTTCGCACATTGTTCAACCTGTTGACCAAACTTCAAACTGTGAAGAAATGAATTAATAAACACCAGCGACTTGTCAAAGGCAAGCACTTGAAAATAATCATGAGAGTTCAAGTTTAGCTCCGGCTTCTTTCTTTCTCCTTTCATTATTTGCTGCTTTAGAGACACGTACAGATGTTCCACATTGGTGATGAAAGTGAAAAGGGGGCTTCGATGTTCCCTGGTCCCTCTCGACCTCACACTATCTCAGTTAAGCTTTGGCACTTTATTCCTCTGCAGATTTGCATAATTTATGAAGTGCCCTCAGGAAGAGCCTCATCATTACAGGGCTGTTATAATTGGTTATTAGGTTCAGAATCAGGGCCTTTCTGTACTCTGCCTGATAACATAGTTTACACCAATGGGACACACAACTGCACTTTAATGTCTTCCACTGACTCTGAGCAGCTGTGACTCTACAGGTCCTTGGAACTTTAATTGCCAAGAAAACTCAAGGCTTTTCCCATATCCGAGTTTCTGCCTCCTCCATTCCTTTCCTCCAGTCCTGCGTCTCTGCGACACTTCACACTGCATCATGGCTGCTGATGCATGACTGCTACAGTAACTCTCCTGTTGATGAACTGGAGACAGTGAACGCAGCACCGTGGCTGCTACAGTAACTCTCCTGTTGATGAACTGGAGACGGTGAACGCAGCACCGTGGCTGCTACAGTAACTCTCCTGACGGTGAACTGGAGACGGTGAACGCAGCACCGTGGCTGCTACAGTAACTCTCCTGACGGTGAACTGGAGTCGCTGAACGCAGCACCGTGGCTGCTACAGTAACTCTCCTGACGGTGAACTGGAGTCGCTGAACGCAGCACCGTGGCTGCTACAGTAACTCTCCTGACGGTGAACTGGAGTCGCTGAACGCAGCACCGTGGCTGCTACAGTAACTCTCCTGACGGTGAACTGGAGTCGCTGAACGCAGCACCGTGGCTGCTACAGTAACTCTCCTGACGGTGAACTGGAGTCGCTGAACGCAGCACCGTGGCTGCTACAGTAACTCTCCTGTCGGTGAACTGGAGACAGTGAGCGCAGCACCGTGGCTGCTACAGTAACTCTCCTGTCGGTGAACTGGAGACAGTGAACGCAGCACCGTGGCTGCTACAGTAACTCTCCTGTCGGTGAACTGGAGACAGTGAACGCAGCACCGTGGCTGCTACAGTAACTCTCCTGTCGGTGAACTGGAGACAGTGAACGCAGCACCGTGGCTGCTACAGTAACTCTCCTGTCGGTGAACTGGAGACAGTGAACGCAGCACCGTGGCTGCTACAGTAACTCTCCTGTCGGTGAACTGGAGACAGTGAACGCAGCACCGTGGCTGCTACAGTAACTCTCCTGTCGGTGAACTGGAGACAGTGAACGCAGCACCGTGGCTGCTACAGTAACTCTCCTGTCGGTGAACTGGAGACAGTGAACGCAGCACCGTGGCTGCTACAGTAACTCTCCTGATGGTGAACTGGAGACAGTGAACGCAGCACCGTGGCTGCTACAGTAACTCTCCTGATGGTGAACTGGAGACAGTGAGTGCAGCACCGTGGCTGCTACAGTAACTCTCCTGACGGTGAACTGGAGACAGTGAGCGCAGCACCGTGGCTGCTACAGTAACTCTCCTGACGGTGAACTGGAGACAGTGAACGCAGCACCGTGGCTGCTACAGTAACTCTCCTGACGGTGAACTGGAGACAGTGAACGCAGCACCGTGGCTGCTACAGTAACTCTCCTGACGGTGACTGGAGACAGTGAACGCAGCACCGTGGCTGCTACAGTAACTCTCCTGACGGTGAACCGGAGACAGTGAACGCAGCACCGTGGCTGCTACAGTAACTCTCCTGATGGTGAACTGTTGACTCAGTTGTCTGTTGTGCTCATATACTGCAGCTGGAGCATTGCTGCATGCGAGACACAAATCTTGTCTGTTAATGGTTAATAATCAGTTAATAATAATAATAATAATAATCTGTGGCTGCTACAGTAACTCTCCTGACGGTGAACTGGAGACAGTGAACGCAGCACCGTGGCTGCTACAGTAACTCTCCTGACGGTGACTGGAGACAGTGAACGCAGCACCGTGGCTGCTACAGTAATTCTCCTGACGGTGAACTGGAGACAGTGAACGCAGCACCGTGGATTTAATTTCTCTCTCTCTTTTCCTTCAGAACAGACATCTGTACTTGACTCCATGAAAACTACAAAGCAATATAAAGATTTTTGTCCTTTCTCAAAGTCTCTTAAAGTCCGTTGTCGACACGCTGCTGCACGACAGCACCGTAGAAACACAGCGAAACCAACAAATGTCCACATTGTTGATTTAAAGGTAACTCAACAAGCATTTTACACACATTAAAATGAAGATCAGTTACCGTGTGCACCTTCTGAACCAAGTACAGAATCGTGTCTTTCCAGAGCCGTGAAGCCTGTCCATGCTGTTTTCTGTCCCATAATGCCACGCTCGCTTTCTCAGGGCTGACCTCTGGTCATGTGACTCTCTTTATAACACACTGAATAAAACATTACATACGTACCAAAGCTTATGGTTCCTCCAGCAAGCCTCCTCACTCCTCGAGGAGCATTTTAGGATTTAGGATGTTCTTCACGATGGAGATTTATTTCCGGGTCACAAGCCAGAGGAGCGAGGAGGCACAAAATCGGGAAATGAGAAGCAGCTTTTGTCACCTCTGCTCCAGGACAGAGTCTGTAAAGTATAAAAGTCCAATTTGAAACTGCTGTGATATGCAGTTTTATTTTTTTTCTTATTGTTATTTTCACAAAATTACTGTTCTATCACCATTTTGCTGTTTACTGCTCTGCTGAGAAGAGCCGGAGGGACTTTTAATATTAGTATTTACCAGCTGATTTTCATGCATATAACAAGTACACCCTCCCTGTTGTGTTTCGCCTGATTGTCTCGGGTGAAAATGCCAAAACACATCTTCATTTGGCCGCTGGTGTGGAGGGGCGCGCAGTGTTGCGATTCTCCAACACCGTTGTTATTTACACAAGCTAACAAGGTTAGGACAGGATTTAGACTCCTGAATGTCATGGTGGTTTTTAAGAACCAGAATTTAATAAGCTCCCCTGTCAGGTTGGGTTGCAGCTTTAATATGCATGAATATGTATAAGCATTTCTTCCTCACATTTAAAGGATTAACAGCTGAGTCTGTTACCTGTTTTAGGATTGCCGGAGGAGGAGTATTTTCAGCTACCGGGGGGAGAATTATTTATCATTATTACTATCATGTGCTGGGGGGGCAAGCAATACTGTGCTAATGTCGATACTTAAGGCAAAACTGGCCTTAAATGCTGCACCTCTATGGCCTACCATAATTACTTGATTTCAATTTACATATTATGATAATTTGCGAGTCATACGACGCTTTGCTCATTTACGGTTTTGAATTAATAGGCTCTGACTGTCTGCATGGTCCGGGGTGGAGGTGTGTGCTCTTGACCCACTTCCTGGAGTCTGAGTCAGTGACGACCTGTTCAGCTGAGTCAGGTCTGCCCCCCCCCATCCCCTTTATATGCCCTTATCATCCCCAGGCCAATACCTTCCCATTTACTGTGGCTGACAGTGGGTGAACTGAGCTACGAATAGCATCGAGTCATTTTAGAATGGCAGAAGTAACATGAAGGTGAGAACAGTGTTTCTTTCTGGAAGGTTGAGGGTTCAAATTCCAGTAGTAAGTAGAGAGAGCGCACCTCCACGTATTGCAGCACCAGCTTATTCCAGATAAATTTTAGTTCACAAAACATTATTAAAAAAAATAGCAAATTACAAGTTTCCGGAGCCATAGGTGATGTGTTCAAATGTGTGTTTCTCATAAATATTTGGTTTTGATATTCAGACTTCAGATCGGTCAATTATCCAAAGTGTAGAGGATTAATCTTGATCTTGACTTAACTTGTCCAACAGTTTTAGCACATCATTCCACACATACACCCATTGTATGCATTTACTGTGGCCTTAAAACCTGTAACATGATTTGTTACCTCCCTCTGACATGTATCAGGATCCAGTGTACTGAAGATCACTAATTATATAATTCAGCCACTATGAGCTGGGTGTTATCACCATCGAAAAAAAGTCTTATAACCTACGGAAATGTATAGTGTGGCTGTAACATACTCTATATAACTTATACGGCATTTATACTTGCTTTACAGGAATTATGAGGAATCGCTGAGGCGTGAAAATTACCTGCATATATTAAGGTACAGTACCAGCAGGGGGGCAACAAAGACACTCACTTAGGTTTAGGAAAAACATTATGGTTGGGCTTAAAATAAATACGTAAAATGTGTACATAAACAACGTAACATTACTACGGCACACATGTCACTAGAAAACATAACAGTTAAAACAGAAAACACCGGTCTCAAACACTGGATGGAAACTTCTGGTTGAAAGTCCTGTATTTGTTGGACCCATCCAGCTCCCCTCACACCCACCATAAGTCCTCTCTCCCCTTTTATTCTACATCTTTACATTGCAGTCAGTACAGACTGCATGGCATGAAAATTACACGCAAGTTTAATAGATTTAATTAATATAAGGCTAATATTGTATTTTAATGTAGAGTGTAACATAGATTTGCTTGTTTAGATTCATTTACCCTGTCAGAAGTAGTCTCCTTCTAAAACGGTGATACTGATTTCACCCTGAAACAGTAAACAAGCTCAGCAACAGCCAGATTCTTCATAACCTTTTCATTTTCCAACATGTTCAACAAAAGTATGTGGGAGCTCATATTTTAAGACACTGCAGTCGCTGTGTTGAGTCGGTTGTTTGCATCTTCACTGTGCATTAAATTCCTTGGATTACAGCTTACATAACAAACACCGCTCCTGGCCAACTGCTGCACTTGCTAAAACCTGCAAGTGTTCTTTCACTTTATATCTCCGGATGTGAAAATCAAGGAAATTCACACTGTTGGAATGCCCTTGAGCAAACTACTCCAGATGAGCTACAGAGAGGGGCAGCGTTGAAACCTTTAGCTGCTTTGTTTGGGTGAGTGTATGTAGTTATACCATCAGGCCTAGAAATGTAAATGAGTGTGTTCATCATCATCAAAGTTCCCATGAAGAAAGAGCTTGTTTTTAAAACAGATCAAACGTCACCATGGACTGTTTTAGCATCTGTTGTGTTTAATGCCTCGGGGTTAATATTACGTTGTAGGCGAGGGGTTAATGTCAAACGTCACAGCTCCACGTGAACAAGAGCCGCCTGTCGTATCCTGATAGGGATGTTTAGCATGTTTTATGTCGACTACTGTACCTGTTGAGCAAGCAGATTTTATTTCACCTTGGAGAATTCACATCAGGCTGGAGTTTGAAATTTGACTGAACTGTCATGTAACGTTAACACTAAAGTTAATTAAGAGAACAAACGGCATACAAAGCAAAACCTCAGAGGCCCGGAGCTGTGACAGAGAGATTTGAAGGTGGGGGAGGAAAATAAAATGTCAGATTTTTATGCACACAGCTTACCTTCTGTATTCCCGCTCACAGAAGTGTCAGTACGAGTTAAAACACATCCCGCCGCCTTATGTCAGCCCACTGGAGTTGGCTGAAGTTGCTGTTTTGCTGATGGTCAAGCCCCTTTGATCATGAGACATGGCGTGAGGTCCTGCGGCCCACCGGTAGCTCAGCAAATATGACTCAATGAGGCAGAGAGGAACTCGAGTCAGCTAAAAACAAAAACTACACTGTCATAACAATAAGAGCAGGACGGAAAATGAAGTGTTTTAGCTGACCGAACCGGAGGGGAGAGAGAGTGATGACGGCGGTGATCACACGTCCCGGAGGAAATGCTCAGTGCTCCTAGGAGATTGGCTTTTTCCCCCCTGTGGCCTTATATACAGTGGTAGCATTATCGGTTGTGTCACGGTAGCAAAATACATAAAACCTAGGCAGCTAATACATGGCTACTATGGCAAGTTGTTTTAGCATTTAATAGCTGGACAGGATATTCAGCAGAGTCTACTCAGTGTGGACAGGTCGCAGTCCATCACTGGGCTGACACATAGAGACAGACAACCATTCACGCTCACATTCACACCTATGAGCAACTTGGAGGCATCAGTTAACCTGCATGTCTTTAGACTTTGGGAGGAAGCTGGAGAACCTGGATAAGACCCACGCTAACACAGGGAGAACATGCAATCTCCACACAAGAGAACCCCAAGCTGGATTCACACCTGCAACCCTCTTGCGACAGTGCTAACCACTGCACCACCATGAAGCCCAAGATATCCACATCTAAAATTTAATTTTATCTGGATAGTACGATGTTGATATCTTGAACTGGAATTGTTACTGGTAGATATCTCAAACTGGAGTTGGGCATCGTCAAAATGTGATTACAGGTATCCTGAATTAGAGTTTTGACTCAGCAAATTGGCATTGCAGATATGTGTAATTACGTCACGAGACGGGACGCAGAAGCTATTCAGACATACTATGTTTTGTTCATGAGTTATTGATCTGTGAATATCTTTCCAACTTTACTGAACTATCCAAGTCAGCACAAGCTTCTGCTAGCACTGTTCAGATGCTTCGTTGGGCAAATATCCAATGGGAAGCCTTGCATGAGCAACGTCATGCACAACGATTTCGACTCGTCATAATGAGGTTTGAGATGTGACTGTTTTTTATTATAGTCATAACTAATTTACAGATATTTGGTGCAGTGGTTAGCACTGTCGCCTCACAACAAAGTTTGAATCCAGCTTGGGGCCCTTCTGTGTGGAGTTTGCATGTTCTCCTTGTCTTGGCTTGGGTTTTCTCCAGGTTCTCCGGCTTCCTCCCACAGTCCAAAGACATGCAGATTAGGTTAATTGTTGAGAGCATGAATGGTTGTCTGTCTCTATGGGCCCTACGATGGGCTGGCGACCTGTCCAGGATGTGCCTCGCCTTCATCGCAATGCCAGCTGGGATTGGCTCCAGCCCCCCGCAACCCCTCATGGGTTGCAGATGGATGGATGGAAGAATTGTGACTAGTCCCAATGTAATTATGTTAAAATGCAATCGTGGGTCTCTAATGTTAATTCCAGATAGTAAATGTTAAAATGGCTTTCTATAGGCTACAGCCTGAAAACACAACACCTACGTGGTTAATGCAGCTACTGCATTCACACTCATCATTACCAGCATTACCTAATAAGGATCTGGCGTCAAATGTTCAATATGCAGTGCCATAAACAGACCTTTATGGAGGATACAAAAAGATCCACTGTCTGCCCAGAGGCGATCAAGGGGAATCGAGGGATGAACCGAGTGTGTGAAACAGAGAGGAGGAATGAGAAGAGAGTAAAAAGAGAGAGGTGGCTAAAGCACCCGGAGGTCAACAATAAAAGCTTCACAAGCAAAAATAGAGACAGCTGTGCCTCAGGATATCAGCTAATGAGCAGGGAATGTCTTTCTTTTCAAGAATCCGAGAGCACATGATTTGACGCCGAGGCAGTTGGAGCGTACGCTTGATGGTCTGTGGCAAATGATCCGTCATTATTAGAAGAGAAAAAAACAACATAAAGGAAAATCAAATGATTCTCTAAATGAGGGGCTTCATACCGAACATCTAGGATGTGTTTTGGGAATGTTTAGTCTTCTAAAATTCATTAATCATTACCTCTAAAAGCACAAATGACTCATGAGAAGCTGTTTCTAAAGTTGGAGGAATGACTAATGTGCTTCACTTCCATGCCAGTAATTACTTTTGTGACAGCGCACTGCATGCGAGGGGTGGTTATATCATCTCCTTGAAATTCAGATTTTGTAAAAGCACATCACTTTCCTTTTAATGCATTGATGTCAGCACAAGTAACAGACATTGAAACTATTCAACTCAGATTCTTGGGGATCAAATCAACTGCAGCTACAATAACTCAAAGATGGTGTTCTAGATTTCTATTATTGTCAACAAATCCCATGAAAAGACCAAAAGCACCAATGTGTCTGTAAAACAATTGAAAAGGCTCCTTAATTTCTGAAAACAGCTGTAGTTTTTACCTAGTGTCACTCAGAGGGAAGTTAACGCTTTTATTGTTGTAGTCTGAGTAAGTTGACATCATATCCGTTCTGTAGCCGTCAACCAAAACAAGCCAGAAATACTTTGGAGCGTCTGTGTGGACATGACCTTCACCCTCACATTTTAACACCACACATACAGTGAAGTATGGAAACACTTTGGGTTTCACACAGAGCAGGAAAAACAGAGCTAGACATCAGGGTTAAAGCTGCATGCTAACTCAGGAAATGTTATCGTATCAGAGTAACATGCGGTACATCTCTGTGGTCAAATGGGCCGACGCTACAACAGTAGAGCACCCATATCCTGACATTTATGTTAAATGCTTTCAAACGGCCCCGATGGAGCTGAGCATGACAGCTAGCGACGGACTTGGTGAAGTTAGAGGAAGTATACACTTGTGGCTATATCCGTTTTCCAAAATAAGTTAACAAAGGGAACTGTATATACAAAATGCATATACAGAAATACGATTGACTGGGTTATATTCACCAGAAGTATAAAACATTACATGTCCCTTATAAATTAAAAATAAATGCCAATAATTTTTGAGGGAAATGTTTTTATTGGGTTGCTGGAAAAAAAAATAATCAATAATGGCTGATAATGACTGATATATTTCAATTCAGGACATCTAGGACTGCATACATGCTGAAAAATCAAACATTTTTACTGTATTAATTTAGATATTTTCCAGAGTTTAAGAAGAATGGCAATAAATTGTAACATCGAATCGCAGTACTTGTAAAATCACAATACTTGTAATACATATGGAATCGGCACCCAAGTATCGTGATAGTATTGAATCAGGAGATAGGTGTATTGTCCCAGCCCCAGTAAAAACCTCACTAAGAACCTAAGTATTGTGTCTAAAAATTGTGTATTGCTACGCTTGTTTTATCTTCTTCTTTTCACCCTTTTCGATTAATTCAGTTTACATGCCTCAGTAAAAGATGGAAAGGTATTTCTCTATAAATCTGAGTGTATTGGATTATGCAATGGCTGTGCTTTAGCAGAGGATAATTCTGTCGGTCTAACAGCTGTAATTATGTAATTGCATGTGCCATAAAGATGGCATTCATTTGTACTGCAAATAACAATGCAGATAATATAACTGGAAGATTAGGAAGACGTTGTATAATGATTTACTAATTTACCAGTGTTAAAGGTGTCTGGATGTGACACCAGTCAGAGCTGTATTGTTTTTAATACAATGTGAAGAGTGGTAAAGCTTACCTCCTGTGACACTGTTTGATAGGAGTTGTAGCTCGAGAATTCCTGAAAAGCAGTAGTAATTGAATAAGGCTATTTAGTAATACAGTAGGACCGTTCTCCTCCAGTGTGTTCCTGGTAAATTAAGACTCTGCAGCTCTTTGAACGATGTAAACATGATGAGAAACCGAGTGAGCTGCTGCACACTGCTGTGACACCACTTGTCCCTTTGCCGCAGATTCTTTACACTTTTGCAAATGACTGTGCCCAACGCCATTTGTGTTGTGTCTGAACGACATCCTCGGGGTAGAAATTAATAGCGTGAGCACAATGGATCGTCTTGTTGTGCAGCCCTTTGCACTCTGTTGTGTAACTAGGTGGGCTGCACACAATGCCACCAGTTCTCATAAATTCCCAGCCGAGGGTGAAAGCGAATGTTGACGAGGACCGAGCCTTTATCTGAGAATGATAAATCCAGCTCCACTGCCACACAGAGGATCACTGAGGAACCTTGAGCTGATTTATTGAGCTCAGAAAAACAGGGAGAGTGAGGAAGCTGTCCTCTGGCTGGATATCACTGCCATTCTTCATTTGGGTGACGTTTCACTCAACCCTAGAAGAGAGTCCAAGGGAATACTGGTCTCTCTGTTTTTAAGACAATTTTTTATGGCATTTCTGCTTCATAAGATTGTGTTTAGGGACAAAACAGGAAAAGAAAAGACATGACAGAGGATGAGACATTACAAATGCTTTGTATTGTACGTTTTTATTTTACTCTTGTGGCCAATGTTGATAACAGCATGTCATGCCAAAATATTTCCAGCAAACTCTTCAATAAATCTGTAGATGTCTGGTTTAAGTCCTCCACACCAACTCAAAATACCAGGGCGCCTCTGCAGCTGTGGTCCCTCTGAATCATTAGGAGTCCCCCCATTAATGTGGCACCCTAGCAAAAGGTCTAGCATTTAAAAGTGCACAATTTTTCTTTGTGAAAATTAATTTCAACATAATCTCTGCTCTGCTGAATTATTATTATGACGTCAGTAAACATTGTAAACATGAGTTTGTGGTCTCAATCTTTAGGTTCAAGTCTTCTTCAATACAGCATGATGTTTATTTAGTAAATTATGGTCCCATTTAGAGTCAAATAGACCATAAAGCAGGGGATGATTTAGGGCGTGGCAACCTTGTGATTGACAGATCGCTACCACGGCGTTGTCCAGTCTGGGTATTTTATCTCCCGACAGTCGAGTCATTTAGGCTTCATGCACCAATGAGCAGCTCTCATAGGAATGAACGGGCCTCCTCCCCCAATGCTCCAGTTCTCTTTATACATCCATGAGATCCACCCGCTTGTGTCATTTCTTGTTGCAAATAACCAAAAGGGTAATGGCCAAAAACCAAGATGGCCGCGGCCAAAATGGCGAAGTCGAGGCATTGACAGTCCTCAAACCAATGGGTGATGTCACAGGGACTACGTCCACTTCTTATACAATCTATGTTTGTGTCTTTGCCTAATAATTGTCTCAATAGAGAGCCTAAACTGGAAGAAGCTAATGTTATAGCTTTTTTTTATTATGTGCTGTTTAACCTCCACAAAAGAGGCAAACTTTTTGGACAGTTGTGAGACAAGCGACGACGGTCCAAATACTCTTGTTGAGTAGACTGTTAAGTTATTGTCCCTTATGTGTCTCCAGAATACCACGGGGGATTAAACGGCACAAAAAAATTAGCTTAGCGTTAGCATGCTCATGGTTTGCTAGTGTGTTAGCAGTTAGCTCGCCACCTACCGTAGTTCACCAGCAGCCACTATTTCATGGAGATATAGTGATGAATTTCGCTGTCACTTTCTGACGTGACCAGAGAATTAAACATCAAGTGCTACTTTCAAGTGCCACCATTTTGATGATATTATATAATTATACAGGGAGAAAGCAATTGTTGAAGCAACAGGAAGACCAGCTCCCACTATAGCTCCAGTAAACGGGCCACAATAATAAAAATAAAAATGTGAGAAAAATTCTCACTTTCAATTTTTCTCTTTTTGCTATCGCTTTCTCCGCCTCTGCACGCAACCCACAGCAGAGCAAAAACATTTCACACCCGTTCTCTGGAGGCTTTCGGACTAAAGCAGGCGAGGCGGGTTGAAGGACATCCGATACACCGCAACACTCAACTACAACACTTCATCAGAAGCGCAGCGCCTCCCAGAAGCCTCTGAGCATCACAGTTCGACCAGTGTGAGAGAACTTCAGGTCAGATATAATTTTAAAGACAATGAAGTTTTGCAAAACCTTGCTCTGCGCTCATTGAAACCTGGCAGCTGTCCAGCACAGCTGGTCTGCTACCAAACCAGACTCTTGACTGAATAATTCATTTTCTGTTGTATCGGGGTCTGGGTGAATCTTCTGAGCTGGTTGGTTGGATGTTGTCCATTAAAACCATTTTATTTTACCATGGAGAGTACTTTTAGTCTGATTGGAGTAAATTATTTTACAGAGAACCACACAGTCTCATCAGCATTGTAAAGTCACAACGTGATGTTTTTCACCCAGGTTACAACAAATACTTTTCATCTTAATACCGGTTGTTAGGTTGTAGAGGTGGGATAATCCACAGCAAACTTGTGGATAATCCTTTAAATTGATTCACTGTTCTAAATTAATATGATTGCCTCAAGGTTGCTAGGCAACCTGTGTAACCTTAGCAACATGTGAAAAGATTAGCAGACACAGTAAACACGTATACGAGTGTCTAATTTTTGCTTTATAACCATCAAGATGTTCAACGAAAATATGTAAATGCTCTTATTTGCAAACTGAAAAAGCGTGATATGTCAATCCCTGATGTGTGTTTAATGGTTATTCTTCGTTCTCCATCTCATTACGCAGTAACACATGGCTTGTTGTGGATTATCCTTCACATCTTGTAGCTTCTTTTGGAAGTCGATCGTGTGTTCAGCTCATGGTGGATAAACATTAGCGATGGAAAGATATCCATGGATACACTTTACACGCCTTAATGCCATTGGACAGCAGCAGATTATATGGCTGTAAATGTCATTTACCCAGTGAGTGAATCCTATTCATCTTTATTTGCTCTTTAACACTTTCATGTCACTTTCAAAAAATATAGTCAGAAGCTGGCAAACACAGTAACTTCTAGTGTAGGGCAACGGCAATAAAAAACGCTATTACATATGTAATTTTATGTTGTGATGGACAGAAATGTAAATTTCAATCAGACAAAAATACTTCAACTTATGATCCAAACCGATATCATGGGCTCCACCGATCTAACATTGAACTTATATCGTTACTGGACTCATGATGCTGAATTACAAAATTGATGCAGCAGAACCAGTGAAATTGTGATTTTGTATTCCATGCATTCTTCTTCCTCGTCAATTACCCACAGTGCAATCTGACCACAGACCATTTGGTTTGAGATCCTGGTGTGTTATCCCAGTGGCTAATGTAGCCTTGAGCTGCTAGCCTGAGATGAGAAGCGGACAACATATGTCTGCTAACCTCTCATCTCTCTAACTCTACACCCCCAGATTTTTTTAAATTTTCAAACTTGTAATCTTCAGACCCAACTGACACTGACTCAAATCGATTGACATCACTTGAGGCAATTTTTCAGATTGTGTGCAGCCAACAAACGCAGGACTGTCATCCAGAAGATCTCTGTTTGTGTCCTGTGTCGTACTGACAACGTTAAGATGCACTTTCACTTTTCAAATATTTAAGTCTAACCACAATCTTTTGTCCTAAACCTAACTAGGCCTGGGACGATACACCTATCTTCGGTACTATCATGACTGTCGGGTGCTGATTTGATATGTAGTATTGCAATTCAGTATTATGATTCATGGTGTTTTTTGTTTAACTCTAGACCATGGGGAAAAGTTGAATCATGCACTTCTCTGGATTTCATGTCTAATATCTTAATATCTAAATTAATACATTCAGATGTTTGGTTTTCAGCATGCATGTAGTCAGAGATGTCCTGAAGTCAAATATATCAGACATTGTCAGGAATCAAGTATTTTGATATTTTATTTATTAGCCGGCCATTCAAAAACTTGAATAACATTCTTGAGTTGATTCAGTGTTTGATATATTTTACATTAAAAACATTGCATAACTTCCATATTGATGGAAGGATGGAGGTTACTGTGCACAGTACTGTATTGTACTGTTGTCATCTATAGTGGTTATTTGCATAAAAACTCACAATTCAAATGATAAGGATTATTTAAATATTTGCTTTCATTAAAAAAATCTTGGTAAGCTGTCAGGAAGTTAAACAGGTCATAATTCTCTGATATCTATTTGATATCAGAGAGATTCTATTAACTCTATTAATTCTAATCACATTTGAACACATAGTGATAATGTTGTAATTTACCATTGTCCAGTATCATTTTTCCTGAGCAGAGCTTGAACGCTTTATAGCTGTAACTCAGTGGCACCTGAGTAGCTCTGTTATTTAGTTTTGCTGCCCACCAGCTTCTAATAGGTAACGTTACCAACTCTCCTGTTGATTACAACTCAGATTTGCTGTCCACATATTCAGGGAAAAATGAAGGCGTGTCCCCTCAGGTTTAGTAGTAGTAGCTCATACTTTTGAACGCTTTTTCTTCTTTTTGCCATGAATCCGGTCCCAAACAAACTGATACAACGTGCATATAGCGTCATTTTTCATGCATAACTGTTAAAAAGCATCAATAAGAGGAATCAATAATCACAGAGGTGAGATGCCAAGGAATCAACTCGGAACCAGCAGGAATTGATTAGCGTTTTCCGTGTCTGGCAAAGTGGCGGATGGCCTGGCGATTTTATTCGCCACTGCCAACAATTTACCTGCATGTAGTGGGTGGCAGGTGCTAATTTCAGATCCTGCTTGAGACCCATATCTTCCTCCATCCATCAAATACTGTACATACGTCACCCATTTGCTGCCAGCCATGTCAGCAGCAAGTCATGTAGCCGTGTTGCAAGTTGTCCTGCCAATCATGGCGGAACCAGTGAAGCCACAACCAGCAATCATCTGCCTGAAAATGGCCTTTGGACAGTAGCAGAGTGATGTGGTTACAGGCAGCATGAAGGCAGTGAACTGGTTGAATGGACACATGGGCAGATAGATGGATCTGGTTTAATTTCATCATCCAAACCTCAATGAATATATTTCACTTATCCGTGTAGCAAGCACACCTTTCATAGGTTATTATTCATGCGTGAGGCTTAGAACAAGTCTGCTATTTTTAATGCTAAGTCACTGGTGTGTGTTTGAATCCTCCTTTTCCCTTGCGTCCCTGAAACATCTAGGTTACACCCCTGGGTGATCAGCACTCAGCCAAGGTACTGTAGTGATATGAGCTCTGAGTTAGGGAACCGTACATTGATTTATTTGACCTTACATGCTTTTCACTGCTCTGGACACTGTAGCCCTGTCTCATTTCTTCAGAATAAGGTGTAAGTGAGAGGGTGAGCTCCATACAATTTTCCTGCTGTCATAAAAGTAACCACGTAGCAGCAGTTTGACACAGTAAATTAAGTGTTCAGTGAGGTTTTTTTGGCTCAGGGACCTGTTTTTAAAATCTGTTGGGTATTCTAAAATATAGCTCATACAGCAGGTGCCAATGGCAAAATCTTTGAAAAGCATACTTTTTGTATATGTGGGGTTTTTTTTGCCCGACAGCACTAGTTTAGTCAGTTTCAGCCACACATCGCTCCTGAGTGGGCGGTTGATCAAGATGAGGAATGAGGAGAGACGGGCAACACGAGGCAGCTCATGAGCAGCTTCATTTTGTGGCGTTTCAATTGAATCTACCTGCATCATTGGGTCAAAGCCGGAGCGTCTAGGCATGCCTCAGGATGACCTTCAGCGCTAAACATATCTGACACCTTAATGGCCGAAGCAGACAGGGCTGTTTGTTTAGTCTCCGTAAGGAAGAGAATTGTTTTCAAATTATCTCTGTACCTGCCTGCTGCATCGCTCCAGCCAGCTGATCGCTCTATCGGCCGCTGACTGCTCTGCTCTAGCTGACACGCCATTGGCCAAACGCAGCTCCATTAGCTGCGGTCAGATCAGCACTTTGCTACAGTGGGGCTGACAACCGCTGCTGCGGCCATTTTGGAAATATTTGTTCAACGCAGGCCATTTCTATACAATATGACAATAGATTAGAAATAATTTTAGTTTACTTTTGTGTGGTACTTTTTAGGTGGACATTTTTCTGGTCGCTTTCAGTCCAAAATGGCGGAAGCGTAGCTCTGCTGCTGGGTGCTGATGTTGCAATGGAATGAAAAGTTGACTGTCACTTCTTTGCTGAAGTGACAGCTGTCTTGACTGGGTTTTACCAGCTTGTTAGCTAATTAAAGTAATTAAGCTAAGCCCAGGCCAGACCAGTCATGTGAACAGTGCATGGCAGCTGCACGTTACCTTACAGCTACATGATTCACGCGTCCCTTGTTCACACCAGCTGCATGTTAGCTGCATTTCTGCTGCTGTTCTGTTAGACTTTGACTTTCATAATGGCCATTTCATTTTATTATAAATGTCATTTATATTTATTATAGACAGAGAAAGGTCAAGAAACGTGAAGAAATGTGGTCATCCACAATTAAAATCCTGTACTATATTCATTAATGGAGCCCTGCAAGTCCCTCCATGCTCTACAACACTGTCCTGCACATATTTCAGAATAAGAGCCTTGTGTTAACAAATGAAGGCGTTCTGTCCACTGAAAAACAGAACTGAGGGGTTTTATTTTGAAATGAAGCAGGTTTTGATTTAAAACTAAATCTTTAGTTTTTTTCACGGCCATGATATATTCTACAGATACAAGCATTAAAACTGTAGTAATTTTGCTGATATGATGTCAATATACAGTCAAAGGATCCCACTGTCTGTTGCTGCTGTGAACTGCGCTGCTCTAGTCTGGGGCAGGATTTAGTCTCATGCTACCTTCACACTAAACGCGACAAAAGCAACAAAACAGCCAAGCGTGGCCAGCTACGTTATGCTAAGTTGCCGTTGAAGTGTTGCTCAAACGCTTGTTGACGTAGTTATGTTGTGGGAACTGGCTAACGGTATTTTTTTAGATGGACCGGAACAGGTTGAAACAAAAACATACGATTGGGTGATGCTTCACCGAGTCATGGGAGCGCTGAAAGATTTGTAGCACCATTGGCTTCCAGTAAAATGACTCGTGTTGCTGGTGGTGTGAACACATTAGTCTTCAGCCAAAATGCTTTTTAGTCTGAGACACATTTACATCACTTTCGTGATTTTAGTTGAGGGCAATTTAAAGCTTTTTAGTTCAGTGTGTGGCATTGAAAAGTCCTATTGTAGTAAATTTTTAGTTAAAATGTTTTCTCCTCATATTCTGTCAGCTGTTTTTTAATTTATTAGCCCAACATGTCATTTTGTTAGTCATCAGATTGTATTGAACATTTCAGTCAATCTAGTCATGCCAAAACTAACAATTTAGTCATTTTAGTCAAATTTATTTCACAGAAAATTTCATCTTATCTAATTATCTAAAAACAGCTTGAATGATTAAGAATGCAGCTTTGCTTCTCCGAGTCCTGACTGAACTCATTAGTGATGCGAGGTTCAGTGCAGTCACACTGTCGTTATGAGAGCCAATCTGCACCGTCCAACATGCAAAAATATGTTAATCAGCCGCCAGTACCCAACCTGCAAACCACACAGACAGAGAGATTTTGGTAGTTTTCATTTTTTAAACTACATTTCAGCCTTTTGTGTTTTAGTCAGTGATCCATCGTCACCGTGGACAAAAAGGTCATTGATGTATGCATTTCATCATAGTTCTCATTACAGAAGTATTACCATATTTTTTGTGTTTTTTCATTTGAAAGGGGGAAAAGAGAGGAGACGACACAGCAAAGGGCCACAGGCTGAATTCTGGGCTGCTGCGATAAGGACTCAGCCCTGGTACATGGGGGAGTCTGCTTTACCAGGTGAGCTACTGGGACACCTGTTCATTGACAAAATGACAGACCAAGTACACCTGCCTGATCCTCTGACCAATAGGCTATCCTAACCTTACCCATTCATCCCTCCACACCATCCATTGGTTGATTTCCAGCTGACTTGTTTTAAAACTAGAACCCTGTAAAAGCATCTCATGCACATGATGGCTACTGTGGCTCGAGTTCTTGCAGTAAACTTCCTTAAACCAAACAGAGCAAAACCACAATTGTGGTTGTGTCTCTCAACTTTGATGTAGTATTATCTAAACTCCCACACACTGTGTGTGTTAATGATGTGGTCTTTGGCCTTGTAAGCAATGCTTGGTGTCTTCTGTAGCAAACTAGTCAGGCGGACATGCTGAACTTTGCAGCTGATGTTGGAGCAAACAAACATTTAATTTAACCGATTAGTTATTTTGCACTTGTGCTTATTTTTGGGGGAGATTTGGAAGTCATATGCACTGCTCGTACTTGAGTTGTTTGCACACCTCTCCAGCACATTCAGTAATCCAAAGCTTGACAGACTTGTCGTGCTTTGTTAAGCTACTACTGGACTCTCGCTGTTTGTGTGAAGTGGTCAGATGTTGAGGATGTGTATTTGTGCTGTGAGGCGAAAAGAGTTGCAAACTGCAGACAGTAACTTACAAATGCTTTATTGTTTTTATGTTCTGTCCATGTTTCAGCCATGTAGGATCACCACTGCGCTGCTACTTCTCAGAATATATTTGTATAAAGATCAATATTACATACAGTACTGTGCATTGACCCCTCTCAGTCCTCAGTCAGTTTTCTTGCAGACTGGATAGACGATGGATAATCTTTTATACATAGGTCAGAATTCAACAAAGGAGATCCCTGACCTGTCAGTGTGCTCTACGTAGCTCTTACGTGAAGTGGAAACACATTTTTTGAAAGTCATCTGTTTGAATGGGAGGAATTTCTAGGTGGAGTGAGCGGTGCCAGTGTCGAGGTGCCGGTCAGTGTTTGACTCCCTCTCTTTGACTGCTCTTAAAGAAACTCATAACACCTGAAGGATAAATGTCAAAAGCCGGAGCTGTTTTCACAACCTGCATGCCAGCAGAATCCACTTTAATTTGCTCTTTTCAGTTTCACTTACTGCCTGTAGCACAGATGCTCATAGTGTGTCAGTGGGGGTTTGATAAGGTTATTCATCGATACCATTTACTCCCTCATTACTCCACGAGGGGCCAGATGTATGAATTGCACACATTAGTGATGATAAAAGCGCATGCAGTGAGTTGCTTTACACCAATGAACTCACCTCCGTGAGTCAACCAGGAGAATGAAGAAAGAAATGAGGCTTGAACATCAAAGAGGGAATTTTTAGTTTCCCATAGTTGTTAATATTTAAAGTCTCAGAGGTTTTTTGTCATTTATAGCTGCATGTTTTATTCTCCAAGATTGTTTTTAATTCTAGCATACTGGTTCAGCTATTACCACTGCATCCATTGCACTTTAACATAGTAACTCTGCTCCTGTCAGTTCAGAACTCAGCATAATGACATGCAATCGGTTTAAAGGGTATTATGGTTCACACCAGAATACATGTAATATCTTTGTGTAAAATACAGTGGCATGCTTGGGTACTGATCTGTGTCTGGACCAGGATTATTATAGCAATTTAAGAAAATAGTTTTAGTCAACTGAAACTAAATAAAAACTATATCCATAAAGAGAAACTAAAATGATATTGCCTGGGTAAAACAAACAAAAAAAAAAGTTTTAGCTTTTAAGCTATAACATATCACAACTGGAAAAAGGAGAAAAATTTCTGTCAGCTCTCGTGAGGAGAAGTTGGTATTATTTAGGATCGACTGTGGTCACACATACAGCAGTAAACACTCTGCTGCCTGAACGCTGTGGAGAGGCGGCCTCGCCGTCCAGCCTGTTTTTATTTCACTCCGCTAATCAACACATTAGGCCGATGTCGTCTTATGTTAAATGTTTGCGGTGTATCCACTAAACTATTATAACCTTGGTCCGAACAGCAAGTGTAGAGTCAATCCAAGTTTTATGCATTACTATATTTTGAAACCGTATTAGGGAGTTAAATGGAAAACTGAAGGCAATGGAAAGGACAGTGTTTTACACAACTTTGTTCCTTGTCCCTGAACACATCATCACCTGCTGGTCAACAGTGTAACATGTTGGAACGATGTTGGAAATACCTTCTACGTAGAAACAAAACGGCCGTTATGATAAAATAATGTTACTTCACTATAGTAGCTGTTCAGGAGCTGTCCGAGGAGTTTGTGTAGTTGTGTACAGTTGACGGTTACAGGTAGAGACGAGACAGTTAGTGCAGTGTCCAACTGACTTGTTGACTTGTGACCATCAGGCCTTGATACCACTACTGGAGCTTCTTCTGGGTTTTTGACATGTGTGTGTTTTATAGAATATAACAAACCTTTTTCCTGGTGCTCATCGCTAATATTCAACTTTTATTTTTTTTAGCTTTAAATCCGCATCAACAAGATATCCTAATCTGTCTCTGTTATTTGCCTAACTCTACTCTCTCTCTTTCTATCTCGTAGTTGCCGTTTGCATGCAGCCCCATCTGGCAAGGCGTCGTGGAGTGTCCCTAAGTGAACAGACGTCAAGCCGCAGTGAGTGTACAGATATTTGCTTGCAGCACTGTGTTTGAAACCAGTTCAACAGCAGTTTAATTTTGTGCAAGCTCTATTTCATTTCTACTATATTGCTGCCTTCAGGAGAGAGCAGTGCTGTTTACTAGGGAAGCCACGGTGAGGAAATGTTCCCACCGGTTAATGAACACCGGTGTTACGATTACATCGGACATTTTATAAGAGAAGATATTTGTCGATGACGCCTTACTTTGGCGTGTTGGTGATTGCATCTCAAGCCAAGTTCACACGACACAACTTTCAAAACTGTCCGATCATAGTGCTGTTCACACCACACAACTTGCTGTCTTGTAATGAGGAGTCTTTGTCACGAAAACACATGCTAGAAATACACAGTAAATGACAAGATACTATCAGTGTGGAAAATCAAGGTTAAAGTCCTGTAGTGTGAACTTGGCATTAGCTGAAACACGGCACGTTGCCCCCAGATGCAGGTGCCGCCATCTTTACAACAAAGTTTATAGATTGCTTCATTAACGTTAAAACTTTCCCTATTAGCATTGGGTTTAAACCTGAAATATTGCCAAATGGGCGCTTTTGCTTTTTGCTTTGTACTTTGACACCAAATCCTTTGCCAGCATCTTGTGGTTTATAATTGTAGCGTCTGTCCTTAATAACATGCTCAGTATTTAACAAAGTTGAGTTTTAGTTCAGTTAAACTGATGACTGCGGGAAGCCTACAGTTGACTGTCTTTCACTGTATGTCCAAACCATGTTTCAACATACATGTGGTGCTAATTGTGTGACTGCTGTAGAATAAAAGCCAATGAGCAGTAAGCGATTTAAGGGGGGATGAGAGGGGAATTCACCCACCTTGTTAGCAAAATAACCAAATGCACCCTCTTGTTAACCTGCTATCAGCTCCTCTCCACCCTCTGGTAGCAGAGAGAGCGGCTCTGCCCTCTCTCTGAATACACGAGTTCATTCTGCCTGACTCATTGATCCTTTATCTGACTGAAGTTTGTGCAAGTTATAATCTAAGGCCCCGACCACGGCTTTGAAATATCAGCAGCCCGACTGTACTGTGTATTGATCAATCCATGGCGCTGTCCGTGGTCCTGAAGGAGCAGACACATTTGTAATGGCGACTTTTTCCTCTGAGTCTCGCCCTCCTGTCAGTTTCATCTTAGTTCTTTAATACTCTCTAAACCATAGCTGGACCTCTGTGATGAATCAGTAACCAGCAGTTGAAAGCAACAACTAAAACTACACTGACACTATATTGCCTGGGTAGAAAACTACTAAAGATAAGAATTTTTAGCTTTAGTTTTAGCTTTTAACTACAGTATATCACCACCGACAAAAGGATTCTTGAATCTGAATGAATGAATATTGTCAACTGTTGTGACATTGAAGCATAGACATTGAACAGACTTCCAGGAGATGGAAATATGATGCAATTACTTCAATAAAGTTGCGCAATGATCAAACATTCGGTTTGCTAGTCACGGTTCAGGTTGTGTATGTATCGTTCGGTTCATTTAAAATAGGTTACGAGGTTGATTGTGCTTTTTTTCATCTCATTTATTGTCGCTGAAGAAACCAAGGCCTCCGGAAAGAGGCTGGGACACGGTGGACAGGGATATGAGGTATCACACATGCGCAGTAGCTGATGCTGCGGTCGTGCGTTGTTATTGGCTCAATTTCAGCGTGGACCAGATTTTACTGTGCATCTGTTGTACCGCCAAAGATACAACGCATTGATGACGCGTGACCCAGCCTCTTGCAAAAGGAAGGAGGCTGGGTCACGATGCGCATGCGTTATACCCAGTGGTCTTCATGTCATGGCTGATTGGAATCCTTTAAAAAATTCCTGAATCCAGATCATCGTCCAGATCACCACCAAAAAGTTATGTTTTGTTCATGGTGCGAACTTTTGGAGTAATCCTGCTAACAGACAAACAAACAAACAAACCAGTGCGGGTGAAAACATAACCTCAAGGGCCTTGAAGGAGGTAAAAAGACATATATTTAGGCCAAACCTATATCATGATAGAAACAGTGTACAATGTATGACATTTTTATATCATTTTGATCATATGTATCATCATATTGCACACTACAATAGCAGCATTTGAAAATGTTTCAGGTACCATGAAAAAAAGTATTTTTTTAGTCCCAAAAAGCAAATGAAGTAATAGCTTCTCAGTTTTTCCATTTCCATGATGTCTTCACTACACATCATGAGTCACATTCAATCTCAAGACATGAACTCATAAGCCTGTTATGCACCGCCGCCCGCTGAGCTCTTCAATTAATTTTGGCATCTTTTGCGAAATCACATCACTAAAATTAAATGCAAGCAGATATGCAGCTGAAGTAGCGCACACGGCGTCGAGCTGGCCTCCATTTCCTTCATGTTAACACCACACCCCCCCCCCCCCCCCCTCAAATTGAATCCAACACAGAGAATTACCTACAGTGTCATTTTCTCTGCATGATCACACAGATTTTCCTATTGCAGGTTCCTGCAGAAAGCGTATCAGTTTATCTTTGCCATGTAGTGGAACTTCTTCAGCAGTAATGCCGCTGTCAGCAGGGCAAACAAAAAGCTGATTACAGGGCAGAATTATCTAGATTGCCTGTCTCTCTCTTAGCATCCAGAGATATCATAGCACCATAGAACAGAGGAAGGCACTTGCCTTGCACACACTTGTTTATAAGATGATATCTTTTTACGATAAGTCCCCATTCCCAAGCCCCGCCCCAAACAATATAAATGTATATGAGGGAAAACTAGGCCAAGCCTGAATCAGAATTTCAATAGACCTTGTTTTTGTTTAGACTTGCAATTTTGGCAGTAAGCACCACCACACCCAGAATATCAATCAAAGGCTGTTATTCTTATGTGTCTGAGATGTGTTTGGAGGAAGACACCACTCTGCTCAGTGGAAGTGGCACCGGTGGAAATATCTACAACCGTCACTACCAGTCTCAGATTGTTTTTTTAGCCCCCCTCTGTATGAATTATTCCTCTGATATGAAGCGCCGGCATCTCTCCCCCACGTTTCTGAGTCCTCTGTGACCCCTCCATACATTAACCAGCTACATTAGCTGATGTTCTGCTTGCTGATTCACTTGCACAGTTTTACTGGAAGTTCTCTAACCATGTATTTTGCATGTATATAAAGCTGCTAGGGCTGGGCAATATCGACTAAATCTTTTATCCTGATATAGGTCGTTTCATATTGTGATCACGATGTATATCATTATAAAGCACATTTTCTGGTAATTCAATACATAAATAGCAGGGCTGGAAAAAAACTGATTCACCGAAGTTTTGTAATTTTATGTATCTTTTTTAGGATTTTGAAATAGATTTTTTAATGGCAGAATTGAGTCTGAGTAACGTAACGTCACCAAAACAAATCACAGCGAGCCGAGACGATTAACGGAGGAGGATCTGCGATGATACGACCTGCACACTCACATGTTAAATGGTCAACACTACATATACAGTGAAGTACAGAAACACTGTGGGTTTCACATATTACAGGAAAAGCAGAGCTGGACATCACGGCTGAAGCGGCATGCTAACTATGTCATGGACAAGAAAGGTTATCATATTGCCGTAAGGCGCAGTCAAGCCGGTCGTCACTCTCATCTCTGTGGTCAAATCGTGTGACTGGTTTTCAAAATAAGGTGAATGGTGATATGGCCAAAATCTTTTATCCCAATATACTGAAGGTCACTTCATATTGGGCTAAGGGTATATATCACGATATAGCATGCTTTCTGGTAATCCAATACATAAATAGTCTATATGAAATAACCACATCTAAGAGTATTTTCTAATTTTAAGAACTTGAGTGCAAAATGAACGTAAGAGTTTGTAGTGAAATTATAGAGAGCAAAGAAATAAATATAGGCCTAGCTTATACTGCAATAGAAGCGATGTAGAAAAATATATATGATAGACATTTTATATTACTGTGATGATCAATCAGTCAATCAATCAATCAGTCAAAGTTTATTTGTGTATTGCTTTACAATAACTGGAAGGCTCCCAAAGTGCTGTACAGCAAAGCCATGAAACGATACATAAGAACAACATAAAAACAAATCATAAAACCTCTATAAGAAAGTGCTCCAGTGCTGCAGAGTGTTAAAAGCCTTCAAATCCATAAAATGGGACCAACAAAAATAAATGCACGTAGAATACAAATAAATACAAGACAGGGTGATGACAGATGATGATGTACAGTATATCATCAGACTGCTCAAGCCCTAATAGATACATACTTCTGAGACGTAAACTGGACCTAACAAAAACTACTGTAAAAGTACAACTAAATATATAAAAACTAAAACTAAACATTTCTGAAAAACTGAAACTAACCTAACACAGTATTTTGCTCAGTTTTATTCATTGTCCCTGTTTACATCATCAGCTGTTGCTGGTCAACAGTGTAAATATGGAAATAGATTCCACACAGAAACTAAACAAAAAACATAATAAAATAATCTTACTTCAATATAGAAGCTGTTCAGGAGCCGTCCTAGGAGTTTTAGGAGTAGTTGCCATGAAAATGAAGATGTCCATCCATCTGAAACCACTTATCCAGTTAGGGGTCGCGGGGGGGCTGGAGCCGATCCCAGCTGGCACTGGGCGAAGGCGGGGTTCACCCTGGACAGGTCGCCAGTCCATCACACAGACAGACAACCACTGACGCTCACATTCACATCTACAAGCAATTTAGAGTCATCAGTTAACCTGCATGTCTTTAAACTGTGGGAGGGAGCCGGAGAACCCGGAGAAAACCCACGCTAACATGGGAAGAACATGCAAACTCCACACAGAAGGGCCCCAAGCTGGATTCGAACTTGGGGGCGGCAGTAGCTCAGTCTGTAGGGAGTTGGCTTGGGAACCGGAGGGTCACCGGTTCAAGTCCCGACATGGACCAAGAACTGAGTGTGAACTGATAGCTGGAGAGGTGCCAGTTTACCTCTTGGGCACTGCCGAGGTGCCCCTGAGCAAGGCACCAAACCCCCAACTGCTCGGGGCGCTTGTCAGGAGCAGCCCCCTCACTCTGACATCTCTCCATTAATGCATGTATATGGGTCCTGTTTGTGCATGTGTGTGTTAACAACAGAGTGTAAATTGAAATTGAATTTCCCCTAGTGGGACTAATAAAGGTTGATCTTCTTCTTCTTCGAACCTGTGACCCTCTTCCTGAGAGGCGACAGGGCTAACCACTGCACCACCGTGCAGCCCGAAAATGAAGATGTTCATATTTAAATTATTTTGAGCACTTTAAATACTTCTTGTCTGTATTTGCGAGCCCATGTTTGGTCAACCAACTGAGAAAATATCTGTAAGTTTGCAAAACAATCACTGCACTTAACCTTGAAAGCTGTTATTCTTGTGTGTCTGAGATGGGTTTGGAGTGAGACACCACTCTGCTCAGTGGAAGTGGCACCGGTGGAAATATCTACAGCAATCACTACCAGTCACCGACTTTTTTTTTTCTTCCCCCGTCTGTATGAATTATCCCTCTGATATGAAGCGCCGGCATCTCCGTCACCTCTCTCTCTCTCCCCCACGTTTCCCACGAGTCCTCTGTGACCCCGCCATACATTAACCAGCTACATTAACTGATGTTCTGCTTGCTGATTCACTTGCACGGTTTTACTGGGATGATTGCTCAGAGATATTTGGCTGCGCAGGCCAAAAATAGACAGAGGGTGATGATGGATTGTAAAGTATTTCATTTATTGGACTTAATGGAGCTCAGTTTATAGGCAGAATGGTGAACCATTGAAATGGGACTGTCAGCGGTGTATTATAGTCGCTCTGAAGCCCTCTGCTCCCTCCAGAACACAGGCAGGAAGCTCAGTCATATGTTGAAAAAGAATAATAAATGTGAATGCTGTGAAACAAGAGGTCGGCAGAGTAATGAGTTCAAATGATGGTATTCAGGTGCTCATTGTGTTGGAGTCACACCTCGTCATTTGATTTCTGTGTTTTTACTTTCAAAAGAAGTTTTTCTTAAGATGTCAGGAATTTATTTTCAGGGCGTGCGAGCCGCCCGCTGTGAAAGCTCAGCTCGGAGTGCTCTGCACCAGCCACAACTTGATGGACATACCCGCCACCTACGGGTGCCCAATCTCGAATGAAGTGAATAGAGAAGCTGATGGGTGCACAAAGATGTGAAAGTGTTGAATTGGCAGGCTGCACAGGTTTACCTGCCACCCCTCCGAAGCACATTTTAGCCCTTACAGCTGATTGACTCCCGGCTCAGCCTCATTAGTGAATTCAGAGAGGAAAGTTTCACGCAGATGGGGAGGGAGTTTCATAGAGCATGAAGGCCAAGTACACCGCTTCCCATGACAATACCAAGGACACTGTTGTTGCTGATCGCAGGACCATGGCAGAGTCCTTGGCTCATTTAAAATGCTGTTTCACATAATGGGACCAAGCTGAAAACAAATAAACCAACCTGATAATGAGGCTTTCCCTCAACTTCTGCGACGTTTTCCCAATAAGAGTCATCTGCGCTTTTAATAGACAACAAACATCTGTGCTGCTCCGAGACACAGAGTCTAATTTGCTTGGTAATTGTTGGCTGAGCACAAAGCGAACTAACCACGTTTTTTGTCAATAGCCATTAAAGTTCTTAGAGATATAATAAAATGGTTATTCATTACAGTACGCATCACTCTCATAATTCAGCCGCTGATGGAAGAAGGAAGTTACAGTACTTAGTAGTGGATGTTTTCACAATAAGAGTCCTGTGAAAACCATGTCTTTCTAAAGTTAGGCCGTTTTCCATTAGCAGCGTGGCTGTAGAGGCGGCCATGTTGGTCTGTCTGTCGGTTGTTCAGTCCACTGAAACATCTCAACAGTTAAATGTACTGTTATGAAATGTGCTACAGGTTGTCATGGCTTACAGAGGATAAAGTCTAACGACGTAGGTGATCTCCAGACTTTTCCTCTAGTGCCACCATGAGGCAGATATTTGTATTATAGAAATATCTCGACAACTGTGCATTGTTTCCCCAGAAATCTGTTGCACACATTCGTGGTCCCCTCAAGATTAATTGTAATAACTTTGAATATCCCTTAACTGTACTTCATAACATTTCAGCCCAGTCGCACAGCAGATTGTTACAGCCCGGCTCTTAGACTGCAGCAAAAATGGGAGAGGCGACAACGTTGAACTTTATTTACAAAAACGCAAGTGAAGGAGTTCAAGTACCTCTGGGTCTTGTTCACGAGTGAGGGGACAATGGAACGTGAGATTGTCCGGAGAATCAGAGTGGTGGAGGAGATGTTGCATTTTCTTTACCAAGGCGTTGTGATGAAAAGAGAGCTGAACCAGAAGGCAAAGCTCTCGATCTACCGGTCAGTCCTTGATCCAACTCTCACCTCTGGTCACGAGGGCTGGGTCGTGACTGAAAGAACTAGATTGCAAGTACAAGCAGCCGAAATGGGTTTTCTCAGGAGGGCGGCTGGGTCTCCCTTAGAGACAGGGTGAGAAGCTCAGCCATCTGCGATGGACTCGGAGTAGAGCTGCTGCTACTTTGCATTGAAAGGAGCCAGTTGAGGTGGTTTGGGCATCTAGTGCGGATGCTCCCTGGGAGCCTCCCTGGGGAGGTGTTCCAGGCACAACCAGCTGGGAGGAGGCCCTGAGGAAGACCCAGGACTAGGTGGAGTGATTGTATCACCAAAAAGTAGCACAACAATGACATTTCATTCAGCCTCAGCTGTACTTTGAGTTTAGTGCTAGCAGGAAAATGTTAGCGCGCTAACACAGGAAACTAAGATGGTAAACGAGGTACACATGGACTGCGGTTGAATACTGTAGTAAAAAAAACGTCCCATGTATTTTTCTAACCCCTTTCCTTGACCTGGATGGTTAAGTTATGGTACATCATGAGGAGAAGGAGAACATAAAGACATATGATAAATATCATAAAGACAACCGCGGTGCTCAGAGAATCCGACTGCAGTCACACTATGAACAGTGGATAACTTTATTTATAACACACAGAAAGTGAGTACAGTGACAAACTCAGTGGTGTACAGTCTGAGCAAGGATTCCCATCCAAAAATCAAAGAATCACACCTTGTTAGAAGGATATTTTCAATCCGTTATGTACAATTAAACAGCATTCTTCGCGGTTAATCTGTGCATCACTTTAAATGTGGCTGCCGCAAGGAGTTGTGGGACAGCATTATCACCTTTCCATTCCTTTTCGTAAAGGATGGTCGAGTGTGTCCTTCACTAAAGGAGATAAGAAAGGAAGCACTGAAGCTGTTTCCTTAGCATTAAGAGAGCTCTTATCATGGCTGCCATTTAGATACTTCCAGAAACCTTTCTAAACAAAACACTGTTCAACTGCAGCCAGTACCTTCTAAATATTGTCATGTTAGTAAAATCACCATTGTCTGAACAGCATTTCATTTACATATACTTTCATGTGGAGCATGTTATAGCTGCATATTTAAATCGTATTTAAATACTCTCAGTGTTTTCTCTTTATGACAGATTCATCTTTTAGAGATCCATGTTTTCCCTGGGTAGTGATGATGAAATCTTTTTTACTACATTAGCTGTCTGAAGTACTGCTCACATTAAGAGACACATAAGAGGACGCAAAACAAAGATCATCATTTCCACAAGACATTACAAACACATATTAAGATAGTGTGTGTGTGTGTGTGTGTGTGTGTGTGTGTGTGTGTGTGTGTGTGTGTGTGTGTGTGTGTGTGTCCATCAGCAGCTATTATGTATTCAACACAGTCGCCGTCACCTCAGCAGTACTGACGTTTATTCAATTATCTGTAATTCTGATGCTTTGCTAATTGGTGAGGGAAAATAATTACACTGTGATCTGATGACATCCTTCAGGGACACCTTTCCACTTGGCTTGATCGCAGATGCACAAATTAAAAAAGATGGACCATGAACACAACTCAAAACTCCAAAAAGTCATCGACAGTGAGTCGGTGGTGAGGAACAGGTGGACATGAGTAAATACACTTCTACTGTGGTTAGTCTGCGAAAGGTAATGAACTGTTGCATTTCACCTGCTTCTCATTATAGGAGCTTCCCTCCACTTGGAGATGTTACCCACTGTTTGAAAATTATGACACATTTTCTCACAAAAATGAGGAGAAATTACAGCGCTTTTACAAGATAGTAGGTAACTGATGGCCCTGGCTGACAAATCGCTTTTAAAAAATGAATAATTTGCCTTTTCAGGTGTTGACTGATGGACTTGGATGTTTCATCTTCAATGCGAGGGAGCACTCAGAAATATAACATTTTTTGAAATACTCCAATTTGTTATCGTCTGAAAGAATGTGATTTAGGCCGATGTCTGGTTAATGGTGACATTTATAAAGATAACGCTGATTCATTCAGTTCTGACTGAAAGGTCGACAGTCAAATAAATGAAGAGTTTCTTTTCAAAATTAGATATGGACTATTTGAATAAGGTGACATCAGTTCTTGCTGGCGTAAAGCTACAAGTCAGATTGCTGAAATGATTAGCTGGTGTACATAACATATGCTGTTATGGTGGTGATCACTCTGATGACCCTTAGGATTTGACACGGCCCATATGGCAGGAGGCCTGTCCCAAAAGAGAAATTAGTTGCTTGCTTCATCATCCGCAACCTCTATTTTTTTAGTTGTTAAATTTGGGCTTAATTGCGAGAGCGCAGCCAGCCCAATAAAGGCGGCGAGGTGCTGACAGAGGCAGGAGGTAAAGTGGAGGATAGATTGGACACTGCTGGGGCCAGACTGGGAACAAAATAGAGTCCCTCCTAGTAATGATGGCCGAGGGACAACGAGAGCAGGGATGGTTGGTGGGCTCCGACTCCTTCTGTCGCTGCCGTGGCTTAATGTTAATGTCAGAAAACACACAGTACTGCAACACACAACAGACAAAACAATACCACAGCAGACAAATGTATACTACAATAAACACAACAATACTACACAAAAAAAAAAAAAACAGACAAATTATACTTTATAAAAAAAACAATACTAAAACAGATAACATTATAACACAACAAACAAACAATACTACAACAGACAGAATAAAACAAACTAAAGCAGACTAAACAATACTAAAGCAGACTAAACAATACTAAAACAGATAACACTAAAGCAGACTAAACAATACTAAAACAGACTAAACAATACTAAAGCAGACTAAACAATACTAAAGCAGACTAAACAATACTACAACAGACAGAATAAAACAAACTAAAGCAGACTCAACAATACGAAATCAGATAATACTAAAACAGACTAAACAATACTAAAGCAGACTAAACAATACTAAAACAGATAATACTAAACAATACTAAAGCAGACTAAACAATACTAAAACAGACTAAACGATACTAAAGCAGATAATACTGAAGCGGACTAAACAATACTAAAACAGACTAAATAATACCAAAGCAGATAATACTAAAGCAGACTAAACAATACTAAAACAGACTAAACAATACTAAAACAGACTAAATAATACCAAAGCAGATAATACTAAAGCAGACTAAACAATACTAAAACAGACTAAACAATACTAAAACAGACTAAACAATGCTAAACCAGACTAAACAATACTAAAACAGACTAAACAATAATAAAGCAGATAATACTAAAGCAGACTAAACAATACTAAAACTGACTAAACAATACTAAAACAGACTAAATAATACCAAAGCAGATAATACTAAAGCAGACTAAATAATACTAAAGCAGACTAAACAATACTAAAGCAGACTAAACAATACTAAAACAGACTAAACAATACTAAAGCAGACTAAACAATACTAAAACAGACTAAACAAAAATACTAAAGCAGACTAAACAATACTAAAACAGACTAAACAATACTAAAACAGACTAAACAATACTAAAGCAGACTCAACAATACTAAAGCAGACTAAACAATACTAAAACAGACTCAACAATACTAAAGCAGACTAAACAATACTAAAACAGACTCAACAATACTAAAGCAGACTAAACAATACTAAAACAGACTAAACAATACTAAAGCAGACTAAACAATACTAAAACAGACTCAACAATACTAAAGCAGACTCAACAATACTAGAGCAGACTAAACAATACTAAAGCAGACTAAACAATACTAAAGCAGATAATACTAAAACAGACTAAACAATACTAAAGCAGACTAAACAATACTAAAGAAGACTACAATCCTAAGCAGGCAGAGCATTGCTATGCCAGACAGATAATGCAAAGAAAGCTGCATATGATGTAAAATAAATGAATAAAATATAGAAATATAAATATCAATAAAATTAGATAAAAGTGGAAACTATTTACCATAAACCTTGCTATTGTTTTGACTTCAGTCAGAGTTATTTGCTGTGTAATTATAAGTTTCCTCTGCAGAGTATTAAAATAGTTGGAGCAAGAAATACAAAGATGATTTTAGGGGAAAAAACATCAAGACAGGTTATTTTAGTCAGAAGTGACAATAAAAAGGAACAGAGACTTCCTCTGATTTTGAACATACTAGTCTAATTATGAATGAAATAAAAAGGTTGAGATCAGCGCTGACGTTATGAAGCTGCTGTGATTTGCTTTAAAAACCTTTTCTACTGCAGTAAACACCATATAGTCTTTTTTCTGCTGCTGTCAAAATAAGTTTGTTTTTTTAACTTAATTGTTCAAGGTGCCTTACCACCACCGTGGTCTCACTGTGGTATTGTTGTGTAGTGAGTTGTGTTCGGCAGTGGAGTGTAAACACTAAACTGTTATTTTGAAGCGTGAGCAGTACAGTTAATGCTGATCTGTTTCTGTTAAAACATGATGTGGATTACAGTCTCTCTGCTTAATGAACTAGATTGAAATGTAAATGTGACTCACTTGAAAGCAGCTGTTTAATGATGAGTCTGTTTGTACTTGTGCTTTAACAAGGACGCTGATTTAAATGACCTTGCATCGACGTGGCATGTTGGATCCATGTCGGAGCCCGGATGCTGTTGGACATAATTTCTGTTTTCAACACTGCCATTTTGTATCTTAGTATTTTAGCACATTTTCCAGATCCTTTCACAAAAATATCTAATTTGTGCGACTGCGTGACATTCAATAGCTGTATTGTCAAGACACAAAAAGCAACCGTGTCAACTATGTCAATTAAACCCACGACGGAGAGAAGCCTTTTATTACAACCAGAGCCACAGTCTTGAAGGTGGCTCTCTGTGAAAATAAAAGAGCAAACGTGTGGGCCGTTTGTCTCACTAATGTCACTCATTTTACTTTTAAAGCAGGCACATTTTGGAAAATGTGTGCTCTTGAACTAAACCTGCCTTGCGTTAATGGAAGCTGTGCTGTTGGAGGTGGAGGGCTGCAGCCCTCCAGGGATCCTTGATAAAAAACCATTAGTTTCCCGTGGGCAATACCTGGTACTTTACAGTATATAATGGACTTAACATGCTGGTCGTGTAGCTTCGTGTTCTGTATTTTGCCCATCGAAATGGGATTAATCCCTTAAGGCTGATAGATGCTAAATGAATATTTATGACCCCAAACGGTGAGGGTGAGTACTGTAAACACACACACACACACACACAGGTGAGTCTCAGTGTGTGAGTGTGTGTGGTTGTGTGCCTTTGAACTGGCCGACGTAGTCGAATCCTCATGACATACTTTTAACCAAAGAACTGTAGTGTAACATGAGGTTATAGATTTTTCGGTGGTAAAACGACCCCTACCTCTGGCAGCGTGACTCCACATTCATGAGTGGAGTCGGTCTGTGCTGCTGAGCAGCTTGAGAAAAGACACTTTTCAACACACAAATCTATATATCTGTATTTTTCTTTTTATACTGTTCCATTGCTGTGATTAGCATCCAAACTGCACCTGGTCAGCAACTGATAATTACCGTAAATTACAGACGGGTCTGTAATTCCTTTTGCACAAAAACCCACGTTCAGCAAAGATGGGAAATACTATCAAACTATGCACGTGGCTGCTAGATTCGCTTCACTCACCAGCCAAAAAAACAATGGTGACCTATTGAGTGGCTGGTAGGTTTTTGAGTCCACTAGCCACAGAGGCACGTGGACAAAAAAGGTCATTTTCCAACACTGTATAGTGTCCTCGACCAATCTTGCAGTTTTGTTGACCAGTCAGTTAGTTGACTTAATCAACAGATCTGTAAAACTGAGTTTCTCCACAAAGAATCACACAAAAGCACCGCTTTAAATCTTGTGTTTACCCAACCAGTTCTTGACACTATGCATGTAACGAGCGTATAATGCCACACCGTCACTGGTCCGTCCAAAAGTAGTATAAGGGGGATACCCTTTGTGTCGGCCACTGATGCCGAGGGACACTGACCAAGTGACGGTCTCACTCCCAGCTATGGGTGAGAATGTGTTGGTTTACCAGAGATGTGCTCTAAATTTCTTAGAAAAAAGTAAGCATGAAAAAACATAAACATGACAAATCGACTAAATAAAGAAATTTAAATAGTGAAAAAATTCAATTAAAACAAAAATCAGTTTTCAACTACTCCTGTGTTACTGATATCTTTTACACTGTATGTGTAATTTGAGCAATTACTGTATAGTCTTGATTATTATTATTATTATTATTATTATTATTATTATTATTCCAGTAGAGAAAACAGTAAACTGCCCATCACAAGTACCCAGCATCCAAGCTGATGTCTGCGTTGTGTGACCATCTGCTCAGATCCAAAAGATATTCTGTTAATTATCACATAAGACATAAGAAAAGCAGTGAATCTTCACGATTGAGGAAATGGAAGTGCTGCTTGACACAAAGTAAAGCTGAAGCCGTTAGAGGAAATAGTTTTATTCTTTATTTACACAGTATTTACTAAAGAGAGAGCTACAGTACAGTGGCTGTTGAGCGTGTGGCGTGGCCACAGTGACTTGGGTAGCGTGCTGCAGGTAGTGTCGTGTAGAGCACGTTCTTGTTCGCCGTCTTGTTGTAATTATAAATTATTGAGCTTTGTGAATTATGAATGGTTGTAATCTTCTCAGGCGTTTAGCACTGAGGTTTGACATCAGGTCATAAGTTTTACGGCTGCAGACTTTTCTGTGATAACAAGCTGTTGAGCATCGGCTGTAGTCATTTGGCTGAATTTCTTGGTTTGTTTCTCTCCGTAAGTCTAATATTTCACAGACTGTTGATTGTATTACTTGAGGTGTCAACACAGGGGTTTGCATCTCTCTCTTGCTGCCTACTGAGCTGCAGAGTATTTAGCTTATACCCACGGAAAGTGTTTGTGTCACGCTCTGCCCATTGAGATATACATGACCACAGAGCAACCTGACAGTGCCTCAGATTTGCATTTAAGCCTTTTTGATGTAATTTCGTGAATCTGGAATGGTTTTCATACACATGCTGAAAGTCTCCCACATGACTGTATCTGTTTGGTGGTTTAGGCCACTTCTTTAAACGATTTTGCTGCAATGCAGTTCAAACCATCAAGCTAACTCGCTCCTTTTAACATCAGCCGTTTGCTGGATTGCACGAAATTGCAAATCAGTGGCTGGTGACACTCTCTGTCATGTTTGCAATAACGAAGAGAGGAAGAGGGGAGGGGGAGAAGGGAGGAAGCAGAAACGGTATCTAACACCTGCAAATGGAAACTGTCACAGTGTGATAACAAACCTAGAGGAGGTTGAGCAGAATAAACACTAAGCTCTCTAATGTCGCTGCTTAATGAGGTTTTCAATTTCGATACCATTCAGTGAGATGGAAAGAAGTGACTGGCACTTGAGCAGGAGTCACGAGGCGAGTCAGCTCCCGCGACCCCGACGAGGATCTGTAAGTCGGCCGTACATTTCACTCATCTCGATGACTGAGACCCTATAGAATATCATAAGAGGAGTCACCGCCACGGCTGGGCGCTCAGCTCCGTCTGTGATTTAGTGCAGGGAGTCGGCCGGAGACACTGACGCAGCCTTGCATGACCGGAGGCAAATGAAACAGGAAACTGACCACCTCATCTTCTCAAGGGTGTCTGTGGAGGGTAGGAGGGGGTTCAGGTTGGGATGGCAGGGGTGCTAAGGTCTGGAGAGTGTGTGTTACTAATGAGGACACATTTCCACTCACCTATTCCTGTACAAACAGAGAAAAGAGAGAAATAAATCATATTTTACCAGTGCACCTGAACATGCATCCAGCTGAACACTGCAGAGCTGAAACTTGCTATCTCTATAGCTGTACTATATCTACTGATTGATATATAGATACACTATAGAAATGTGATAAATAGGGTAGCTAGAAATCATGTTTAAAGCTGGCATCTGTAGCTAGTTGCCCATGTAAAGAGAGAGGTATAGATAATCTAGAAAAGGGGTCTGAGACTGGGTCTACCCTCAGACAGAGCTTAGATAAAGGTGCCCCTTCACCCCCTACTTACTGAGTTTCGCTCAAGTCTGGATGCCTATGGGATCATGATTGTTATTTGATCCTATAGACACTCAACAGTTGAGCCAGGCTTGTCTAATATGGTTGTTTGACTTCAGACAAAACCAAATACATAAAAGAGCTTCATCATTTATCAGTTTCTGTAAAGAAAAAAACAGTACAATTCCTACAAACTACTGTATCTCTGAACTATCTCTTGAACCAAATCACACACATTTAGGCTATTCTATTTGATCATCTTTTAATAATTAATGTAATAACTTATGCAATATGTTTTCACTTCCTCCCCTGAAACTGTTTGTATCCCCACTAGGGAGGTCCGCCTCACACTGAGCTCTGAGGATAGATAGATATATTATTTGTAAACATGTCAAATAATTTAATACTATTGTCAGAATTTTGTTTTCAAGAAAGCACTATTCTTGGGGTCAGTATTATGGTAAATTAATTATCCCAAAGCATAGTGTCATTGTTGGAAATTAGCACCAGCCACCATTTAAATGCTGGTAAACTATGCAAGTGGCTACTAGATTCACTTCACTCACCAGCCAAAAAAACACCGGTAAACTATTGAGAGGCTGGTAGGTTTTTGAGTCCACCAGCCACAGTGGCAAGTGGACAAAAAAAGTTAATATAGGGCTGTCTTCGACCAAAGATATTCACTAACACTCTTGACTAATCAGTTAGTTTCTCCACAAAGAATCACATAAAAGCACCACTTTAAATCTTGTGTTTAGCCGGCCATTTCTCACTCCCAACTCGTCAAACTCTGCCGATTGGGCAGTCACCCTCGGCATCAGAAACCAACGCACGGAGGCACCCTTCAGTGACAGTACGTGACGAACGGGGCTCTCAGCTAACTCCAGTGTAAACCCAAATGTGGCGCTTGTCCACAACGTAGCAAGTGACATAGTATTCATAGCGTGAGAGTTCGTTCAAGGTGGGTGGATGGGTCAAACAGACAAGACTTTCAACCAGGAGACCACTGTTCATGTCAGTAAGCCTCATGAATGATCCACCTCTGGCTCATGACTCACCTGGAAACATCTGCATGCAGAGCCCTGATGATATATGGATGTGTGTGGGAAAGGTGGAGAAAGAGGCTCCAAATAAGATGTGTAGGAAAACCAGTTCTACCAGATGTATTCACTTTAACATTTAAGGAAGTAGTAATAGATGAGGGCCAACGTCTCTGGAAGACATGCAGACACTTGATGCTGAAGTGTTTCACTGAGGCTCTTAACCAGAATGTTTCTGAGTGTTTTAATAGATCGTTTTGAGTGTTTCTCAAGGACACTTTGGATAGCATCCCTCCTCTGGGGATCTAACCTGTGATCTTTTAATTACAGGGACATTTTTGTGAGTGCTAGGCTGCCTCGCCACCCTTTTAACTCCTTGTGCCGTTCACGGTTCACAAGTCCATAATCCATTTAGGTGTGAGAGGCACGGGCTTCATTACAAACGAAATGGTCCGTGCACATTGGGAGGAGTAGAGGGGAGTGTCATATTGGCAAAGTGGTCTCGGTAATATCCGCTGTCACTTCGCTGCCTTGAGATGTACTTTGGTTTTGTCAGAGAAGGCCGTTCTCTTCACGGTTCTGCCAGTGGTCCTACTCCATTATACGCAGCAACGACACTTGAACCGCAAAATGCCAAAAGTGCAAACGGATGATTTTCGAACAGTGTGACTATGACCAAATGCTGTTAAATTGCCATTTGGTCAATGCTTTCATCCAACGTGGTGCTTAAGCATTGCTGGTTTAAAGAGCCCCCGAAACCCAGTCCATGTTCACTTGAGGCATGTTTGGATGATTTATTCAAAGTCTGGTATTTTCCTTCTCCTTCGGTCCGGATCAGTTGCACAGGTGAGAAGAATATATTTCAAGCAGTGCAGGTCGCTAGGTCTGACAATGTAATACAAACCAACAGAGGGAAACAATGCCATAGTGCACTCAGTTTTATGGAGGGTACATGTTGATATCTTGTAGCAGGCAGATCCTGGATGAACTGAGGGCAGTCTGGGGGGATGCTCAAACTATTTCATGTCTTTTTAACCTCTTAAACTCATGATTTCCTCTGGATTCCCCTCATGCTTCTTTAAACAGAAAAAGATGTTTCCATAGTGCACAGCAGTATCTCATACACTGTATTCTCTACCTGCGTGTTACAGCACTAAATCGAAGATGCAGTATATAATGCTGACAGCGAGTAAAGTATTCACACCTTAGATACTGTGTTTTTATGGCTGCAGCATTACATCAGATTGAAATATTTTGGATATCTTGTGCATAATGTTGCACACATTTTCCTGGAATTAAGCCTGGCATTTTGTGTTTCCCCGGAAGCCTGGGGATCTCTACGAGACTTTAAAATAAAGCCTGGCAGATTTTAGTGGTGGAAACACAGAGAGGGTGAATTGTAGTGAGGACCACCATGGGGTCCCTCGTGGTTAGCTAAGTGTTGCAGGGACAGGATTCATATTTGTTTGGACTCATCCTTGGCTGGGTGTGACACCTGTCAATCAAGTAAACATACTCTACTTCACTATGAACACTTGTACCTTTTTAATGACAGTATTTAAAGTCAAAGCAGAGACGATCAAACCGTCTGCGGTGGATATGTGGGTAATGCAGGCCTCAGGTTTTGACAAGTTTGAAAAAAATGTGTGGGATACACAAGACTGCTGCTTTGGTTTTGTCCAAACGGGAGTAAGAAGTCTTTTAAGATTTGGTAATTAATTACCAGACTGGAAACCTCCAGGTCTGAAACGTGAAGCCAATGCTGAAGTGCCTTAAACTGTCGTTCTCTCTAACAGCCAGCAGGGGGCAACGCCTCTGGATGCAGAAAACAGTCTGATTGTATAGAAGTCTATGAGAAAATGAGCCGACTTCTCACTTGATTTATTACCTCAGTAAACACTGTAAACATGAGTTAATAGTCCCAATCTCTAGTTTCACGTCTTCTTCAATACAGCATGATGTTGTTTAGTAAATTATGGTCCCATTTAGAGTCAAATAGACCATAAAGCAGGGGATGCCTTACAGCTTGGCCACCTTGTGATTTACATTGCTACAACGGCGTTGTCCAATCTGGGAGTCGTCCGTGTTTTCGTCTTATAACTTTAATCTTTTCACTTTTAAGTTCATGAAAGTTAATTATAACTTTTTTAGCCAACAGAAAATATCTTGTTCAGTATTTGGTTGTAGCTCCATTCTTTTGTGTCACTTCTGGTTGCAAAAAAAAAAAAAAACCAAGATGGCGACAGCCAAAATGCCAAACTTGAGGCGTCAAACTGGGAATCCTTAAACCAATGGGTGATGTCAAAGTGACTATGTCCTCTTAAATTTTCTTTAATACTGTGACAGCATGGGTTAGACAATACGGTTAGCATATGGTTCAAGCAATTATTCTACATTTTAGGAAATACCTGCTTTCTTAGAGGTGGATGAAAAGATTAATACCACTCACGCCTGTGCAGTAAATATGCAGCCGCAGCCAGTTAGCTTAGCTTAGCATAAAGACTGGAAACAGTAGGAAACTGCTAGCCTGTAACAAAATCTGCATCACAGCACAGCTAAACCTCAGAATTGAACATGTTATATCTTGAGCCTCTCTTTTAATCCATAACAAAACACCAAGTTGTGGTTTTACGAGGGGTTGGCATTCATACCACCCTGTGAAGACTCAGACTACCTCTTGTCATGCTAGTCAACTAAAACACATAGAAATATTGTGTTTATGATTATTACAAAGGCAACTGTTAAAAGCACGTCTGTTACATGGATGTATTAAGAGAACTGGATACAGTTTTGGAGCCGGAGCCCCGTTCTTTCCTATGAAAGTTGCTCATGATGCCAAAATGGCTCAACTTCCGAGAGGAAAATAAGTCTGGATTTGGCTATTAGTGCATTTTACAACTTTTAAGACCTAATGATTTTTTTTTTAAAAAAGTTCTGACTTACAGGCATCTCTTTCCCAGTGTAATTCTATGGGAAAAAGTCTTTTTGGGTCCAATGGCATCATGTGACGGACACGGAAGCTGTAGTATTGTCGTTTGGCCACTATGAAAATTGGCATCAACAACCAGTGTTCGTCCTGGGGGCTTTGGTCTGTGATGGGATAGGATGCAAGCTACTTCCTGTATCAGTACTGAACGTTGGCATTGGAAATAAACTGTGACGTGCAGAAACGTCCAATGTGGATGTAATTCCTAGGTGCACTGTGCCTTTAGTTGAACTACATTGCGTTGAATTTTCCTGCCAGCTTCAACCTGAAGCTGTATCGGCTGCTTTTGAGTGTGAAAGCCGCAGCCTTCATGTCTTAATGCCATCGACCTACGCTGCAGCACACCTAATGAAAACAAACACATTTTAATTTCGCCACTCAGTTTGTGACACGCCATCATAAGGTTTCACTTTTGCGAGCACGTTTGTGCGGACGTAATTCGGTACGATGGTGGTCAAAAGTTCATTAGAGAAACAAATGGCTGAGATCAGTGTGGCGACACTGATAACAAGGCTCTTTTCCTCATCTCTGTAATGAATGGAACAATCAGCTCAGTGAGGCTGCTGTCGAATGAACGTCAGCACTAAACCATTTCTCATCCACACTTCTTCTCCCCCGATGGGCTCATTAGTGTGCTGCTCAAAGCTGCACACCACTGCTATACAGCATATTTATTATTTACCATCTTTTTTTCCTATTCTTTTTTTTGCCTACTTACTTTGTTTGCACTGGATTCTCCGGCACACTCATGAACACACTCTGAGCTACTATGGCCTACTCTACTCAATGTGGCTCTCTCATGCTCAAATACTTTATTCTGGTGTAAAATTTAGGTGTAGGTGGGATAATTTGCATATGTTGTGTTTATCAATTGGATGAGCTCCAGAAATGCTGCTGTTTCATATTGATAGAGTATTGTCAGATTTTGAGAGGAACTGGCATTAAATCTATCTGCCTTCAGCTTTCCAGCTTGATCTCAGCTCACCAGCCCCAGAGAGCTTCATGACTTAAGTCCACCTTTAGTGGGAAATGGATGACCTTTAGATGGTTTAAGTACATCACATTTAGATCAACATCGTCAGCGTGGCTTGAGAACAGAACATTTGCTCATTACTAGTGCTGTCAGTTACATCAGTGGTGTGAAAGACAGCATAAATGCAGTGTACGCTTCCCTCATTGAGACACACTGACGAGCTGGAAGTTGAACATCTGTTTAAGTGTAAAGCCAAGAAGAAAGGGGGGAGTGGTGTTAAGTTCTCCGCTATTTCAGAGTCACTTGTTCCCTCTTCTTTCAGATAACTACATGTAGACTTGTAGACACTCCAGTCTGTATATCTGGGATAAACAGTGCAGGCAGAAAGTATTCGGACAACAACAATTTTTTAGTTTTTGTACGCTTCTGTGCATCCTCAGGTTATCCATCCGTCACCCATTCTCATGAATGTGATATTTCAGGAGCGCCATGAGGGAATTTCTTCAAATTTGGCACAAACGTCCACTTGGACTGGAGGATGAGCTGATTGAGATTTGGTGAATGTAAATGTATGAATGTAAACTGCAGGTTGGTGAAGGTATACAACCACAAGCTAGTAATTCTAGTTGGCTCTGTTTTCCTGCTTTCAGCTTTAATTTGAGGGTGTATACATCCAAATCAGTTGAAAGGTTTAGTCATTTTAACCCTTTTAATACATAGTTCTCCCATTTTAATAGACAAAGCAATCTATTCATATAAACATATATTAAAGTCGTCATATTTAGTAGGTGGTTGCCTGTCCATTGCAGCCAGTAACTGCCTGACCTGCAGACACCTGGTTCCTTCGCTGCTGATGCTCTGCCAGGCCTGAACCGTCGCCATCTTCACGTTGTTCTTGTTTCTGGGCCTTTCGCTCGTCAGAAAGTGAAGTTGGATCGCAGCCAGTTTGCCGACTTTGCCAAGGCCCAGACCTGTCGCCAAAAACTAGAAAGGCATCTCACTGAATATTTTTTATATAACTTTCTTTCAAATTTTGTGGTTATCAGCTGCACCCGTTGCCAACCAAGTTCAACTGTGCATGTATGCACAATATACACAGACAGTTACAGTACAGCTACTGTATGTGTCAATACAGGACTCGCAGATAACCTGAACAAACAACAGGCACGGTTATCAGGGAATAAAGAGAGGAACAAGCTCTTTCTAAAAAAACAAAAAAATATATATATATTTTCTAAGATGAAAGTGGTACATTTACAAGAAAAAACCTTGAACATTTTCTTATATTGTAAAGTTATAAATTTGCAAGGAACTATAGTATTACAATTTGCAAGGTTTGATCAACACTCCATTTATCACCACTCTAATGTGAGCCACAAGGGCAAAAAATATTAATTATATTAGTACCGTCTTTATTTATATTCATAAAAAGACAAAGACAGAAAATGTGCGTTTGTATCCTTCAGGATCGTCACCTCGCTCAGAGGTTGTCCGTCAGAGAGGAAATCTTCAGGATTTATCTGATAACCCACTGGCAAAATAAAAAGTACAATAGGTCCAACGTGATGATGACCATGTCCAACCTCCACTTCTGCAGACGCTCACTCTCCGTGGTCAGCTTCAATGATGAGGCTCGTATTGTGAGCGAAAGGTAGTTTATTCCACCTTAATTAAAATAAACAAAAACATAATCCTTATGGACAAAAATAGAAACAGTCTCCAATCTGTGGTCGGAAAATTGTTGCTCCCTGCCCCCCTTTGAACATGGCCCTCGGTTCCACCGAAGCCCAACTGGCCCTAATGTCTGATTTCTGTCTGAATGTCTGAATTGTCCGATAACAGGACAACTAGAGCAGCAAGTCTTAATAGGACAGTTCACACATCATAGAGTCTAAACCAGACCTGGCCACTATACGGCCTGCGGGCCAGAACCGGCCCTCGTGATGGTTCTGCCCGGCCCGAGAGGTCTCAGACAAACCACACGAGTTTACTTAGGAAGCTTAAAAAACAGTAAAGAAAATAGTTTTTGTTTTGAAATGCTTGTTTATTGTTAGTGTGCTTCTTCCTGTCACACTTGACATTGATGTAAACTGATGAGTGATGTCTGAAGTAGCGTCACCTGTTGAGGCGGCACGTCTATATCAAGTCATGGAGTGATAAGTAGTTTTTCGCGGAGGTTGGCGGTAAAGCTGTGTGCTTAGTTTGCAACATACATGTGGTTGTATTCAAAGAAAACAACTATAACTGTCACTTTGAGACAAAACATGCAGAAAAATCCAGAAAGCTGTGTGGAGATGAGAAGGAGAGGACAGCCGAGGGGCTGCTGGCTGAGATACTGAAGCAGAGAGGACTCATGCAACCAAAAGCTGCATGCAACCAAAGAAGGAAATGTAAGCGTTAATGTTAAGTTAAAGGTTAAATGTAAGTGTTAATGTTAAATTAAATGTTAGGTTTTGTTATGGTTTCTCTTGTGGCCCCCCTGGAAAAATAATTGGCCACCCCTGATCTAAATGGATCAAAGCCCATTCTACCACATGACCACTTGACCTCAATTTTAACTAAATTCTAATGTATATTAAAATGATTAAAAATGATAATCAAATGCTAAAAACTGTAGATAACACAACATGGCTCTTACAGTTGGAATGGCCCTAATGCACCATTGTACTTAACATTATGTTAAATATATAAATATTTTTAGACTATTCTGTGAGACATTTTTTGTCTGGCCCTTTGAATACACTCAACTGCAATAATCCCTAAATCTTGTTGGAAACTCAGTGAAGGCCACTAGTTACTGAGGTTGATTATTCAGGGTTTTATTATTTAGACGTTGATATTGAGATGTTTATTACTAGGATAAGAAATCACGTGAGAATCATACAGTTGAGGAGAAGCAGGGTTGTGACTAGAGAGTCGATAGTCGGAAACCGTTGGAGCAGCAGGGAACCTCGACGTATGGGAGGAAAGTTAATGATGAATTCAGCAGCCGGCGTTGACGTGCCCTGACCCCCGCGCTGCTCCAGCGCTGCTGCTCGGTGTTCACCAGTATGACGCTGGCTTTGTACTGGGAGCTCCCAGCTGTGAATGTAATTGTGTGCATGTGAAGCAGGGAGCTGCTAGAACAGAGCATGCAAGCTCAATCAACTTCCCCTGGATAGATAATACAGAGAGATTAGAGCCAGAAGAGATTGTATTTGTGTTGCATAAATTTGAATTTGTCACCCTCATATTAAGCTGCCGATTTATAAAAAAAGAGAATTATTTGTTGAATAAATGAATTCTGGAATTTAATTTGAAGGAAAATTAAAGGTAGTGGTTTTGTGTTGATTTTGATTACATTTAAATAACTTTACATGCCTGTATGATCGCTGACGTAGTTTGTTTTCTTCTGTTTATTGTCAAGTCTTTGACAAAATGAAGGCAGTCAGTATATACAGTAGAAATGCCCATCAGGACAAGACTTAAAGCAGTGTAAACGATGTATTTGCGACTTTATAGCCTTTTCAGGTTAGATTATCTAACCTTTTCTGTGCACTGTGGCCACAAATGGCAATTACGGGATAATGGTGAATGCCTAAAAGATAAGCAATATATAGCAGAGCAATATATTGTCCACAATTTCACAAAATATGAAAGAAAAGTCTGAAAAACGAACACATTCTTCCGATTTATCTTATGACCCTTTGGAGGGGCCCGACCCCTAGGTTGGGAACCATTGAACTAAGAGGAGAAGGTAACTCTAGCTCCTCTTAACCACATAATGATAGCTGTCAAAAAGCGAAGCAATACGTGTGAGTGACTCAGTTCTTACTGAAATGTAATCTGCAATAGAGTCAGTAACTAGAGCTGTCAGTCTATTAAATATTTAATCACAAATTAATTATATATTTTTTGTTCAAAATGCACCTTAAAGGGAGATTTGACAACTATTTAATACTCTTATTGACATGAGAGTGGGCAAATATGCTGTTTTATGCATATGTATGTATATATTTATTGTTTGAAATCAATTAACTACACAAAAAAAAAAATGACAAAGATTGTCCAGAAACCCTCACAGCCACCAGACATCAACAGCTGTCAGTGTGTCAGAGTGCTGACTTGACTATGACTTGATCCAGACTGACTGGGACTATCATAAAGTGGGCATGTCTGTAAAGGGGAGACTGGTGGGGACCCACAGAACCCATTTTCAATCACAGATCTGGAGGTCAGAGGTCAAGGGACCCCTTAGAACATGGCCAAGCGTTATTTAGCCTCCTTCATGACAAGCTAGTATGACATGGTTGGTATAAATGGATTCCTCAGGTTTTCATATGATGGCCGTGTCCTTATTTCTAGCTTTAGAACTGAGCCCGCTACAACCTGAAAAGCTCAAGTTGTTACTGCCGTTACAACAAACTAGCGTTAATGTGTTATTATCACATTGACTTTGACAGCCTTTGTTAATAACTATACAGATATCTGCCACCTTAACATGATGCACCAAGTGTTGCTTTTCTAGTGAATAAAAATGTTGCTCCCATAGAAAGGACTCTGCTGCTCCTCCATCCCTAAACTCTGGTAAAATGTTGATGTTTCCTCCAAACTGAATCATTGCTTTCAGTGTTTGTCCGGTGCTTACGAAGACACTGCAGCCAAAACGTAGTATCAGAGTCTTATATTGCGCCACAGTTGCCTCTTTCAACACTGGTGATGTACAGTTAGCATAGGTTACCTAATAAAAACGTAGGCTCGTTAACAAGATGATGGAGAACCAACAGCATTTCTGGCTTTTCCAGTTTGAGAGGTTATGTTGCCAGTTAGTAATTATTGATGTCAGGAGCAGGAGGAGAGCTGTGGATCCCCTGGCAGCACACTGGTTCACTGCTCCTGAAGCATTTTAAAGGTGTTTATGCTAAAATATAAAACTGTTCTGACATGTTGGCTGCTTTGTGGTTTGATGTAAAAACATGTGTGGTCCTGCTGTGAATACAGTCCAAGTATCTACATCCAGCCTGCTAGTTTAATTGTGTGTGTGTTTTCTTTTTCAGGCTGATATTACGAAATCAGCACAAACTGTACTGACTCAACGAGGTACAGAAGTGAAACAGAGTGAAATACACGTGAATGCAATAAATGTATGCCTTTGTGTGGGCCAATCTATTCAAGAGTCTCTGCAAGTGATGTTGGATTTGTGACCTTCACCAGCATATCCCCCCCCCCCCCCACGCACTGTGTGACTTCTAATTAGTATGCCAGTTAGTCCTGTAGAGGAAAATAGGAGGTGAAAAGAAAAGAGATTGAGGCAGTAGAAATGGTGGTAGGCTTATGTTTATCAGTTTGAAGGTGCTCCGTATGATATCTGGAGCATTAATATAACAGCAAACGTCTGTCTGTGTGTGTTGTGATCCAAACTTCTCCGTGCCTTGCTCACATATCCGGGCCGTTGGTGCCTTCTGGTGCATATTTGTGAGCGTGCCCCCCTGGCTCGCTCACGGCCGCCGCTGTGCACTGCTCTCAGGGCGGTTACAGCTGCCACCCTCCTGTTTCCCCCCAAGCGAACACTGTTAGCTCCATTAGCTGTGGTTAGCCATTAGCCATCTTAGGTTTATGCTCGCTAGGTGCACGCGCCAGAAAGTTACATCATCACTTTTTCGCGATGTGCGAAGGCTTCGCAAGTTGACGCGGTGGTTTGTCATGCGCCTCTGAGTTTTGTAACTAAGTGCCGTCGGCGCACGCTGCACCTTTCATTTCAACATGGATGCCTTCGAGGGAAGGCTAGCCGAGCAGTCACGTGACTGAAGAAACAGGCCACATACTGGGGAAAGAATATATGAGATTGTTGTATTGCTGTCCATAGATGTGCCTGCTTGCTAATCGGCTTAAAATGCTCAGGCATCAGCTAATGCAGATTATGACAAAATGTCAAAAAATCAGCCCAGTTAATTGGTCGGCCTCTAATAATTACAGTGCACAAATGCAGTGTTTGGCAGGACGGTATGTCATTGTTTACTGCTGTTGCCAGGCAGCCTACTTTTCTTTCTGGTACCACTCATTGACTTATCCACCAATTACTTTATTTGTGCGCCCTCTGGTGTTGTGGATGTATTGCATCGCCTCTGTGCATGCTTGTAGTGGGCATGCTATCTACAGAGGCCTGCGGCTCTGTCTCGTGTGAATATAAACAAAGCTTTAAGAGCTAACAGAAATGCTCTGAATTTAGCATTTAGCAGCTTTAATGAAATGTTTCTGTACCATCAGATTACCTGTCATTATAAGGTTTCAGTCCTTGTTGATTTGGTGATACCCAAAGTTACCATGGTAACAGCTAGTTGGGTTTAAAGGCACGGTTGCACACGCACGACTCTGGTGAACAACTCTGGTGAACTTTCAAGCGAATATCACCTTGGCAGGTGATGGTCGTTCTCCGACATTCCTGTATGTGTGACTGTGATTTTATACTACAGGTACCAGATTTTGTCACAAGTACAACAGAAGAGCCCATCCATTTACAGCCAAGCTCACGTTTCAGTAAAGAAGCAACTACGATCTGATGTCACGCTGCACGCTGTGTGTTAACCACAACAACAAAGATGGTTACCTCGCTGAGAAGACGCTCGTCTTGTTTTGTAGATAAATCACAGTTGTTTCCTGTATCTGCTTCACAGTAGAAAGTCGCCCCGTGTTTTGCCAGCACGACGCTGCAGCCTTTGAGCAATGAAAGCTTAACGTGAAGCATTATTATCTGTGAAAATGAAGGTGATATGATGGTTAAATGTTACTGTGACATTTGCACTCATTCCTCTCCACTGGAGCTTAATATCTGCTCACTTAGAGTCATTCATTGGCACAGACATTTTCTCCAGTATAATAAATATGTATGATATCAAATCAGAGTAATAACTTTGGTGTTACCTTGAGATTATTGTCTTTGGTTATCAGTAATTGATAGAGTGCTGCCTTTGTGTGAAACTCAACTCAATGTTTTGGTTGCGTTTAAAATATGGTGAACTATATCTGACTGTGCAGCAACAAACTGTCACATAGCACACCCAGCAGTCTGTGAAACTATAAAAGGCAGTCCCAGTGTAGTTTATTCATTAGTTCATGTATATTACAGTGAGATGTAGCCCATTACTTACCTCCAATTTGCTCTCCTCAGATGCTGTTCAGTTGTGTTATTAAAGGAAACACAGTTGATGTATGACCTGATTGTTCTGATGGTTTATATATACAGTATGTTCAACAGATAATCAGCTCAGTATTGTTGTGTACATCCCAGTGATGAATTGAATGGAAATGGTAAAATTCAACAAAATTCGATAAAAACTTACTCAGTTGCAGAAAAAAAAAAGTTTTTACGCCCGCTTGAGGTGGTTTTTGCCTTTATTGGAAAAATAGTTGCCGCGCTAAATGTGTTATGAAAATGCCAAATAAATTCTGACGAACAACTGTCGAAGTTAACGTGATAATAATGTTTTAACGCCACTCATTTCTGTAACACATTAACTTGCATTTTTAGGTTTCAGTGAGCTCAGTTTTAAAACGCTCCAAAGTCAGAAAAATTCAGAGAAATATTGAATCATCTATTTATCTTATTCTGAAAATACTGTCAGCCCAGAAATACAACCTCCAGATGTGTGGATGTAAATGGGTTCTCTGGGTCCCCACCAGTCTCCCCTTTACAGACATGCCCACTTTATGATAGTCCCAGTCAGTCTGGATCAAGTCATAGTCAAGTCAGCACTCTGACACACTGACAGCTGTTGTTGCCTGTTGGGCTGCAGTTTACCATGTTATGATCTGAGCATGTTTTTATGATAAATCCAGCACCTGTGAGGGTTTCTGGACAACATCTGTCATTGTTTTGTGTTGTTAGTTGTTGAGTTTCAATCATAAATATATACATATATTTGAATAAAGCAGCATATTTGCCCACTCCCATGTTGTTAAGAGTATTAAATACTTGACAAATCCCTTTAAAGGTAAATTTTGAGCAAATAAAAAATGTGCCATTAATTTGCAGTTAAGCGCAATTAACAATTTTAATCAATTGACAGCCCTATTTACCTCACATCTGATCATCTGTTTCCGTAGACGCCATCTTCTCAGATGTTCCCATGACGACCTCATCTTGGTCTCCAGACAGTATGAAACATAACCAATACTTGCTGCCATGAAAGAACAAATAAATCTCGCCCGATTCCTGAAACATCTTTCCATTTTTCTCTGGTAGATTGTTAAATGCGCGCATGGCCAACCCGATTTGTTTTGTTTCTGATTCGCATTCCCACTCTATCCATCTTCTTCTACTCTGTTTACTGGCGGGTTACAGCCATGCCTAGTTTATAGCGCCAACTGGACCAAACTATGCTGCAGCTGACAAGTCGAGTTTATTCTCTCCAGACCAGTTGATGGAAATGTGCCTAATTTGCATTTCTTTTTCATGCAACATTTCAAAAGTTCACTTAGAATTTGCATGACAATTGCATTGAAACACAGTAAATGTGAATGTGTGTGTGTGTGTGTGTGTGTGTGTGTGTGTGATCACTGACTCAGCCGGAGAGGTCAGACAATGACAATGATGATATTCAGTTATACTCATGGCAACGGAGGCCTTAATTTAGACATACTGCAGTCACCAAGTACAAGGCTATGGACTGTCACACGTTGGCAGGCTTTACTGACCAGATTTGTCTTCTGCTTGTGTCATTTACTTAATAAGACACTGCCATTTTTATATTTTAATTTTAAAAACCTTCAGCAAACAAATCGTATTTCAAACCCTGATCTGTAAAGTACTAATATGTAAAAAATGTGTTAATTGCTCTCTAAGTTGTGGGGGAAAAAAACAGGCTTTCACAAATATTGCATGACCTATAACTTCCTTAAAAACAAATTAAATTTGATGTGTGTCATGAAAATAGCAAGGCCCCCCTCCCTCTCTCTCTCTTTTGCACCCCCGATAATGAATGGAATAATTAGGTCTGTGAGGCTACTGTCGAATGAATGTCAGCATTAAACCATTTCTCATCTTGACTTCCTCTCCCCAGATGGCCTCATTGATTTATCCATTTCTACGCATCCTTGCTGTGCATCTGAAATATGCCTCTGCAAACACATCATGAAAACAGACCTGAATTGCCAAGGGCATATGGGTCTTTTAGTTTTTATGCCTCGCACTTCTTTCTGTACACATCCGTCTCATCACCTGCCCACTGCGATGGCCAGATATGATTATAATTACACCACAGGCCTGTCTTGAAAAAGCCTGAATACGGCGCAGCCTCTCATTTGGCAGCCCGTCGTCTTCCCTTTTTTTTCCCTGCCAGTTTCTGGTTACAGCTCGAGCCTGCAATGAGAGCAGAAGCTGATGCTGCAGTACGTCGGTACCACTGCAGGGGAGGCTTCTCATATTTAGCTTCATCTTCAGAGGGTAATCATTGTTGTTGGAAAGGCTCGATCACATGTGCACAGCAGAAATACTCTGCTTGTTTTGATCTCTCATCATTGTTTTAGCTGGCGGTCTGGAGCATCCACACCATCCACACTCAAGGATAGACGCTTTCTCAAATGCTGAAATAAAATAAAAAGTAAAAGCAAAAAAAAAAAAAAAAAAAAGTTAGCGATTCATTTATTTGTAAGGAGCATTGACTGTAGCTGTGCAAGTGGTAGTAAAACTAACTGTGGTTTCACACTAAACCCAGTGCATGTTTGCGCAGAGCAAGGCCAGTATTTTAAAATGGAGTGCAGCTGCGCCTTCTGAGGCGGCTTTACAAGTCGTAGCAAAACAAATCGCCCTGATTTCCTCTCTGGTTTTGAAGCCAATGTTAAACTAAAATCAAAAGTGAACAGGAACCATTACAAGGATTTCAGAAATATTGAAGTCATGACAAGTCCTCCCACACAAACGTCAACCTCATGTTTTTATATATCTTTATTTATTTATTTAAATGAGATTTTATATATTTCGCTGTATGTATTTGATTCGATTATATAATATACAGTATATAGTGATTCTTCTACTTGGAAATACAATTCTGAGAAATATTCATCATTTATTTGTTTGTTTTCAATCTAAAGATACCATCAGCCTAGAAATAGTCTACAAATTCAATCATATTTTTTAATTGTAAAGTATAACATCCCATTTCTTTCTCTTTCTCAGATTATGCGTCTGGTGTGACATGTTTTGGTTAGGGCTGTTAAAGTTAACACAAATTCATTTAACTAATTTTTTAATGCATTAATGCAGTCGATTTTTCTGATGTTACAGTGGGCTCAATTTCTAAAGTATATTGAAGATACTGTTATCGTATGATACTAGAAAACCTAAAGAATCCATCAGTACCAACCACGTCATACTAGCTCGTCGTCAAGGAGGTTAAATATCGCTCCAAATTTAGGCTAAATTTTGGTGAGGAAAAACTGGCATGGCCATGTTCAAAGGGGTCCCTTGACCTCTGACCTCCAGATATATGAATGTAAATGGGTACTCTGGTACCCCACCAGTCTCCCCTTTACAGACATGCCCACTTTATGATAATCACAGTCAGTTTGGATCAAGTCATAGTCAAGTCAGCACTCTCACACATTTCTAGTAATATATACACACATTAGCATAAAGAACGTGGTTTTGCCCACTAAATGCTTGACAAATCTCCCTTTAAAAGTACAATATGAACAAATAAAAAAGTGCAGTTAATTTAGGCTGAATCACAATTAAATACTTTTATTGATTGACAGCCCTAATAACAAGGTTTGCAGAATCAGTAACATCTTTTAAATTTCCTCTTAAAACATGTATTTCTTTAAAAGCCTTCGGTGCTTAGGTGCTGCCCACTCAGGTACGCATACTGCTGAGTTGTACCAAAGCTTTTTTTACTTTCCATCTCTGTATATAACTTTTATTACAAGTAATTACAATGCAAAACATTTAAGAGTGCACAGTGCAGCAAACATTAGCAGTCAGGCAACAGTTTCAGTACACGGATTTCATTGTTTATGATTTATATCAGATATCTTCAGCTGAGACGGTCGCACCTATAAAGACTAAGCTTGGACATCAAACGAGACATGCTGAGTTTCATTCTACTCAGATCTCATATCACTGCTCACAAACGAGGCTTCCCAGCCTTTAAAGGCTGTTATACACGGGGAATGCTTTGTAGCGGTATGGCTTAGTAATATTTCCCACAGCAGGGACAGAATTTGCAAATGGGACAAAATCAGTGTGACGGCCAAGAAAGTGCCATCAGTCCAGACCTTCAGTTGTTGCACCACAGGCTTTTATTTCTGCTATAATTCTGCCGAACGGGAGGAGGTGTAAAGTGTTATGAACTGAACAGAGAAGCACAATGAGGTATTAAAAAGCATACGTTAAAATATGGGCTGCTTGTTACCGCAGCTACAGTCCAACACCAGCAATGTGAAATGCAAATGAACAGTTGATTTCAAGTAACAGTCAGGTACAAAAGGGGTTCAAGACCAAGTCAAGAGTTTGAGCGAATGTAGTCCTGAATAAACCATGCATGTCTTCTGGCTCCACAGATCTCTGAAACTCTTAAAGCTCCAGCCACTATAATGAGTGCACGGACTGTCTGCTAATAAGTTTTAGATCATTATGTACAGTAGTGCTGAAACAATTAATTGATTGTCAGAAAATTGACAATTTTTGTAATTGATAATCACTTAAGCCACTTTTGAAGCAGGAATGACAAGCATTCATTGGTTCCAGCTGCTTTTCTGTAAATGTATTTTGGTGTTGAAGCGTTGCAGTTGTGAAGAAATCACCTTGGCATCAGAGAAATTCAGAGAGCGCGTTCCTATTGAGCGTTTCCATTGGCTGTGCTCTGGCTGGTGGGCGGTGCTTGGTTTTTCCTCAGCTGATCTCAACATGGCTGCTGGGTCGCAAACTTTCTCATTTTACAGCTGAGCAGTAACTACAAGATGTTTCTGAGAGTATTTGAGGAGAGAAATAGACATTACATTAACAGAATACCGATTATATTATATATACATATTTGATCAGCGCTGCCTAGTTTGACTGTTTAACTGGAGTTTGCGAGTGATTGACAGCTGCTCAGAGGTGGCAGGCTTCAGATCAGCTCTGACTGGTTGTTTTCCTCCGGTCTGTGAAATCTTGCAGATGCTACTGGAAGCACTGGAGAACTGGGGATGTGACGGTGAGGAAATTTAGTAAATAAACTCCGGTTTTACAAGAAAAGATGACGGCCAATACGTGCAGCGCGCTGACTAAGATCTTTGATGTGTCTGGCCTCTCCGGTCCAGCTGCAGGTTTGCACACCGACTGTAAGCGCTCCATCCTTCGCACGGCCATGTTCTCAACGTAACGTTCCTTTGTAGCATTGGCTTAAATCTGAAATATTGCCAAATAGGAAATATCGTCTTGTCTGTCATCTCTCTCTTGTCCCGTGTTTGATATCTGGAGCAGATGCATTCACGCTCAATTTGTAGCGCCCGTTGTACGACTTTGTTTTGATAACACGACACTGATACCGAACTAAATGGGTTTTATTTCTGTAAAGAAAAAAAAAATAATGACAGGACAGGGGGACACGATTTTTTTTTCAGATTACCTCTCATGCACTGCTGTCAGGATATAGTGACTGTTGCTGTCTTTTCTGCGGTGAAGACACACTCTGGCATGCAGACATCTCAGATTTTTCTCATGTACTAAAATAATTAAGTTTAACATCAGATGACAGTTGCATCCAGACAGATCTGAGCAGACTAGGTTGGCATTTTTATAGCAGACTACAGTATGAAGCCTCCCACCACCAATAATATGTATATGATCTAGTGCTGTGAAAGTGAACACAAATTTGTTTTAACACCACTAATTTTTTGTGATGCAAAATAATTTTTTTTAATCATATTTTGCTCCATTTCTTCCTACTGCCATTTTAATTGTGGGAGGCTAAAATGGTGATTGCGATTAATATTCGATTACTCATGCAGCCCTAATCAGAATTGAAGAAATGGCCAAGAGAAACATCTGAGTGAAGCCGGAGTGAGAAAGACAAGTTGAAGATGTGTTGTGCTGAAGTAGCCTTGTGACATTATCATGTAAGTGTACTTTCATTTCCTGGGAGGTCTTTATACCGAGGCCTTGAGCACTGTGTGGTTCAGCTCCTTTGCTGGTCAATGTTATAATAGTCTTTTTCTGTCGCCGTCTTTTCTTCTCTGCCTCGCCCTCTAATTTTTCTCGCCACGTGTCTCATTGAGAGACTATGTATCAGGAAGCAGACGCACGTTCAGGAGCAGCCATTCGTTTGACTGCATTAACACCTCTTAATCAGCCAGCAGTACGATGCTTTTCTACGGCTTCATGACCAACCCAGCAGGAGCCTGTCCCACAGCCTCTCCTCCTGCCTCATGACGTCAGCATCAAATATTTTAAGGGCAAAGGTTTTTTTGAGTACAGAGTGGGAGTGGAGGTGGAGACACAGGAGAGCAATCTCTGGAAGGATTCGATCCAATGCAGGCAGGAGGATGTTTGATTCAAAGGATAGAGGTAGGGAATCGATACGCCATCTTTTTTGGCACGCACTGTAATTCAGGGGTGCTGGGAGAGGGGTGAGGCTAGGTTGTACTGCCATAACCTTCTGGGTAAACCTGAATAAGGATTGTTCTGCCTTCCCACAGTAACTGCAGTAAGTTTGCCCTTGAGCAAGGCAGTTAACTAGCAGCTGCTGCTGAGCTGCTCACTGCTGGACCAGCGCCAGGTTACAAATCCAAACCTCAGACTTTTACTCCCCCTCTGGTGTCACTGTAAAAGATTTTCTTTGTGCTCCTTCTTGTTAAATCTGCACTCGGCAAGAATGTTGTTTTAACACAAGATGGGGCATAAAGACATCCCATACTGTACATCCATCCTTACTGCCAAAACGAAACTCTTATTTGGTCTCGTTTCTATTCATAGGAAGTGATTGAAATTTAAGAGCGGAATCCAAACTGTCTGCTAAACTGCAGCGAAAGAACACACTGTGCTGAGAAAATTAGTGTGACCAAGTATAGCTCTTTTTACTCTTGTGTCCTTTGGTACACAGTAAACGCTGGTGAGCATGCTGTGTGCACTTTACTGCTATTATATTACCCTGTTACAGGATTTCCAAGTACAGTCTGTAGTTCAAACAAACAGCCCAGAGCCAGCCAAAGAGATTTGCTGATAAATTAGCAGTCATTATGTTAAAAAAAACAACGTTCACTTTTCTGTGTGAAACCATGGATGTATAAAGAGACCTGGATACAGCGTTGGAGGCGGGGCTCCGTTCATTCCTATGAAAGTCTCTCAGTGGTACATGAAGCCAAAATGGCTCGACTTCCAACAGGAAAAGTACCTGGATCTTTCGGTGATCATCCAGCAATCCTCCGCATCCTTGGAGCAGGCGCAGTAGCATCCCCTTGGTCACATGACTCGGTCACGGGGTCGCTGTCGTCACGCTGTCGTCACGGCACTCGCTCCAGCCTCGGTCTGGGTCTCATTCACATGAACGCAGGAAGAGAAATTACTCTGGATTCGGTTATTAGTGGATTTTACAACTTTTAGGACCAGTTTGTTCTGGGGAAGTTGTATTACTGTTGAATTACAGACGTCTCTTTCCCGAAGTCTGTGGGAAAAAGTCTTTTTGTACCTAATAACCACACATGAGAGACACGGAAGTTGTTGTATCACCGTTTGGCCACTACGAAAATTGGGATCAACGACCAGCTAGTTTTGGAGTCTACTTCCGACCAGATTACCTCTCATGTACTACTGTCAGGATACAGTGACCGTTTTATAAAAAGCTTGAAGTGATCAAACAGCTGTTGCTGTCTTTTCCGTGGTGAAGAGTCTCTGGCATGCAGAGATCTCAAATCTTTCTTATTTACTAAAATAATTAAGTTTAACATTATCAAGTGATGGTTGCATCCAGACAGATCTGAGCAGTCCAGGTTGACATTTTTATAGCAGACTACAGTATGAAGTCTCCCAACACTGCAAAGCTATTTCTGTCTCACTCCACCAAAAATATGTATATGATCTAGTGCTGTCAAAGTTAAGGCAAATTTGTTTTAACACCACTAATTTCTTTAACGTATTAATGCAATTTGCGATTTTTAGGTTGTTGCACACTCTAAAGAATTTCACTGTAAAATAACTGGCGTCCCTGCTGCCAGTAATTTACTGTTATTTTACAATGCACCTACTGTAATTTATTTTAACGGTATAGTACTGTATTTTGAATTACAGTATATTACCGTAGGATAACAGTGGGTGGGTATGGTGATTTTACAGCACATCTACAGTTATTTATTTTAACAGTATACTACCGTATTTTGGATTACAGTACATGACAGTAGGATAACTGTGTTGTGATAATTTTACAGTATACACCATTTTATTTACAAATGATATTAAATCTGCTATTTTGCATTAAATTCCTTTAAATCCCCACAAATAAGTGTAGCCGGGGCGGGCCGCACACTCCGCCTCCCCGCGTTGTGTTCTGGTGCAAAATAGGCGACTGGACACAGAGGGATGATGGAAACAGAAGGTGCTGTCTGCCAAGGCTTTTATTCCTCTCGCAGCCAAAAACAAAAACACACTTTAGGAAACAGCAACTGTGAAACGTCCTCTTCAACGTCACCAACATGAGCAGAAGCCGCTCCGTCTCCCGCCGCCATGACACTGGCTAACGGCTAACAGTTCAGTCCGTAGGTATCAGCAGCACCAGCAACCGGTACCGGGAGGTTGCACACAGACTTTGGAGACTTCGGCGGTCTGGGGAAGAAGTCCATTGGTCCGTGCGGCATCAGAAATTAAATCACAGGCTCTGGTTTCGGCTCCGCGCCGTCACACACTAAAACAACTTCCCGTCTGTCCAACCTATATCTTCCGGTCTGTTGTTATTCTCTTTCAAAATAAAAGCGCTGACTGTGAATTTAAAGGAAATACAAAATATAAAGCCAAGATAAATAAAGGTGCCGGATTGAGGGCAAAACAACAACAATGAAATTATCAAAAACACCATGGGAAGGATTTTGGTGAAATTAATTAACAGATATTATATAAACAACCCTTTCTTTTCTCTTGTACGTTACATAAGGAATAGTTCTACTTCACTCAGCAGTTGGTCTGCAAAACCAGGTAGACAGAGCTACCGCAACAGACTTCAGTTTGATGTGTGAATGTGAAGCAGTCTGGCCTAATATTTTGTTTCTGCAAGCACGAAATCTCACAGGCAACACTGTTTGGATCCTCAGGTGGAGTGAGGTCCAGAACCACTGTTTATCACCACAGGTGCCACCACAGAGAATAAAATGCAGATCTTCAAAATAGTTACCTTTACTGTCTATTTTTCAGCTGGCTTCAATTGAGTCTAAGGATACCCTAACATTACCTTATTTACAAAACTATTTCATGAAAGGCTGTAACTCAGATTTACTGTTAATAGGCTGGCCTATATTTGTCAGAACTTTTAAATGAAATTAAATGAGTAAATGATAAGATGCTAACACACCTTGCAAAGGTTAGAAACAACACCAGATTGCTAACGTTAGCTAGTTCAAGCTTGCTAAATTACAGAGCTTACTTTGCCAATTTTAGCAGCCTGACCAGGTGAAACAGACCTAATGAAATATATTATAATGTCAACTGTATTTTTTTATCTCCCAGTATTGGGAGATAAAAAATACTCCTTTTGTTTGAAGTCACATGACTGCCTGCCATGTGCTCGCCTGCTCTTCCACGCTTGACAGAAAATATGTTTTTACTGTTAAATTACAGTTTGTTATTTAAACAAGCATTACTGTTAATTTGCATGTGGGGATGAATATTTAACAGTATTTTACATTTTTTTAAATTACGGTAACATACTGTTCTGACATCGGAAATTTACAGTAATCCATAGTTTTATGCTGTTAAATTACAGTTATCTACTGTTATTGTTAACTGACTGATTTAACTGTTAATTTACATGCTGTGGATGAATATTTAACAGTATTTTACAATTATTATAAAAAACAGTGAGATACTGTTTAAAATTCACCGTAAATTTACAGAAATTTGTTACAGTGCAGGCTCAGTTTTTAAGCACCATCTGAAACTAGAAAACAAGGAATCCAGCGGTACCAACCACATCATAGCAGCTTGCTGAGATGGAGGTTAAATAATGCTCCAAAAGCAAAACTACCTTCACCATTTTCAAAGGGGTCCCATGACCTCTGACCTCCAGATGTATGTAATCAGTCAGTCTGGATCAAGTCATAGTCAAGTCAGCACTCTGACACACTGACAGCTGTTGATGCCTGTTGGGCTGCAGTTTGCTAAATTGTTGTTCTGCTAAATGCAGAACCTGTGAGGGTTTCTGGACAATATTTTTCATTGTTTTGTTTTGTTAATTGATTTCCAACAATAAATATATACATGCATTTTCATAAAGCAGCGTATTTGTCCACTCCCATGTTGTATTGATGTATTGAAGTATTATATGAAGTATCATAAGTGTTAAGTAATAAATAGTTGACAAATCTCCCTTTAAGGTGCATTTTGATCCGATAAAAAGTGCAGTTAATTTGTGAGTATGTATGGACAGTCGTGATTGACTGTGATCATGATCTATTCATTTTCACTGTAACAGCACAGTGTGTGTTTTTTGAAATGTTGCAGACTGGAAAGTTTTTTCTCTCATGTCTTATTTGTATATCACTCTAAAATGCATGGTCTACAGAACAAATCTCTTTTACATCCTATAATAAGAAGCTGTAGGTCTGATACTGACAGTGTACATGTGTCACAACCAGTAAGTAATTAAAAGTGAGCTTCAGGCTAAAGATGAATCTCTGCAAATGCAATAAAAGTTTGCAAACCACTTAAGAAAGCTGCTGCAGTATCTTTCCTCCCAACCTTCCTGCTGTCTCAGTATGAGTAAATCCTAAGAGGAGCACGCTGCCCACTCTCCTCACAAAAAAATGAAGCTGAACAGAAGTTTGTAAGTGTTTAAGGTTGTGCAGCTCATTCTTTAGAAATAGAGTATGATCCTTCCCACGTTTCCCTGAGTGTCAGGCTTTTTTACATACAGCACAAACACTGGTTCTGGATGAAAGTGTCCCCGAGATGCTGTAAAAACTCCAAAAATAAGCTAGAGGAGGCAAAACAACTCCCAACAGAGAAACCACTCAAAAATTAATTTCTCATCCAGAGTGCGAGTTTAACTGCTTGAAAATAATTCAGGCATTAACCAAAGAGAGAGAGAGAGAGAGAGAAGCAGCCATAACAGCTGTCAGTATGAAGAATTTAAATATGCTCCATGATTTATGGAGTGCTGCTTCTACAGGTTTAATCCAGTTATCCTGAATGTATGCAAACACGCCTCTCTCTCAGATAAAAAAAAAAAAGTAGGTCTCATAATGATAATAGCACAGCTTGTCAATCACACCCGCTGTCCTCACAACCCAGATCAAAATAGATTATTCTTTGTTCGCTTCTACTGAAAGGAGACCAGCATGAGCACATTAGACAGCAGGTAGCCTCAAACAGACCATGCTGGCTGCAAGATGGTCTCCTCATTTTTACCATTACGAGGCTGAAACACTGTGACTCAGCCTGGCTCTGCCGTTACTGGCTGCTCCTCCTGTGCTGCTGCTGCTGCTGCTGCTGTAGGGCCCCTAAAATATTTCTCAACTTCCTCCAAATCATTGATTCTCATGCAAGTCGACTGATTGTTTCTCTCTTTTTTTGTGGGGAATAACCTACTTCCAGAGAAGTGTGGCTATGGTCTACCCACCCTATGCACCATTTTACGCAGGTTCATTGTTTCCCTTTTATGGCAGTATGAAATAGGCTATCGATTTAACTTGTCCTATTTCAACTTTGGCCAAGATTGGATTTTTAAACGAGCTGGGCCGGGCATCTCCGGCCGGACCCGCCTGGGAGCTGAGGATCACAGGGAGTGTGTGACTCGCAGGTCGGAGTGCGCAAAGCAACGCGCCCCCGTGATCCGCAGTTTCCAGACGGTGCGCAGGTGGAGGCGAAGAGGAGACGAAGCAGCCGCGCAGGACGGACGGATGAAACGGCCAGGGATGTTCAGTACGCGCAAGATTTATTCCACCTAAACTGTTTTTCTCTCCACCCCTCGGCGTTGCATTGATTTTGGAACCGCTGGCTCGATTTTTGGCGCAGCTGTAAACCTATTTCTCCTCCATGACAAAAGTTTGACTGTTAAAAAATGATGCTCTGCTCCGCTCCTGTGTTTTCACGCAATGCTGTGGATTCCGGCGTCATAAGTGACCAGTCATCACTTGAGAAATAGCTGCCATTCTTTTAGGTCTTGATTTCGGTGCCAATTTCAACAAACAGCGGGCTTTTTATTCTCGCACATCATCGCTCGCCCGGATTGCATCGATTTGAATTAATGTCGCACTCCATAATGGACTTCCTCGGACTGTACTTCTTACAGCTGGCTCTCATCGGTAAGTTGAACAACATTAATTCAGTATAGTTGAACTTGTGCAGAATGAATGCGTTGTTCTGCGGATGGTCGCTGCAGCTATTAGACCTGATATCAGCCTCAGCTTCATGCTCATTAGAGCAGCTCTTTAACGAGTCCTTATGCGCTCGCTTTTTTCTCAAAGTTGCATGATAAGATATTTCCTTTCCTGCAAGATGAGCCAGGTAATATGAACGGATGCGCTACAGGGTCCCGGGCAGAGTAGCAGCTACTGCTTTTTAAAGGACCACACAGAAAGACCGCAAAATGTGATCTGATGGGTGACTGACAGTAATGAAGCGGCGACACTCGCCGGATTTTCTCCATTCAAGAGAAGCTTACGTGTCTTTTTCAGCCTTGTGGAGCAAATGTTGTGTTAGCCTGCAGCCAGCACACTCCCCGTACTGTATATTCACATGCTTTCCTGGCAGCAGGCGGATGAGAGAACAGATTCTGAAAGGAAGAAACGTGTTTGCCGCCGCCGATGCTGCTGGTCCCCAGTTTGACTGCGAAAATGCCAATGCAGACAAGTGTGTGTCCAGCCTGTGTGGTTATAATTGTGCACGTGCGGTTGTGCGCGCTTACGCACCTGCCTTTGCAGGTGAATTGTCGTCTGTGTGTGCGTGTAGGAGGGGCAGAGCGGTGTGTGCGTGTGTGTGAGCGCGCACATGTGTGTAAGAAGCATAAAACTGCCTAAAGAGGTGTACAGGATCAAATCCAACACTGAATTCACGAGCAGCGATCACCAGCGCTGCACGCACACTCAGCTTTTTCTCTACCCAAATCTATTAATCATGTTACCTGTAAGGTCTCACTGTGCCAGCTGGCGCAAGTCATTTCTAATGTCAGAGCTGCTTTCTGCTGCTCTAATTTAAAATTCATCTGTGGTACAAACTCTAGACTGTTTTCTGATTTTCTGCTGCACTCTGTTCTGCAAAATTCCCCCAACCATGGAGAGAAAAAACCCTTCTCGCAGAGTGAATGCGGGCTGGAAAACAGGACGCACGGACGGAGGGATTTGTATTTGTGAGATTTATAGCCTCGACGATGACAGCTCCACATCTCAAGACTCCATTTCCCTTTGCTGCAGCTGTGATTGTAGCCACTCACGAGGCACACTGAAAGCAGCCTTGCTTGCTGGAAGTACGTTGGAAATTGTGGGGCTCCCAGGCGAGATGTTCCACCACCTTGAACCCTGAACACACTTGCAGCTCTCCTGTCAGCCACACTTCCCCGAAAGAAAGTGAAGTCCTGTCTTCCCTCACATTTCATGTAAAACGTATGTCACAACGCTGGGCTGTCATTCAAGACATGAGCGGGGTGGGTAAGTGAAAGCAAGATGTGAGGAGGGGAGGGTGGGGGCAGCAGTCAGTCGTAGTCTTTTCTCCGCAGATGTTCTCACCTTGTCAAAGAGATGTGTGAAAATGGCAGAGTCTCTCACCCAGGGCCTCATGATCCCTTCCATCAGCCACACAGGCAGTCACATGCAGAGGGGAGGAAGAGGAGGGGGTGATGAAAGGAGCTGAAGCATCTTCAGGCTGATTGTTGGATATGGGAAGACAGAGGTGGTCCGTTTGAATCCACTGGGGGAATCAAAGTGGGAGGTGCAAATGAGTCTCAAAGTGCTGTCAGAAATGTTGGTAGTAAAGGTGGTAAATATGACGGACAAGTTTGCTTCAGAATTTGAGCTGCAGAGACGTGAAAAGATGGTGGACAGACGTCTTGTATGGCAAGTTCACAAACGACTGATTTATTATTCCATGTTCATGTTTGGCATTAATTGTAAATATCTGCGACTGTTTGTTGCTTAATATTTTTGTGATGCATTTTCTGCATTTTGTCACGCAAAGTAGAGCAGCATCATACCATGCCAACATCATAAAGAACTGTGTTATTATGGATTTGTCATGAGAGCACAGGAATGTGTAAAAAGTAGGGCTGTCAATCAATTAAAATAACTAACATTAATCATGTGATTGTCCATAGGAAATTGTGATTAATCACAAATTCATCACATATTTTTCTGATGAAAGCGTACCTTAAAGGGAGATTTGTCAAGTATTTAATACTCTTATCAACATGGGAGTGGGCAAGTATGCTGCTTTATATAAACATTTGTATATGTTTATTATTGGAAATCAATTAAGAAGACAAAACCATGACAAATATTGTCCAGAAACCTCACAGGTTCTGCATTTAGCATAAAAAAATATGCCCAAAAGCCACAACAAGCTGTCAGTGTGCTGACTTGAGCCCCAGACTGAATGGGATTATCATAAAGTGGGCATGTCTGTAAAGGGGAGACTGGTGGGGACCCAGAGAACCCATTTACATTCACACATCTGGAGGTCAGAGGTCAACGGACCCCTTTGAAAATGACCATGACAGTTTTTTCCTCACTAAAATGTAGTGCAGGTCTGGAACCTTCTGGACAAGCTGGTATGTTTTCTAGTTTCATATGATACCTTCACCCTAGCTTTAAAACTGAGCCCGCTACAACCTGAAGATCACAAGTTGTGTTATGTATTAAAAAAAATAGCGGCATTCAAAAGAATTTGCATTAATTATTGTGTTAACTTTGACAGCGCTAGTGAAAAGTTATATTTACAACTCTGGAGCACTTGAACGCTGCATCAGTTCCTTCAGCAACTTCTGCCAAAGTGTCTTTGAGCACGACTACCAACAGCACTCGCTCCCAGGTTTGTGTGTGTGTGTGTGTGTGTGTGTGTGTGTGTGTGTGTGTGTGTGTGTGTGTGTGTGTGTGTGTGTATATATATATACAGGCTTACCTATACATTTGAGGACCAACCGTTGGCAGCCCACTGTTCTTATGAGGACCATTTGGTTTGCACGGATGTATTATATATATTGTGTGTGTGTGTGTGTGTGTGTGTGTGTGTGTGTGTGTGTGTGTGTGTGTACGTGTTTGCATGCAGCTCTCTTCCCCGAGCTCCTGCTGCAAATGAAAACATGCTCTTCTACAATGTCAGACCGAACGAGGCTTTAAATATGCCTGTGGTGTCCGGGGCTGCAATAATATCTGTCCAGTCTAATGAACGTCTCTTACTGATGAAGCGAAGTGTATGAAGTGGATGTATGCAAGATTAGCATGCAGTGTTTTTGCGTTTCGTTAACTTGCGGGGATAAACCGAAGCCTCTATTTACTTCGGATTGAAATTACCATATTTACTGCTCAGTCTTGTTATGCTCCAGTGATTATCTGCCCCTACTGCTCTGAACATTTTGCAATCATTACTGTAATTAGTTGACCAGGTTTATCTGCATATTATTCTTCTCTAAGTGGGTAGGAAGCAAATGAAGACAACCTACTTTGCCATTTGCGCCATGGCGAAGGTTTGGCACTGTTTGAATATTGTGAATAGTGTTATATATGTGGTGGTAATTGGCTGGCATTACAAGAAGTAATAATCATAAACATAAGTGGAGCACTACTTGTGGGTGGTATGCATATTATCCCCAGCATTACTTTGTGGTGATTGGTTCGTCATAGGGGCAGTGGTCGTGGAGGGAAGGTGTGCACAATCTGAGGATGCGTTTAACTGCAGGGATCCTTCACGAAGGCGAACTGCTGTGGCTGTAGATTAGATTCAGCCAGCATCGTGTCCTATAAAGAGGCCCAGCAGACTGAAAAGGGCATCCACTGTTGATTTTAGATCAGTTTTGGCAAACAGATGATTATGTGTAATTTGTTTTAAAATGGTAGCTGTCATCAGTTACATTCAGCGGGGAAAAAGAACACGATGATCAAATTGCAGATGCTAAAATTAAGTAATTACTCATTGAATTGTGAAAAGAAACGTTCAAAGAGCAACGTTTCTTTTTCACTATAAAATTATTGGATGCGATTGGTTTCTCCACAATCAGAGCTTCATGGCTGATGATGATGGAAAGTGAGAACTCATCAAACAAAAGATCAAATGTGATACAAATATCTTGATTATTGCTTCAAAATACGAATCAATCACTGATATTGTCGTCATTCAGCTGTTCTTACTCCACCAGTCATTTTATGCTGTAGCTATGTCCTTTTGTTCTTGACTATGCCAGGAAAATGTTTTAAATCACTCATTGGAACTAATGAGCCATTTTGATTTCAGATTTCGAGGACTCAAGAGCAAAGTTACCCAAAAGTAATTACCGTGTTGAGATTACAGCACTGAGAGTAAGCTGATTGCCATTCTTCACTAGGAAATTATTTACTGATTAACTTTCCAGTCCAGTAGGATACAGTTTTAAAGTCGTCCTTCCATTCTTGGCTTTACTATTTACTCCCGTAGGATGATCTCATCTTTAGGAGAAAGGATCACTTCCAATCAGCAGTGTTTCATCTTTGCTAATTTTCTTCAACTTTCTTTCTCCTCAAGTGACGAGTGATCTCTTATATTGTACCTTTTGACATCTACACAACTTTGTTGCATTGGGAAGACTAATAGCAAATTGAGGATTTTCTATTTGAAGTAAAAGTTCCTTAAGTCTAATATGTGGCTTCATTGCAGTCTGGTAAATTGGGCCTTCTGTCAGTGTAAATAAACTGGTCTGTCTGCCTCCTCTGAGATGGCTTTCTGTCTGTCTGGTTATTGAATATCGGTGCCAGATCAGATGGTGGGTCTGGACTTAAGAATCAAAGCTTTACTCTGATGCTGGGGGACTAACTCTGTTGATGGGAGGGATTCACCCCGATCCTCGTGTCAGTACTGACCTTTTTTCAGCCGTCTAACCCTGAAATAATTGATTCACTTTAAATACAGTTTCTTTGTCAATATCATTATAAAATACAGTGTTTTCTATGAGGTATATAAGGTTTACATTTGAAATGTAATTCCTACTATTTCTACTAGATCTTTTACTAAGCTGCTGGTGTACGATTTATTACTTTAATAATAACAATTCAGTAAATATATATCTATGAATTTATTTGTTAGGAAAGCAATGTTTAAGTCAAGCCTGATGTTTCCTTACACACAAAAAAATGATCCCAGTCACTTTCGCACATTGAGGCATACAACCTATTCATTAAGCACCGGTATCGGATCGGTTCTCGGTAGCGGCTGAAACTCAGAGCCCAGGTGTGGCTGTCCAAACTAAAAAAACATCGCTATTCAGTCATAGCAACAGCTCCGTTTTAGCAATCCCACGTTGCATGACTCTGATGAGTAAGCAGTAGTATCAGATTGGTACTCGCTATCAGCAGATCAATGTCAGGAACACGATCACAAATTAAAACTCGGACCAGTGCATCTTTTGGTGGTTATAAAATATAAGAAATGTGACTACTTATGGACAGGAATAGGACAAATACAAATTAAAATGGGCTCAGAAATGCAGAATACTTCTCAAGTAGTAGTATTTTTCCTTAGTCATTATTGCCAACCTTGAGACCTCAAAAATAGGGAGGATTTCAAAACAAAAGCAGGGGGTCAGGAGGTCCTCCCAAGTTTCAGAGACTTTGTTTTGACTTTTAAAGAATGAAAATAACAATAAGTACACTGCAATGACATTTTTATGTTAAAAAGGGCTACTTTTAATTTTACTGCTGATTCTCAGGAAAGAAAACAATAATTCGCCCCTCTGGCTTGAACTCTTGCGAATGTCTGACATAAACTAACATTCGTCAGTTTGAATGATATTCATCATTAATTTTTTGGCCCAGTTTGAGTATTTCTTTCTCCTGATCTTACTCAGCGAAGGCACCACTGCGCTCTGAAACTCCTTATTTCCAGCGGCGCGCCCCACACATTGCTGGCTGTGCTGCGATGTGCAGCGAGTGCAGTTCAAACCGCACCGCGCTGTCGCGAGCAGCGCTCCACTGCCGGGAAAAGACATTTGGTAGCTCTAAATCAGGAGAAATGTAGGGGAATTATGATCTCGAGAGGAAACTGGGAGAGGACGATGAAAGCGTCTCTGGAAAGTCAGGAGTGATGGCAAGAGTGTGCACAGGGTATTCTTCTGTTTTTTGGCTAACATGTTTGTATATTTACACCCCCAGCAGACACAGAGACAAATTGGCACTGATTTATAATTTGTGTCCACCTGAAGAAGTCCTGTAGTCACTGTCCTTTTAACTCTATTTTGGTTCCCACCAACTCCTGCTATAAATGTCTGCCTCGTACCTGCTACGTGCTCCGACTTCTCGTTGCTAACTGTGTCAGGACTGCATTTTAGCATTATGTACCGTGGTTTTATCAGAGGGTGTTTGCCAAAAGCAGCTGCCTGCTGTTGCAGAACATGTGGTTTATTAGAGCACTGAGACTGAACTGCACTGCAAATGTGGCCTAAAACAAAAAAAAGTAGAGCAAAAAGAAGCTAAAAGTTTAGGAGACTTTGTGGGTTCATTTCCATCACTTTGAACCCTTTGACTCATTAGTGGAGCTGTATTGATTAATATCTTGAAAGTACAGTGAATCTCCAAAGTTTGGCGTGGGAGATGCAGTCATATGTTGGAGAGTTTGCAGTGCAGGGGGACAGTGACAGACACTCTGCAGATCACGAAGATGAACTTTTCTTTCTGCACAAATAGCTTCCTAATTAACAACTTCCACTCCCGTGTATCCAAACCAAACTCCTTCTGTCGCTCTCAGCACTTATTCAGCCTCATCACTATTCTTTATATGGAAATGAATAATTTGCTCCTTGCATGTTTGGTAACCTTGGATTGTGACAGATAATATTATGGGTTTTTGCAAGTATGCTCTTTATGCATTTATTCTGACAAATGTGAAGCCCCCCACCCCCCCACGACACATGTATAATTCATACTCACCCTTCTCTCTCACCGGGTCCTCATAGCTGGTGCAGCATTGCACAGTTTCTTGATTCCTCCTATAGTGGATACTTCTCTGTGCCTTTAAATTCCTCTGACAGAAAGAAGGGAGAGAATGGTGTTGGAGAATTACAGGAGCAAACATAGCAGGGAGAGGAGGATGTGAATGTGAATGCGAATAAGCCGTGTGTGACAGCGAGAGAGAGAGGGGATTTATTTTTCCATGAGGCTGGAGCTGTCGTTGGGCATCTAACAGAGAGGAGATATGTATCCTCTGTAGAGCGTCTCACCAGAGCTGAGTTGCTCTTTAGATCCCCGGTGTGTCGGCTCAGTTTGGAGCCTCAGATTTACTGTGCTGTCCCTTTGAATTTCATTTACGCTCCCCTGTTTGTTGTTTATTCGGGGAACACCTGTTGCCTCACATCCCAAAAGTGGAGATGGTGGAGATGGCTCACCCCAATCTGCACCCAGGATCTTCCCATTTGCAGATATCATTTTTGACACCCAATCCGTCTTGTGTGATTGATTTATTGATCTAATTTGTCAACTGTCTCCTCAGTGAGATAACGCTTTGGCAAAAAAAACTTTTTAGGAACGCTGCCTTTCTAACTGTCATTATGACTCAACAAAAGAGCTGAGAGTCAGATAGCTGTGGGTGTGTTTCATTGGTGACTAGCTGACATTTATAGGCGGTTGTTCTCTGCTGTCGTACTGGTTTTCTCACTGCACTGTGTTATCTCTGCCAGGACAAGTGATACTGTATGTACAAAGAGCAGATGGAAGCAATTACAGGCCATCGGCAGTGGAGAAAAGAGCAAAACGGATGCCCTAAGATGCAGATAAACATTCCCTGCTATAGAGGGAATCAAACTGCAGAACAGATACTGGTAGGGAGGATTTTGTGGGGTGAAACCACAGTGATAGTGCTCCTTATTATGTTAAAACCCTGTCATTTTCACTGGCTTTTGTTGAGGGACGATTATGCCGCAGAGACAATTACCCTGCCCTTGCCTTTCTGAAAGGATATGGCATTTACTGCCACTGTATTCCATATCCAGACGTTTAACTTTGTAATGACAAGGCTGCAAAATGGTCCCAGCTGATTGTGAGAAAGCCTAAAAGGCTGCAATTAATCAGAAGAAAAAGTTTTGTGAGTAGGGGGAAAGGTAGCATAGAGTTGGTTTGGCAGAAAGAATGACAAGTGATAGTGAAACAGGCTAGCGAGGCTTCAAGGCCCTTCATCAAGTGTTCACAGTACTTAAAGCCTCTAAGTGTGTCTGTCAGTGCGCATTTAAGTATAAGGAACTTTCAGTGTCTCATTGCGACTGGTGAGAACCATTATCCAGACCCATAAAATAAAGGCTCTTATTACTGCCGCGTTTTATTGAGAGAGGTGCTGGAGGTGACAATCATGTTCTCATCTTGTTTCGCATTTAGATGAAGCCGACATAGAGGTATCGCTGATAATCACGAGGCTCCGGCTTCCATTCACGTGATGCCATGTGTTAATCACACACAGTGCTGCATGCTCATATTCCAGCCATCTGTCTGCCACAGGCCTGTCCGAGCCCCAGCTTGTGCCTCTCCTGTAATGATAGTTTTTATGCGTCCATGCCGGCGACAGCCATTATGTGTTCATGTTTCTATCCCCCGTTCTCATGGAGGCGTTCCTGACACATCCTGTATATGTCGGGAACGCCTTCAGAGAATTTCTTTAAATTTGCAACTAGCGTCCACTTAGACTCGAAAACACGTTTTTGACCATAACTGAAGAGTTCATATGCTAATTATGACAGTTTCATACAATTGCTCCTGAATGGCTTGCATGCTGCTCTTAGAGATTTTTTGATTTTCCTGGAGCGCTGTTACTATCGCTCTGGAAAAATACATGTTGACTTTGTTTAAGTTTATTTAACAGTACATTGATTTCACTACTGTTGAAGCCTTTTTAGGTAGCATCTCTCCAATTCTTGAGCAAGTGCACATGACACATCTGCTCTCCATGTAGTGTTTAGGTGGTGTTACCTTTGCTAATAATAAGCAAGCAGCCACACACCTCCAGGTTATGATCAAGCGAGATTCATCATTCAGTAATCCTGGGCAGATTTGTCTTATTGTTTTCTCTCAGCAGAAAATTAAGAGAAAATGTGTTGCTGCATGAGGCCCATTGTGTTGCATCAACAGCACACTCAAAATTGAAGCATTTTTAGTATGTATCCTGACTGCTTCGAGTCCTTAGTTTTGTCACTTTTCCAGTGTGAACTCACTACAGAGTCTGCTTAGAAGTTGCATGAAATTGGGACACACTGCATGTCTTTAACCTGAAAACTATCCAGCTGTCATTTACCATTTGCCATCTTTGTTTTGTTGACCCAGATGGCAATCTGAAAGCTGACATGAAGTCTGCGTTTCTTTTTTTCTGGTACAATGTTTGAAGTGGGCATATATTCTTGGACTTGAAATTTATGTTTTTTTTGCTGGCAGAGTTTATGATACAGATGAGACTGTTATATGTTTAATGTTGCTCAGCTAGCAAGTTTTTGTATTCTGTCTACAGGGTCTGCTAGTGATAGTAACCCTAAAAATGTCCAGTAATCCCAGTTTTTGTGTTTTCTGCTGGCTCATATTACTTGTTTTGTTGGTATGGAGGGCATAAACTTCTCTTATAGAAAGTAGCTGTGTTTTTATTCATGTATTTTATGTGAATCGCAGTAGTAAAGCAGTATGGAAACGGAAAATGCAATAAAACTTCTTCATTTCCTCTTCAAAAAAGAGCTAATGTGCTGAATAAATTCTGACTTAGCGAAGATTTAGGTCACGACTGATCAGCTCTTTCTGCTGTCGCCGTCTTCCCAGATATATTATATTTTTATTATCTTCGTCTGGGGACAGCATGAAACATAGCCAATACTAGCTAACATGAAAGAACAATTAAAACTTGCCCAACAAACAAAGGCACCTTGTTTTGTTTCTGGTTCTGGTTTCTGTTCGTTTACTTGGCGGATTACAGCCATGCAAAGATTATAGCACCAACCTCTGACCAAACCATGATGTAGCTAAGTTTATACTAAGATAAGATAAGATGAACCTTTATTACTCCCCGGAGGGGAAATTCACTTCAAATATACACAAATATGCTCCAAACTAGTTGATGGAAACACAACTAAATGCTTTTCTTTTTTTGTGACATTTGAAAATGACAATGAAATGGAAATATAACTGTTGAGTGGACAGAATCGTCTGTCAGTTGGCCAAGAAATACAGTGTCAAGGCTCGTTATGTTAGAGAATGGCGAGTCTGGAAATACACTGATCAGCCATTATGACTGCTGACAGGTGACGTGAATAACACTGATAATCTTGTTACAGTGGCTCCTGGCAGTGGGTGGGATATATTAGGTAGCAAGTGAACATTTTTCCTTGAAGTTGATGTGTTGGAAGCAGAAAAAATGGCAAGCGTAAGGATGTGAGTAACTTTGGCAAGGGTCAAACGGCGACAAGGTCATGGACAGCCAAGGCTCATTGATGCACGTGGGGAGTGGAGGCTGGCCTGTGTTGTCTGATCCAATAGAAGAGCTAATGTAGCTCAGATTGCTAAAAAAAAAGTTAAAGCTGGTGCATCGCAGTTTGTTGCATGTGGGTCAGGGTGCCCATGCTGACCCGTGAGCATCAGAACTGGAACACAAAACAATGGAAGACGGTGGCCTGGTCTGATGAATCACGTTTTCTTTTACCTTTTCCATGTGGATGGCCCGGTGCATGTATGCTGCAAACCCGGGGAAGATATGACACCAGGATGCACTTTGGGAAGGAGACGAGCCGGCAGAGGCAGTGTGCACACTGCAAAGAGGGTTCAAGGAGGTGATGGATGAAGATGTTGGAGGTGTGCTCCAGATCTCAATCCAATCGAGCATCTGTGGGATGTACTGGAGCTACTCAACATTGGGCAGGTGGTCATAATGTTATGGCTGTTCAGTGTATTTCTGTGCTCCTTCAACAGACTGTTTCTCAGAACATGACAGAAAAGGAGTTTTTGTTTGTGCTCAGAACTGCCTTGTAAAACAGATTTAAAAAAAAAAAAAATCAGCTTTACTGTAGGCCAGACAGATTATTATTGTAGCAGCAGGATTGTCTTTGAGGATTATGAATGTGTTCGAAAATGTTTCTTTTTGCAAACAAGTCTAGCTTTCAGAGTTTCTGTTTATTGAAAAAGAAAAGAAGAGGAATGAAAATCGTGACTGAAAAGTTATCCATCAGTGCGGAAGCCAAAGATCTAAAAACGATAATTTCATGGGAGACACAAACTTGGTACAAGGGCTATTCATCTCTGCCTGCCACAGCTCACATTGAGGTTAGGTCATATAAAAAAGAGTAGCTCCTCCACGTGCCGGCTTAGTTTTCTTTGACAACTCTTCCAGCAAATGAGAGCAGAGAGCAGAGATCCCCAGTCCAGAGCAGGAGCCGAATCTAGATGACATCCGTCAGGCTCTTCTGCAGGGGCCCCGGGATCTGGGGAGTTAATTGGTTTCTAATCAGAGCTTTAGGTTTTTTGCGGTGGTGTTGAGATAGAAACAGAGGAAGTGTGTGAAATCGGGACTCAGGAACCAGGTTCAGTGCCAGGCTGTCAACTGACTAAGCCAACGGGAGGTGGAGGAGAGTTATGTGTAGAACGGGCCAAATCGCAGCAGGCGATCCACCCAGCCTGTCTCAGCCAGATATGTGCCAGATAACATTTATGAGGGCTAATGAAAGAGTTTGCGGCTCAACACTCTCACATGGTTTCTACACCGTAGTCTGTCATGGGCCGCTCAGCTGATTATATCTTGTGTCTTACATGTTCCACGTCATCACCCAGGCAGACGGAAAACAGGCGGACTGAAAAAAAAAAAAAAAAACAGCTAGAACTGGAAGACGTTCAAGATTTCATAAAGATGCAAGATCCAAAAACAGTTTATTGGCAGTAATGATGAGGCAGTTTGTGTCTTGTCCCATTTCCCAGAATAGTTATTACACAAAGTCTGATTTAACAACTGAGCTACAGTATGCAAAGTTTTTGCATTAAAACAATATTAAGCAACGCACCATATGTTATACAGTATTAGTTTGTATTTAGTCTGTGACCTTATGTTTACTCAACCAAATCACACATCCTGCTGAAAACAGGGATGTTCAGGACGTTTTAACCCATATGCACTTATGTCATGGTCCCATATATAAAAGTCCTCTCCTTCCCCAAGTGATCATTGGTAGATGACTTGTAATAATAATAATAATAATAATAATAATAAATATAATATACATTTATTTGTATAGCATTTTTTAACAACTTTACAAAGTGTTTGACCACAAGAAAAATACAATAAAACAATAATAATAATAACATACAATATAGATAAATAAATTGCAAAGAAATAAAATTCACACAGAGATAAAAGCTTTTTCATTTAACAGAAAGTTTTGAAACGATTTGAGAAGAGGCTGTGATATATCAAAATAATAAAATAGATATTTAACGAAAGCAAGTTATATCTCTAAGCTTTTTGGGCATTATCTATAGTAATAATAGTGCTCCAAAATTAATGCGAAAATGCCGTTTTAAGTCCAAAACCTTCAAATTTTCTTGGGCAGCAGACTCCCAAACCCACTACCTTGTAGTGTATTTTATCGACTGTAATAAAGATTGCTGATACCGGCCAGTACACACTCCGACATGTGATTAAGGGACTTAAGGGACTTTTTTTCCATTTCAAGCACTGGTAGAAACTTCCAATTAGCAAAGTCAAAATCTGTTGAACAGCAACCTGAAGCTGGAAATGACCCTTTGGAGAAACCTTATTAAACATTCACCAGATTATATCAATTCACGTTGGGTTTTCAGGTACATTGTGGCTAAATTCAGGAGCTCTGTTCATTCAGTGACAGGTCTGTTTCATACTTCTTCATGAACAGTGGAAGAGGCCGCTGGAAAGACAATCCAAGACGGTTTTGTTATGTTTCTGTCAGGTTTGAGTGACAATATGTTCACCGCTTGAACAGCTGACCGGTTGTAACGTTACTACCAGCGCCTGCGATGGTTAAAATAAGGGAAAATATATGTTTTTTAAGACAGGACAATAGCCGCATAAACTAGTCGATTTTTTTTAATATAATTTAATGACTATTTGAAAAATCATGACCCATCCCTAGTAGTATTGATCGGTGTTGGTCTCAAGACCACTTGTTGAAGGTCTCGGTCTTGTAGCAGAATCAACCCCACAGTCTAAGTCTCAGACAAAAATGGCTCTCCACAACTGCAGAGATATCACTAATTGTCTGTTTATTGTCTGAGTCATTTTTAAAGATAATTGTTGTGCTTGTTCCTAGAAAACAAAGGAAAATTAAAATTCACCTCTCCAGTGCCTGTTATTGACATTTCTCATGAGTGTATATGGGAATAAAAGCAGTGAATTAAGAGGGATCTTCATTATGTCCTTGCCTCGACTCAGTCTCACCTTACCTTGGTCTTGGTCTTGACTTGGTTTCACCATGCCTCTGTTTTGGTCTTGACTCGGCCTCATCCTGCCTTTTTCTTTGCTTGGTCTCAACCCCTCAAAATCTCGGTCTTGTATTGGTCTTGATACGCTCTGGTCTTGGTCTCGGTTTAGGTGGTCTTGACTACAGCAGTCCCAACAACAATATCAGAGCTTTAAGGGAGATTACGACTAGAGAAACCTGACATAGATATTTGCAGGGAGGGAGTTTGGTGAGAGTTAAACTGGTGTTATTAAACTATCAATACATTCATGTCCTACAGGCCTTGGGATGGATTCCATGTGACTATCATATGCAGCTTTCTGCCGGTCTCCAGTTAAGCTCAGAATAAGACGGGGCAACCCCTTCCTATCTCCGCTCAGTGGATCATCTCCCTTTAGCTAAGCTGATAAATCCTGCCTTCAAGGTCTTTTTGTTCCAGCACATCTAAATACAGAGTTTTTTTAGATTTATTTCAAAGGGGATTTTAGAGGGTCGTGATTGACATGCTACACACAATGTATAAGAAATGGGTTGCCTTTCTTTCCCGTTTCATCTGGTACATGTTCGCATTTCGCCGGTGGGATCTCAGCTTTGTGTTGCAGTATCTCTGGTAGAGGATATAGATATCATGAGGTTTGAACTTGTGATTTTTTTGCGTTGATTTATACGTTAACAATGAGGTCAACCAGTCTGCTGCTTTCTGTACTATACATGTGGTGAAATAAAACTGTCCTCCAAAACTGAGCGATTTAATAAGATGAAACCCTGATCTCATTGAGCTGAACATGTTGTATGCTCATTTTTTTTTTTTTTAAAAGACTGAGACCTGAAGATTAGTTGAGGCAATAAAACTAAGGTGAGGGAGCTTAGTAACACAAGAATGAATGTAAATAGGATTCAGCAGCAATGAAAGGTACAAAGTGGTCTAATTAAATCCCTCTCGATGTGAATTCAATTTCCCTCGGCCTCACAGCATCCTGTCAGTGACAAAGAGAGCTGCCTGTCTTCCTACGAGTAAATTCCCATTAGCTGGTGGGTGTATGTTAGTTTGCCAGTCAATCACAGTCAAAGCCTGTGTTTTAAAGATGATGACAGTGGCAATATATTGACCACAGCCCTTTCGGTGCCTCTTATTTGGAACAACAGGCAGCTAACAGAGATATTGATTTTCTTTATATGCTCGTCGAGTGAGACAGCAGGTTCATTTAGAAACTGGCCACTTGCAACCACACAGTGTTAATCTTTCTGAGGGTTTCTTGAAAATATTGTAGCACTCACGCAGCCCTTTGTACTGTTCTCCAGCCAATTTACACCGCCATCCACTGCTAAAGTGATTTTCATTTCTTTTTGAAATTGAAAATATTACCCCCGGGTGGTACCCGTAACACATCATCATACAAGCATTTATTTTTTTTTTTTAGTAACAAGCAGCGTGGAGGTGCCTCCAAAATCATCTGCCTTTCCACACACAGCCTGTCTGATATGAGCCATCACACACCTAGCACTTACAATATCAATGACACTGATCACCCCCTAAACCAATGCTTCATATTACCTCCATCCGGTCGGAAATACAGAAAACTTCAATGGGCTTCCTGCAGCCCTGAACAATCTGCTTCTCTGACACTGTTGTGAACTAGAATTAGCTTATACATGAAAATTGTGTGTACTATCTATATCTGTGTGTGTGATGCAACGTTTTTCTGTACCAGCTGTGAAAACAAATGTCCCTCTGGAAAATAAATCTAAGTTTAATCTAACAGGAGACAAAGCAAAAGCAAATACTGGTGTGGAGGAGGACAGGCAACACCTACACCTGTCTTAATCTGATTGGGCCTTTGCAACAGAAGTAAGAGAAAGATAGACCGCAGTTACACACCATCGCCGCCTCAAACCACAAACACACACATACACACTAAGACATTTTCTTCAAATCGAATTACTGATGCCTGCTGCGATGGCCAGTGTCGGCACGGCACCCGTCATCGTCTGTGTTTGCCTTCAGAGGGCCTCATTTATTTTGAGAAGATTTTTTTTTCCGAGACATACTCTCTCATGTGGAACAGTGAATATAAGATATAAAACCCGTCTGCCTCGTGACTTTGGGCCATGGCAAGATCAAACGCCAGAGTCGGGTGGGGGGGTGGATTGAGAGATGGAAGAGAGGAAAGGAAGAAAACCAAAGAAAGACAGTGAGGGGAAATATTGGTAGTCTTTTCCAGATGACTGCTGGCTCGCCTTCGTCCCCTTCGGTCAGCACACATCTCATCTTTAGGTTTAATTTGCTGCTTTTAACTCCGTCCGTCGCCCTTCCCCCTTAATGTGTGATCCTGGATCTTCGCCCCTCCGGGCCTTCCTACTGAAGTGTGACCCAACCCTCTGCCATTGATCTAAGGTCACCCACCATCACACCGGTGACCTTTCACAGATTCCAATTATTTGATAATCCGCCGCATCATCTATCCCCCAGATGGCCAGGTAATACATTTTTCACCAGCGCTCGAGTAGCCACATGAAACACAGCTTTTGGGGTTGTCGTGGCTTCAAACACAATCAAAGCTAGGGTGCTTTTTTGAGGCTTTTTCGCCACTCCTTAATAGCGCTGCTGTCGAGGAGATGAAGGATTACGAGTAGATAGCCTCTGAGGTCAGAGCCACTTGACTTAACTCGGATATACGTGATGGTATCTGAGTAATATAATGTGCAGTCTCCCAAAAAAAGACAGAAGTAGACCTCGGATGGCGCTGCAGCAGGTTGGCTATCGTTGGGCCGTCCTACAAGCCAGCAGATAAAGTGAAAGCTCCTCCTCTGCTGTCAGCTGCCGCGACCTCTTGTCTGATCAGCAACCTGAACAAACCGAGGGTTACGTGTTCACACGGTGGAACAAGACGGCGTCCGATCTTGATAACCACTAGATTGGATGAAAGCCATAGAGCCAGAGAAGAACGATCCTCAGTGTACCCCAGCCTTCACCAGGTTCATGAGGTTTTGCCCCACATCAATATCGTTTAAGGACTTACACCGTGTACCAGTACTCCAGTGCTCTGGGAGCTATCTTGTAGTACACTTCTGAGTGGAGGGTTGGGGGCGGGGGGAGGGGGCTAAGAGCCCAAAACGCATTACAAGACCAAGAGGTTGGCCTTAGACAGTAAGCCAAGAATCTGCCAGCGCCAGGGCCATGATAGATGATGAGGCACAGTGAAGGTTTTATTGAGGCTGTAGCACGGCTTGTCATGACAACCAGAATGAATGAGATCCTTGTCATCTGTGGGTACCGGCGCCCCTCCGGTCCCATTTTTATTATTACTTATTCACGTACAGCAATAATGTTAGTTCAGTCTCTCCCATTATCAATTTGCAAACTTGGCTGTTAAACTGTGAATTATGCAACAAGAAGAAAAAAAGGATGGTGGCTAATCAACACAACTATGCTGAGGATATTTATAACCTTCCTTGGCTCCCTGGAAGACTTTTACTCTTGTAGATGGAAGGAAGCATATGGAAATATGTGTACATACTGCTTGACTGTAGCACTTCTCCGCCAGTCCTCTTGATTAGCTAAATGATAAAACCGTCCTCTTGCTATTTACAGTTTGATGATGTTTGCATCTGGTGATTAGGGGTTCCTCTTTAATCACAGTGGTATGAAGCAGCCGCTGTCTGTTTGTCTCATTTTAAAGAGAGTCTGCTAGATTTGCATAGCATAGCAATATGTCATCATTGTGTCTGTAAGAGTTCCTCAATAACTGCCAGTTTCTATTAATGCTACCTTGTGTTAGATAAAGATAAAATGAAGATAAAAATGCAGACATATGTGCCTAGCAATGCTTTAATCAGCTTTTCCAGATAACGTGAAGGTGAATGGCATTTTGTGGGGGTTTCCAACCATGATTTCGCCGTTTCTAGTGTTTTATCACAATCCCCCCTGCAGGTGGATATTATTATAAAATATTAACTGAAAAAATGTAATAGAGTGATGAAGGTGGGGCAGTACTGTTTGGTGTTTCTGCATGCAGTAGTGGAAGAAAGACTCCTTACTGTTTTAGCTTGTTCAGGTTGAGAGTTATGATGAGATCAGCTGTTTGTAGCAGAGCATCATAAAACACTTCATTCAAGCTGGACAGAAACAAAATAAAACTCAACTAAACCGTCATAGTTACTCTTTCCAGCAATCACCAAGTGTGCTTCGGTCAAACTCAGCTCTAATTTCAGAAGTGTGATGTGAAAATGTGGCAACTTCCACGGTGGTTGTTTCTGTTATTCCGTCTAAACAATCCACCAAAATCTACATCTGAAAAAGCGAGAAGTAGCCGATGGCGCTGCTGAATCTGGTTTCATTTCATCTGTGAAAAAGCATGTTCCTCTGTGTCTTCCTCATGCTCCCTAGTGGCATTTGCAAGGTTTCACATAGCTGTCAATCACTCGCAAACTCTGATCAAACAGTCAAACTAGGCAGCGCTGATCAAATATGAATTTTAGTAAAATGAGAAAGTTTGTTCCAGCTGGGGGGTTGTTGCCTGGTTTTGGCTCGGCTGTTTTCAATATGGCGGCTGGGTTACAGACTTTTTCTGTGTTGTCTCCAAGCCCCCAGGAAGAGCGCCGGTCGTTGAATCCAGTTTTCGTAGTGGCCAAACGGTGGTACCACAATTTCTGTCTGTCACATGACGCCATTGGACCCAAAAAGACTTTTTCCCATAGACTTACATTGAGAAAGAGACGTCGAATCATTAGGTCCTAAAAGTTGTAAACTGCACTAATAGCTGAATCCAGAATGATTTCCCTTCCTCCGTTCATGTGAATGAGACCCAGAACGATGCTGGAGTGAGGGCTGGGAAGCAGAGTTGGCAAGTCGTGATGGTTCTGACCACGTCGTGTGACCGAGTGGACGCTACTGTGCCTGCTCCGTGGGCCCAATCGATGCGGAAGATCGCCCAAAGATCTGGGTACTTTTCCGGTCAGACGCCGAGCCATTTTGGCATCATACGCCACTGAGCATAGGAATGAACGGGGCCCCGCCTCAGTTCTCTTTATACATACATGTTATCTCACACCGACACCAGTAGCTCCTCACAGGTTGCCAGTTGACCCGTGCACTGGCAGCTGCTGTGCAAGGTAATGTCATTATGTGTTCAGGAGAACTGTGAACCTGAATTATCGTTTGGTGAAGTTTATTTAGTGTTGCAGTTATTGCTTTTTTTGACATCAAGTCTTTGTTGGACATGACGGCAGAGAGGAAAAGGAATCATGGGGAGAATGACATGCAGCAAAGGGCCCTGAACAGATTCAAACCTCCTTTTGAGCTTCGGCGTGTGGCGCCATGGTGGCTGCCTCCGCTAACATTAACCACCCAGTTTACTCCATGAAATGGTTTAGTGATGAACAGTCCACACACACTGAAATTATATTATTTTCTGGCCCAGAATCAAATCGAGGCGGATGCTTTTGTGCTGGGGGAAACACATTTTTATTTGAGAAACTAATTTTGAGAGGCGGCAGGAATCAGCTGCTTGACACTGGGTGTTTCAAACAGCAAATGGAAACACTTTCATCGACTCTGCATCAGTTAAATGTTCCTCCAGTTAGTGATGGCAAAATCGCCAAATCCATTTATATGAACTGTCCTTGCTGTCTGCTGTTCTTTACTCTGTTACAGTTTCTGTCTGGAGTGTCGGTGCACGTACGGTACAGGTAGACCTGCACATGTGAAGGATTTTCTTGTTCATGTCTGACGTTTATGTTGTGAAGCGGTCGACCCAGTGATCCCACGCAGCGTTCCTCTGCGCTCCCCGTTGCCCTGCCATGTATCCTGAATGGGAATGCTGAAATTCCCCTTCCCTGCCCGCTAAATCCTCTGACCAGAGTCATGTCACAGTGATCCCCAGCCCCAGTCATTAGGGCCCATTGAGATGGGCTCGCATGTTCAGCTACGCTTCACTGGATGATTCCCATTTATCCTTAACCCTCCCTCCCTCGCCGCTCTCTTCGGAGACAGGAGCTGCCAGGTTCATCTGTTTGCCTGTCTCCTGACTTGTTAGAAGCCTCTGTCAGCCTTGTTACTGAGCCTGCTGATCCGTGGCCATAAACCTGTGCAAAGGTGGAGAGGTATTAGTGAACCAGGGCTTTACACAGCTGTCCGACGAGTGGCTGAAAGCCCAACATCTCCCTCAAACCTCCATTCATTACTGACGCTGTTAGCAAAAGCTGAGCCTTATTATCAGCCTAAAATAGATCAACAAATCAGAATATCGCCGCTGTTTGAGTCTGCTTTTTGAATTTTAATAGCTGACTTCCACATGCAGACAGATGCTCCGTCTCTTTAATTGACAATATTGGATTGTATCTGAATCATTTTGTGTAATGACCCCAAAGTAATGGTCTATGTCTACATTGCTCAGTAAAAGCAATGAAGTGGTTCCCTTTCTCAGCCCTGTAATCTCCCACTGTCCCTTAGTACCACTTTATAGCATCCAGGTCTGCTGCCTTTAATATCCTGGTTTGTTAAATCAGTACATTTCACTGCTGGCTACGCTGATTTGTTTCCGGCGGTTGCTGTAATTACCCCTCATGGAATCAGTTTTGTTGGCGATGTTTACCAGACAAAACAATCCACCCGCGGAGATGGAGATGCATCTGATCCGCCGGGAAATCTTTAAAATATCAACACTATTAATTACTAATGGAGGGCTCCCATGTGATGCATGAGTGTAAGGCCAGTACATGTTAAGCGTGCTCTGCACATGTGATTTGATATTTAATGAACCTTTAAAAAGGAGAAAAAACATGTTTACTCTGCAAACGAATTTGCTTATATTTATTCATGAGCTTCTATTTTAAACTTCTTTAATGTCTTTGGTAACATTTTATAATGACCATCATTCATAAATGGCAAGTTGATAGTTTTTAAATTTGATAGAAACTCAGTTAATGGTTATTTTACTGTTAGTAGTGCTATCATTTCTGCTATTTTATCATTAGTTGGTGTAATATGAAATATTAATTTCTACATTTTATATACTATATTAAGTAGTTCATAAAGATTACCAAATGATTTGTAAACCTTTAAGAAGGCATTTGTAAATCATCTATAAATATAACATAGATAGATTAGATAGATAGAACAGAAACCAATTATTAGCCATTAACAAAGTCTTAATTATATAAATAATGTTTGAAGATGCTTTACAAAGTATTTATTAACCATTTAACATGATATTATAGTCATCAGTTCTAATAGCCATCTAAATAATGTTTATAGATGGTTTACAAACCAATTACTAAATTATTAACAAAGTATTAACTATCTATCTAAATAATGTTTAAAGATGCTTTACAAAGTATTAACCATTGACCATAGTATTACAATAGCCATCCAAATAATCTTCCTAGATGGTTTATAGACCAATTATTATATTATTAACCATTAAAATGTAACAAATATCTATCATTTTAATGTTTATAGATGTTTTACAATTTCTTTACAAATAATATCTTCATTCAATCATTAAATACTTACATATTTACTAGTATATAAAATGCTATAATGACATGAATAACAAGTTATAGCAGTACTTATAATTAGTAAACATTATTAATTATTTCATTAACAGTGAAATAATTATTAACTCAGATTAGTTAACTGTGAATTTAACATTCAGAAATGACGGTATCATAAAGGGTTACCATTTCTTTTCTTTTTGATGAACCAGTCTGGATGTTTCTTTACAGTAAACCATGATTGTAGTTTCCTCTTTCCACTGCACGCTGCATCGGGTGGACGTTAACCTGTAGCCAGCACAGTTTTGTCTCTTTGCTTTCATTAATTGTTAGTGCTGTTTGCGAACGCACGGCGGCAGCTTCCTGTGTTCGGCCCGACGGAAAGCACACACCCCACCGACACCTGCTCTGAAAATAGACGGTGTAAAGTCATAAGTCAAGCGCCACGGCGACAGGATTGTTTGGGGACACTTGAGTACGTTGTATGGGCAGCAGTGCAGAATGCAGAAAAAAAAATAAAAGTGTGAAGAAGTGTAAGTGCGGCCGTTGTGTTTCTTGTCTCGGGGGCCCCTTGAGAAATAGCCCTGCTGGCCCTCATTCTTAATGCTCTTGTCTCAGAGAAATACAGGGAGACAGAAATGGAGAGGAGGGGAGGCACAGAGTGAGAGTTCAGCCTGGGAGTAGAGGGGATGAAATGAGAGTTGACTGTGAGAGGGATTATTAGGTGACACGGGGGGTGAACGAGAGACGGAGCAACTGTGATATGAAGAAAGGGAGTTGAGAGAACGTAGACAAGATTAATTAACTTATTTCCAACAACAGATCCTATTAAAGTTGCTGCCAGCACCACCGAACCACTCACTGGCTCTCAGTGTTAAACTGAATACTTTATGAGCTTTGTTTTGTATTCAGGATGTATAAATATACAATATACTGTGTATACGTACAAATATATATACACACAGCAGGCTGTGCATTGTATGCACGGCGCTCAGTGTTTGTTTTTATGGTTTTCCCTGATTGCTGCAGCGGCGGTCAGATATCTGTTGCTATGCTATTATAGAGAGCAGCAGATAGCGAAATGGCAGGTGGGTCTGTAAACACAGCATCTGAGTGATTCAGTGTAGCAGGCATTTCTCCAGGTCTATAATGCCAAAGAGCGATGGAGTCGGAGAGGAAGAAGAGGAGGAGGAGGAGGAGGAGGGTGAGTGGGGGTGAGAGGCCGGCTGCCGGGAGACGGCGATGAAAGATTGATCAGGGAGGCTGATGCCTTTTCAAGGTGAGATCTCAGTTCTGAGGGACCTCATCTTCACCTTCTCACCTCCCCACTTCAGCCTTCGCCTTTTTTTTTTTCCTTTTGCGGTGCTCTGGGAGGGAGATGGACGAGACCGAAGCTGAGCTGAGGCCACAGGAAGTCTCAGATTAGGGGAGTCAACCGCTGTCTGTTTTCTTTCCCTGATGCGCACCACTAACGCTCTAATGCTTTCCCACAGCACATTTTCAAACATTTTGCTCCCTGCGGAATATTTTGGTGAGTGGTTATATCTCCCCCTCCCTGCTTTTCTTTTTCCCTCGCCTTTATTTTTTTGCTCAGAGCATAGCCGTGGCCCCGCTGAGGCTTTTTAAACATTTGTAGAACTCTATTGTGTATGTCAGCACCATCAAACACAACGGAAATAGCGCCTCTGGGCGTTAATCTTCACCTTCCCTCATATTTACAGCGGCACCATTTGATCTTTTACATCTTTCTTCATTCCCCGCCAAGCAGCTGGGTGGTTAAAACCACCAAGGGTTTGATCCCGCGATGACAAAGCCTCTCTGACACTTGAAACAGCATCTCCCTACTGTTGTACTCTCACATGCTTTCCTAACAGTGAGCAGGGTAGTTAGCAATAAGTGCTAATTTCACAAAATTGATTTCCCACTCAGCTCCATTTAACAGAATGTAAAGACCTTAATTGGAGCTCTGTGTCATTCTGCACTGTGTTTTTCACTTCCCATTATATCCTCTATAGGCTTTCAAGGGGGAAGAAAAAATGGATTTGATGGAATATATTGTGTAGCTGCAGTAGCGTGACGGGCTACAGGAGTAGGTTTACGGTGATCTGTGGGCAAATGTCGTTCTCATACAGTACAAATTGCATTGCGAATTACATTTTGAGGGCAACTTATTTTGTGGCAGGTTGTTTTTGACGTATCACAAGTACGTTTTTAATTTTAGTCAGTGTAAGTCCATGCAGGAAGGTGGTGGACGGGTCAAACAAACACAAGTATTACCACATTTTATGGGGATCTATTGGCAGATATGGGATATAATATGAATAAGTATAAGCATCAATGCTTTTGTTACCTTAGACCAGTCATTTAAATCTTCATACAGAGCAGGTACTCTATTCAAGGAGTCGGCTGCCATGTTTCTGCAGGAGCCCAGAACGGACTAACTTTTCCTGCTTGGGCCAGAGTCGATAACGTTAATCGCTCCAGAGTTAACCCTCACCGTCACTCCGCTCAGCTGCCGAGAAACAAGAAACAGAAAACCTCTGTTGGTTTTTAGGAGCTGCAGCATTTATTTCTGCTCAAAACGCAACATCCGCTGAACATTCACAGAGCTAAACTAACTCTCTTCTGCTCCACTAGCTCGCTTGTTCGCTCATAGACATTCGCCACTGCGCTCTCTCTCTTGCTTCACCACTCACTTCCCAGGTACACACACTCTAAGCACCGACTGTGCTCCAAATGACCTACGCTAGAGAGGTGTTTGCATGTTTTGCGTCTGCCACCGTAGTAGCCACACAGGAGAGGCTTCAATCTGCAACCTCACTGCTAGATGTTGCTTAACGGCCGGGGGCCAGAACCGATCCTCGTGATGGTTCTGCCCGGCCCAGCAGGTCTCAGACAAACCACATAATTTTACTCAGGAAGCGAAAAAAAAAAACAGTAAAAACAGCTTTTGTTTTGAAATGCTGGTGTATTGTTATTCTCACCTGCTCGTCACCTGCTGAGGCGGCACGTAACAAGTCATGGACTGACTAGTAGGTTGGCGGTAAAGCTGTGTGCTTAGTTTGCAAGAAACATGGCTGTATTCAAAGAATACAACTTGAACCATCACTTTGAGACAAAACATGCAGAAAAACACAGAAAGCTGTCTGGAGATGAGAAGGAGAGGACAGCTGAGGGGCTGCTGGCTGAGATACTAAAGCAGAGAGGACTTTTTACAAAGCTGCAGGAACCACAGAAGGAAATTTAAGTGTTAATGTTGAGTTAAATGTTAAATGTAAGTGTTAATATTAGAAGAAGAAGAAGAAGAAGAAGATGAGCCTTTATTAGTCCCCGAAGGGAAATTCAATTTTTACACTCTGTTGTTAATCTTTACACAGTACACACAGACCTGAAATACATACCTGCACAGACAGGACCCATATACCTGCATTGATGGAGAGATGTCAGAGTGAGGGGGCTGCTCCTGACAAGCGCCCCGAGCAGTTGGGGGTTCGGTGCCTTGCTCAACGGCACCTCGGCAGGGCCCAAGAGGCAAACTGGCACCTCTCCAGCTACCAGTTCACACTCAGTTTTTGGTCCATGTTGGGATTTGAACCGGTGCCACCAAGCCAAGTCCCTACGGACGGCGCTACTGCCGCCCCCATATTAAGTTAAATGTTAGGTTTTGTTCATGGAAACATTTCTACTCTAAACAGTCAGTCCTGTACGGTTCAAAGACTCCTGTATATAAAGTCATTTTCTTAATAATCTGCTATTTGAAGTGATTTTCAGTATAATAAATGCTGAAAAATAAGTGTCCAGTATGTTTCCTATAGTGATTAAACAGAGGTTATGTCTGACAGTATTTTTTGGCTCCCAGCAACAATCTGGGTTTCTCATGTGCCCCCCCAGGAAAAGTAATTGCCCACCCCCGGTTTAAGCCAAACTATGATCATTTTAGCAGTAGCTAATCTGTGTCCGTAATCTGTGAGAAAGTATGTTTTCCTCAAAACGTAATTGAGAAAGCAGCTTAGTTGTCTTGGCTGTTGAAATGTGATACAACCACACCCTTTACCACCTGTGGGTGACGCACCAGGCTTTCTGTTAACTACGATGTAAACCCGTCTGTGGTGACAGGAAACGCTCAGATGAAATCCTGTGGTGACGTAGTTAAAAGAGTGAAAAGACTCGTACAGGGCAGATGGGAGGAGAGGTGGATGGTCCAAGTTTAACTTCACAATCAGCTGATCGGTCGTGTCCTGCGTTCACAACGCTTCATTTTCACTTTATAAACGTCGTAGTTTTTAACCCAACCATGTTGTTTTGTACTAAACCTAGCTATAGTGGTTTTGTTGCCTAAACCTAGAGTGACGCCAAGGGCTGTGACATAGCGGCGGTTTGTGACGAGCTTGGATGCGAATGCGTAGAGGAGACAGAGTTGCTGGAGGTTGAGCATGAATTAGAGACTCTGTCTTCCCTTAAGGGCTGTCAAGGTGTCCTTAATCAAAGCACTTACAGAAAAATTACCCCTCAGACAAAAATCAGCTGTGATTTTCAGGTGATTGCAGGAATTACTTTCTGACAAACTGCTATAATTTGTTTTTCTTTTCTTGCATCCACTTTTTCCCAACCTGACTCACCTTCTCTCTCTCTCCGATGACTGATTTATTTTCCTGCAGTGTCTTTCAACAGTGAACTAGTCTTGACTTGTTGCTTCCTGCCGGTGTTTTTGTAGTTAGAGATTATGGTGGTAATGATATTGATGTCAACAGCAGAGCAAGTGAAACCTTTACACTCATAACTTACCGTACCCCTTGACTGTGTACACTGGCTGCTGGCCGTTGGGGAATCAAGACTGTGAATCTTTGCGTGGCATTTTTGCTTTTACAGCTGTTTAATATCAGCTCCAAATCGTGATTCCATACAGCCATGCTGATTTATATCAGGTGGTTGGTGGTCCAGAGTCTGCACAGCTACATACTACCACTAATGAGAATGGGAGTGGTTATTTCTACCAGCCTGTCCTTTGTTGCTCTGATGAAGGTCTGACAGACCGAAAGCTTTGTATTAAAGAATCTAATGAAATACTTCGTGGATCTACTTGAGCGGATATCTTTCTATTATATTAGAGGTTGGTAAAATTTCAAGGTAAACACAGCGTTTGTGTAACGTTGCCCTCGTGTTAGCTGATTTCATTAGCTGCTTCACTCAGGCCTCATAATCACTGACTTACCAGCTGATCACTCTGCTGCCGACGGGTTCCCTCCACCACCCTGACCTCCTCCTCACGCTCGCTTTTTAATGTTATTATATTATTGATAAGATTTAATGCTTTTATGCTTATTAATTAGTTCTCCAGCAGAATCCTATAAATAGTCAATGACTGAACTCGTTTATAGCTGCTGGAAATATTTCAGTGACGTGTGATGTTGTGTACGTGTAAATAAATGTCACCAAGCAACAAACTGACACACATAACTGTGAGGTACATTACATGTGACACTGTGGGAAGTTTGCTTTTAAGCATCCGAGCCGGAGCTTGATGTTATGACACGTTACATGTTCATTTTTCCACTTTTTCTTTATTTATCTTTGCACAAATCAAATTAGCACCTTGGCCTTAGTAGTGTGGATGTGTGGAAAAGCCGTTTATGGGAAATCTGTAATAATATATATAAATAGCTGTTTTATCAATTACTAACCATTAACAAAGTGTTACTAATATCTATCTATGCGATGTTTACAGATATTTTACAAACAATGTCTTTAAGGCTTACAAATAATATTTTAATCACCAACAGATATGTACAGAATATAGTATAGAAAATGTTATGAACTGTTAAACATAACAAATTGTAGCATTATTATCAATTAATAAACATTATTAATTATCATTTTGTTGTCAACTAAGTTTAATTAAATAATCAGTTTATCATTTATAAAGGATTATTTATTCTAAAAGTAGAAGTTAGCGTTAAAAAATTTCAGCTAAATCACCTTGTATTATTTTAGTTTTTGAGCTAATAAATGAATGATATTACTGATGAAACAGCCTGAAAAGTAAAATTTTATTTAATGGTAACAAAGGTTAAAAATATATATATATAAAAAAAAAGCTTTTAAAAGTTACAGCTTCTGAAGCTGCAACATTGGGCTGGTTCACAGATTATTTTCTGGTACATTTCAGGCCTTGTTACTCATTAATTGCTTCTCATAGAAAAGGTAAAGAACTATTTGCCTGGTGAAATCACATCTTGTGTACATGCACTGAGGCTATGACCAACACAGGAAATTGCTAAGCACCGAGCACCCATAAATTAAATGCTAAAAACAATTCTTCCCCTACAGCTGTGACATTTGCAGCAATACATTTACACTGTGCTATGTATACACTTTTAGATTGGTGCTTTTATTGCTTATTTCATGCTACACATGCTTGGTCACACATGATCATATTTGACAGTATAAAGTTCATTCCAGCAAGCAAACATGCATGCTATGGACATACATAGACCACCCCCAAAGGTACACAAACACACACATTCATAGTAATACACACACATATAGACACATGTATGCGTACGTCCATACAATAAATACTACGTGTTCTACAAATCATGGAAGTAGAATAACACACTTTTTAAGTAGCTGCCAAAAGGAGTCATGGAGTGACGCTGGCAACAGAACGGCTTTTCATTTACACCTTGCAGAAGCATCTCACATGCTGTATTAATTTCACCGACTAGCAGAACATCCGCTGTGTTCACCGCTGGGCCGGGACTCTTTTTTTTTTTTCACTTTAATGGGAAGTTTGCTTTGAGATTCATTTGTTAGGCAAGTTTCTTTTAACCTTTCCTTGTAAATTAAAGACTTTGTACGAATGCATGTTTTCTGTTACACATGATAATGTGTTTATTTCAGAACGAGCTCTTTGCTTGGATACAGATGATAAAGCTCCACTGGTCATACTTGCCAACCCTGCTGATTTTCCCCGACCTATTTCTGGCACTATACAGCATGTATAAGCCTCAGCCCGGGGCCAGACCGGCCCGTGATTCACACGTCCGTTGTTCACACCAGCTGCGTGTCAGCAGCTAACAGAGTTTGACTTTCATAATGGCCATTTCCTCATCATAAATGTCATTCATATTTATTTTAGCCAGAGAAAGGTCAAGAAACATGCTCATTTGTAAATAATAGTAATAATCCATAATTACAGTCCCGTAATATATTCATTCACGGAGCCATGCAAGTCACTGCATGTTCTACAACACAGTGTTCAACAGCCTCATCTTCCTCCTCTGTCATCATGTCTTTGCATTGCCTGCATTATGTTACCCACTAGCTAGCTTGCTAAATTGTTAGCAAGCTTTCGTTAATTTGCAGTAATGTTAATATTGCCATTGCTTAGCAGCGTAGGAGTTCACGAGTTCCATTTGAAGGCACCAAAATCTCTGAAACTCAAAATTTTCTGTGCGAGGATCCCCCGTTTTGATTTCAAAGATGAGAAGTGTGCCAGTGGTTTTACTGCCACATGTATCTCAGAACTGCAGGAAACTAATAAGTTATCATGCCTCCGTATACTGCAAGTGTACATAGTCCTCTATCCATGGGAGAGAAAATGCCACGATGCACAACCTGACATGAGGAAACAAACATTTTGCATTTTTGCTCTGGGAAAATATCTGAATCAAAGCTTATTTTTGGGTGAGTTGGTGGCTGCAGCTACGAGCAGGGACAGTGGGGATACGCTCGCCTAAACTCACTGTACTCTTGTGTAGTATTTGACGTACACAGCTGCTTCAGATCATGTCATACACAAACACGGGAGATGATAATATTTATTCTGCAGAGGGCATCACGTCCACATGGGATCGAACTAATGGTCGTATTTTCATTCATCTAAATCAACATGAAACAGTCGGCCACCTCGTTTTGGTTCATCTGTAACTCTTTTTTCACTATTCTGCAGCAACGATTTAATAATTTGTGCAAACAAGCACTGAATGCACTCAGAAATTAACAAAGCATGTTCTTGAGTAAGAGCCATCAGCAAGTGTCAAACTAATTTTACTCACTCATGATAATTTGTTGAAACTACTTGTGTTTGTTAAAATAGCCCGACACTTAGCTGAATACAAACATGATTAATGAATTTTATCCACAAAATTGATTCAAACTCATTTCACGGAAAATATTACATTATTTCTCAAGTGGTACTACTGTCCACACTGCATTGGAAGATCTTTTTAGAAGTGACTACTTGCCAGATTTAATATAGATGCAGTCTGAAATCAGCTCCCAGAAGTATGTTCACCTTTTAGCCCGCTATGCAGCTCAAGTGCATATTTTATATTATGAATGAAGTAGAGACCAGTGCACACAAGCAAAACAAGACGAGCATTGTTCTTCTAACTGGCCTTCTAAATCATTTTGACAAACACTAATAGCCGGTGTCATAGTAAGAAGTTATCAAACTGATTAATGCTGGAATCAGATTACATAATACCAGCGTGATAATGGCTCAGCCTGACAGACGTGGGTGCAGACGTGCAGAATGTCATCGCAGACAAGGTCGTTTCCTGCATTCTGGTGAATAATTATGCACAAATTTCTGCCTTTTCTGCATCACTTTATGGCGGACATGTCTTTATTTATGTAAAGGAAAGCACTAAATTCAAGCGCCAGATGACAACTGAAAATCTAATGAATATAATGCAGTAAGGCTGTCAGACTTTGTGTTGTTTTTAAATATTTATTCTCTTTTGAGGTTAATTTTGTCACTGCTGAGACAACACATGTGGGCATGATTTCTCCTCTTTTATGTATTTTCTTTGGGGAAGTGACCCCTATAAATTAGCGCGTTGCACCTATTCATTAATGCTTTAATGCATTTTAATTTATTTATAAATCTCTGGACTTTAATAGCTTGCATATGTTCCAGAAAGATTTTCTGGGAAAGATATATTCCACATATCTCTGAGATTTCAAGAATAAATAGTCTTAATGTTTTGAGAAAAAATATTATAAATATGAAATAAATATTACGAGAATAACCTTGTAATTAAATGAAAATAGCATCACAATATTTCAAGTAAAAAATCCACCTGCCCAATATTCTGCAGTACATTCAGATCGTCTGACAGACACCACGCGTCCTGTGATGTTGACCAATAGGAGCACAGAGCGCTCTTCATACAGCTATAAACATGGCAAAGCAAGAGAGGAGTGATGTTGTTGGAGCTGTCAGGTGGGACACGTTAGTCCAGCCTGTTCTCATTCTCAGGTGTAAAATACCGAAGCGTTATCACGGTGATGCCGTCGCGCAGTATGAGACACACCAGGTTTCCATTAACTACAATGTAAACCCAACCGCAGCAACAGGGAGGAGTTTAACAAGTGAAAAAACGTTGGGCCCAACAAGCACTGGGCTTTAATCCAGGAGAACGCTGTTCTGCTCACTTTTCATTCATTTTCACTCTACAAACATAGTAGTTTTAAGCCCAATCATGTTTCTTTCCTAAATCTAAGTAAGTGGATTTGTTGTCTTTTTTTGTTTGAATTTCCAACGTTAAGCATGTGATTACTGCGACCGTGATGTGACGTCCAGGAGTCTGATACAAGCCTCCAGGAGGAGCACCGGTCGTTGATCCCAGTGTTCGTAGCGGCCGAACGGTGGCACTGGCTCATATTTAAATCATTAGGTGCTAAAAGTTGTACAACACACTAATAGCCGAATCCAGAGTTATTTCCTTTACTCTGTTTATGTCCATGAAGACCCAGGCCGTGACGACGGCATGGCGTTGCGTCCCTGTGATGGAGTCATGTTACCGAGAGGACAGACATGCTCAGTAGGGCCCAATGGATGCGGAGGATCGCCGGAAGATCCTGGTACTTTTCTAAGCAGAAGTCGAGCCATTTTGGCTTCATGAGCTACTGAGTAACTCTCAGGAATGAACGGAGCCCCGCATCCAATGCTGTATCCAGTTCTCTCGATACATCCATAGTCTGATGAGAACGGGATGAGAACGTGTTGCTCTGTCCCTGTTGCTTCCTCTCCCAATCACCAACTCACATAATGCATCTGCTTTTTCCATAAACACAGTTTTAGGTAACATTTATCTTATGATGGCCAGCTCACCCCTTTGTGGTCAGCACTATTTTACTGTGAACAGGACAGTGGAAAAGTAGTGATACTGACTCTCACAAGCTGGACTCAGTCTGTCAGATTGGTAGCTTCATAAATGTGCTCGTCAGACGGCGGCGAGTTGAGTCATCTAAAGGACAAGTGATAGAGGGAGGGAGGGAGGACGGTGTTTAGGCTGTGTGGAGACTCCAGAGTGGTACAGAGAGAGCTGAGAGCCTGCAGAGTGCTGCCCCTCCCATCCATAGGTGTACATGACCAACTATAAGCACTCTGTGTTGCTCTTTGTGTGGTGTTACCCTTCATCACACCCTCCAAACGTCTAGTAAAAGTATTACTTCTTCCCGTCTCTGTTTCTCTGTCTCTCGACACGCAGCGTCACTATGGTTACAAATATTCCTTCTATTATCACTGAGTTAACTCACTCTGTATCTCTGCAGTCCTCTATCAGAGCATCTGAGGTTATATAGTGTCCTCGTCCTCCTATCTCTGTCCCTAAGGTTGTATAAGCTCACTGCTTTCCTGTCTATGCTACGTTACAGCATGTCCCTCTAAATCTCCTCCCCTCATACTCTGATACAAATACAAATTCACTGCATTGTCTCTCCGTCCACTCCTTCCTCCTTCAGTGTGTTTCTGTCCTCATTTGCAGCAGTGTTGATGATGCTCAGTGCAGCTTCCCCACCATATTGGCTAGAAACTACCAAAAAAAAGAAGCAGCACCTTCTCCCAGCCTTCTGCTTGAGGTGTAAATGCAGAAAATCACTTTTTCAGGGCTTTTAGGAAGGACTCGAATCTGATTAAGATGATCACAGCCTGTGATGTGGACAAGACTTGCACGGTTTTCGAGCACTGTCTGACGCTGCAACAAACGTTTTTCTCACCTTGAACATATGTTCGATGTTAACCCAAACAGGGAAGCACCTGTTGCTTGCAGCTCATCTCATATAACAGCACCAGGATTTGTCCATGTCTTGTAGTAAACCGTAGTATAGTTGGTTACTGAACTCTGAGACAAATAAGACACATTTCTGGCTGCTGCTTTGCTAAAAGCTATGCAGGACCCCACAGAAAGGCATGTTTTCTTTATAAAGAAAAATGCCTTTTAATATGGCCAAAATCCCTTTATTCTACATCTTGTTTAAAATTTTGCCAAAAATAAACAAAAATTTTGTGCAACTTTGACTGAACTGAACTGTTTGCACAGAGCAGGGAGGAGAGGTTATACATGGAGGTCAGACCTGTATGATCTGATGAAGGTCTGACAGACTGAAGTAGTAGTTAGTACTTAGTAATATACTGCATAGATCTAAGTGTGCAGAAATCTTTTATATTATAGTTTTATTAAATAAATTATCTGAGAAATTCAACTTGCGTTTTTTCTTTTTCAGGATTTATGGCATTAAAACTGTTATTGTTGCACAACAACATTTTTCAGTTCTCCTGACCACTAGTCATGATTGTGCTAACAGAGCTCTATACTGCAGTGAAAAATGAGACCATGGTGAGTAAAATGTGACAGGAGCAAAAAATGCCCTGAAACTGCTTGAGGGTGAAGCAGTCACTGAAGAGACCAGGTTACAGAGAAACCAGTTTATGCAGAACATGTGAGAATGAGGTTACAGGCTCTATAGGAAGCTGGTTACTGTAAAGTAACGTATACATGCAGCAAGTTACAATACACCGATTAGCCATCACGTTCTGACCACTGATAAAGTGAAGAACATTGATTATCTTGTTACAGTGGCCCCTGGCAGTGGGTGGGATATATAGGCAAGTGAACATTTTGTCCTTTTAGGTAAACGTAAGGATGCGAGCGACTATGACAAGGTCCAAACTGTGATGGCTAGACGACTGGGTCAGAGCATCACCAGAACTGCAGCTCCTGTGGGATGTTCCTGGCCTGCAGTGGTCAGGACCGACCAGAAGTGGTCCAAGGATGGAAAGACGGTGAACCGGCGACCGAGTCATGGGCGGCCGAGACTCACTGATGCAGGGAGGGAGTGAAGGCTGGCCCGTGTTGTCCGATCCAATAGAAGAACTACTGCAGCTAAACTGAGTCTGGGTCTAATAGAAAGGTGCATCACAGTTTGTTGGTCATGCTGACCCGTGCTCATGGCCAAAAGTGCCTACAATAAGCACATGAGCATCAGAACTGGACCACAAAGCAATGGAAGGTGGTGGGCTAGTCTGATGAATCAGGGTTTGGCCAGGTGCGTGTACATCGCTTATCTGGGGAAAACATGGCACCAGGATGCACTATGGGAAGAAGGCAAGCCAGCGGAGGCAATGTGCACACTGCAAAAATGGTTCAAGAATGGAGCACAACAACGAGTTTGAGGTGTTGACTTGGCCTCCAGATTCTCCAGATGTCAATCCAGTCAAGCATCTGTGGGATGTGCTGGACCTACTCAGTATCGGGCAGGTGGCCGTAATGTTATGGCTGATGAGCCACAGGCGCTCGCCAGATGCTTATTCACTTCATCCGTCAGTGGTGATGATGTTATGGCTGATTTGGAAGCATAGTTCTGTCATTTTAGTGATTTAAGTCAGTGCTGTAAAAAGTGGTCAAGAAGTGGTTTCTCATTTCCATTTACACTGAAGAAATCAAAGGAGGCCGTGTGTAACCCGGTTACTTACGCGCATGTAAACAGATTTAAGGCTGCTATCTAGGGCAAAAACAAAAGTAGAAGCAGGACAAACAGCTATTAAAAACCAGAAAGCTCTAAATAGGGAAACTAAAATGAGTGCTGTCCCTGTCCAGTCGCCTGCATCACCGCTCACGTTGAGCCGACCAGCTCGGTGAAGATGGAGGCATGTGTACGCAGTGCTTTCAGACATATAAAGTTGTATTTCTCGTCACCTGTAACTTCTTCTCTCTCTTCTGTCCTTTCTGTCACTTGACCTCTCTGTCCATCTGTCTTTCCTCCGCCACCGTCTCGCCCTCTGTCCCCTCACAACGAGGATATTATTTACAGTATTTTGAGTTCGTATCTTCGACCCTCCTGGCCGTGATAAGGTTATGGACTTTGTGTGGCTGCTTGCCCACCCCTCCTAAAAACACACACTCAAACACACACGGCTGCTTGTCCACTGGCTGTGAATCATGATCTGACCTGAGAACAGGGGACAGACCTGTAATTAAGCCTTGGCACTATCATTCCTCTTCTCACCTTTACTCTTAAACTTCTGTCTATCCCTTTCTCACTTTCTTTCTCTCTCTTTGACCTTTTCTCCATTTGCCCTTATTTTCTTTTGCTTGTCAAATCACTTTTTACTTCCTCTTTCCTTTCACTTAAATCCTCTCCTAGATTTGTATTTACGTAAAATGCAAGATTTGTACATTTTATCAGGCTTAGATTTACATTTCTGCAGCTCTGTTGCATTAAATCAGCTTCGAACTTCTTTGTATGTTGCAGTCAGCAGATTACAGGACTGCACTGCACCATGTGACAGTGAAGTACAACAAAAATAAATCCTGACAATATACTGTCAACAGACAAATTTGCCATATTCGCAGCTCTGGAAGCTTATGCCGTACATTTATTAAAAAAAAGATTAAAAACACCAGAAACAACACCTCAAATAAATAGCAGCAGCTCTGAAAGCAACTCGTGGGATTATCGGGTGGTTGATCTTGGCCCCAAGGGGAAATTTGTCCTGTAAACCACAGACCTCCCACCCCTGCATAAGCTCACATAAAAGCAATGTGGATCATTGACACAAAAACATGAAATAACCCGTTATCTTAATTGTTTGTGAGAAGAAGAGTGAAGAGTCCTGTAAGTGAAGTGCAGCGTTTCATAGTGGGTCTCCAAACAGTGTTTTTGAAGGACCTATTTTAAAGCCTATTTCCTTGGCTTCTTACACTCAGCGACGAGCTTTCAACCACTTGTCACGGTCTTCAACTTGCTCTCTGAACAATTCACAGAGAAACCTTCATCCAGTTATGATGACTGTCACATGTGGCTGGAAGCTCCTGAAAAAAACGACAAAGTTTATTTTTGAACCGACATCTCTTTTATGCCAAATTAGGACACGTTTTCACCCACACGGGCCTGATAAACCTACTTTACCTTCGATTATTGTTTATTTTGTCATAAATATATTATAGAATAGAGAAACATTAACATTTAAAGGGCCAGTGTGTAGGATTTAGGGGGGTTTTGTTAGTGTATAATACACCTGAAAGTAAGAATCATTGAGTTTCATTAGCTTAGGACGAGTCCTTCATATCTACAGAGGGAGCAGGTCCTCTTCACAGAGTCCACCATGTTTCTACGGTAGCCCAGAACGGACAAACCAAACACTGGCTCTAGAGAGAGACGTTCATGTTTTTACGCTGAAATGGCAGCTTGAACTTAGTGGCGTAAATGCCAAGAGTGTTCTGCTTAGTCCCACTCTGCTGTGCTGTGACTGGCTAGTACGTCGTTGCCTTGACGCGTCCTTGGATGCTGTGTTGAACTAAGAGTTACAACTGTGTTTGGCTCATTTTCTGTACCGGGGAAAGCATAAGATAAGATAAGATATTCCTTTATTATTATTATTATTTTATTCCTATTATTAGCATGGTGGAGTTACCAAGCTAACTAGCAAAAGAGTAAAATTTAACATTTCAGTGAGGGCTGTCAATCGGTTAAAATATTTAATCGCATGATTGTCTGTTGTTAATAGTGATTAATCACAAATCTAATCACACAATTTTTATCATTTCAAAATGTACCTGAAAGGGAGATCAACATGGTAGTGGGCAAAAAAAATGTTCTTTTTTTGCAAATGTATGTATATATTTATTATTGGAAATCAATTAACAACATAAAACAGTGACAAATATTGTCCAGAGACCCTCACAGGTACTACATTTAGAATATACATATGCTTAAATCATAACATGGCTGCCAGTGTGTCAGAGTGCTGACTTGACTATAACTTGATCCAGACTGACTGGGACTATCATAAAGAGGGCACCCCTTTGAAAATGGCCATGCCAGTTTTTTAAGCTACCAGTGGATTCCTGATGTTTTCTAGTTTCATATGATGTCGGTATCTTCATTCTAGCTTGAAAACTGAACCTACTACAACCTAAAAATCACAAAACCCATTAATGTGGTGAAGAAATCAGTGGCGTTTAAACAGATTTTCATTAGTGTGTTATTGTCGCGTTAAATTTGACAGCCCTAATTTTAATGCTTTTTCCACAAACACAGCGTAGGAACGCACATCGCTATCGCCAGATAATCCACCAATCACAGCACAGAAGAGTAGTATTTAGGCAGATAAGAGACAAGTAAGTAGTTGGTAATCTGCAATCTCACCACTAGATGCTGCTAAATCCTTCCTGGCTCTTTAAAGTCAAGTTTCCATGTGCTATCATGGGTTACAGTGTAGTAGTCGGTATATCACCAGACCACGACAAGGTCCCCCTGACCTCACCTGTCATCATCGCCCGCCTGCAAGCTTCACGGTCTGCAATCAATACACACTGCTGCACCGTTTGTCACCATTTGTGTTGGAGTGGAGATCAGCGGTGAGTTTTACACCCCGTGTCTGTGTGTGCCGGGGCATCAGAGGAGTGGTGTCTGGTAACAAGGCCGACTGCAGCTGCAGTACGGAAACATTTAGATAATAACATTGTCGCAGCGCTGTCAACTAAAATATCCTCTTAAATTTTGTGAGGAGCAGCTTAAAGTGGATGGCGTTAAATGCTGTTTGCTCTTTTTGTCTTATGTGGAGACTTGAAAGGCAAAATAACAAACAGTTATGAGTTTTTAATAAAAGTCCGTATTTCATCTGTGCACACTCCTGTGTAGCTCCATCTGCTAGCAAGTGCATAATCTCACTTTTCATTATTAAAAAAAAAAAAGTGACATAATTTCCATATCAGAATGTCAACGGCATATTTGCATATTTTTCATGAACAGTGCACAATTAATGACTTCGCTGTGAGGCTGTAATAGGAAAGACCCCCTGCTTAATATTGATAAGTATTAGGCCATTATTCTACCAAGCACAAGCAGTCGGCCATGCTTAATCATCAAGTCAATTCAAATGTTTACGTTTGCGGCTTGATGATGAGGCACGAGTGCGCACCTAATGTTTTTTCAATATGGCTCACTGTGACTGATAAGGCTCCGGATTGGATGATGGCTGTGTGCTGATGGAAATTATTCAACACGTATCAAAGTTGGCAGAGATCAACAGGAGAGGTTTGCATAAATAAGCTGTTCCCTGCAGCCCCCCCGGTGCCTGCTCGGAGTCTGTTTGTAGGTGGACGACTTGTGAGGGAGCTGGTGCGTGTTAGCGTGGGCTGGCGGGCCGCTCATTAGCATATTCACTTCACAAATTAGAACGAAAGATGGCACCCGTGAACCTGCCTTCGGTCTTAATCGCACCTAGAAAGCGCGCACACACTGGCACGCAGACACACTCAAACTCTCTCTCTCGCTCACATTCACATTAGAGTCCTCAAGTGTGCTGTTTGATAAATCTTCCCCTTAAGTCTATTATCCATGGAATACTCTGGTGGTACAAAAAAGCTGCTTTGAAGTCTTCCTCCCTCTTCCTGCTTATTCTTCAGTGTGAAAACACAGACGACACTCTGCAACTCAGCTGCCTACTCGCCTCCGATGCACAATATTCTGCTTGAGGAATTCATTTCCAAAGTGCCAGATATGCATTTTGGAAACTGTTCCAAAGCATGTTATCTACTGGTGTGAGGGGGAAAAACATAATTTGTTTTAGTCGCTCGCGAGCAGTCATTTTGTAAGAGTGGGTGTCATCTTCTTACTTTATTATGCTGAAAAACTTGCCATCTTATTTACTGCAGGAGCACATGGGCAGCATATAGACATTTAATCATTAATTATGGCCAATACAGGTGGCGTAAATATCGACGTGCAATCCAGAAGCTGTCAGGGGCCCAAAAATCACCTTGCTGCAAGGTGTCCAGACTGTTATATTCTGTTACGTCAAACCACGTAGGCTACCTATCAGCTCTGTGCTCAAGATCAGACTGGAGACGTAACCACATATCTAAACTACTCACTCACTCATCGTCAAACGCTTAAGGTTGATCCCGAGGCGTTCCCAGCCCTCATGACCATAGGTGAGAGTAGGGACAAAGATTGACCCGTACATCGAGAGCTTTGCCTTCTGGCTCAGCTCTCGGTGCAGTAAAGCGAATGCAATGCTGCCCCGCTGCTCTGATTCTCCGGTCAGTCTCACGTTTCATTGTCCCGTCTCTCGTAAGCAAGACCCCGAGGGACTTAAACTCCCTAACTAACTAACTAACTAACTAACTAACAATAATCAATATTGTGATATTTACTGGAAATGACAGACAATATAGCCAACAGCAGTAGGAAATTTTCAGCCCTCTTGTGACCTCCCTCCCTCCAGCCAGCTGCCACCTTATTAAGCGACAGGAATAAATAGAAAACAGCTGGGCATCTGAGCAGAGATCAGCTCAAAACGGCGTGCCACGTCATGCTGCATCACTCGCAGGACATCCCAGTATAAAAGGACATGGTTCTTGAGCAGTGTTGTTAATGACTTGTAGGATAAACTGGTGGTTGTGTGTACGTGCGAGCGTGTGCACAAGTGTTTGCTGGCCAACACTAGTTATAGTTTTTCTAAAAAAACAAAACAAAAAAAAAAAAACAATCCAAGCCCCCCTCCAGCCAGTTTAACTTCCCATTTCTTTCTCAAACAGAGTATGGGGATGTAGTCATTAGTCGGAAATAATTCATTACCATGGCAACCAAATTCAGCATTTTTCGACCCAGTTTAATTAAACCAGTTTAGATGAATTTACTGTTTATCAGAAATGAGACAAGAGTTAGCAACAACACACCGACACGCCGCACGCCGGCCACAGGGCACCGCAGGATGGATAGACGTTGCTGAGGTTCGCCGTGTGACATGCAGCTTCCCCGTCCACCAGCACCGACACCACACCGGGCTGCAATGTGATTCGTTCATTTCTCTAACGGGACTGAAAGTTGTGCTTCCCGTTGTCAGGACCTGTTAGATGCCGGCAAACCTCAGAAACAGCTGCTTTCTGTTAATTTATCTCCAACAGGACACGGTAAAGAAGAGAGTGAGCGTCGTGCTATTAAATTCTGCTGGTGGGATTTTGTGTAATCCACTACGCTGATTGCACCCATTCGTTCTCTGCACACACAATTGCCCCTGTGAAAATAAACTAAACTAAAGTGGAGGGAACTAAAAAATTAAATGAAAACCCTCAGTTAGCTCATGCAACAAGTTGGGCTAGCTAACTACACCTAACTAGCTGACTAAGCAGAAAGGCAACCTGACAGATGAACAGACTTATATGAGCTGCTGATCAGACTCACATGCTTTAATGTTCACCCTCTGTTTTAGTGCCTCTCTCTGTAAGCCCCTTCCTGAAAAAGCCCAGTTCGCTCTGATCGGCGTGTGAGAAAAGTTGTCTTCTTTCACAGTTTGTGGGTTGATATGCTCTCCAGATACCTAAATGTATGTGCACGAGCTCTGAAAAAGTGTGTTTTTCACACCTTTTAAAACAACACAACTACTGGGAGTAAAAAATGGCTGTGCCTTTGAAATATGTGCTCATTGATATAGAAGTAAAGCGCATTATGGATAACAAAGTTTTATCACGAAGCCTGTTTGTTTCAAAGCGAAGTGACCGGCATTCTTAGATATTCCTCCAAACATGAGCTCAAGGGGGGCCTCTCTGTTGCTTGGCCATAAAAGGACTTTGTGCTGAGTTAAATCACAAAAGTGGCGCTCTGAGCCGCTGTACTGTTGCTCGGCTGACACAGATTAACACACAGATAGAAGCCCATTTCCCTCCTCTTTAGCTAGCAGCCAGCATGAACCCTGGTTTCTGTGTTTAATGGAGGCTAACAGACACTTGGACAGAAACAGACACTGTGATATGATGAAAGCTTTTTTACCACCCGGCACAGCATGACTGTGAATTTAAAGTTTAATGGCATCTCCCTGATATCCTCCTGGTCCTCTGTGGAGGACGCAGGGGTGGTGGGCACTAAAAAGTACTTATTTGTCATTTTTAAATAATTAAAGGCGCACTCTTGTTAAAAAAAACAACCTTTTGTTGTCATGTAACTGACTCAGAAGCAATCTACGCCACCAGACCTCTCAGCGGTGCATTAAGCAATCGCTCTCTCACCGCTGAAACTGAGCAAGTCACTCATGCATGCTGATGTCTTTATGGAGAATTGGATGTGTAGTGTTATGGAGTAGAATAAAAAACACTTACCTGGGATAAAATTAGGAAGTGTTTGGGAAATCTGCAAGGTGAAATGAAGTGAAAGTTTCCTATTTGTTCTTGTTTTTCTTCTCGGAAAGTTAGATGATACCGTCTGTAAATTATTCAAGACCTTTAATATTTACCTTCATTAAGGTTCATACTTACCGTGTGGTCAACAGCAGGCAGTGAGACAGAATCAGCTAAACGTGATTGGCTAAAGGCCGAGCTAGTTTGTTATCTGAACATGACTAAAGGCAAATAGCCGCAATCAAAGGTGGGGTGAAAATCCTGCAGTCACAGAGAGAAGCAAGATGTCTACATATGCTATCAGTGGGTTTTCTACTTCCCTGTTGCATCCATGTTTGTAAATGAGACACCTGTCTATGCTGACTAATACTGACTGATACTGTACGACTTCAGCCCTGATTTTCCCCTCACTGACAGATTTTGGAGTTCCCGGACAAAATCCCCACATCAGAGGCAAATTGGTGTTGAGTCGCCCGTCACAAATCAGCGTTTAAGCACTATGTGTGAACTGACTGAGCCTCGCCAGTGATATCTAGCATGACAGATAGAGCCGTACAGGAATGAGTCCTAAAATCTGGAAATGAGTTAGCATCCGGTTCCCTCGTCTCAACGTCAGCAAGGTTTTTAGTTAGAAGGCTGAAATAAGGGCTGGTCACAAGGTGAAGACATTTTAACATTTTGTTCTACGACATAAACTACCTCAGTAATTCTGAAGCCCTTATGTGTCGTAAATAAGGTGGTTGCTAACAAGTGGCTGAATGAGACGACTAAACCCACTCATCCACCATTGCAACCTCGTTGTGTATACTCATGCGACCACGGTGTAGTTCATCTATAGCCTGACGTCACAGAGCTTATTCTTGCACGCTTATATGTAATAATCCAAAACCCAGTGGAAAAATCCCATCCTAACGTCCTGATTGGCCTACAATAATACGTCATTCCAGCAGCGCGCTCTCTACCTGGACCACATGACGCAGGTTGAGGGGAAACCTGAGGGAGGGGTCGCCTGTAACAATAGACCTTTTCATCACCATTCTGTCGCTAGGGCAACAATGTTGGTCCACGTCTACTTCCTGTCAGCTACTGCATTAACAAACATTGGGACAGGAAATACAAAGGGACCCATTTATTGTGGGTAGTTTAGTGTGAACAGATCCATAGATGTATGTGTCGCATTTGCAATACGGACCAAAGTTGTTGCTGCACCTAGAGGAAACAGGCTATTCTGTACGACCCAAATGCTTCAACATCAACATTGAATATTATTCACCAAAGCTTTGAAGCCCAAAAAAAGGTATTCAGGACAGCTCGACGATACTGTGAATGTGTGCCAGTGAAAGTTCTACGGATTGCTCACAAAATGGTATCGCGCCATTTCCCATGTCAACTATTGTGTATGTTTTCATGACAAAACCCAGTTTGGAGACCAGACATGCTCATCAGGGAGGTCTTGTAGTGTGTGACCCTCTTGTCTCCGGTCAGTAATGTAATTTGAAAACCACAACGGCATCAAGACTCCCGATTACTAGACAGCAAGTTGGGTCGCGTGAACAGCACAACGATCTGACGACTTTGAAAGTAGTGGGAACTTGGCTTTACACTTCATAAAAGCAGCTAACTTACTAACTAACTTAACCTTCAACAGTCATCATGATATACTGTATGGCCCCTTTTTAGACTTCCCTGGTCTTGACTACAGTACTATCTGTAGTGAATTTTGCATTTAAACAGGTCTCTAGAGATGTTTTAGATGAGCCTTTACTGGTCGTGTGTCTCTTCAGCATTTGCTTCAGTTTTCATGGTTTCCTCAACAAACGCAGACATTTACTTGAAGTGCTTTAAATATTCAGTATAGCTTTCTCATAATTAGGAGGAATAACAAGAACACTGAGGACGCCCCCTCCTGCAGACCTCTTTGAACTGACACTGCAGCATCACCACCAGCCTTAATAACCCCTTACAGATATTATATAGAAATGCTGCTCTGTGAGGCAGTAAAATACTACCTATTACTCCTGTTAAAAAGACCTGGAGTCTCATTTCATGAATGGCAGAGATTTCTTTTCACAATAAAACTGGCCAAGTTAAACCCAGTTAACCGCAGAGATTGTGGAAACATCTAATCTGTTCAGCCCAGGCTACTGGATCAACTATTGTTGCCCCCACAGCTCGCTGAGTCAAATCTTCCCCCTCCCAAAGTGCCACTTTTGTGCTACATTTCCTTCTTGAGCCCCCAGTACATCAAGATCAGGAGTGTGGGGACAGGTTAGGGCCACTGCTCCATCCGAGGACTTAGTCTGAGCCCTGGAAATCATTAAATTTTGAATAGAAGTCGCTATCAAAGCTCAGGCTCTCTGTCACATTGAGATAGAGCGCACGCCAGATGAATGTAAGGATTTACAGTGAGAGCACTGAAGGTCACCCGCCCAGCGGCATCATCTCGGAGGAATACGGCGTCCCTGGGCTGCTCCGTCGCCTGCTTTGTCTTGCTACCGCTCAATGATAAGATGTGCATGAGCTGGAGCTGATTCTCTGGGGAAACCTGCTTTGTCTTTTAGTCCCCCTGCAGATTTTGCTGCTGGCTGCCTGGGCCTCTTTCCAAAAAATACACCACATTTTAGGCTGGGATGAGTCACCTGTCCTAATTCTACATTATCACGATACTCTGGTGCCAATTCGATATGTTTTAAGTATTGCGATTCAATATCATGATTTTTTGTTAGCTTTTTTAACACTAGACCATGGCAAAAATTCATTCATACACTTCTAAGAACTTTTACTTTGAATATATTTAAATTAATACCGTAGAAATGCTTGATTTTCAGCATGTATGTCAGATGTCCTGAAGTCAAATATATCAGTTATTGTCAGCCAATATTTATTAACATTTCTCACACAACTTAGTGATAGTCTTTTTAGTTTATAAGGGACATGTAATGTTTGATACTTTTGGTGAATATAATCCAATCAATCTTATTTCCATATACATATATTGTATATACATTTCTTAACACCTTATTTTGAAAACCGAATGTAGTCATGGCCCATTTGACCACGGAGCGACTGCCAGCTTGACCGACCATTACCACAATACGATAATGTTTCCTGTCCATGACGGCGTTAGCATGCAGCTTTAACCATGATGTCAAGCTCAGCTTTTCATGACCATGTGTGAAAGTGTTTCCATGCTTTACTGTATATGTAGTGTTTACCATTTAGGATTTATAATGTGAATGTGAAGGTGGTATCCATGGCAACCCTTCGCCGTTTTCTGCTTTTTCGTTTCAGCTCACTGCGTCCGACTGCGTCGTTTTGTTTTGGTTGACGGACACAGAACTGATATAACGTCACTCAGACTGCACCAATTAAAGCAGCAACTTCCTTCTACCTCTGAATAGACTCAAATGGAGCAAATATATCGATTCTGGCATTTAAAAAATTGATTTAAAAATTGTAATTCATTTTTTCCCCACCCCTACCACATGTTGCATGTAGGCGAGTGAGACAAATTAGAAGCTTGTTATAAAGACAGACGAAGCATTGCGAGCAGGTAAACTAGCAGGGATATGAGAAGTCATGCAGAGGACACGTCAGAGACGTTTTAACTGACAGTTTTATCCACAATGACTTTTGATGAGTTTTTCCTCAGCCGGTATAAGCTTAAATTCCTCGATCACCGACATGACAAGCCATCAAAAGTAAGGACCTCAAGGGTCAGAGCAACAGTGCAGAGAATATAGATGTAATAAATATCCCAGTGGCCCTCAAGAAGTGCAGCATAATAAAGTGGGAGAGAAGTGAGGGCAAAGTTATAAGACAAGTTTTTTTTTCTTTGCCACGCAAAGGAAAGCAGATATTCAGATAACATAAGTTATTCAAATTTCCATATCAATGAGGCCGGACAAATATGTGGGATATGCTCATAGTGTATTCAAACAGACAGGCTGATATACCTCGGGGTGAAAACAAACAGGGAGGCAAACAGACAGACGAGGAGATGGACATGCAGACAGACAGACAGACAGACAGACGGAGGGGATGGACAGAGATGAGATAGATTGACAAACTTAAAGACAGAGGAGTGACAAGGCTGAGGAAAACACACACACACACACACACACACAGCTAGCAGACAAGCTGGTCTTTTCATGGCTCATTCTGCAGGGGATCAGGGAGGGAAACGGCCTCTCAGCAGATGGAATATTTATCACGTCTGGCGTCGGATCCACTACCCGGTCACAGCTGAGAAGCAGCGAGACGGCCGGGACAGATCTGGGCTGCGCAATACACACTGAGCGGATTGGGACGTGCCGCGACTTGTGTGCCCATGATGGCGATGAAGGACTTGTCACCAACCTGTCACTTGCCAGCAGCTCCGCCGAGCCCGGCCCCCAGCCAGAGTCGGCACAAAACGACCCACTAATGAATACAAGACAGCGCTTAGTGGTTTACTGGCTGCGGAAGACAAGTTTCAGGCATAGCTAGTGGAGTTTTTTTATAGATGTACATGGCCCATCCAGGAACCGGTGGACATTGTCTTTCTTGTTGCCTGTCAGCAAGTTGTAAGAATTTTCTTGTGTAGTCTGTTGACAGCCAAGGAAAAAAAAATAAATGTCGACATGTCTGGTATCAAAACAACAAAAATGACCCACTAAAGTGAACAAACAAACAAAACATCCTGCTAATGGTGCGTCAAGAACGAGGAAGTTTCAAGTTCCTTTACAAGTGGCTGCCATCGGGGCTTCCAGCCGCGTCCTCAGCGGGCGCACCGTGAAATCACAGCACTGCTGTTCAAAATTGGGAAACTTTTAAAGCCAGAATTTTTCAGTAAAGCAGAGATGAACATATTAAAAACGTTCCCATTGTGATTTGCTGACACCGTCGAGCTGAGGAGCCTGAGGAAGATGGAAGTCAGATGGAAGTGTTATAACCTCAAGGCTAACCCGCGCTGTCATTGTTTTCTGTGACATTGTTAGTCGTCAGATAAGGCTCAGTTTTAATAAATGCGTCTAACCACATTGACTCTGAGAGACATCTGTTATGTGCAGCCTTCACTTTTTTTTTCCTTTTGCACCCAGTTTCAACCCTGTAATCACACAAATCCTCTTCTTTCTGCACATTATGAACTTGTGAACTGCATCCAGAAAGATCGCTCCAGACCAACGTTTCATCATGAGCGTACAAAGCTTTGATGGTGGGATAGAAAGAAAAAAATAGGATTGTTCACTGATTTACCCCTGTGAACTTATGGCATGCTCCTACTTTATAGTCTCCTTGAAACAGTTTTCAAGCTTGTGTAGTTTTTTTTAAATAATTGCATTTGAAAACATCCTGACAGCACACATGTAGGTTTTTGTCTGGATAAAAAAATAGACAATTTCTGTGACAACTGGTGCCGTCTGTATTCTCAGCTCATTCATGTCTCCGGTTGGCCCTCCAGATAGCAATACTGTGGTCCAGATTGAAATAATTATCTCAACAACTATTACATAGATTGATTTTAGATTTGGTACAGCCTGTCCTGATCCCTATAGGGGATGGATTCTCTGGACATTGGGGATTGCCTGACTTTTTGTATTGTGCCACAATGACGCTGGAGTATCCATGATACCCAGCGAATATATCCTAATGACTTTGGTGATCGTACTACGCACTACAGTGTGCATTTTCTGTTGCTCAGTTTGTTTCCTGCAGTACGTAATACCTTTGTTTGAGGTCTTTTCAGTACATTCTCACTCCCAACTCGCTCGGTCAGTGCCCCTCGGCATCAGAGATCGACACATGGCGTACCCCTCTTACGTTACGTTTCGATTGACCAGGGACAGCGTGCCAATATACACTCCTTACATGCATAGTGTCCTTTCAAAATAAACTTACATTTTCACAGGAAGTTAGGTTTAGGGGACACAACCACTTAGTTAGCGTTAGAAAACGGTCGTGGTTGATGTTACCTTCGCTAACTTGATTTACATGACCCACAGGACTGACAGTAGTGAGTAATGTGACAAAAGACATACAAGACAGTTTCACACAGGACGCGAACACCGGTCTCCTGGTTGAAAGCTTCTAGTGGACTTTAACGCTATTAATACCATATCACTTGTTCCAACTGTCGAATAACGCCATGGGTGAGTTTACACTGGAGTTAGCTGAAAGCCCGGTTCTGCTGCTAAAGGGTACCTCCGTAATCGTCTTCTGATGCAGTATATGTTGTTGTTGTTTTTATACAACAATGACACCTAAGCTGGCCTGACTGATTGCCATTGCAGTCATCTTCCTCTGCCTGAAGCAATCCCCACTCCACTACTGGAACGTAATAGTAAACAACTGTGCTTTCAACGAGGCTTGCATTGTGTCAGAGGACATTTGCATAAAGTTGAGCCTTTCTCAACTTTCCCCTGTGGTGTCCCTGGACTCCTCTGGAGTCTCCTTTGGAGCAGATACTGAACCCCAAATTGCTCCCGAAGGCTGTGCCATCGGTGTGTGAATGAGCATTTAGATTACATCCTGATCAGCAGGTTGGCATCTTGCATGACAGCCATCAGTGTGTAAATGTGTGTGTGAATGGGTGAATTCTGGTATGTGGTGTAAAGTGCTACAAAAACGCCAAGTCTAATCTGAATTATAGCCTACCTGGCAAAACTGTTTGCAAAGACCTTTCACTGTTAAGTCCCTATGTTGAAAAGACATTTACCACAGTGCATGATTGTCCATAATTAAGTGCAAATTAATCACACTTTTTGTCTATCTGTTAAAAATGTACCTTAAAGGGGGATTTGTCAAGTATATAATGCTCTTATCAACATGGGAGTGGAAAAATAAATATGTATATAATTAATACTGGAAATCACATAACAACACACAACGATGGTAAATATTGTCCAGAAATCCTCCCAGGTTCTGCATTTAGCGTGAAAAATATGCTCATATCATAACAGGGCAAACTGCAGCCCAACAGGCAACAACAGCTGTCAGTGTGTCAGAGTGCTGACTTGACGATGACTTGATCCAGTCTGACTGATTATCATAAAGTGGGCATGTCTGTAAAGGGGAGACTGGTGGGGACCCAGAGAACCCATTTACATTCACACATCTGGAGGTCAGAGGTCAAGGGAGTTTTGAGTGTTATTTAACCTCCTTCCTGACAAGTTTTAGAGTTTAATATGATATTAGTGTCATCTAGTATCACCAGTTTCTTCTCTCCAGCTTTGCCCGATAAAACCGAAAAGGCTGTGTGAATGACTGAATGAAATGAATGTGCATTAACAAGTTATTATCACGTTAACTTTGACAGCCTTAATATATACACACACACACACACACACACACACACACACACACACACACTGTATAGCTACAGTAGTAGTACGAGTTTATTTACTTTACCGTCAAATTTACTTATAGAAAACAGCAATAGACGTCCAGTAAAAGCTGTAGCTGTCATAACTGAATGCTGAAATTAGTATAAATTAGTCGAGTTAAAGGCCTTTCACACACAGTGGGGTTTATCTACACTCAGCGCTTGGCGAGCAGCACACTACTCCCACGCTTTTGCTCAATGCAGCGAAAAGCTGTTGTGGTGCCACGTTAGCCATTTTAAATGATGGGTGTCGAGCGCAGTGGTGCGGACGTTGTGTTCTGTATGTATATTTTCTTGAATTCGGGATCATACACCCGTCACACAGGCCACAGAGTGCCGTGGTCACCCAATAGAAATGTAATGTACTCTGTCACTCTCACTGTAATCTGAATGTACCTGACAGATATTAGTGGTTTACTGACTGCCTGGTGTCCTTGGACTTTTAGACACATAACACTCATCCAGATACTTGTAGGCCTCTGAATAACAATCTAGTGTCTGTTGATACCTGTCAGCTTTATATTAGTTCTTATCGTTTTACAGTCTACTGGCAGCAGAGACGACAAAATGCTTTAAAGTCGACACGGATACCCCCGCAATTGACTAATAAAAATACAAAATGTGCTTAGACTCGACCTGGGAAAAGAATCAAACTATTCAAACTCACTGCTCTGGACAAAATGTACAGAATATACCTGAAAATAACTTTACTGCAACATCACTGTGCTGTTTGCTGCTCAGTGACTCTTGAGGATTGGCAGGTTTGTTTGACATCGCAGACTTCTGCTCACAGGCTCTCACAGTCAAACGAGAGGCAATATTTCTCACAAACACAAAATGTACGTTTTAGCACGCTGTCACCGCTGTATGAACTTTTCCCCTTGCTAAGCGGCAAATCAAATGTCCAGAAAGCTGTGCCGCAGAGTTAAAAATCAGATTCTTCTCCTCCCAAACATCAATGCCTCTCGACAGCTTTTCAACAGCACTTTTGGAGATAAGTTCCACGCCATGTTAGGACTTAAGGATAAAGCAGCAGCGTTCTTGAGAGACATTTCTCATGTAATGATTTCTTCCTCCAGAATCCGATTTAAACAAAGGAGTTTAGTGATCCATTTCCTGGTGTTAAGATAAGAAGAGCAGTTTAACAGGGTGGCTAACAGCTCTTGTAACTAGAGCTCATCTGCAGCCAGACAGCATCTCCTGCTACAACCCACCCTCCACCTCCTCCTCCTCCTCCTCCTCCTTTTTATTCCTTTAATTCCTTTCCTCTCATTCCTCCAGGGCTGCATGCTGGCAGAGGCTGCACTGGTCAGCCCAATCAGTCCAATTGGAGGGGCTCATTTGGGGCCGTTGGAGGGGCTCAGGTGCTCGACTGGGGTGGTAAATCTGTGTTAAACCCAGAGCCTACTGTTCTCCTCTTCACATTAATATCCCCCGTGCCCAGCCCCCACTGTTATTAAGGTGATAACATCCAGGGCTTCCCTTTCTGCTTCTGTTCCCTCTCCTTCCTCCCTACATCCTACAGAAATAGGACATCTCTGTGCCGCCAGCCTACCTCTGCCCAGAGGCGAGGAACGCTGGTTAGCAAACTGAGTCTAGGCCAGCTCGCTGTGTGTGTATTATCCATCATCCTGTCACTGCTTTTAATTCAACGCAGAGCATACGCCTTTAAGGGGACTTGACCTGAATAAGTTGTTGTTTGTATTTCGATGTAAAGGTCAGTCCATTTACTAATGATGCATTGAGGGACTGTGATTGGTGCCAGCCTTAGTGTCCAGGGGTTCAGAGGGCAGGTGTACTGCAGCTCTCAGACAGCTGGGTTCAGCCAAACAGAAGCACAACAGAGCAGCAACCTGGCGCTCACATGTGTATTTGTTTGGTGCAGCAAACACAGCGACCAGAAGTGTGACTCCCCAGTTGTTGTTTTTTTCCAACTCTAGAAAATCAATACTGTAATCGAAACAAAAAGAGCATCCAGCAGCCGTCCTGAGCACAAGATGAAAATAATGAGTGCAGAATACAATATTTTTGTCTGCACATACTAGTGTGTGCTATTTTGTCTATTGTGCAGCCGTATGTGTGGATGCATATTATATGTCTATATGCATGCATATAAATCTGCAGCATATGAGATCCTCTGCTGTGCACATCACCGTATGAACACATGAAGAGACGTGTGTTTTCATGAATATTTATCTGCGTTTATGATCATATATGAGCGAGTAAGAATCCAAGGATTCCTATGTGCCCACAGTGTAATCACAGGCGAGATGAGCTGATCTGAAGGGAGGTGAATTACAATAGAGGAGCAAAAGCATCAGGTACAATTAACAAGGCCGGCACTGCCAGCTAACCTGAATGTGCACCATCACGCCTCCTCCGCAGGGAAACCGGCCTCACAAGACAAAAACTACAGAGGGAAAACTGACATCTGCATCTAAATATCCTTGTATATATGTCTCAACATCCGTTCACCTCCACTTCACACTCGGCAAGTGTATTGCTTACAACACAAGGATGCACAGTGTCAAGTGTGAAGTTGTATGGGTAAGCGTTTCCTGAGAAAGCTGCAAGCAGCAATACCACAGCCCTGGCGCACAGCACTTAGTGCAGTTTGTCACGAAATTTAAAGTATTGATTCGTGTACGTAGACGCCAATTTCACATTTTTGCTCAGCACAAAATCAGTTCTTATGTAAGGAGGAGGAGGTCAGGGTGGATGAGTGGGTCAAAAAACACCAGACGTTCGTCCACGAGACTGCTGTTCACGTCCTGTGTGAAACCACGAGTTGATTTATTTGTCTTGTAACTTCCGTAATTAATTTACAGCATTTCCTGTGTTGTTTTAACCCAAATCATAATCTTTTCCTAAACCTAACAAAGTTGTTTTTGTCATGTAACTTCAATGTTACGTGTCATGCTTGTATGCTTATCAGTAAAGTGAACTTACCAAATGAAGGTCCCTCCATGAATGGAGGTCCCGGCCAATCGTTGCTTCAGCCTGACCATGGTCAGACGGCACAGGGAGACAACACAGTTTTGGTCTCCTGGGTCAGAGTCGATGACGTTACTCACCCGTCACCGTTCACCCGTCACTCCACTCAGCAGCAGCGAAACAAGACATGGGAAACTCTTGAGGAGCTGCAGCATTTCATTTTTACACAAACTGCAACTTCCACTGAAAATTCACTTGATATCGTCAAAGCTAAACTAACTCTGCTCCACTGCTCTCTAACTTCACCACTCCCTTCCCACAAGCCCACATACAGCCACAACACTAGTTTTACTCCTGATGTCGGTCACATTCCTGTTTCGCAAGACAGGCTTCACTAGAAACACTTTTTTTTGTGCTTCCGTGGTGTATGACTTGTGGTGAGGGCTGGTTGTTGGTGTTAGGTTACTCCATTTGTAACCGGATGTTAGATGTGGTTGCTATCCCGAATTTCCCTCCGGGGATTAATAAAGGTTCATCTTATCTAATCTTATCTTATGTTAGCCCTGAAGCAAAGCTGAAGAGAGGAAAGACACTCGCCAGCATGCATGACGCCTCATTCGTTGGATATTCCCCTAAAGAATGGCCCGTAAACTTCATTAAAAGCAGGCCGATAGAGGAAACCCAGAAAGTCGCAGAAGGTTTTTTTAGTGTAGGTTACAACCTTTTCACACTTTGGCCATAAATAATGTTAAAAAACATGTGTAAAAGACTTTCTTACATTCCCTTTAACTTCAGTGTTTTTGTTTGTCTAAATCTAAACCTATCAACTGCGACTGTAGTGGAGCATCGTAGTTTCACTCGCTGGACTAACCAGTCACAAAGTGACCCCTGACAAAGTTAATATGTGATGAGTTGGGAACATTTTGGTATTTTGAACTGCATCTGCAGGTATAGAAAATAAACTTTTTTGAAGTATACAGCTGTACGGACAGCTTTGATTGACATACCTGGAGAAAAACAGAAATCATACTCAGGTTCTTACGTCAAAAATAGACACACAGCTTCCTTTAAAGGTAGCCTATGCTTGTCAATTAGACTTGATGGCCTCAGCAATCATGCAGAATACAATATATGGCAGTCAACATCTGGCACTGCATATATTGTACAGTACTGACGGCTTGCAATGAAAAACATAGAAAAGGGAGCACAGTTTTGTTGTTGGTGCGCTGGAACATTTAGATTACAGCTCTTGTGTTGCAGCTCTCATATTGTCAGGAAGTCACAGTTTGAGGTAATGATTGCTACTCTAGCACTGACACTAAGTGCCAATCAGCTGCTCTGGTGACTACTGCAATTTATTTCTGAAAGCTGAAGTAGCTTTTAGCTACACGACTCTAGGGATGGTAACGTCTGTCTGTCTGTCTGTCAGTCCACTACTTTGGTCGAGGCAGTTAACAACTGTTTAATGGATTGATATTTTTGTACAGACATGCATGTTACCCAGAGGATGAATCCCACCGACTTTTCCACTAGGACCAGAAGAATTTAGGCTTTTAGTGAAATGTCCTGACAACTCTTGGATGGATTTCTATGATATTTGGTGCAAATGTTTAGAGTGCAGTCTGCAACGGCCAGGTCTGAAAAGTGAAGCCAATGCTGAAGTGCCTTAAACTTGCTTTCTTTCTAACAGCAGGGAGCGACTCATCTGGTTGTAAAAAGAAGTCACATTGTATAGAAGTCTATGAGAAAATGACTTTTTATATACAGTATATGCCAGGTTGAACCAGCTGGTCAAAGTTCTCACTTTTCCTGTCAAATGTCACAAGATTGGTATAAAATTGTATACAGACAGTCATAATTCATAGACGATTAATCCTCTGACTTTTCCTCTAGCACCACAATGAGGTTGACGATTGCGAATTTTCCCACTGTGGGACTAATAAAGGAATATCTTATCTTATCTTATCTTATGCTTCGAGAGAAATGTCTTGACAATTATTGGATGGATTGCCATGGAATTTGGTAACATGTTCTTGCTCCCTTCGGGATGAGTTGAATCACTTTGATGCCCTGACATTTCATCTAGCACCATCATCTTTTATATTTGTCCTACGAGCTAAACGAAGATGACGAACGTGGTAAATGTTGCGCCCTTTTAAGCAAGTTAGCGCGCAGATGCTTGCATTTAACTCAAAGCACCGCTGTATCCAAGTAAGGGCCCACAGAGCTGCTAGCATGGCTCTAGACTCCAAGTCTTCTTGTAAAACAAAAACCTCGTGCACAATGTGGTGGATTTATGTAGAACTGCATCATATGTAGAAAATGCTAAATGCCATGAGAGGTAACATTTTTATAATAATTTTTGCTGTAGATGGCAATTTTTATCACAGCTTAATGAACTGAAAGAAATGACGTACCTGCTTCAGGGTGCTAGATTTGGAAAATCAATTATCAGCTTTTGGCCTCTATAGGTTAGGGCCAAGCATCGGGTCTCTACGGAGGTTAGGGGTAAATCCATGTTTTTAAGCTTCTTTTTCCTGTGAAAATGTTGATGCCTTCCAGCTTATTTGGGATTATCATGATACTGTTGAAAAAGCAAGTACAATTAATATGGTCATAAAAAAAGGATGAGTGATTCAACACTTTTTTTATCTCACCGCAGCACTTAGGCACACTGGAGGGGATTAGTGCACTGCGAGCCTTATTTTAAGGGTGTGATTACATTTTCAAGGGCGAAAATCACATTATGAGAAGTGACTCAGGGAAAAGCCTTGTCCCCGATGTACCAGGCAATGGTGCAACAGAACTGTGAATATTTCTGAGGCCTTTGGCTGTGAAGAGATTTGAAATGTTTTTGTCAGGAAAGCGTTTATCGACGGCGAAACACCCGGCCGATCACACATCTCTTGCCCGCTGGAATTGTGTTTTTATCTCTTCCCAAGATCCTGTTATGTAAAGTGCGACCGCCCAGATATATCCATGCCCACACACCATCCATCCAGTGTCCGCACACCTACCCAGCCATGCCCATTTATCTGCCCATCTATCTATCCATCCATATTACTTTCTCTCGCTCCTCTGATCTGCTGCCCAGTCATAATCAGCCAGCTCTCAAAGGCAAGGCAGAGTCTTTTATCTCAATCAACCATTCTCCACTTCACTATCACCGATACCATCGCCGGACCTCCTGCGTAAAATTAGATTCCATTCATTTTCACCCCCTGCTGACGCAGTCACCCGCAGACCCCACTCAGACCCGTCAGACCGTTCGCTTTCAACCACAGCGCTTTGATGAGGCCAGATACCTGTATTTGAAAACAACATGTAATTTCCTGGTCAGTCAAGGCAGAAGATGTTTTGCAGCGACCCGCTGAGTGAGTATTTATGCATTTTGTCAATCACTGCATGGCTCGAAGGCCCAGTTCAAGACACTCTCCAAAGTGAGGGCACGCTGTTCATGTGTAAAATAAGTGCCTGCTTGGTTTTCTCGCTGTGCATTTTACCCGCCGAGATGTTAGATTTAGTGGGTTTGAGGTCAGGACACTGTATGTGTTTCCTGTGTGTGTGTGTGTGTGTGTGTGTGTGTGTGTGTGTGTGTGTGTGTGTGTGTGTGTGTTCTTCTACTATCCTTGTGCGAACAGCTATGTCTTAGACCTTCAGAGTGATGATGACTTGGTACCGAAGTACAGATTCTCGTGACATCTCTAGTCCTGATTAACATTTCTCAATAGCAGAGTATCTCGGCCCGAAGCAAACGGGATTGTTTTAACGTTATACATACAATTTTGGGACGAGTAAATATAAAACTAACCAATTAAGATTACAGCTGGGATATAAGGTGACAGTTAAAGCAATACTGTGATGGAATGGTAATATTGATAATAATAACACACATTTAAAGATTGATGGCTCCAATATGTGGTTAGCATGGCTTAGCAGGGGTATAGAGCTAGCCTAGAAACTCTCACAATGTCATATTTACATGTTGCATCTTATGTATTTAAACACGTACAAATAAAGAATGAGATGTTGTTTAAAAAGCTAAAGGTCTCAGAAGTCTTGTCGCCATCACAAAGTTGGAGGCTGTGCACGACTTTCAAGATCTGAACAAAACCCAGACGATTCTCAGATGTGCTGTTGGCTAGTTCAGTAGCTAACTGGCTACTACATGTAATAAGACAATTTAGTTGTTTCCTTTTGTTGTTGGGAGCCAGCATCCACTCCCTGCATCCAGCATTTGTGCTAAGCTTGGCCGAACACGTCCTAGACCAGTCTCACTACTGAGCACACCAAGATGAAATTTATCTTCCCCTCTAACTCGTGGTATAAAGGTGAACAAGGCCATTTCACAAAATGTCAGAGCACTCCTTTAAGGTTTGGGTTATGGGTTGGGGAATGAACATACTGTGTACATATATACAGTGAAATACTGTATATACAGTACAGTATGTAGGCGTCTCTGTGGCTGTCAGTAATGTGTGTCTGGGTCTAATCCGAGGCTGGGAGAGCGACAGGGACATTGTACCTCGGAGAGTTTCAGGGAGATAATTGGGACCTTTTCCCAGGTGATTACCATTCAGAGGGAGTTAGGATCAAAGCGAGGGCGCCCTGGCAGCCGGGGAGAGAGGGCACAGCTACCTTCAGTAATCTTTTCAGATAAAACGCTCTCCCTGCCTGCCTCCCTGCAGGGCTCCGGCCGGCCCATCCCTTACCTAACTGCTCCTCGCTGTCACCGAGAGGCACGCCCCAGTTACACTTGCCAATTCGATTAGATTTTCGAAGATTAGATGAGGATCGCATGATATGGGACCAAGTTTAGGCTTGAATCTGAATCAATTTCTCGACCGACTGCTGTGTGGGAATTTGTCTTTGGGACACAGCTGCAGGGACGGGAATTATTCATGGGCTCAGAGACGAGTTTGTTCATCCCTTTCCACAGTGACACAAAAACATCACATTGTCATGGATAAGGACTGTAACACAATCACAACAGAACTAATGTGACTGAAGTAAGTAATTATCAAAGAGGACCTGCTATGCACTTGTATTTCAGGTCTCTACTTGAACATGTTTATATTAGGTCTGTCAGAGTTAACGTGACAATAATGCATTAACGCAAGTTTGCTTGAATGCCACTAATTTGTTTAACACATTAAGGTAACTGGTGATTTTTAGGTTGTAGTGGCTTCAGTTGTAAAGCTAAAGTTGAAGCTACTGCTATCATATGAAACTAGAAAACCTGAGGAATACATCACGAAGGAGACTAAATAATGCTCCAAACTAGCATGGCCATTTTCAAAGGGGTCCCTTGACCTCTGACCTCAACATATGTGAATGTAAATGGACACTGACACACTGCGAGCAGCTTAATCCCCCATAGCTAGCTACTAGCCGTCAGCTCAGACATCGCCGTGTTCAAAGTCGTGTGCAGAAGTATGTGCTGCGGTAGTGGGCCAATCACACGTCGCAATAAATCTAAGCTCGCGGTGATTAGCTGTGAGCAAAAGAGTCATATTTTTCAAGATCTGGGCACAAAAAGGATTGATTGAAGGTAACTTCTGAATGAGGAAGTTTTGATATTACTTGGTGCTGGCATATTGAGTTATTAAGTACAGTATCCAGTAAGATGTCCAGCCCTAATATACATTTTAGATAATGCATCTTTTATCTCTTAAAGCAACAGGTCCGCAATAAAATGATTTCACTGTAAAAATATCCAGCGAATGACGCACTTTATTCTGTCTGTCAGGTAAAACTCAATTCTGCAATTTTCCATGCTGGCACAAATTAATGACTAAAGGTTGTACTCAGGATATGCATAGCAATCACCCAGAATTCAGTAATTAATCACAACAAGGACAAGCATCACTTCCTCACTGCGCTTGCAGTGACGTCACATATGGAAATAAAGGCGAATGTGATTCAGCCTCAAAGGCATTTTGTCCTTTTTAAGCTGAAAAGGCGAGTCGAGTGTTTTTCACCAGATGGTTACACATAAGATAACACTGCAGTAGAACCGTATCAACACTGAGAGTAGAGGCCGCTGGAATATTTCCAGTTTTCATGTCTTTGTCATTCTTATCCTCCCCCAGCGTGTCTGATCACGTACAGAAAGCTGGCAGCGGTTTGAATGTAAATATCTGTAGATACTCTATCTCAAGGCTTGCCCTATCGACGGACCTCTATCAGAACAAGGGAACCAGGCTGCATCATTCACAGCCGCAAATGAAACTGTACCCCCACGAGAGAGAAGCAAACCCAGCAGAGAGAACACACACATTTGACCTGGCCTTCTGTTCATGCTGTTTCCACATCTTTGGACCCCTGTAAATCCCCGCGTTACTGCAGAGGTGCATACTGAACAACTAACCGCATCCCCGTGGATGGCTGCAGGCTCAGATTAGCATTGACAACAGTTTGCTCTGAAACATTGTGATGGATCTGTGTGAAACAAGACAGAGCATGATTCGCTCCTGAAATGCGTGGAGTTGCCCTTGACGTGGTGGACTTTCCCCTTGTGAAGGGCTACACCTGAGATCTCACATGCAGTATACAACTTCTCCCGTATAGATCCTGCCAGTGACTTGAAAGCTTGTATTTTCATTGCCGCAACACATGACGGCATAAAAGACTGGTATAGATTAATATTCAGCTTGTCATGTTTGCAGGAGGATGGCTGGATATTGATTTTCTTTGATGGCTTTTTCATACCAATACCAGCACAAAAAACAGAAACCTGGCGCAAGAAAAAAGGCAGACTTGCACTCAAATATTAAGTTGTGTGCTACAAAATTCTCTTAGTATACAGCTGGTTTAAAAACAGGAAAGTTATTAAGAGAGCACATAACTGAAGCTGGGCACACGCTGTATGATTTTAGCCTACTTCTGGCCTGAAGTTTGGGCCGCACGACTCATTTTAAAGTTCGACAGAATTTCAGCTTTGTTAGACGTTGTTTGCAGCACCGTGTACAAGTGGGACAGAGGACCAGTTAACACCTCCCAACCGGCCATCTGAAATTTTGGTTGGCCGTCCACAAGCCACAAGCCAATTCCCCAACATCATTGCCTTTTTTCTACTTTCTTTTTCTTACAGCTGTCAAGACAGCATTGTACAGTCGACACAGTAAAACATATCTAGCTTTCCTCTAAACCAGCGGTGTCAAACTCAGTTTCATCCTGATCCACATCAGCATCATGGTTCCCCTCAAAGGGCCGGTTGTAATTATAAGACTATATAAATATAGCCACTCTTGATCATATTACAAAATTGCCTCTGCACTTGATATTATTATTTTTAGTAATGATTTATTTGATAACTAGCTCTGAAAGCAGAAGTCTAGGAAAAATAATTGCAAGCAGAAATATTGTACAATTTATTTAAAATTAAATTAATTAAAATTAAATTAATTACATATGAGTTCAGTAACAAAAACACATGCTTGTGCATCAGTATATATGCAGACACAAAAATACTGTATGTGGGCACACACTCATATTTCTATGTGTTATTATAACATAAATCCCATTAATTTATGAGATTAAGAAACCCTCATCAATACTCATCTATCAAAGATCAAAATAATTAACAAGTGAATAATAAAGTTCTTTACCATCACACAAACACAGTTTATTACATTAACTGTGTTTGTAACTCTGCAGACCTCTAGTCCAACAGATCAATGAGCTCTGATCTAACGTTCAGTCGGTGGCGTATAAACTGTTAGTGATCAACAGCTGATCTGCTGAGATCATGTGGTAGATGACGGTGGTGTGACAGTGTTTTACTGCCTCGACATACCGGCTCGTCTCCATTAACTACTAACATGGATTCTCTTTCCGTCTCATTAAATGTCCTTCCCTCTGCTTCAACTGTGCTTTTCTTGGACATTTTGGTACTATTCATGTTTTCTTACGACTCCATCACTTGGCTAGAGCGCCACCGCTGAAAACCGTTGATATTGAGACGCTTCAGTGCACATGTAACGAAATCTAGATGGATTGTGGGACATGTAGTGGAAGGACATCGTACTTCTGTAAGGTGGCGTAGAATTGTATGATAAGTATAATATATTCTTTGCAAGCCCTCGCTGGTCATATAAAATGAGGTGCCGGCCCTAATTTGGCCCGCGGGCCTTGAGTTTGACACATGGGCTCTAGAGTGACCAGATCCCTACAAACGAAATCTGGGACAAAGAGTATGTTAGTGTAGGACAATGTGGGACACTTTGAGGTAGGCTGATGTAGTCTACAATTTTGGTATAATGTCTAATTGAAATGATAAATCTATTCTGCCCCTTACCTGGTAACATCTCTATGCTTTGCTCGAATGGATCCCTACACCGATCAGCCTCATACGCAACAAACTGTGATGCACTGTGTTGTGACACCTTCCTATCAGAACCAGCATTAGCTTTTTCAGCAATTTGAGCTACCGTAGCTCTTTAATTTAACCCATGTCAAAGTCACTCACATCCTTTTGCTTGCCCATTTTTTTTCTGCTTCCAACACATCAACTTCAAGGACAAAATGTTCACTTGCTGCCTAATATATCCCACCTACCTGCCTTGGAGCTTTCCGACAAATCTTTATTGACAACTTTCAACAGCCAGAACTATTTCTGACAGACAGCGTGAGCGCGTAAGTCGTGGCTAATGATCGGACCGTACAGTGTGAGCATATAAATCATGACTTTTGGCTTTACACATACTCGTACATTACGAGTAGGATTTACACAACATGTCTAAAATTGTACAGTGTATGCTCAGCTTTAATGAGCAGTAACAATTCTGCAAATCAAGATTTAAGGGCATGTCGGCACAGATTCCTGCGTGTAAATCGAATTTTGAATGGAAGTTTTATGAGCATAGCAGATATTTGGAGCCTTGATTTGTGCACGCAGTAGGGCTAAGCATGCAAATGTCAAGTGAAATCAGATTAAAATCCAGTTAAGTGACCCTGACAGAGAGATGTGGTTATATGCTGACGTTATATTCTGCAGGAGGAAATTCTCTCATCCCAGTGAAAATTATGAGGCCTGTGGGGTTACTTGTATCCCGATCAATCAGAAACTGTTTCTGGAAAAAAAGACATTATCGTTAAGATTTCTGATAACATTTTTTGACGCTTTAATGCCCAAAAGTTCCTTTTACTTCTGTTAGTATTGGGGTGCTGGCAGATATCTCAAAATTTGGACAAATAAAACCTATAAAACAACCTGTTTTTTAAAGCTGAGCCTACATTTCTTTAGTTCAGAACTTGCTATTATGACTGCTGTGCACATTGCCAGTCTAAGCAAGTAAGTTAGTGAGCAAGTGTGGTCTTTGGATGGCAGTGAGTAAGTGAATGAATGAGAGACTGCGTAAATAACTGAGTCAGCAAGTGAATGAGAGAATGAACAAGCAGCAGAGATATGTAGAGTGCCTTAATAAATGTTTCCTCTGTCAATATTCCTGCGCTGAGCCTCCGGGTCCTCGCCCTGGGCCAGGATATCCTGCTGCAGCGCGGCCCTCTGGGAGACGAGGGCAGCAGCTACAGTCCTGATGTGAATGCAGAGCCGGAGCTTTAGTCAATAAATCAGCGGCCGTGACTGATGTGCTTGAACATTGAATCTAAGTGTTTGAAAACGTGGCACATTTTCTATAGAGTCACATTCAGATGGTTCTGTCAGCGCTGATGGACTCAGAGCCACACAGAGGCAGCGATAAGACAGAGTGCACACTCTGCTCGCTCGGCCAAACGGTCTCACAATATCAGTGAAGCAAACCTCAACTTCTTCCTCACAGCCGTGTTCTCCCTGTATCACACATATAGACATATACCTCATAGACACACTGTAAAGTGCTAATATTTGCTGCCACGCAGACATCAGATTTACTAATTAGACAGATAATTGGCTCTAGCAGATGTTGGATAGTCGCCAGACATGTCATCCAACAAAAATATGATTACCATATTAAACTTTTTTTTTTTAAATACAGTTTGTTTTCCCCTTAAACACTGAACGTAGCTAAGGTCACTCTGCAGCTACTATACTGTGAGTCATTTCTGTGTTTCAGTGGAGATTTTATGTGCGCTGCTGTTAAAGAGCCAACCGTCCTGATTTTCCCAGGAGACTCACATTTTCATTGCCCTGTCACAGTTTCTTCCCAGGGTCACAGTTCTCCCATATTTCCCCTGATTTATGACAAATTACCCCCTTCTTCTCCTTTTCCTTACAATAATAATAATTCTGGCACTGTACAGTGTGTATAAGCCGTTTCATCACCCAACAATATAACTACATCAAATGCTGTTTCCTGGAGCTGCTTGCAGCACAGTGCAGTTTTGAGCTGCACCTACAGTATCCCCCGATTTAATGCTGTCAGGATACTTGGGTGCCGATTCCATGCGTATTGTGATTTTTACATATTGCAATTCTACAAGTATTGCGATTTGATATATATTGTGATTTGTTAACTTTATCAGTAGACTATGGGAAAAAGTTGAATATACACTTCTAGGGACTTTTACTTTGGAAAATGTCTGATTTTCAGCATGTACGTTGTCAAAGATGTCCTGAAGTCAAATATATCAGTCATTATCAGGAATTATTAGCGATCTGACCACAGAGATGCGAGTGATGCTTCCTGTAGCATGCAGCTTTAGCCGTGATATCTAGCTCTACTTTTCCTGCAATGTGTGAAACCCAAAGTGTTTCTATACTTAAGTGTATGTGTTGTGTTTACCGCGTTGGACGTTACTCAGGCTGCAACAATTAAAACTGTAACTTCCTTTTACCTCCACTTAGACTCAAATGAAGCAAATATATAGATTCTGGTCTTAAAAAAATGATTTCAAAATTGTAAAAAATGAATTGTGATGCATAGAATCAAACCAAAAGTTGTCCTTTGCTCAGTGTAACAAAAAGCCATCATGGCCGTTGCAAATTATGGGTTTCAGAGTGCCGTTTGACATTGTGTTGTCTGAAAAGGCCTAATTACTAAGAGAAAGAAATACTGAAGCAGGGGTAAAAATGAATGAATGAAATTAATGAATAAATAAAAACTGATGAGTTTTAGCTTATGCCAGAGGGGCAAATTATTCAGTATTGTTTCATGAGAATTAAAAGTAAAGTCAAAAGTGTTAAAGATAAAAATGCTGTTGCAGTGTGCTGTATTATTTTCTATTTTCATTCTCTAAAAGTCTCCAGAAAACAGGAATCACAGTCTCTGATACTCTTTTCTGGGGGAGGACCCCACTTTGGTTTCAAAATCCTCCCTATTTCTTAGATCTCAAGGTTGACAAGTATGAAAATTGCTTTTTCACCCCTACAAAAATAAATATCTTGGGAAAATGCTTCATTCATTGGCATAAATATTGACTCAAAATATAAGCCTTAACTTCAGTTCTGGTAGTATCAGAATCACCAGTGTAATGCTGCAGTGTTAATGGGACCTGGCTGCATGCAGACTGTGTGTCTCAACACTGAGCCAACACTGAGTTTCAGCAATCTGTCTGTGTAATGTACTGTATGAAGCTCCTTTAATCTTTAATGTATGCGTTCAGTGCATATGCACCGCATGTGTCCAGATGGCTTATATCTGCAGAGTATCGTCTCCACTCCTCACAAAATATGATCACTTCAACCCAAGAATACTAAATGTTGATCATGTGTAGGGAAGGATTTGAATTGCAAAGAGGGAGGAATTATAAATAAGAAGTGACAGTGACACTGACTGGGATCGGCTTGAACGCTGAAACATTTGGATTTGTAATTACATCCTCTTTGCAATTCAAATCCTTTTCTCTTGCACAGTCTATGAGTTTCTGCAACCTTTTGAGCGTGGAGACCCATTAATGTCTGTTTCTGGACTCCATGTTTGGGCTGTTTGCACCATTTTGACTCCAGAGGAGTGAAGTGTAATATATTTCAGCACTTTGAAGCCAGGCTTGCAAGGAAGTTATTGATTGAACAACTAGTAGCAGCAAATTGAAACAGACCTAGCTCTGCTTGCTAGCACTAATCCCTCTCCCACTCACCTGAACCTGATTTTGAGCTGGTGGAAATAATTTTGTTGAGCAGCGAGGTGTTTTCAGATGGACCAAAAGATCTCAGGTCCAGTTTTATAACTGCTGCTACAAAGAGAATAACGTCTTGGGCCAAACCTGCCCTTAATCATGTATCAGCAGCAGGTCTGAAAAGTGAGGCCAGTGCTGAAGTGCCTTAAATTTTCATTCTGTCTAACAGCCAGCAGGGGGCGACGTCTCTGGTTGCACAAAGAAATCTGATTGTATAGAAGTCTATCAGAAAATGATCCTACTTCTCACTGGATTTATTACCTCAGTAAACAGTGTAAAAATGAGTTTATGGTCTCAATCACTAGTTTCAAGTCTTCTTCAATACAGCATGATGTTCATTTAGTAAATTATGGTCCCATTCAGAGTCAAATAGACCATGAAGCAGAGGATGCTCACTGTGTCATTGCCTTCATTGGTTGTATTGGTTTGGTTTAGGAGAGAGGAGTGAGATCAGTTAGGTTTAGAGTAAGAATATGAGAATAAAGGCTCTGACACCCCAAGCTAACGGTCGGCCGTTGGACAGTTTAGAGCTGTCAGTGAGCATCTGTTAGCCTAGTTTTTTCAGTGTGTCCCGGACTGTCGGCTCTAGTCTGTTGAATCGGCCACGCTGTCCATCAGCAGGCGCTCGTTCAAGCTAAAATAAATCAGTGCACAAGAAGAGAAACACGCCAATGAGTAAACTCAAGAGGAAAAACACAGAAGGCTCTTCTTGTATTTCATCTTCATCTCATCTGATCATTCAGATACACAGATATTTAACAATGACGTGGTCGTCCAGAATGAAGCTAAGTGGTGAGTGAGAGTGGTGTGAAAATAGTCTGCAAACGCCGCTTTGCTTCACGTATGTATCATAACAACGACTTCTGGTTTCTGTTTTTGAATGATGAATCAAGACTACCGCCACCTGCTGGTAGGGGGAGTTATTTCATGTCATGCAGGTGCAGAGCATATGTGGTTGTTGGCCGTCAGCTGTGGTCTTTGCGGTGTGTTCGAGTGCAACTTTTTGGCCAAGACAAAGGCGAAGTGAGGCAACGCAACTGGGAGATTTTGTAGCTGCTAGTTCTTTAATGTCGGGTTGGCGGGTCTGGACCAGAGGCACTGTAGAGGCGGGTAAACAAAAATATCACGACCGGGTATGCCCGATGACATAATTTTGCATAATAGTTATGTGCTTCTCTTCGATGGTTCAGTGGCAGACAGCTGAAAACAGACTATGCTTCCTGCCCACCAGAAAGATTTAACAACTAGCTGAGATTCCAGTGGATACTAAAGGAGGAGGGAATATTAGACGAACTTTCATCTGGACTCTAAATAAATGACGATGTTGCTCCATTACTGCTGGATGTGGGATTCGGGAAACTTTGCATACTTTGAAAAATCTGCTTGAAAATAAATGACAGAAGAATTCCCGTCAGTGTGCTCTTGAGCAAAGAATTGGACTCCGTTGCTGGAGTCGGGATTGTACCCGGCAGCACCTGAGGCTTCAGCGTGTGCAGCAGTGTGAATATGAAGCCGGCAGTTGTTGCGAATGAGCGCACTCAGCAAAGTCGCCGTAGGAGAAAATAAAAGGATTGAACATTTTAGAAAAATAAATGGTTTAGCCAGTTTTAGACAGAAACTGAGGATAATGTATGAGGGCACATGATGCCATTTATCATTGTTTACAAGACGTGTCCTCCCCCCAAATCAAGATCTGATAAGTCGGTCCTGACCCGCAGGATACTTTATCACAGCCACTCGAGCTGGTTGATGTTTATGATGATACATGCCTGTGGGTATTTCTTATCCCTCATCGTTACACTGGCCCTACAAGCCATCATTTATGAGGTATTACCCTATTTAAGCTATAAGAAGCTGCCTGTAGTTATGAGCTGGTGAGAAGCAGTTTGATTTGGCTCACACTGGCAGGACAAATGACAGCATGAAGAAGGATCTGCATCCATCAGAAAATCAATCAGCTAACAGTTTTGATAATCACTTAATTGTTTATCTAGATAAACGCTGCTGCAGCTTCTCTTTTAGTTAGATAATAAAAGCCATTTGAGCTTTTGGGAATGTTAGGGGCCTTTTTCACAATTTTCTAATATTTTATCACTAGACAAAAGGATTAATTGATCATGAAAAGTATTGTACGCTACATGCCCTAGTTAGCAGTAAAATCTAGTCTAGTATCTGTAATTAGAGTACTGATAATAACATCAGTAGCTTCTCTGTTGGTTGGAAACCTTTTAACTTAAGTTGGAAGGATTTTGAGGAATGAAAAGAAGCTAGTAAGGAAGGAATGAAGGAGAGACAGGACATGAGGACAAAAAATGGGTAGGGGGAAGTACACGATGAAGGAAGCAAGTAGACACAAAATGAAAGAACGAAAAGTCAAAAGAAAGATGATGGAAAAAGGAACAAAGAAGGAAATAAAGTGAAAGGGAAGGGGACGTTAAAATGAAAGAAGGGAAGAGGAAAAAAGAAATATGATCTTAGCAAGGGCTGTCAATCGATTAAATATTTAATCGCATGATTGTCCATAGTTAATCATGATTAATCACACATTTATTACCTGCTCTAAATGAACCTTAAAGGTACATTAAAGGTACATTTAAGTGCAATAGGAAATTGCTTCCACAGGGCCAATTTATAACTCCAATTTTAGCAATTTTGAGGTTTTGATTTAAGGATTTTATCATCTACCATTTCATAATAGCCTACCACTAGGGCTGTTGTAATAATAAAATATTTTATCATGATTATTATTATATATATTATTTTTGTTATGATTGACCACAAACTAATTACATTTTTCAAAATGTACCACGGGTAGCATGTAGCACGGGAGTGGACAATTATGCTGCTTTATGCAAATGTATGTATATATTTACTATTGGAAATCAATTAACAACACAAAACAATAACAGATATTGTCCAGAAACCCTCACAGGTTCTGCATTTAGCATAAAAAAATATGCTCAAATCATAACAGGGCAAACTGCAGTCCAACAGGACACAACAGCTGTCAGTGTGTCAGAGTGCTGACTTGACTATGACTTGATCCAGACTGACTGGGATTATCATAAAGTGGGCATGTCTGTAAAGGAGAGACTGGTGGGGACCCAGAGAACCCATTTACATTCACACATCTGGAGGTCAGAGGTCAAGGGACCCCTTTGAACATGACCAGGCCAGTATTTCCTCACAAAAATTTAGCACAAGTTTATAGCGTTATTTAACCTCAGACATTAGTGTGACATGGCTGGTACCAGTGGATTCCTGAGGTTTTCTTGCTTCATATGATGACAGTATCTTCACTCTGGCTTTAAAACTCAGAAACTTATTGATATTATGTTCTATTTCTGCCAAATGATCACCGAAACATTACACACTGTTCCTTTAAGTTAGGAGGATTTTGATGGAGGAATTAAAAATGATTGAAGGGAAGAGGGGGGAAAAAAACATAAAGGTATTGAAGTAAAAAGTACATCCGTATATACTTTACTTTCCACCTCCGATAAAAAAGCAGACACCTGCTTTACATCTATTTACACAAAAATACCCCAAACACATATTTCCTCCGTCAGACGTCTCACTTCCACACTCACTCATGAGCCGCTGTGCATCATAAACACTCTCCAGTGGGCAGACCCGCCGCCTGCGTCCTGGTCATCATCGCAGTCCATGACAGGGCCACTTGGCTGTGTGATGAGTGTAAATCCTGCATCAGCACCGAGTCCTCTCGCTGGCTCGCTGCCGCTGGCACGCCGTGTCACTCCTCATCATCTCTTCTGCACCGACAGCTCGCCGCTCTCCGTCATCCCACCGCCCATCACCGGCTTCCTGGCTGCTTCTAGTCTGACCTCCCTCTGTCGGCGTCCAGGGAAAGTGGCGAGTAACTGGCCTTAATTACTCCACTGGAATCACTGTTGTCGCCGTGTTAATCCTCTTTACCTGCTCTGGAAAAATCAACAGACTCTTCCCTCTTGACCTCTGAATGGGCCGCTCCGTTTATGTGCTACTGGGCAATAAAATAATCAGATCTTCATTGGATACCAGTAAGCATCAAAACAGCAATGTGAATTAATGGAAATATAATAAAGCAGCAACTACACTTGTAGATAGTTTTGAACAGTAGCCAATATCAGCTGTGAGCGGACGACAACTCACCAGTCAACACATGTCAACTCCAAATGATTTTCTCAGAAAAACACTCGCTAATGCTGTAAAGATCGCTGTTCATCACTGACGTGTTCTGTGTACTGCAGGTAGATGTGACTGCACGACTGAGTGATGATACATGTATACCGTTAGCTGTATTGTCAGAAATAGAAAGTACGTCAGTCCTGCTTTTTAAATCTCAGAGATATTGTATATTTTCTGTTGTTTTTTTTTTCTCCAATGCAATTATAATATCAAAGTGGCCATCTGTTTTAGCACCATGACTAAAGGGATGGCCCACCATATTGGTCCAGACCCGGCGGTGACCGGTTCTGAAAAGTGAAACCAACGCTGCCTTAAACTGTCATTCTGTCTAATATCCAGCAGGGGGCGACGCCTCCGGTTGCTACAGGAAGTCTGATTGTATAGAAGTCTATGAGAAAATGAGCCTCACCTGATTTATTACCTCAGTAAACCATGTAAATATGAGTTTATGGTCTCAGTCACTAGTTTCTAGTGTTCTTCAATACATCATAATGTTCATTCAGTAGATTATGGTCCCATTTAGAGTCAAATAGACCATAAAGCAGGGGACGCTTTAGGGTTTGCGTCTTATAACTTTAACCCTTTCACAGTGTCTTTTCAGTTCATGTAAATATTTACTGAATGCATTATCATCAAATTTGGTACATAGATTCATGCCCCCCTCAGGATGATTTGTACTAACTTTGGTGGTCCCTTAACTTTCCCGTTTTTATTCACTCTGAGTGCGATGGTGGCACAGTGGTAGTGTGATAGTATTTCCTCACAACAGGAAGCTTCTGGGTTTGAACCCACCAGTCTTTATGGAGTTTCATGTTCCACAAATATGCACATGGTAAACATTATACCTGCTAAACATCAGTCTGTTAACATTGTTATTATAAGCATGTTAACAAGCTGACATTAGCATTTAGCTCAAAGCACCACTGCCTCTCAAAGGTTTGTTGGTAATCATACTTTAAATATTGTTTTTTTTTCCTGGTTGCTGTAGTGATACAGTTTTCCATAGTAAATCATCCTATTTTTTTTTTCTTTTAATATGTAAATGTTTTCACGTACATTTGACTGCAGGTCGTCGTGTTGATGTTCACAGTTAAGGAAATTAGAGTCAGTGAGGCCGGTCACTAAATCCAGAGACGTTATTTAATCCAGGCAGCATATTTTCTATTCTGTTGGGTTTTTTTGTGCTTGTACTTCTGTTTCATTACCTTACCTCCTCTACCGGGACTTTCTCAGCGTCCCTGTTAATCCCAAAAGAGTCTTCATGCAAACCATCGTTATTTTATTGTGAGCTGATGGATGGCGTCAGCGCTTGGATGTTTAATGGAAACCAGGCCACTGAATTCTCTTTGGGGCACCGATACAGACACACAGTTTATTTTAGTGGGAATCCATGGAGCACCTATTTTTAGTGCAGGGCAGCCCCGTCATTGGAGCCAAATCTGTGGTAGTGGTGCCGAGTACCAGCTGCCATTTCTGACTCTCGACAGAAGGATTCCTTTATCGTCATTTCAAAGCAGGATGTTTGTGGGCTGCTTTCAAAAGGTAATCGATTAGAAACCATCTGTGAATGATCACCTACTGTATCACTGGGATCTGTGCTAGTTTTTTTAGTCACAGTTAGTTTAGTCCTGTTATAATGAGTGTTATCACACATGCTCGTACAACTTAAACACTTACTCCTCAAGAAAATGTGAGAGAATGTTAAGTGTAAGTAATATGTGTAATTTGTGACATTTATTCAGTTCAATTACAGTTTTAAAAAGGAGCAGATGGTTCATTATTGTCCTTCCATTTCCACAGCCTCCTACTTTGCTTGCAGATGTGACGACGCTCGTTGCTACAATATGTATATATGATAAATATTTAAGTTAGCTCAACTAGTGTCGGATCATTCGCCTCCGGTACATACAGCTAATGAGTAAGCTAATGCTGTGTATTTCCCTGCTGTGCGTATGTTCAGCGGTTTGTCATGAGAGGCCTGCATGATGTCCAGTGTTATTCTGTCAGCGGTCTAATATCCATGTCCCCATGGTTTGTTTAATTCCTCGTCTGTTGCTGGATTTGATCCCAATTAGTGCCTTTCTTTGTGGCGTTTGCATGTTCTCTCCGTGTCTGCGTGGGCTTCCTCCCAGTGCTCCAGTTTCCTTCCACTTTCCAAAGACATTTAGGTCAGGAAACTGTAAATTAGCCCTAGGTGTGAGTCTTTGTGTGCTACAGTAGCTCTGTGATATTTATGCCCTATTATGCTCTACGCGTATACGTGCACATCCATACGGAAAGCTTAACACTTTGTCTAATAAAGGTTGAAGACAGGGGTTAGCGTTTGAAGTTTTTACTGGAAGCAAATGTGAGACTGTGACAACGCTACTGGATAAAACACTACAAATCACAGAACAGCAGCATAAGTTAAGACAGCTTTTACTGGTAACAATTAACACCATTCCCTCCCATCGCCAGTTAAACATCACTGTGGACAAGCCAAATAGCCGTGGCCAGTTCAGATGTGGCTCTAACAACAGCGGAGAGAAGGGGCTGGACATGCAGCAAAAATTAAATCTTAAAAAGTCCAGATGACACAAATAACCTCCGGTTGCCGTTAGAAAACTTTCATGAGAACTGTCATTTACATTGTACGCCAACAAAAGTAATATTTTTTTAACAATGCTGTAGCAGATGTTCATGTATCTTTTAACATATTTCTACAAAAAACAATGAAAGAAATGGATAAATAAATATTGTCACAAAGTTTTTGAATTGTACTGAATTCATTTGATTGATTTGTCAGGTATTGATTACATGCAGATGTTAATACGACTATAAAGCTACTACGTATCACATTAAATAGTTGGACATTATGACCTTTGCTTCCAGAAATTTTCTCTAACTGGACCTCTTTAAATTTTGGTGAATATCCCTGATCTAGAGCATAATGGCTCAAGCTAAAATGGTATTTATCTACTTACATAAATAAAACTAGCTCCGAGCTTTTTCGCTAAGCCTCACCGTTGCTGTCCGTTACTTGGGCATCAATTTACAACTGCAAACACCTCACAGGTTTCAGGACACACTGTCAGGTTACTAGTTGATCCAGACCTGCCCATTAATCAGAATCAATAATTATCAGTGGCTATGGAAGCAGGCTTAGATGATGGATAATGAGCCTCCTGTTCTTTATGCTTCCACTTTTGTCAAACGTTCCCAGTGAGAATACCGGCATCAATTTTGTTGCAGCTCACATTTATTTCTGTGTTGTTTCAAAGCAGGCCAAGAAGTGAGCTTCAAAACCAGGGCTCTGTGCACCTGAGAGCAACGAGTAATTGAGTAATTTGTTTTGATCAATGGCCCTATCAGCCGCTCCCAGATATATTATGGCCGTTTTGTAGTACAATTAAACTAAAAGTAAGTAAAATCCTCTTTAATTTACTCTCTGAGATCGTATTTCCTCTGAGGCAGCCCATGATAAAAATACCTCACATGTTGGAACTGAAGAAGCAGTTAAACTAGGATCGAAATAGCATGGATTTACTGCAATTGGCTGTATTTGATAAAAAAAATAACCCAATACATCAGATCAACTTACACCAACCACAATATAAAAGCGATTGGCCTCCCCTTATTACCCCACTGACCCGGCTCTTCAAATGCTAAATCCCATTGATATGTACAAGGAAGCATTGATTACATTTCGTCTTTCCGTCTAATCCCGCCAAGTACATGAGCCGTTAATGCTTAAATCAAAATCAATACATAACTTAATCATTCAAACTCATCTCTAATTTGTTTGTCACAATCGATTGCCGCGGCCCCAGCATGCTGTCTGCCTCTCTCTCCGTCAATTAAGGTGTGATGTGAGCAGACTGTAGCTGCCAGAGAGGAGGAGGGTGGAGGTGGTGGGGGTGGTGGGGGTTTATGACCAGCCCTGCCGACATTATGATCTATCAAATGTTATGACCTTCGGGATATTAAGTAGAACTAATATGGAGGCAGTGGTTGAAATGAAACGACAGGAATGATTTCTCATTCCACACATGGTTGTGCACGTTCAAGGGGATGTAATCAGAACATGGATATTGCTCATTTACACTTTATATTACCAATATATAGTTCAACGTAGTATCCCACAGGCAACACAGTAGCTGCTATAAATTCAGACTCTCATATATAGTGCATGCATTCTGCACGACGTCTGAGGATAGACTTAATCTGCATGAACATACAGTAAAAGGACGTGCCAATTGTTAAAGCGCTTAAATCCGCTGTAGGATTGGTATCAAGGAAATTGTTCATACGGAGAAGTTGAGTCTGATTCTAGTTCAAATTGTTTACATTAACTATCGTTTTCCAAGAAGATTGGAAAATTGGGTTAGGAAGTTGTTTTCCCAATAGGCATTTAAATCAGCCTTCAATGGAAAGCAGCTTACTCAGAGTACACCTCGATTCTTAGATTGCCGGCGCTATAAACAGCCGATTGTACAACTCAAAGCCACAGCATCTCCACAGCAAATGAAACAAATATTATACAATAACAGCACAACTCCCTATACAAAAATTCATCTTTATATTGACAGCCCAGATCCTTTCATCCACGCCGTTCCCACATGAAAATCCTGTGTCAGCAGTAGCCGAGCGACGAGAACCTCGGGCAGTAATTATAGTTCACATAAAGCCATGGCTTGAAACAACACCTTTTCCCTCCTTCTTTAGACTGTATAGATCGGTGCGCTGAGGACACAGCTGTAGATTATCTCATGCAACGCACACCCAGCGTCAAAGGTCCTCGCTCAAACCTGAGTTCATTTCATACTCATCTCTTATTAGTCCCTTTGAAACATATTAAATGGAAACCTGCCTATGTTGTTGAGATTTACAGGTATCAAGGTAGTCTCTCTCAGCAGCCTGGGTATTGAAAAGCCTCATGCGGTGCCAGTGTTTTGAAGGCTTTGAGGGATTTCAGTAGTTTTAAGTTGCAGAAACAAAGAGCCATCACTCAGTGATGGTGTCCAGTTTTCACAAGAAGATCTGCTATCGTACCAACTATTATATTGCTTTCATAGGGCCAATTTGCAACTCCCATGTTTCGCGGTTTTGAAGTTTTGATTTAAGATTACATCTTCTACCATTAATAAAAAGCCTACAACTGGTCGCAAATTAATCACACTTTTTCTTTTTTATCTGTTCAAAATGTACCTTAAAGTTAGATTTGTCAAGTATTTAATGCTTTTATCAACATGAGAGTGGGCAAATATGCTGCTTTATGCAAATACAAGTATATATTTATTATTGGAAATCAATTACCAACACAAAACAATGACATATTGTCCAGAAAACCCTCACAGGTTACACGTTATTATCCATTGAGGTTATCAAAATCCACACTGGAAACACTGCATGAAGTGCATTGTAGTCAACCTGAAAACAAAGCTTTGACATGACTCCAGATTCAAGGTTATCAGCCGACAGTGATGACATATACTACCCAGTGACCTCTGACCCCATAGCCCCCAACGTCATTTACCCTTCTACCAAATTCAAAGGCATGTAAAGGTCTCTCCGACTACTGGGTGGAAGTAATTTGCTCGAAATGTGGTCATAAATCCAGCTAAGAGCTGAAGCTTTATGAGGAATGTTGGGTTTATCTGCAAAGTCAGGAGTGGACTCTGTCTTTTATCGAAACTTCGACCACACACACACAGCGGCAGGCGGATTGTGTTGTAACTCACTGCAGATTTACAATCATTAAAGAGAAACCAGTACTTGTTGATCGCTGTGGTACCTCATTTGTTACTTACCCATGGTGTCAAATGTGAACTTACAGGCCCCAAACTTTATTTAACCTGATTAGAAATTCATGTTTCTGAAGCTCCACAGTATCTGTATGAAGAAAAAGGAAGTTACTGTATATCTACAGTACAGACACTTTGGCAGTAAAAGTACATTTGGGTACATAAAATCCTGAGAATCGTGTTCTGAGCCAAAGAGTTTTCTCTCAGCCCACATGGATTATTTACTTCCAATTTGTACTCTCATTTTAAGGAAATACTATTTAAAAGTTTTGGGTTTTTTTGTGGTTTTAACACATCACCACCATTAAATCGTATCCCTGCTGTTATAAAAACAATCGTTTCTCTTTTAAATATTTAGATTTTTAAGATGGTGTATGATATTAAAGCATTTTTGATGTTTTCTAGATTTTTTAAAACTCTGTAGCAATTGTAAAAATGAAAGGCCTTTTTACACATATTCAAGTCTGTTAACTACAAATCAAGTTTATCTGGCATTACTGGCCGCTATTTTGCAACATGTAACACTGTTTAATGCTTTGGTTCCTCTATACCAGGTAAAGAGCCAATGCCAACACGATAGCCGATTTCTAATTTAACAAAATAAAAACAATGAAGAGAGCATTTGACAGTGTGTTAGACAGACATTAACATATTTTCTACATTTTTATAAAGTCATACTTTAACATATTTTTAGTATAGGTAGGTAGTTTTATTATTATTACATGTTTTCAGGTATGTACTATCTATGAAGTTGGTACCAACGTCCACTTGGACTCAATAAACTCGGGGGTGAAAGGTCACTGTGACCTCACTCAACACATTAGTTGTTTCGAAAATTAAATTCATAAGACAACTGGATTTTGTGAAAAGGATTACATGACTTTGGTTGTTTCTTGTTGTGGAAAGGTTGTTGTATAGCAGAGCATGTCAAGTATCAAAGGTCTGAGTGTCCTTGAACACACCAACAAGGAAATCATGTGTTTCTGAAACAATGTCAGCTTGCAGCTACATTGCATAGCAGGAGAACTGTATAGAACACTACAGGTCAGTATTAATGTAAAATATACATGATGTGCAGTTAATGGACTGAAACGTGCATCCAACAGTTTGGCCTTTAATGGTGCGCCGATGCGTCTTTATGATGTCGAACTCAAATGGATGGATTTAACAAAAACGATCGTCTCTTACAGCATGTCCCCTAATTGGAGACAAATCTTGTCAGGGCTCTTACACTGAGGTGTATCGCTGAAACCTTTACAGATAAAACATTTTGTCTCTTCTCCTTTCACTTCTAACAACCCTGAACCCATCTGCATTCAGGAGGTGATGGAGAGATATGGCGAGTGAAGTTGGGAGCCGGCTGGCAGCGGGAATGAGCAGCGGCCTTCGTCTTTGAGTGGAATCGATTGCTTGTACAAGTCGAGGGAAATGAGAGAGATCTGACCACCATCAGATTGGCTGGAATCAGTCACGGACAGAATCATAAGAAGGCAGAGAGTGCTTTACGGGCAGAGAGAGTGTGTTTGTGATAGATTGGTGGTGAAGCAGGTGTACGTGCATGATGGTGATGGTTAGATAGCCTTTTTATATGTTTACAGAGTTTGTGTTGGAGTATCAAATACCTTCTTCTCATACCGCTTTTCTTATTTCATGTCATTTCAAGATTTTTTTTGCCCGTGCAATTTAAGATAAATGTTCACATCAACATTCAACCTCACATCAGTTAAATGATTGCGTCACAATTTATAATGCTGTGACATTAAATGTAGTGTGCGGCGGCTCCAGAAGATGGACGGAGCTTCCGTTCACATTTACCTTGAATTCAGCCAGAGCGAACCCCACCCACAGGGCTCTGGTCCTGGGGTCCTGCCCTCCCACAGCTTAGACCAGGGGTGTCAAACTCAATACACAGTGGGTCAAAAAAAAAAAAACAGAACAACAAACTTAAGTTTGTCTTAAAACATTGAATCTGGAACAAGCAAAGCTTAATATTATGAACACGAGAAATCAGATTTCAAATAAAAGATACATCAGTGGCATTTGTTTATTTTTATTTAGGTGAATAAAATAATCAAATCACTTTGTGATGTGGCTTTTGTGAACATAACCTGCTGTGAGACCAGACTTCTTTTCATCTCTGGTCTTCTTCTGGTTTATGTCCAGGTCCTTGTACTTGTCGTGGTGTTTCGTTTCAGTGTCTTTTTATATTATATTCTTTGGTTACAGCCACGTTGGCTCTGCACACCAGACAGGCAGGTCTGTCCTTTACATTTGTGAACGCGTGTTCTGCCTCCCACCTGTCTTCAAAGTTCCTGTTGTCCATCTTTCCTTTGGCCACTTTGGTCGAGAGGTGGATTAAATTTTCTTGTGGGGACCAGTAATATGAGGTTGCTAATGAATGTCAACAGATGTGGGAGGGGGTGCATTGCCCGCCTTCATTGACGCGCCAAGTGGAGGGCAGCAGAGCATTCTGGGATTCGTAGTATCAGCAGTTCATGTGCTATTTACCGGCAGGCCGGCTCTGATAGACATTTGATATCATCTCGCGGGCGAGACACTTGCCTGGAGTTTGACACCTGTGGCTTAGACGCAGCACTCCATCCTTTCCATGCTTCCCATTCATTTAATAACAAGGCTTTTCTGAAAGTTACATATAGTACCTTTAATTTAGTAAGATATTGCGAACACTCAGGTTCAGGCAAGATTGCAGAATAATTATTAGACGTGTATAAAGTACACGTTTGTATAACGAGATGAATGCATACAGTTTTTTTCAAAATTACAATCCAAACAGACTTCAAATTGCATTGAAGTCTATGGGATCTTCAGCGCGACCTTGACTTTTTGTGAAGTACAGGTATGTGCCGGTCTGATGTATAAGTTATTTTGAAAGATAAAGACAAATGACAAACTTATTGGACTGTCTTCATTCATTCTGAGATTAGTTTGCTGCTGCGTTGAACAATAAATAACTTGTTGAAATGCCCCCTTTTCAACAGTTATCACATCATGACTTGTTCTATAGCTTTTGCTGTCTTTCAGTAAGTTTGAACCAGGAAAACGCATTCAGTCCGTCATGGTCAAACGGTTAAGAGGTCGTTGCTACTCATAACTCACTGTACTCGCTGTACTATATTTTCTTTCAACTCGGCATGATTGTTTATTGCAGACAGATGCCCATTGAGCAGAAAAGAGTCCTGTGGATTTGGTTTGAAAAGATCTGTAGTAGTTGGTTGTTCAGCGGTGGAAAAGAAGCTGTGAATGCCTAAGATAAACTGTAATCCTCACCGGAGAGGGCAAAGCAGTTGAGTTAGGTATCAAATTAGTACAAGTAATTGGGTGAGTTACTCTGCGAAACTACGTTCTCAGCGTTTTCATTTTTAATGACGAGCGGAAAACTAAGAACAGTCGCAAATCGTAGTTTTAGCAGGTTTTATGTACCATTCAAACACGGCTAATGCTCGCGGAGCTCAATTTAAGGAACTATCAGAGCTGAAACGACTTCCATCCCTGACCAGGTTAGCAGAGGGACAGAGATTTAACAGGAGGAGACGGAGGTGGGGGTAGAGAGGGCTGCCGCGGTGGCTTCGCTGGAAATGGAGGCCATAGATCTGTTTGTTTGGGGATTAGGCTGGGATTAGGCCTCTAATTCCCTTCCCTCGTGTGCATAATTGAAAAATGTGTCTGCCCATCGAAAGAAGATGAGAGGCCGCGGAGCCTGAGCCCTTCGCAGCGCTCGATTTTTAGGCTGACAAGCTCCGAGGCGGAGAGGAGAGGAGGAACTTTTAACAATGAGTTTCAGTCCAACCGAAGTCCACAATTGAATCCCACTCAGCTGAGCAGAGTGGGCCTGTCCCTCCGTCTGTGAGGGATGAGCTCTCTGACTGCTGCAACAAAGTGACAGACAGCTGCATCCAGCCAGCTTTTTGTTTCTCGGCCGCGAGGAGGGAGTCGCTGTCATTGTAGTCTGTAATAGAGTGCCTGTCTCGTTGGATTCTTTGTGTTTTTCACTGCAGTCCTGTGTACTTTATTCCCCGCCGGCCCCTTCCAGACTAAGCACAGGCATCTGCTGGAAATTTCCTGTGTGGCATGCCAACGTGTGACACCTCGCCACACGGTATAACTGTGTAATTGTATGGCTAATGCTGAAATCTACACAGATCCGAGGTCCTGAGTCCACTCAGAGTGTCGAAAAATCCATTGTAATTGTGTTTTATATCCCTCTCCTCTTTAGTTACATCTGCCGCTGAATGATGGCATAGCAGGGTGGATGATGGAGCGGCCAGAGATGTATTACTATAAATCAGAGCAGATGGCGTAGAGCTTCATGAGACTTAAGCAGCAAGGGTATCTTTTATTTGTCAAATGCACATGTAAAGATCTCCCGCCTACTAGATGGGGGTAATATGTTTGAAATGCAGCCATAAATCCAGCCAGACTGTCCAGACTTTTGTGAGAAATGTTGGGTTTATCCACAAGTTCTCTCCTTTATGTCAGTCCGAGGCAAATGCATCGTGGAATCATTTCTGTCTTTTATCTCAACTCTTGACAATACACACCGAGCGCCTTGATGAGGCCGATCAAGCCGGAGCACGACGCAGATTGAGCTGTCGCTTTTTCTCAGGCTGCTGAACGCTCAGCATTGTCCGATAACCGACACGATTACAGTCTGACATGCAGATTCCTCTCGTCTCAGGGCCAAATAGACTCACTCATCTCTAGTCTGAAAACTAAAGAACGAGTGATACACCGCACATTTAGTCTTCACAAATTTCCAGGTTTTACAGTTATGTCACTGAATCGAGAAACCAGAGATCCTGGGATGCTTAATTTTGTTTTTAAAATACCTAAGTGTAATGGCCAGAAGTATTTTGAAAAGATACTAAAATCTGTGTGGGTTCAATAATTAACGCTTTCCTCTCCTTCAGCATCTATTCTGACGGTGCCTGTGAGCCGGCACCGCTCAGTAGCCGAGAGTAAAAGCCTCTTGCAGCTCCCTGTTATGAATTTATGGTTAGTGACTGTATGAATATAAAGTAGGTTGTTGATGAAAAAGAGTATGTCTACCCAGTAGACTCTCCCTGGATGAATAAAGGTTAAAAAACACTCGGACAGAATTCGGCTTAAACAGAATTAAAATGATCTTTCGGTACTTTTGGGAATCTCAGACAAGAAGCGCTATCAGTCATATTGTCTCCCCGCTGGGCCGGCTCAGATAAGAAAGGTGTCGGTAAGACATTTGATCTCCTCTACAGTTAATTATGAGCTAGGCTATTAAATGTTGCATTTGTAGTCGCTCAGGCCTAATTAATTACATACATTTGTCTGCTGAACCGTAGACATTTAATTGAAGCAGATTTGAAAAAGTGAATTTTCAGAATGGCAGGAACGTTTTCACCTTTAAAGAGCCTGAAAGGCGTGTGATTAGATGAGAGCGAGTGATGACCTTTTTTGAGTTTTCCCGTACACCTTAATTAAAATTCATCCTCCAAGGCCAAAAGACTTCTCTCATTTGGCTGATGTATTCCCTTGAATGGAAAGGCAGATTAAATGAGAGCAGTTCTACATTTGGCAAATGAACAGTTTGATGCTGTTTTCCTTGTCTTTGACTGCAGGGAAGTAGCAGCGTCAGTCAATGGAGAGCTATCAGCGGCCCTGATTTGATATGAACTCAGACGGGTGAGGTTAGCCACCAAGAATACCACTGAGCTGGGAAGCTTATCAAGGTTAATACAAAGCAGCAAACCAAGTATTTGGCATTTTCATATTAAGTGTATAACTTGGTTCAGCTTTGTCTGTCATAACCCAATAGATACTTGACATATTTGTAGAATTACAGACAAAACAAAACTCAAATTACTCATAAATAGGCCTTGGGTAAGAGGAGCCTCAAGACTGCACTGTTAATTATGTTTCAAGGGAAACGTATTTTGCTTCGGATGATTGCTTTGTACTGCAGGATCTTTTCTCCGGGTTCTCCAGCTTTCTCCCACAGTCCAAAGACATGCAGGTTAATTGATGACTCTAAATCGCCTGTAGGTGTGAATGTGAGTGTGAATGGTTGTCTGTCTCTATGGGTCAGCCCTGTGACAGCCTGGCGACCTGTCGAGGGTGTTAGGAGGTCGAGGTGTTGGATGGGTCAACCAAACACCAGATTTCTACCCAGAAGATGCTTGTTTTTGTTGTAGTTTTTCTTTGGTGTTGTTCTCACTCCCAACTCAACCAATACCGCCGTTTGGTAAGTGCCCCTCAGCATCAGAAACCGATGCAGAAAGGTGCCCTTTATCAACAGTATGTGACGAACTTTCAACTAATTCAATATAAACCCACCCACAGTGTTATTGAGGGCTGGTGGAACACAAGCAAACACAAGACTGTAAGCCAGAAGACTGGTGTAACTTTGACTTATTTTGTCCTGCCTGTCTTTAGTTGCTGTCGTTATTCTGTACACGCTCCGTCTTGCTGAGGTTTCTTCCATTTTTTCTTTCTTCCCCATTAAAAGGCTTCCTTCCTCCGTTGAGGGGGTCGTTCTGTAAAGGACAGAGGGTGTCGTATCCTGAACAGATTGTAAATACCCCTGAGACAAAATTCAGATTTGTGATTTTGGTATGTACAAATAAAATTGACATGACTAGTTATGGACTTGGCGGTATTGTCAGCCCTGTGAGTCACAGTCAGTTAACTTGAACCACAACTGTTTCCTAAGCCTGAGCAGTTGTGTTGCCTAAACCTAACTTAAAAAAATATGTTTCTCTCAAAGCATAATGGAGAAAGCAGTTTAGCTATAACATATACTGTAGTTTGGGAACATGATTTGTGAGAGATAGTGTTAGGTATATGCTTATTTTGCACTTACAGCAGATTTGGAGCAACAATAGCATTCATTTTAATGTTTGTGTCTATCTGGCAAATCCACATCCAATATTCACCCTCATTTTTGCTCTGTTTTGGTCTCTACCAACTCCTGAAGGAAATATCTTACTCCAGGCAGCATACAGTTGATCTGAAAAGTTTTTCACTAAAAGCAGCTGCTTGCTGTGGCTACAGTCAACACCAATGGGAGCGGAAAGAGTGAACCAAAACAGTTAAAACCAAAACAGTGAGCTGAAAGATGCTAAACGCTGCAGAGTTGGATGATAATTATCTGTGAGTTCATCACTACAGACGACCCTCTGTCACATTATACATGCTACATTCCAGCCTTAAATGGAAGTGGTAACATGTAGAGTTAGTTTATCATAGTTAATATATTAAATATGTTCACGCATCTCTATTCTTTACTATAAATCATATACATTTACACCTGCATAGCCTAGACACATTCAGATGACTCAGAAAGGAAAAAATAAATATGTAAACTTGATAATTGAATGTACTTCTAGTATTCTAGCTATGCTGGTACATTTAAACACATGTAATCCTGGGCTTTGTGCTAAATAGTCAGTAAGTGAGGTGGATAATGTCTATTTCCAGTATTACTGAATCAGGGAGGACCAAGCGACTGCAGGGTGACGTGTAGATGTTTAAGAGGTTCCTGGTTTGTCTGCTGGTAATCAGATTGTACAGGAGTGTTGGTGAGAACTGTGGGTTCTCTGATTAAAAAGTCCCCATGGGAACAGAGCACCTTAAACCATAAAAAAGGCTCTTAACCCAGACTTTCTGCAGTCTACTCCAGCTTGGGGCTTTGTGCGTCATTACTACCATTTCCTCTGGTCCACTACACCTCTTGATTGCCACCATGATAGTGAGATAGAGTTTCATTTCCTTCATGGAGCTAAATTCACATTAATACACCAGCAGACAACTATTTGCTATGTAAAGATAAAGTGGAGTAATGGCGTCCTGAGAGTTAAGGGTTCGGTTTTCTCTTTCAACATTATTTTCGGGCATTTTTTGCCAGGATGCCCCATTTCTAAAATTTCAAGAACACACATGAAATGTATGGAGGACAAAACCTTCCAAAATCCAAAATAAATAAATAGATAGGTTGTTAAATATAGCAGAAATAATATTGAAAATAAATGTAAAAAATTGGCATTTTTTGTCAGTTTGGCATCAAATGTGGCATAAATTGATATTTCTGTTTTATTTTTTATTAAATCAATATTTTATTTAACTTTGTATTCATTTACTTTTTGTGCTTTTACCTTTTTTAATCTATTTAATTTTCCCTCTTATTTATTTCTGTATTTTTATTTTGTATTTAATTTTTATTTATAAGTTTTGTATTTATTTCTGCATGATTTGGCCTTTGCATGCCATCCTTATTTATTTCCCCAGATTATTTATTTTTGTATTATTTTCTGTATACATGTTGTGCTTTATTTTCCAAACATTTTTGGCTAAAATGTATTGAGGATGGAACCCACCAAAATAAATAAATAGATAGGTCATTAAATATAGCAAAAATAATAATGAAAATAAATGTAGTATTAATTAATTCATAAAATGTGGCATTTTCTGGTTTATTTATTTTCTTAAATCAATATCTTATTTATCTTTGTATTCATTTAATCTTCCGTTTAAATTTCCCTTTTATTTATTTATGTATTTTTACTAAATTTTACATTTATTTATTTGTGCATTTATTTTTTAATTTCTAGATTTTGTATTTAGTTTTTATTTATTTATTTTAGCATTTATTTGTTTTTTAATTTATTTCTGCATGATTTGCCCTTTGCAGGTCACCCTTATTTGTTTCCCCAAACTTATTTATTTATGTATTTTTTTTCTATATACTTGCTGTGCCACTTTTTTATGTGCAATCAATCCCTTATTTACATGTTATTGTTAACAGATCCCATTAAAACCAATTCATCCTACTAACATTACTTTTCTGTTAATCCAAAGGTATATTTTATTCTTCTGTGTCACAGAGCTCAATTGTTGCTTGCAGTTGTCTGATTTTGTAAATATTGTGTAAAAGCACCAATAGTCAAACCAACAGTAGACGTTATGGAAGTATTTGGTCAAAAATACTGTTGTATTTGATTTTCTCCATATCACCGAGCCCTATCCCACAGCACCGACCGCTGCTGTGAATACTTACCACAGCACGAGACTGAAAATAGATCCCAATATTTGTGCTCTTATCTTATTTAGATAACAATTGCAGTAATGTTTGCTACAAACGGCAGTGGTCAGTGGTTTTAGGAAATGGCTGAACCTTTCATAAAAACAAGCCTATGTATTATCAATCTGTTTTCGGGGAAGTCTGCGAGATGAACTAACACATTGATGAGTTCTCTTTTTTTGTGGAATTCACTGACAGTAACAAAAAGCAAATTTTTCTAGCCGTATCCATTAATTTTAACGCATCATTTAGTAAAAAAAATTAAATCTTCGTTCAGCACAAACTCCTTTAACCAATTTTTTTCAACAAGTATATCCCAGATCTATTTATATTCATGGGTAGCACTGACTAATTCATGTAAATCTGCAGTTGACCTCAGCACATCTTCATTAACTGAAATTTAATGATATTCTCATGTTTTTTGAGAACAACAACTGTAATCCACCCTCAGGGCATAAAGTGCCAAATCTAGTTTTCCAAACTGCTTCTTTAAATCGCTCCTCTCTTTGATACAGACGCCTTTTTACATCCAATATGTTAAAATGTTTATTTCTATGAAATATAGAAAAGGTGGTGACGCACTGCTCACATTAGATGAGCGTGCTAGTCGTTGTGTGCATGGCTGTATGAACCCCATACCCTGCCCTCCCTGCAGTGTAGCTGCAGGTTTACGCTGTTCTTTATATCAAGCCGACGACAATAGACACGCTGCATGATTGTGGCTTCAGGGCTGCTGTGATGGGAATGGACAAGGTCAAGTACGGCACTCCCACTTTCAGAGAGAGAAGAGTAGTGCTTTTCTCCCACCCTAACTATGATGCCTACAGAGTCGGACATCTGTTGATAAAACAACTGCAGCCGAGCTGCTGGCCATGTATCGGGCGTTAGCGGGTCGGTGGCGTATAAATCTTCACTCACCAAAAAACCGAACCGGACGTGTTTACGTCGCAGGGAACTGAGGAAAAAGTGTGAAGTGTCTTAGGTGAGAAAACATGTTTACCAGCAGTGTGGAATCGGGAGAGCATACTGTATTTCATCAGATCATAACTTTGTAAACATGTTTACTCTACAGAAACTGTTTGTGCTGGACTGATAAGGGTTTGTCCTCAAACGTAATGGAAGGCATCAGGGGCCCCGGGGCGTCTTGGCAAGTTGGCATCGGGGGCCCCCTCAGAGTGGCGTTTTCAGAGCGCCAAGGGTGTTGTGAAATTCACATGAACGGCTAGTTGGTGTTTACAGCAGTATGGCGTGCCAGGGTTAAGATAAGAGTTCACACGAGGTACATGAGGATCTGATATTTTGCTGTCAGGATTATTAGTATTCTAAGAAAAGGTGGTGTGACGCATGGGCTTAATGGATTTGCATTATTCATCAGGAGTCTGCAAACTTGCAGTGGGAAGCCCCTGTGTTTGTTTGGAGCCCATGGGAAAGGCCTTCCAAGGAGTTCCTGTTGAGCAGAAACTTTTTTGCTTGCAACTCCTAAAATCAAAGTGCTGTCTCTTCAAAAAAAAAAAAAAAAAAAAACACCGAACATGGATGGTCTTGTCTAAAATGGTGAACTTGGGTGTCAGCCGGTAGATCAGAGAGGCTGTCACTTTGCTGAAAGGTCAAAGATTTCCTCGAGCAAAATAGACATCTTTTACCTGCAAGTCAGTGTGGTTGATAGCTCGCCTAATAGGAATGCCATTTCACCTTTTGAGGCTATAACTGAATTAATTCAGGCTGTTCTCATCCGCCAGTCATAGCTATACCTACAAAAAGCAATGCACTGTAATTTGTTCACATCCAATTAGATCAATTTGTATGTAATCCCTTTAATTATGAACTAGGAAGCTGGGAAGTATTCTCACCGCAATCGTTTCCTAAACCTAACCAAGTTTTCACCTAAACCAAATCCAAGTTGTTCCCTGTGGAGACTTAAGACTTAAGACCATACTTATTTTGAAGTATGGATGAAAATGTATGGATGTAATGTGCAGAAATTGACACTTGTTGCCGACGTTCATAGGAGAACTCACGAAAAACTTATCGGACTTATCGTACGAATCGTTGAATAATTACAGGAAAATAAGAGCCTACAATGTGTACATTGTACCAAAGGAATGACATTTACTTTTAAACAGGCGGCATCAAAAGTTGTATTTTAGTACAAGCTGTTTTACTCTCAACACAACTCTCAACAACAAACCAGGAATTAGCTCTAAAAATACAGGTATATATCATTAGCAGGAGACCTACGTATATAACTTTATATATACTAATTTTGGTTTTGGACAGTGAACACTGGACACAGCAGCATCTCTCCAGTCTGCAGAGTCTTTTTTTGGCAATCGTCAAAGGAACTGAGAGACACATGTTTTGCCCCGTCAGGGATTTAGTCAGCAGACACCTCGGTTACAATATTTTGAAATATTTGGCAGCATCATATTTCACCTCCACCATGCGCTGTGTGGAGAAATATCTTTTGGGATTAAGTTGAAATTAACGAGTGTGTGTGATAAAGGAACACGTCACAGTGCAGCAGTGTGTCCCGTCCATGTTGTTTAATAGTTTTTGGACAACAATGGAGCTCTGTGGCCGAGGAAGGAGATATATCTTTGGATTCGTGGCAGTTAGTATCAATTTGTTTTTGGTTTTGGTCTTTTTGCTGCTTTTCTTGACATTAAGAAAGACAAAGAACATCATCGGACTTTTAATGTTTCAGCTTTGAAATATTTTGCAGCCTGAGGGAAGCTAATGGCTGCATTCCCGAGAAAGTTTGGTTATCATATTGTGAGTTCCAATGGAGGATATCAAGCTCAACCTTATGGAGAGCTTTTGGCTGGAAGACAGTTAATAGATATTTTATTACACCTGCTCAGAAGTCTCATCAATCAGGCTTTTCCAGCTGCTGGAGGAGCTGCAGCTCCCAGGAAGCCAACCACTATCACCTGTTCTGGGTCCAAAAGTAAAGTCTTATTTATTTTATTTCATTTTTTTTATTTCTTTATTTTGAATATTGAGTGTCACTTCTAGAAAAGAAATGGCTTAGACCTGATACCCCATCATTAGAGAAGTGGTACGATGTAATTTATGAAATATTTGTAATGGAAAGAATTACTTTTTCAATGAGACTAAAAGTAAATTTGAAGAAATTTGGAAAGTGTAGAAAACTTTATCTCCCCAAAACACCCTTCGTTTGTTTAATTTATAAAATAAATAAATTAACTTAAAAAAAGTGGTTGTTCAGATAAATAAACACACAGGGCTGAAAGTAAATAGGGAAGAAATAATATCTACTGTAAACAGATTACATAAATTGCCCATAGGAGTGAATGTGAGTGTGAAACCCCTGACGGGATAAGCGGTTGCAGATTGATGGATGGATGGTCTGAGTAGATGAGCACAGGCAGAGAACTACATATACCATCAATCATCAACTACATATACCAGCATCCTACTGACGCAGAGCAGCGTCTGGTAGTCTGTCTGAGGTAAATTGTCATACAGCCTAAACTACTGTCAGCTATTTTAGTTAAGTTTTGAAATGCTGAGTGAATTTGTGTCTGGTAAACACTTGCACAGCATATTCTATGTGTCTAGGGCTTTTATTTTGAAAGGATAGAACAGAAAGTGTGGATCTGGTCTGTTTTGCCTTTGTCAAGTTGAAAAGACAAATAAAGTTTTTCCGTCCTGGTTCGGACTATGAGTTGTTGTTTGGTAAATATAAGCACAACTCAACCCGTTCCACACAACGTGATCAGTCGATGGGTTTATTCACGATGTGAGAGCTCAGATAAATCAGCCTCGTTCCGAAAAAAAAAACTGCTCATGACGTAAAGCATCATGACAAAAACAACAGTGTTGAAAGAAAACACTGCCGTTGTGAGGAGGCCTTAAGATTACCCACCAGTTAGCTGTACATCTACCTCTCATACCCACCGTCTGTTTATTGGTGGTGCAGTGAACCTCTGATGTATCTCAGGTTAGTATTCCAGCCTGGATCATAAAACCCCTCTGCTGTGGGCCTCGTGGTGCATTAAATCTGTACATTTCTGGAGGGTGAGATCTGGACTGCTTTTTTTTGTCCGATTCTCCCGGATTGTGACTCAGTGGAGTGCGATGCGGCGGATACCACGGAGGAACACAATCTCCTCATTGTCATATTGTAAACAGATGGAAAACGGGAATGAAACATGACAAGGCATCAATAACGCACAAAAACAGCCTATTTTAGTCTGGCATTCTTATGTCTCTGCATGGTTTCTGCATTGCAAGACTCCATTGTGCTGCAAGATGGGTAGAAATAAACAGGCAGGGCCGCACTTCTTTGTAATGACTTTTCTCAAGAGATTATAAGCGGAGACTCTGCTGTGGTGCTACGTTAAGAAAAGCTTTTCTGCAGGGGACGTGGATATGCTTGTATTTTTGTTTTTTGTTTTTTTTTTTTAACCAAGAGGTATTTAAGGTAATTATTCCAGCAAGATAAACATAATTAGCACAGCGTGAAACTCCATGCATTTTCCCGTGAATTTTCCACCACTAATTATCTTGGTATGGTTTTAACAGTTTGTTGGCCAGCTCTCAACAAGCATTCATGCCTATTTCACATAATGATTCTTTATTTACATTTCACTCCTCCATCAGTTATCACTGAGCTAATGCGTGCTCAGAAAAATAGCCACTTGAAGGCCATTTAACTTCATCATTTATTCATCAGTGCGCATCAAAGTTTACTGCAAGTGACGAACTATTTAGCCCTGAATCTTTGCTTATACTTTCTCTCGCTGTGGTGACCCTGGATGCTGTGGGGATTTCAAGTAGCAGTGCACTTGACATTGTTTTGTTGCTGCCTCTTAGGCTTTACATAGTTACACAAAGTACGTGGCTGGTTTCCAAACTTCCCTCTCTCCAGCTGCCTTCGGTGTTGACAGCCAACAGTGTTCCTGCATGTCGGTGACTCCCTCACAGAGTCAAGCCGAGTCAAAATCTATTTATAAAGTGCTTTTAACAGCCAGGTTTGTCACAAAGTGCATCACAGAGGGAGGAAGGAATGACATGAAAAAGAACAAGCACATCAGAGAGGATGATGGGAAGGAGGGAGACGGTGGGACATTGAGGGTGGCAACAACAACAAACTATGTGTAGATCAGTGGTACACATGATTTTCCCATAAGTAACCCTTTTCACCCTGACTAAGCGACACATGCATATTTTATGGATATTTAGGGTCCCAGCACCGACAATGTCAGGCAGCGAAGGCCCTGCTGAAACTGTAGGAGTTACTGTTATTTTTGCTCTTGAAATCAATCACATTTTCTAGGGCCTTAAGGTGCTCGAAAAGTTGTTAAACTTTGCACACTCATCAGACGCAGTGTAAAATTTGTTAATTTAAAGGTCTCTGGCTTGGGCATTGCAAAATGGCTCGCTAGCAACCCCGACGAAGGCAGAAAAAGTGAAAAACCTACATGCATGACATTTGTTAGGTAGATGTAACATGGAGAGACACACAAAAAAGCCTCTTGGAGTTATACCCAAAACCCAACAGGAAGTCAGCCATTTTGTTTTCAGTGTGCCATTTTTGCCAAATCTTGCCCATTTTTTCATCGGGAGAGAGTTCCTGTATCATCGGTGAAGGTTATCCCTGCCCCCTACACTTAATCCCCTCCCCTCTTACAGTCCGTGAACAGTCTGTTGTAGACAAAAGTTTGGGTGAGGTTTGTACTGTTGTGGGAGGCGTCACTGGACTCAACGGAGAGATCCTCATTCATTAGTGATGGTATTACCCGCCCCCTGCCAGAACTCCTCAGCTGTTTGTCTTAGACTCTTGTGGGAGGCGTCACTGGACTCAGCAGATTTCCGGTTACACCGTGCCTGGCCAAATCCACCAGCGTTCAGCCGGTACCACTGACGCGTGGGAAGTTGTGAGGGCCTGTTAATCGCTGCTTGCATCATATTCAACGTGTAACAATCACAGTACAGAACAACTAGTAAACGGTACAATAACTGCAGGAAGTTTGTGTAAAACAAGCAATTTGGATGCATTTTGAGTGAATTATCTCCTGTGAATATTGGTCGCGGTTGGGAGCCAGTGGTGTAGAGCACTAGCAGAATGGAGGGTAAAGTATGATACATGCAGCAACCACATCTGTCTCCATCTTGGAAGTTCATATAAGGACAAAGGATAATAATAAGGACAAAATTCATCATCCTCATCTGCAGCGCTGAGTCACTCCAGTTTATTTCAGTGGTTCGCAGAGGAATGTAAGCAAACTATAAACTGATTTATAAACTTTTTAGATTCCCATTGTGAATCATGTTAGGCATCAAAATGAGAAGAATTCATCCAGCATTCAACATAATTTGATATAATTTGTACAAACATATTATAACCATACTGCACAGACATTGCCTATTATAATTATGATAATAGTTATTTTAACTTCCATTGTTGACAATGGGATAAAGAAGATGTAGTTTGCTCAAACCTCCACCACCTAACATTGCATGAAAACACTGTGACATGAATAACAGGCCAAACAACTTTTCCGCTCAATATCACAGTTGTTATGTTAGTAGTAAGCAGTGGCAGCTGGTGACAGGACAGGTGTCATGTTAATAAGTTATTTCTCTTATGTTGGTAAGGGCTCAGTGCTGCTTGATATATGTGTGCTCATACAGCTAATTTTATCATACGGGTGTCTTACATGGAATTTTGATTTTTTCATTTTTATTCTGTAAATCTTTTAATCTGGAAATATCTTTGTGCTTAAGTTTGACAAGTGTAATATAAATTATTAGTTGCCTAGGTTATCTCTACTTTCATGCAGTAAAATAATGGCTTATGAGATTTCTTAAAAACAATCACTGCCGCCTCGGGGTGGTAATAAACCTTGTGTGTGTAATGTATCACAAAAAAGCCTGTTTGTAAACTGCCCATACAGCAGTCCATCGCCAACACTGGGATCCAGAGCAGCGCGCCGTGTCACCGCACGTCACTGTAGTGCCGCTATGGATCCGCCCGGACGGCTGACGGCGAGGCCCGAGCAGCGAGCGGACCTCCAGACTCTGCCCTCGTTCAGCTGTCCGGACTGACTCACAGTGGTCCGACGTGCTGCTCTGGATCCCGGTGCAACAGTCCTGTACGGGTAGTTTACAGACCCTTTCCGACCATCAGATAACACCGCGGTGGGATTTCATTAAGATAAGATAAGATATTCCTTTATTGGTCCCACAGTGGGGAAATTCACAATTAGAGTTAGATGAAAGCCCGCTTGGTCACATGCTGTTGCTAAAGGGTGTGTTGGTATCCGATGCCAATGGGCACTGACCAAACGGCGGTATTTGACGAGTTGGTTTTCTGATCTAGACAGCCGGCAGAAAACTGACTGGGTTGTCATATTTCACAGTTTGCGGGGTGATAGTCACTCCAGATTATGAAATGGATGTCCAGAAGCAGTGGAGAATGAGTTTTTTGTGATATATCCACTTTAAGGTGAATACGGTCCACTTTCCCTGGACAGCTGATTAAATGCAACAGCATCTGGTCCAGATAAACCTTCCCAGTCATTCAAAGTGAAAATAGCAGTGGTGAAACCGGAGAGACGGGGGTGCAGGAGTTGTGCGCTGTGCTGGCATCACCCACTTACATCCTCGTCATTTCTTGTGGCAGCCAGGGAGAGTGAAGACAGGGGACGTAAAAGAAAAGGTGTTCATAGTGACGTCGCAGTGCTGCGATGCTGCTGCCTCAGCCCCGTGTGTCACTCTGAGTGTCAGCTTGATTAATGAGCCCCAGGCTCCCATGAGCCCCTCTCACAGGGACAGCACAGATCAATACACAATGAAAGTTTGCTCTGGAGAACCCTGTTCACAGCCGCCGTAGGTTTGTGTGAGACGGCAGGTGATTGAAACGTTCAAACAATAGTTCTGAGTGTTATTACATGGGCTCAGATGTACAGTAAGCATCTTGAAACAGTCCACAGTTGAAACAGCAATTGAGATTCTGTAACTCGGGAGATGGCAGACATATGCCGTTTGATATGAAGCATGCGGTACGGCGCCTCAGTGCACGCCTTTAAACCAAAGCGCCCTACGGCACAAGCTTGGCATGTTCTCAAGAAAAGATAGTGAGCCTTTAAGAGGCATGTCAGTGTGTGATTTCACCCCTTTACTCCCACTGTCTCACGGCATCTTTTTAATGAACTTTTTCATTTTCCGCCGTCCCTGCAAAGACAAACCGTTGACGGTCTCGCCGGGGTTTTAATTGATTTGGCAGGAGCACAAGTCTGTCTCTTGCACAGATTTGGGACCAGTCGGGGTCGATTGCTCACGGTCGATATTGTTTTGTGTCAAGGAAAGAATGGGTGGGGGTGGGGGGACAATGTCGGTATTTACGAGCCCATATTGGAAAAGGGTTTTAAACGGCAGAATGATTGTATGTATTGAACATCCATGCATTCTAAATGGGGCCATTTTATTCCAGCTATTTCAGGGCAGAAAGTGATGCCAGTTGACTTCCCGCTCGCTGAAAAAGCCTGTTTCCCTGCAGGCTACGGTCAATGGAATCTCCCTGCATCACATCTCCCTAAAAACCCACAGGGGTGAAACTGATCACATTTTCTGCGTACAGTTCACTGAGTGCCGCACTCATACAAATTCAGGGGACTTGGTTCGACATATTTCCCCCTGAAATTTGCAGAACGACAGAAAGTATTTGAGTTTCTGAACTGTGAACGCTCAGCTTTTTGAAATCATCATGAAACTCAAGCAGCCTGAAAATATATCCGTGAAGACATCCCTGCTCATATTTGTTCTCTGCTTGAACGTATAGCTGCTATTTTGATTTCTTTTCTCCTCTCGGTAGATGATCGCTGTCTTGCAGCTGTGCTGTCAAGGCTGCTTACAAACTTTGGCAGCTTGGAAACTTTGATCCTGTAGAAATTGAATCTTATCCTGCTTTCCAAGTTGCTTTAAGTTGCTGACGACAAGTCGGAGTGTGTCTAAATTAACAGCTATACATTTACAGTTCAGTACGTGCTGTTCAGCATTAATGCAGAGAAGAAATGGATTACTGTTTTCCATGATGCCACAATGTACATGAATATTAACACCATTACAGTGACATGTTGATGGATGCTGCATTCAAGAGCAGAGAGTTCAAGAGTGCAGGCTTCATTTCTTCATTTGTTATTTATTTTTAATTACTGTTACTGGGGATGAAACATGTTTGTTCTATATTGATGCTGGTGGAAGATTATTATGGTCAGTAGTCGTAGTAACTGTTAAAGCATCCTTCCTCATCTGATTGGATTAATTAACAAAGAGGAACAGAGTGCAGCAGAGATGAGTTATTTTTATAGGCCACCCAGGACGTTAGCATCGCCCTGGTTCCCTTCGACAAATACCCAGTGGGATTTTTCAATAGGGTTTTGGATTATTGCAGAAAAAAAAATCTGTGGCAAACATACATGTATGATTCAGTAAGATAATCTCCACAAATGAACACCACTTCTATGATTTCTGTAGTGTGAATGCAATCACTAGAAGTAAAATTTGGCTTTAACTGCAGTTTTGTAGTTTTATTGCAGAATTAATCAGGCAAAGCACCTCAAAATGATTAAAACTCAATAACTGGAATTGCTAATGTGGTAAAAATGGTGATTTATTGTAATTAAGACAATATATGAAAACTGATAGAAATGAGTCGATTCTGACCGCGAGGAAATGTGGCTGATCAAGCCACACTTCTTTTGCTCTTGAAAAAGAGGAACTTGAAGAAAGAAAAGAAACCTTGATAATCCAATTTTTGTGATCCCACAACTGGTTGGAAATGGTTAAACCTCCCAAGAGTGAACACAACGAGGCTGTAAAGGTGGACGAGTCAACGTGATGACGTTTAGTCATCTCATTTATCCAAACTGAGCTATTTAACATCTTTTAGCTCATTGTTTTAGTTGTACAGCCCCTAACTTCACTGTTTAGTTCAGTTTTAAGCGCAATTAGCAGCTAAAGAACCAAATGTTTCCCTCAACAGTTGGTGGGGACCAAAATCAGAGCTAAAAGGAGAGTAAATATTGGACTTGCGTTCATAAGGTCATTAAAACATGACTCCAAATGAATGCCAATGTTGCTCTGTGTCTCCTAGATGTTTGCATTCATGGCAACCATAACAATTAATGAATTAATAGAAAAATAGAAGTACTAGCATAGTAGCAGTAGTTCTTGTATTTGTGTAACTTTACATGGGTACAATCCAGTTAACACAAGCAAATGAAATGCACAAATGAATTAAAAGCAGAAAGTCGGAGTCGCAGCAGAGGAGTTGAGGGTAAAAACAAAGCATTCAGTCGTTGTAACTGTCCATAACTACGTGTCACTGAACAATGAACATCTCCCAAGGTGTTTTGAAAGTAAAGGATAATTTGAAGGAATAAGGCGTGAGTCCAGAATTCATTGCTCTGCTTTTGCACAAAGTTAATTTAAAACAAAACAAAAAAAAAAAAACACCTCTCTGCATTACAAATTGCATTTACAGTTACAGCCAAACAAAACTGTGCTGACAGAGAGTCCCAGCGGCGAAGACCACTCATGCCCAATCATCTGGAATGGCAGCCTCCATGACAGAGACACAGACCTTGTTTAAAATTCCCCAACCTCGTCAATATTTCAGCACCCGACTTATAATTATACCAACTACCTTTCAGAGTGTCACCACAGCACTGCTTATCCTTATTACAGCCACATTACATCATGCGTAGTTGAATGCATATGTCACTTTAAGGGCTGTGAACACACACACACACACACACACACACACACACACACACACTCATGTATCTGCCGAGCACTATCTCTGACCACAAAGTTTTCGTCTGCCCACTTACATCAAAGTTACATATCCCTGAATTATATAATCTGTTTGCTTGCCCATGGGACTCCTTTGAATAAGCCCATGGCAAGGCCTCATAGTAAAAATATTAACTTTCAGCTATCCAGGTCAGCGGCAGACATGTTTTTGGGGGGTGTTGGGGCGTAAATAAATAAATAAGCATGGAGTGCATTTAAGAGCTTATTTCTGTAAAGTCTTATGGGAGCATTTTATCAGACTTCCCTACTAACTCCTCTAAATTGGGTGCATTAAATCAGTTATTTTCCTTTGGTGGTAAAAGTGCAAAGGTTCTAATATCCTTAGCAAGAGATAAAAAAAGCATTATGTGCAGACCTTTTGTCTTTTTTTTTTTTTTTTTTTCCAAAGTTTGCCTCAAGTACTACAGAAATAGTTTTTCCGGCCTCAAAGATAAACTCTTATGAAGAACCACGGTTGTTCATATATTTCTTGCAATAAATGGAGAACATTTGTCACAGTGAACAGTCCAATATAGTAACGTCTTATTTTCCTTTTTTTGTGAAACTAAACCAAATCCTTATCCAGCCGCTCAGTTGGGCCTCTCAGTTCAGCAGGATAGCAGCTCCAACACACCGTCTCAGTACTTTTTAGGTAGATATGTATTAAGATGTAGCTGAGACATTATTCAGACATGAACAGACGATGCGTGTTGAATCTTAATATATTTCTGGATATGAACCTGTTAACACTGTTTGCCACAGACGTCTCATTCTTTCCTCGCAGTCAAATGAAACTTTGAGACTGAAACTTTGAATCTTAAACCCCCTGAGAGACGTGGGATCACGGGCGATCCCGACTGACTTTACTGTCTTTCAGAGGCTCCAGCAGGTTCAGTTTTAGGGTTAGAGTGAAGACACACATTTCATATAAAACTAGAAAAACATGCCATGCTGCCATGTCGGAAAGGAAATTGAATAACGCTCCAGTTTTGGGCAAAATTTTAGTGAGGAAAAACTGGCATGGCCATTTTTCAAAGGGTCCCTTGACCACTGAAATCAAGATGTGGGCATGTAAATGGGTTCTCTGGGTACCCACGAGTCTCCCCTTTACAGACATGCCCACTTTATGATAATCACATGTAGTTTTGGGCAAAAACCATGCAGTATTTTTCATGCAGCATAAGAGGTTAGTCTCACTGTATAAATGACCTGTGGTGACCTCTAGGATAATCACAGCCTCATGAAACTTTGCAGCCACAAACTAGAGACCTGGAACATTCAGAGGATGGATGGATGCCCAGCTAGACTGAAAATAAGGGGGTTTGTGAGCAGTTTACACAACAGAAGTGCTCGCCATCCAATCGTCGAAGACGCAGTTCTTGCATAAATCTCAAAATGTCAGAGGTTTTTGATACCAAATCACAGCATGGCTTTTTTATGGTGTTCCTCAAGGTTTTGGTGTCTTAATGTGGTATTTTGGAGGAATTATTGATCATTTTTATCAATTCTCCAATGGAAAAAAATGGTTAAATTGAGCACCAAATCTGTGTAACAAATGGTATCAACTCAATAATTGCAGCCAGAACTTATGAGACATAATAGAGCCTGAGGATGGATGTCATATACTTCTGTCATAATGTTCTAGACTCTTATACACTTCTACAATTCATTTTAATCGATTAAATAATTCAGTTTTATTTCTGATTTATGACTAGCAGAACTTGGCACACAGTGCTGAGCTGCATCTCAAATTAATCTTCAGGTTTCCAGCTTTCAGGTGATGTTCACCATTTCTTTGTGACATCTACTGCTCACCTGCTGTCTCCCCCTAAAGACCCCCTGGACCCCCTAAAAAAGGTGGTCTATTGTGGGGTAAACACAAACAACAACAAAATGAAACACAAACACACACATAACACACACAGTGGTACAGTCAGCTGTTTCTAGTGATGTCAGAATCTCTGTTGTTGACCATCAAAATACAATAACTCCTTTACAAGTCATATAAAATGCTGCTCCTCATAACTTCAGCTCATGTCTCATAATCATTAGACTCAAAGGTAATACAGGTGTCTGTTCACTCAAGGTTACACTGAAGTGCTAGTAGCTGCAGTTTGATTTTTTATGATGAACAAATACGCTTGAGGCTACAACAAAACTCAAGGTTTGGATAGACAGTGGAAGACAGTTTAAAACAGGGGCGCCAAACTCAATTTCATCCTGGGCCACATCAGCATTATGGCTGCCCTCAAAGGGCCGGTTGTAATTATAAGACTACCTGTATGTAAATATATCTTGATCATTTTACAAAATTGCCTCTGCATTTGATTATTATTAGTTTTAGTAATAATTTATTTTAATTATTTTAACTAGCTCTGAAGACAAAAAGGGAGTAAAACAATTCCCTAAATATGTTTAGAACTACAAATGAACTTTCTTCTGTCAGTTCTGTTTGTTTTTTTTTTTTTTTTTTGGTTTCTTTTTTTTTTTTTTAATACCACAATTCAACCCTCCTCCTTTATCCGGGCTTGGAACCAGTAAAAGTGACCCAAAGGGGACACTCTGGTGGAGTCACTTCTTTTTTTCCTATATTTTTAAATTCAGGGTTTGATTCCCAAAATTTTACATTTACATCAGTCAGCGGTGGCTTTGTGCAGGCGGGATTCATTCAGTCCGGATGCGGAGGGGTGAACAGCTCTGACTGCAGCTAGGAGGGTCTGCTGACGAGGACTGTGCCGCTTGTGACTGCTTTGAGACTGGAGGGTCCACGCAGCACCCGCTGCTCATTGAGAAGAACGATACCTGCTTTCATGAGAGAGTCTCCAAAAGTCTCTATAACACCAGAAAATCTCGTTAGATTTGTCGCTAATTTCTTATTTGAAAGAGGGGTCGAGGGGTCTGAAAACTGGCTAAATATAGCAACTAAGTCACTAAATTGGCAACACAGTGCTGCTGCTGGAAACCGCTGAGACTGAGACGCTACAGTGTGCATGTCAAAAAACCGAGATGCATTGTGGGACACGCAGTTTAAGGACACTACTTCTGTGAAGCGGCATAGAATTGAATGATATGCATTCCATATTCTTTGCAAGCCCTCGCGGGCCACATAAATTGAGGTGGCGGGCCGGATTTGGCCCGCGGGCCTTGAGTTTGACACATGTGGTTTAAAAGCTTGGATGTTACAGCGAGGGTTGGTAACATATATAACAATTCCTTCAAGGTTTACAAATAGTTTTTTAATCATCAACAAATACTTTATACTTAATACTACACACATTATACAGTATATATACAGTTTAATGCATATAACAATAACAAATGTTAAAATAACATGAATTATAGCATAACTAAAAGTTTTAATTATCATTTGATTGTGAACAGACAAACAAGAGCATTTTATTCACTGATTTCTGTCAAACTGTAATAAGAATTTCAGTAAATATAACAATATGTTATTGCATAGCCAAAACAAACAAACAAACAAGAAGCTGCAGACCTTGTTGAATCAGATTAACTCAATCACACAATCACAGCTCGGCTCTGTGGGATTTGATGATCACCTCCTCTCTACAGAGGAGTCGGTGCAGGGGAGGGTGACCGGGGCTCAGTTTTCTCACTTCGCCTCACAACTGGTGCTTCACTCAATCTGTGATTCCCGCTGGATCTTTGGTATTATAAGGCCCCAGCTGGTCAATATCATCTGGCTCTAAAAACAGGCTTTCACATGAGTCTGAAATAGGAATTTTAAAGCCTTCGTTTTTTTGTTTGTTTATTATTTCCAGTCTGGGTGTAATTTTCCTTTCACCAGTTGAAATAATAATTTGAAAAACTAGAGTATATTCTGCTTTTTGGTTGAGTTGTGGCTGTCTGTGTCTGTTGGCAGAAAACTAGCAAAAAGAGGCCCACATTGAAAATATCCAGTTATGATTAAAACATGCAAAACTATTTTTTTCCCAGTCTTTCTAATGGCAAAACTACTGTGCATGCAGATGGGACCTCATAATTCCAAGCTCATGAATTGGTTCCACGAGGCATCTGCATACATAAACTAAAGCTGCATCCACAATGGAAAAGATAATCAAACTTTTATCTGTTTGTGGCGCACAGAAGGCTATCTTTGCTGTTTAAACAGGAGGAAATCTGATTCTGTGCGGCTTTTCGCTGCTGAGAGCTTTGGGTCAGGTTTGGGTTTCAGATTTTAAAGAAGTCTGATTTGATGCACTGGTCCGTTAGAGGATCAGATCTGCTTCACAGAGAGTTAAAACGACACCTCGTGCTCCCGCATGAACCCAAATTGGTTGTTTCGCCACAGACTTTCCCACCAATCCTCAACCAACACACAACACACGTTTCCTCTTTAGCCGTTTGTCCAGTTGCTCCCAGTCTGTGCTGGATATAGTTTTAGTGAGAGGATTTTTATAATCTCTAGTGCAGACACAAGGGCCGAAACTGCAATACTCCATATACTAACCAAAATGTGTCCAGCCAAATAATGAAATGCCCGGGGCGCCATCCATCCCTAATTGCCCTAAGTAGGGGAAGAAAAAAAAAAAATCACTTTTAATTTTTGTTACTAATACTATTTTAATGTTAATATTTCAAAATATTGCAAAAAAGCCCTCAACAACATAACTACGGAGCCCACATCTGGGCATTATACGGCCCTCATGATGGTTCTGCCCGGCCTTGGAGGTCTCAGGCAAACCACACAAATTTACTTACGAAGCTAAAACAACAGTAAAGAAAAAAGCTTTTGTTTTGCAATGCTTGTATATCGTTAGTGTGCTTCTTCCTGTCACACTTGAGCTGAGGTTGCATACGCTGCTAGATGTTACAGTTACTTAGTTCTTGTTGCACCAGGCGGCACATAGGGCAAAGACTAAGGACTGTTCCAGCTCTATCCTCTCGCCTCCAGGTTGTTTTGGGCCTCTCTCTCATCAGACTGTTTCCTTAATGCATGTCCTAATCATCTCATCTTCTTCTTATCAATATTGTCTCCATGTCCAAGCACCCTGTTGTTTTGTGTAGTTCATGGTTTGTAATCTTTCTTAGCCAGAATATCCTCTTGATCTTTCTGAAGCACGTATTGTGAACGCTGGAACGCTCGTCTACGTCTAGATGTTACACACTGAACCTTAAAGTGTGCTGCACAGACCATCCAGTGTCTGCCTCAAGAATATCAAAGGCATGAAGTGAAGCAGTTTCTGTGTGGGTGTATGAAGACAATCATTGGTTGGAACTGGCTGCGATGCAAAGGGCACCAGCTAAAATCACGCCTAGGGCACCAAATGTGATGATGCTCGGTCCGATTTCTAGTCATGTTTATTAGTTTTCGGAGACTTGTTGGTGTTGACTCCATAGCCAAGACTCAGGACTTCCATGTGATTTGCAAAACAATTGCTTGATGATTATTGTTGGTGTATGCCAGTATGTACTCCGACAGGCATAATGAGCTGAGTGGGTGTGCAGAGGTTTTAAATAAAAGCATACTGTATATGTAAAAAAGAGACTTAGTAGTGAATAATCAGAGGCCAGGTGGTAATCGCTTGATTAAAAGTGCTTCTGAGGTGAACGAAACAACACTTTGCATCAAGTGGATCGATGACTCAACCTGACAAACTTCAGCGGTGCTTGAAAACAGTGTCGAACTGGAAGAGGTTGGCTACGTCAGTCAGCCACACCTGTCTATGCAATACTACGTTGAGTCTGTTGTCTTCAACCTTCCAGATCATTTCTTCTTCTGTGTTTCATATTTATAGCAACGTTAGTGAACAAACATGTTCATTTTAAATACAGGAAAACTTCTCTTTTAGTAACGCTCGCAAAAGTCAACTTTCTGGAGCATATAGGAGTCGTAAGACGTAAAAATGTTGGGACAGTTTCACAGAAAAATACACTTCCTCACTGTCATTTCATGTCCTCACAGGAGTTGTTTCCTGCTGTTACGAGACACTTCATATTTAAAGTGGCAGGCACAGTTTAAAGTTTGCTTTATTAATAGATGATACATTGAAGATGCTGATTATGTGCTAAATGTCCCTCAAATTAAATTAACAGAACAATGGAGTTAAAATACAGAGCGTTTGCACTCCGTATGGTACTTTTTTAGTCCCATTCTCACCCTGATTTTTATGTCATGGTAGGCAACACACAAGACATATGTTCTCCTAAACAATCAAGAAACATGAACAAAACATTTCTCAACACTAACATTTGAGCTATGAACTACATTTTTTAGTCAAATAACAAGAAAAGCTGTGTGTCCTTCAAAATGTCCGTTTGATATACCCTGATGAAGACTAGTTGAGTTGAAAGGCATCGGTGTTATCCGGGATTTTTAATTTACGATCAGCCTTGGATGTTTTTCAGACTGCCATCCTATAAAGGAGCTAGGACTTCCTTTCAGAGTAAGCTGGACAGTCACTGCTTTTTATTATTTGCCTACTTGCCTCGTCCTTAATTCAACATAACCAACACCGTTTACGAACCCAGTTCGGCACTCACAATTTATTTCTGTTGATAGTTTTGTTATGTAATGACGTCATCACAAGCATACAACAGGATGACTTTGAGAAAGCCTTAGCTTTCTGCTGCAAGCAAAGGATGCTCTGGCTGTTATGTTTTTGTTTTTAGATTGATTTAAATAGGATCATGCAAACTAAAAGCCATTATGGATTAATATTCACCACTTTTTGCACTACATGCAACGTAACATAACATAATGACAGGCGTACAACGTGAGGATGTGAAAGACAGAGGCGTTAGCTTTCTGCTGCAAAAGAATAAATGCTGTAGCTATGATGGTTATTTTTAGTTTTAGATTGATTTAAACAGGATCATGCATGCCATGGTTTGGGTTTTTTGTTGAAGATTATTGTTTGGGAGTTTTAATGATAGTGAAAGAGCAAGAGACAGTGATGAAGGAGGAAGAGAGGGGATGACATGCAGCAAAGGGCCACAGGTTGGATTCAGACTCTGGGTTGCTGCCGTAAGGACTCAGCCGTGGTACATGGGGATGCCCACTCTACAAGGTGAGGTATAGTGGGCGCTCCATGCATACCATTGTTAAAGGGTCGGTTCATGTGGATGTCAACACTGGGCACACATTATCAAATCAACAGGTGATGATTTGTAGATCCGTTTCATTCTGAAAAGCCAGCTTAGTCAAAACCAACACGGCTCAGTTCAAAATTTAGTTTCAAAACAGCACACAGTATAACAGCACAACTTAATGTACTGCAATAATAGTATACAATACTAGGGTTGTAGGATCTTACAGATGGGCCGATGAAACACGAGAAGAACCACAGAAAATATGTAGATAAAGTGTTGCTTCATAAAACTAAATGCACACAAATAAAAAGAAATAAAATGATCAAGTCATTTAATAAGGCTGCAGTTAATTAAAAGTACTTCCCCATAACTTCTGCTGTCTTGTATTTCTCTGCGAGTACATATTTAATATGGAAACAAAACTCCTCACGTACTCTCGGGAGCGGTAAGGTGGCACTGCGTGTTGCACCGCCTACACATCCACATCCACGGCAAGAGGGAGCTGGCTTCCTCGTCTCCCCTGTGCTGTGTGGACCGTTTTCTCTCCTGCTGCTCAACAGTTAGAGAGCGCCGCTCAGTCCGGGGGAGCTGTCACCCCGCCTGACAGGGTTTCATCATTATTGGATCCATAAGAGACAGCCTCAGCAAATGCTGCTTCAGTGAATATCGTTAGCGCTGCTTTCAGCTGAGAGTTTCTCTGTCACACAGTTTCACAGCTGCTTTAGAGAATCGTGTTTGTTATGGCTACACATTTAAGGTGCCATCACACTGGCAATGTGAGTTCTTTCAGCTCGCTGTTTACAACCATAGCAGGAATAATGACTTTGTCACTTTTTTTTTTTTTTAATCAGGTTTATATAAAGTCACGCTGTTCAGCTCAAGTCTGCAAATACGAGTCATTTGATGTCATAAGTAGTTGCTAATTGGGCAGGGCAGACTTCTAGTAACTTGTCATCCCAGTAGATATTTTGCAGGCAAAAGTTTCAAAATAAATCAGATTCTTTTGTGACTTGTTTCACCAGTTAGGAACATTTTGTGAGAACAAAGTCACTTGCAGCAGTAGTCAGCTCCTGGTTGTCGTTCTTCGAACTATACCCACCAAACCTTTGTCGAAGGGCTAACTTTTTGCATTTGAGTTGAGGTTAAAGTCTTGCCCCTCATGGCTCACATAGCCTGGGACAAGCGGGACATCTTGATACGATACTTGACTGTAAGAAGCCTCTGCATCACATATTTAATGATCAGTCTGGTAGCACTAAGTGGCGTATGGATGACAGTAAATCTCAAGTTATTTCACATGCAATAAAAACACATTCTTGCTTTTGACGTGTCATTTGTACGCCATGTATATACAATGTAAAAGCATCCACGTAATGGATGGGTCCAACAAACACAGGACTTTCAACCAGGAGACCAATTAGTGATGTTTGTGACCTGTTTTATGTACTTCTGTTATGTTGTTTTCGTACATATTTTACTTTACAAAATAGAAAATAACAAGCACGTCTCCAAATCTTGAAAAGTATCGGGTGTCAGATAGCAGCAAGAACAGAAAGAACCAAATCTCCGGTACTCACGATAGTGTCTCTTTTATTATATTGGGCAAATAAACAAACAAGTTTTAGCAATAGCTTTCTTCAGCTGACGAAGCTGCTGAAATGTGTTTGTATTTTACTACAACCATGATGTTTTTTCCTAAACTGTGTGTTTTCCTGCCTGAACCTGACTGCGGCCGTTACCGTAGTTATGTTGCATGACGGAAAAATCACACGCAAAAAGACTAAAATGCGTCCTTTCAATTTAAATTTCCATTTTTAAGCAGCTCAGTTTATTTTGATTTATTCAGGCTGTGGCTATAAAATCCTTGACATACATATATCCAATACTGTCATATAGTGGAGCTAATCCTGAAAAGTATCCCACTGCACAAGCGGTATCAGAAATTAACTTTTTGTCTCACTGGCCAAGATGACTTTTAGATAAAAAAAAATTCACCAGACAAGCCTATTTTTTATCGGCCAAAATAATAAATTGCCTTATGGTGTTACATATACATGGTATTACGTTGAATACAAACTTAGAGAAGAGGCCAGAGCAAAGTACTCTATTCAAATATATAAACGGTGTATAAATTTAGGCCTGAATATGAGGCTTGGACGGAATCTGTTTTTTCATACCTTCCTGACATTTCACTGGTTGTTGGCTTCTTCTGGTATATTGTAGTATTTGTGTAAAAAGCTGAGCAAAACTCGGAGGAGTAGCTTGTCACTAAATTGAGAACAGTTGGTCCACCTTAAGGGTGAGCCGCTGTCCTTGTCGCTAGCTTCGGGCTAACCCCCTTCACTTTAATCAGGACACAGGAGCTTGGCTTGTGTCTTGAGGAGTTGTAGCATTTATTCAGAGACAGTCTAAACTGTACACACACTGCACTGCTACTTTCACAGCGACAGCGTTAGTGCTAACTTCATACTCACCGTCAATCACACACTCGCTTCCTCACTCTCATTTGCCCGGACACTCGTTAACGTTACAGACCACCAGTCTTGCTGGCAGAAGCCCATTTTGTCCCGTTGCCACCCCAAAAAACATATGAATTGTGTGTGTGCATGCATGTGTGTCAAACCCTGACAAAGACAGCAGAGGACAGAAGCAGCACACCCGAAATGACATCTGAATAAGATACAGACTCTCAGTGTAACCAAGCATAGTTTTTTTTTAGTTATATAACTATTTTGGTACAAACGTATACCTGCTAGTGTGGCAGACAGCCTTACCTGCATTTGGCGCTTGCCGGGCGTTTCGGACCCTGAGCACAGGGTTGCAATCACAGTAACTTATCATGTAATATGCATTATTTATTTCAGGGATTTAGTCTCATACTGCACTTTCTTTATTAACTTTTTCCACGTCCAGTTCTCCACAATGCCATTTCAAGGTCTTCTCCACCCCGGCAACAAACAGTCTGTGTGTGAAACACTAGTGCAGATGGAGGCTCTCGGCATGTTCATGTGAGTGAACATGGAGAAGCTTCTCTGTGCTGTTCCAGACCTGGCAGTCTACAGCAGGCACTTCAAATTGCTTCTGACACAAAGAGAGCCTAGCTAGTCATTTGTGTCCGACTTGATCTGTCTCTGCAGGGCTCACGTTTTACTCGTGTATGTGGGTTTCAGTGTCCATGTTTCAGTGAGTGTGTACATAGCAGAACAGCAGGACGGAGCGCCGGCTCGGTCCTGGCCTGTATTGGGTCAGCTCGGCCCTGTCACAGTGTCCCTCTTCCTCATTAAAAAGATGCCTCTGGCTCCAAACCCATGACCATGGAGCTAAACTGAGAACGCTCCCCTCCGAGTGACAAGGACCATATTAATACTGTGATGCCCCCCCGCTCACTACACCATATTAGCAGGAGAACACTGACATAAACAGCACCAGCAGCGGCGAGTAGGAATAGAGTCAAAAATGGCCGAAATTCAATTTCAAAGTCACTCTTGCACAGCGACATCAAACCCAGCCAAAGCACAAAGTTATTCCACTGGATGTAGCCAAGAGATTCAAAGTGATAATTTGCTCATGCAGAATGATATTTCTGTGAAAGTGTGGCAGAGCATAAGGTAGCAGGAGAGAGAGATGGAAAGAGACGGGAGCGAATCTGTCAATACACATTATCATTTCATCCTGATCTCATATGGAGCATAGCGCGCTCCTAACCGAGATAAGGGGACGCCAAAACCCAGTGGTGTGTCTTCTAATCTGCTGCCTTACATAATGAAACATCAGCTCACCTCCTTGCTCATCACGGGTCATCTCCCAAGGAGTGTGCGACCGCGGAGCTTTGCCAAGCGCTTACATCAAAGCCCTGTCTATTTTTATCTGTTGGAACAACGCTGTTAATTAGCATGCATCCACAATCAGTAATTAATGCGGAGCAGATTCTCGGCCAGAGAGGGCATCTACAGCGGAGAACAAAAATGATAACCTAACTCAGTAATGACGCCGCCGTCACGAAGGCTTCTCGCTGAACAAAGAGTTCCATTTGGCAGTTTCAAGGTTAGTTTTTCACTCATTGAAAAGTTTTTTTTTCCTCTCCAATCTAATTGTCTGCTGACCTGTGCCCTCCAGGTTAAAACATACATTTGGAGAGCTCTTTGTAAAAGTTATAATTGGAGGTCAGTGATGCATTTACAGCCCGGGCTCGCAATCAACGTGTCCTCGTCCCGTCACCTTTTCTGACCTGAGCAGAGTCAGACACACACTTAGAACAGACAGAGAGCTAAACATGGGCGCTACGTACATGGACACCACACCCCCGCAGTCACACTCACTACTCTATAATCTCAATATAAAGACAACAGATACATCCACTCACTCACTGTGATGCACGCAGCAGATTGGGGTAGCAAAGCCATTTTCACACCAGGCAAGGATATCCGTAACTCTAAAGGACCAATATGTACTTTGTTTACTGTTCTAAATCATAAAATGACCAAGATATGTCATCAAAGATGAAGGAAACATGCTGTATTTTGATAATTGCTTCTCCAACAACAATGCTACAACCTGTACTGGTGCCTTCAAATGAAACCTGTGAGCTCATGTTTACAACACGGGAAGTCGTGTACGCCATATGCGTGGTGTTCAAGAGGTTAAGTCATGAGAACACCACTGCTCAGCAACAGTAATGTTAACATTATTGTTGGCGTCGAGAAGCCACAGAGGCTAATAATTTACCAAGCTAGCAAGAGAGTAACATAATGAAGGAAATGCAAAGACATAATGAGGTTATTGAGAATGTCAACATTGTCGCGTTGTACCTTTTCTAAATTTTGAGCAATTCCTGGCGCAAGAATTTCCTTCGGGATGGATAAAGTTTTACCTTAAATGGGATCTCTGGGTCCCCACCAGTCTCCCCCTTACAGACATGTCCACTTTATGATAGTCCCAGTCAGTCTGGATCAAGTCATCGTCAAGTCAGCACTCTGACACACTGACAGCTGTTGTTGCCTGTTGGGCTGCAGTTTGCCATGTTATGATTTGAGTATATTTTTATGCTAAATGCAGAACCTGTGAGGGTTTCTGGACAATATTTATCATTGTTTTGTGTTTTTAATTGTTGTCCAATAATAAATCTATACATACATTTGCGTAAAGCAGCATATTTGCCCACTCCCATGTTGAGAAACAGTATCAAATACTTGACAGATCTCCCTTAAAGGTTCATTTTGAGCAGATGAAAAAATTGTGCAATTAATCACAATCAACTATGGACAATTGTGATTAATGGCACCTAAATATTTTAATCAAGCCATAGTTTTTTTCTTTATTTCTCATGCAGATTAACATCAGATTACATGATATGAAGCAATGAAACAGACTGAATTGTACTGACTGTTTCAAAGTACAGTAGTTAGGAGTAGTACAGCAGTTTCAAGGGCAGCTTTAACCACAGGGTCTTTCCTCGTGTGCATTTGTTTTCTGTCTCCACCACTAGCAGCCATAACTGTTTCTTGTTGTTTGAGTAGCTGACACAAGGTAGCCCGAAGAACACCAAGTTTAAGTGCTGCATCTCGTTGGCTCGTTTGTCACATAAGCTTCGAGGTGACTACGTTTTTCATTGAGAGAAAGTGACTTTTTCCTGTCATGTTTTCAGTGTGCACGCAGCACCAACTCAAGTCAAAGCATTTATTTTCATTTGCACAGTTACAAACAAGTTTCCTTGTAAAATTGAAATTCTTCCACTTTCAATGCTGTTTACAAGGAAACCCGAGGTATAAGAATCAAGGATGTTAAAAATTAACCGTTTAAACGATAACACATTATGCATTTTAACCAGTTAACGCCACTGGTTAAACGGTTAAAGGAGATATTAATAATTAATTAAAAAAAACTGAGAAAAACTCAGAGGAGCGGCTCGTCACTTTAAGGAGAAAAGCTGGTCCACCTTAAGAGAGTGCTGGAGCAGATACAGGAAGTAGCTCTGGACTTCCAGCTGAGGAGTTGTAGCTTGTAGCACTCGTAGCATTTATTCACCGACAAATAAACTGAACACTCACTGTCTGCTACAGCTACGTTCACAGCTATAACGCCACCAACAAACCCACACTCACCACCACCACACACATACAGAAACTTGCTTAAGTTACGCTACAGTGGGCACGAAGCCTCCAGCAACACTAGCATTTAGCAGCTGCTAACGTAGCACAAACACAGTTTCTCGGACACTTGCTGTCGTTAATCCCGGGAGACACACAGCTGACAACCTGCTAAACTAAAATGGGGGCTAAACTAAATGTCCGATGAGGACTTTTATTAGGATGTGAAGGCCCGGCTGCATGTTTGCGCCCCATAGACACAAGACCATACTGGTGCCAGTTTACACTCCTTGAGCACGGCTGAACTGACCCTGAACGCAAGGCACCGTGGCTCCTACAGCTACTCTGGGCGCTTGTCAGTGAGCAGCCCCCTGGAGACTCTGACATCTCTCCATTGACATGTCTACACAGTAACTCCCCTGAAGGTGAACTGGGGACAGTGAACGCAGCACCGTGGCTGTCACAGTAACTCTCCTGAACGGTGAACTGGGGACCGTGAACGCAGCACCGTGGCTGCTACAGTAACTCTCCTGATGGTGAACTGGGGACAGTGAACGCAGCACCGTGGCTGCTACAGTAACTCTCCTGACGGTGAACTGGGGACCGTGAACGCAGCACCGTTGCTGCTACAGTAACTCTCCTGATGGTGAACTGGAGACAATGAACGCAGCACCGTGGCTGCTACAGTAACTCTCCTGACGGTGAACTGGGGACAGTGAACGCAACACCGTGGCTGCTACAGTAACTCTCCTGACGGTGAACTGGGGACAGTGAACGCAGCACCGTGGCTGCTACAGTAACTCTCCTGACGGTGAACTGGGGACAGTGAACGCAGCACCGTGGCTGCTACAGTAACTCTCCTGATGGTGAACTGGGGACAATGAACGCAGCACCGTGGCTGCTACAGTAACTCTCCTGACGGTGAACTGGGGACAGTGAACGCAGCACCGTGGCTGCTACAGTAACTCTCCTGATGGTGAACTGGGGACAATGAACGCAGCACCGTTGCTGCTACAGTAACTCTCCTGATGGTGAACGGTTGACTCAGTTGTCTGTTGTGCTCATATACTGCAGCTGGAGCACTGCTGCATGTGAGGCACAAATCTTGTTAGTTAATGGCTAATGGCTAAAATAATAAAAACAAGTGTGGGTCATCGAAGATTATTTTTCAAAAATAAAATTCCTAAATAAAAAAAAAATAGTTAATGGTTAATAATTGGTACAATATATAAATACAGAAAAATATGATAATGAAAATAATGAAACCAGCCTCAAGTAGGTCATCGCGAGGTTACCACGAGGCAAAAAAAGAAAAAAAATTAAAAAAAAATTTAAAAATTTTTTAATTAATAAAAAGACCCAATTAAACACTAGAAGTGAATTATCTAAACAGCATTTGTATAGACGTGATTGTTTTTTTATCCATTTAAGTGCCAGTTGATCAATGTAACCGTCATCTGTATTACTATTATTATTAATCCAACAACACCACATTAGTTTGATATGTGATGGGAGGGTTTATTTAGTCCGGTACGTGTTAGCTCAGCACAGGAGCTGTGCGTTTACACCAAAACAAAATATTCTAACTATATATCTCCTAAGTTGTGTTATTTACATGAACTCTTCACTTGGCTGGCTTACCACAGGTTACGCTACATCTGTTCAGAGCTACATGTGTGAAGCTGTGCTGTGAGAATAGGACTTCTGTAGTACTGTGTGCAGCGACGGGGCTGAGCTCGCTGCTGATGGTGGGTGAACACCTTCAAACTATCGGCCGGCTGCTTACTAAACTATCTGCACTTTATCTCCTCCTGTTGAAATGTTCAGTGTTCAGCAGCCTGTATAAGTGTGACGATAGTTGACTGAGTGGCTCATTACGAAGCACTTTGTCCTCCCAAGGCTGAGCACAGCTGTGTGAGTGCAGTCCACTTACAGTTTACATCCACTTTGTAAAGGAGTTAAGTCCAGAAGGTTCTGTATGACGTGGAGGCGACCTTGATGAAGTTGGACTGAGTAAAGGAAAGTAATTTAACAAGTAAAGTAACTAAACAACAACTAAAGTACTGTAATTACTTTTTAAGTAACGGCAACACTTTATAATAACCAGAATTTATAAATGGTAAAATTATTTATTTATTTATTGAGTTATTTCACTGCTAACAAACAGTTAGATAATAAATGTTTATGCTATAATATTATTATTATTTAATCATTAGTTTGGTTATAAATTTTAGATTATATCATAGCTGTTAGGAGACGATAACAATTACAATCTGATTACATTAGTAATAATGTTTATCGTTGCACACATAACATTTTATATATTTGTGAGAGATTTTGATATGATTTGTAAACCAATAAAAAAAGTGTGTAAATAATCTAGAAACATTACATAGATAGATGGACCAGAACCAATTATTTACCATTGACAAAGTGTTAAATTTATATCTAAATATTGTTTATTGATGATTTGCAAACAAGGTGTTATAATCATCAGTTGCGTCTTTATAATAGTCATCCAAATTATGTTTATAGATGTTTTACAAACCAATTATTAACCAATAAAAAGTGTTACAAATATCTGGTCTGTCTGTATATGTAATGTTTGCTTATTTTGTTTCATTATTATTGTGTCATGCATAAATAATATGCCCAACAAGACACCATTATTTAGAAAATACAGCAAAGACAAAGGCAGAAACCAGAGTAGTAGTAAATTACCAATAACACTAAACAAATAAACCATCCTGACATTTTTACCAAGCTCCAGAAACATAAGTAGTCGACTCATAAGCATTAAAATTCGATAACTGCTCCATTTTGTCATCATCTAAGCACCAAAACATTTCTGTATTTTGACATTTCATTTAGAATCGGCGTTCTTAACTCATTATAGTACACACTGCACACAAGAAAGCAGCTGTTTCACAAACAATTTCTTAAAGGTTTACAGATCATTTTATTGTCATTAACAAATACTACATAGCAGTGTTGTATTCATATTCATTTAGTTATAAACATTATTGATCATTTTATTGTTTAACAGTAAAATAATTCAAATTTAAGTAACTCAATTTACCATTTATAAATTCTGGTTATTTTAAAGCAGAGGTGGGCAATTATCTTTCCTGGGGGGCCACAGGAGAAACCCAGATTGTTGTCGGGGGCCAAATAAATACTGTCAGATGTAATCTGTATTTTATTTTTTATAGAAAACATACTTTTATTCTTGTTTTTCAGGATTTATTATACTGAAAACCACTCCAAACAGCATATTATTAAGAAAATGACATTATATACAGGAGTCTGTATCATACACGACTGACTAATTTTACATTAACACTTCATTTCCTCTTTACATTAACACTTACATTTAACCTTTAACTTTACATTAACACTTACATTTAACATTTCACTCAACATTAACACTTACATTTCCGTCTTTGGTTCATGCAGCTTTGTAAAAGTCCTCTCTGCTTTAGTGTCTTCGCCAGCAGCCCCTCGGCTGTCCTCTCCTTCTCATCTCCAGACAGCTTTCTGGATTTTTCTGCATGTTTTGTCTCAAAGTGGCAGCTTAAATTGTATTCTTTGAATACAGCCACATGTTTGTTGCAAACTAAGCACACAGCTTTACCGCCAACCTCCATACTTATCGGTCCATGAGTTATGAAAGACGTACCAGCTCAGCAGGTGACGCTACTTCAAACATCACTCACGTCAATTTATATCAATGTCGAGTGTGACAGGAAGAAGCACACTAACAATACACAAGCATTTCAAAACAAAAGCTATTTTCTTTACTGTTTTTTTAGCCTCTTAAGTAAAATTGTGTGGTTTGTCTGAGACCTCCTGGGCCGGGCAGAACCATCACAAGGGCCGTATAATGCCCAGGTCTGGTATGAAGTGTTACCAGGTAATTTATTAAATGTTTGCATGAACATGACAAACACTGTTTATATCCAATCTAACACAGGATATAAACAGTGTTTAATGTTTAATGTACTGCGTAGAGTTCTGTATCTATTTTTCATACTTATTCTTGTCATAGTCTTCAGTATCTGTGCTGTGTCCTCAGCATTGTGTGTAATTTACTATTTTCTGTGTGGCCCTGTGGTCCCTGTGAAACGTGATTTTTTTTTACTCTGTATGTAAGGCTTCTTGCATATGTGGAAATAACAATATAGTCTAAGTCCAAGTCCAAGTCCCACCAGTTAGCAGGGAGAGTTTGTGATTCAGCACCATGGACAGAGCACGGAGGACTGGTTTCACTCAGCAGTGTTTCACTGCAGAGCTTCGTCGTCAGACCTGCACAGGAAGCCTTTCGCTCACATCTCCACTGTTTCAGTGTGCTGATAAGTAAACACATTCGATAAAAAAGTACCCGTCTGAAGCACGCTGCTTCGTGCTGCTCAGAGTTTATTGGGTCATGGTATTTACTACGCTGCCCTCTGAGGTGCGAGAGTAGCATTTCCAGTCGGGCCTCAAACTGTGCTTCTGACATTTGAAAGCAGTGCTTGAAATAGTGCCGTCATTTATTTCCACCTCTTACCTAAAGGACATCCTTGTTACTGCTCGTACACCGTTTTCTTCTTTAATAGAAAACAAGTCTGATAATCGGATTAAAATGTCATATTATTTCACTTTATTCATTCAGCCTGACATTACGTTCATGTTAGCATGTTAGGAGGAGTTTTGTTTTGTTCTGGTATTTTCAGTCGACTATGACACTATGATGAGGGTTGATGCATTTAACTCACACTGATCATAGAAACATGACCATTTAACAGTTATTTCTGTTGACTTACAACAACTTGCACTGCTAAGATGAATTCATTGACACTCACCACCATTTTTCTGTCCTTATTTTTAGTGACTGTAGAGTTATTACCAGGCTTTTGTTGAATACTTGATTCGGATTGGTCAATCACGGTGTTCTGTAGCCTGGTATTTCTTTATAACAGGCTGTGGCTATGTATAACAGACCGTTGCTATGGGCGCAGTTCTGACAACAGATCATTTTTGTGTCAAATTATTAATTTCTAACGTAAGTAGCCCGGTAATAAGTAGGATAATGTACAGCAAGCTGGTCGCTGTGAAAGAAACCCATTCAGGGTAATGAGAGGGGTGCAGCATCGCAACAATGACCGATTCGCTGTACATTATCCTTTATATAATTATCTTTTCACATTTCTTATATCTTTATTAGATAATCAACAGTTGAGACATGAGACAGACATGAGACAGCATGCGAATTAAAGGTTGTATGGGAAGATGATGTCCTCCCTCTTAAAGGGCGGGTCAATTATTTTTGAGTTTTTTAGTCATTCAGTAGCTTCCCAGTGGTGTTCCTCATGTTCAAATCCGAACTTCAATTTTGGTGAAAACATATCTTATAGTCAGTGTAACGTTACATACAGTAACCCAGTCTGGAGAATCAGACATGAGGGCCGACACTAAAGCTAAGCAATGCTTCGTGGACGCCACGTTAGTTTGGATCCGAAAGTCAACAATAACACAAACAAACTAACTGGTCGAGGCAGCGTTAGACCAGCAACTCCCGTGTTCTTTGAGCTAAAACGTTCTTATCACGGCCTTCAAAACCAGACCAGACTCAATTTGCAAAACAGTGATTTTACCTCGTACAACGTGGAGTATACATACCAACCCACTTCCAAAAATCCAAACCAAAGTCAGTGCAGCTAACTTTGACTCAGCTGGTGGCGTTGCACATTATTTATAACCTTATTGATTAGCTTACTTCGGATTCCTACAACACTGCTCTTTGCAATGGCTGAATGGGCGTTTCCATTAAAAAAAGTGGAACAGAACACAGATGGACCCGCCCTTTAATCCCACCTTGTATTATGGTTTTATGTTTATATGGTTTTACAATTTCTCTCCTCATTGTTATAATGCCCATCTATAGTTTTTATCTCACAAGACACGCAATGTTTTTCGGCTTGGGGACAATAAAGTATGTCTTGTCTTATCTTATCTGAGAGGTAATAACATGAAAAAGTCTTTTTTTTCAGTGCTTGTGTTCATACATTTGGGTATCTGGAGTGCCTGCAAACCCACGAACTGTGAAATAAGACAACTCAGTTTTTTCTGGGCTGTCTAGATCAGAAAATCTGTGATTCAACAAGCCGTTCAGATTTGGTTCCCCTTCCTTTGTCACATGCAGGCTCATTACAATTTACCTCCCACAGCTTGACAACTACTTTTGCAAAGGTGCACCATATTTTTCTCCCGAACCAATCAGAGCAGAGTGGGCTTTTTTTTAGGAGGAGGTCTTAAAGAGACAGGCGCTAAAACGCTTCAGACAGACAGTGAATAGGGGTGTATTCAGACAGACAGTCTGGGAATAATAATGTGTTTTTTGAACATTAAAGCATGTAAACAGTAGAAACCCAAATATACGTAAACCTGGAAATGAGCATGACGTTACCCCTTTAAACTGAATACACATAAAAATGGAGGTAAGAAGCAATGAAATCTAACCATGTGAAATTATTAAGATACTTTCATGTCAACAAAATCATTTTAGCCTGGAGCTGTCAAGCTAAGCTTTGTCGGGTAACCTGGTGACCTTACAAGATAATAAATATTAAGAATATGAGCGTAAACCAAATCATTTTGAAGAAGTTCCCTCTGTCACTCAAGTTTTCTAGTTGCAAACATTCAGAGAAGCTTTGTTTCTGTAGCTCTGCCCACTTGGGATTAACTCAAACAATAAGATTATTTCCACCCCCAGAAAAGAAATGTGTACACAAATGTTTGAGTAGCGGCGCTCACACACGAGTGCTGTAAATAGACAAACATGAGGAGACTGCCGACGGGAAGACACACATTTACAGTTAAAGAATGTAATTCTCAGTCAACACTAGTAAACACAGACAGGTAAAAACTCACTATCTCACTGCTCTTCCTCTCTCAGCTGCACACACATACAGCATGAAAGGCATCCTGGGAGGTGACGTGAAGAGGTGAGGCTTCACCAGAGAGCATGTGAAGTGTATTTGGGTTTCTTTGTGTTGATGTTCATACTTTTTGTGCATTCAGCAAAGATAAAAAGTAAAATAAGAAAAAGGCTTTGTGGTTGTATGAGAGAAACGAGACACGTGTGCTGTGTTTGATATTGATATGCCCATATAGTGTGTAATACAAGTGGTGTATTTATACCTCAGTGTGCAGCTATTTTGGCATTTGTATTTAGAGGGATGCTGAGAGAAATAAGGAGCTTAAATCGCCTTTTTTTGTTTCTTTGAGAGCCTGCAATTGTTTTCTAATCAGACTAACAGCCCTTTGTGTGCAGAGGACAGTGAGGAAAGAATGATGCAACAAAATAAAAATATCATTATGGCAAAATTGTGTGCCAGAAAACAACAATGTGCGCCAGTAAAATGTGCCAAATGTCAGTAGAAACAGTTGTCACAATAGGGAAGGCTGCAGAGTGGGACGCTAGGAGGGAAAACAACAGCAGCAGTTTGTATACTGTACTTCTGCTTATGGATTCATGGTCAGACTTGGTGAATTCAATCTACCGCACAAAGTTTTTTGCTAAGTTGAGGCCAGAAGGTGTTAAGAGCAGGGATGTCACGGTGAGGAAATTGTCCTCGCCGGTTAAGTAAACTCACGACAACACCGGTGTTACCGATTATGCCACTTGATTTGACCTACTGCCCCCCATTAACGTTGGATGGCTGCGTGTCTGACCTCTCCGGTCCAGCTTTTGATGCAGAGCTTAGGTTTCGCCACACCTGCTGTGACCGCTCAGTTCTCTGCCCGGCGAGTGCCTCGTGGTTTCTGGTTTTAAATGCAAAGTTTTGCTAAATCGCTGCTTTTGCTTTTCGCTTTAACACCAAATCCTCCGCCATCTTGACTGTCAACTGTCTCTCTCGTCCTGTGATAATTGTGTGAAATCTGACCCCTGCTTCTCTGAGCTGAGACTTTGTACGAAGCAGACATTTTCACTTTCAGTTCGTAGCGTCTATAGTCCGACTGTGTGTTGATAATATGGCAATGACACGCCAAAATAAACTAAATGGGTTTTATTTCTAACAAAAAAAAAAAAAAAAAAAGCAATGTAGGGCATGAAATGTAATGAGTGTGTACCTGAACACCAATAGCAGTAAGCCCCGCGGCAAGCCTAGTTTGGAGCTTATCGTGGTAGAAAGCCATAGTGGTTGGATGGAGGCTGTCAAGCTGCAGATGGATGTTTTTCCATGTCTGGTTTTCAAAGGCAACTCTGTGCTCAGTGCAGGACAGGCAGCTGAGGAAGTGTACAGTATGTGTACATGAGTAGCAGAAACGTGGGTGTAGTGTGGCTGGAGACGCCTACTTTAGCAGGAACTACCCCAAAAGAGGTTTTGAGTACATCGTCTGGAGTTTATACGTCTGTGGACAAATTTTGAGACGGTGATAGCATCGCAACGGTGCAAGATGCAGTCACAAAACTTTACAAGTGTGTAGATCAAAATGAAGGTCGAATTTGAAGATGGCCATGGTCCAAGCAAGGGGGGATGAACGGGGCCACTGGACCACTGCTTTACGCTTCACATTACGATAACGGTATATACATTAGCGTGACAGAACATATTCACTTCATTCCCTTCTCACAGACTAGACCCGCCTCCAAGCTAAAGCAGCCAATCGTAGTAGCCCATCCTTAATGACTTATGACACATACGCTTACGTGTTTCGGCGCGAAGCCTTCTTTAGAGCGTTGAAACACTCTGAACGAGTTTTGTCATGCTAGTATTTTGTCCTTGACTTTGAAATCTGGGATGTGCTACCCTATGACATTGTTAAGAAGTAAGGGTACTTATGTAGAGGTGCCAGTACTCAATACCTGTGAGTATGATCTCAGATACTATATGATACAAGTATGCCTTTCCCCCTCTTGCTACCCCCAAATATCTTAACATATATTTAAAGATATTCATCAACAAGGCATAAAGGCTCTCGTGCGGCCCTGAGAGTGTCCAGTTTGATGACGTATTTGCAGATGATGTTGGCTTAATGTGGTTTGATCACATCACAATACTCAGTGTGTACTGGTGTAGTTTGCTGCTCTGGGAGACTGAGAGATTTGCTTTAACAGTGTTCCAGGCTTGACTTACTGGGAGGAGACCGCCCAGGACCCACTAGTGCGATTACATCTCCCAGCTGGCCCAAAGCTGGAGGACGTTGCTGAAAAAAACTTGGATATCTGGGCTGCCATCACATCCGAACAGGAGAGATGGATGTCTGACTTAATCTTTGAGTGTTTTTGTGGCATTTTAGACTGAAAAAGCTTAATACTGATAATTATTCCTGAGCAGTATTCACTTGAAAAAGTGAAAGTAAATGTCAGCTCACTGTTAACTTCAGTCCCAGCGGTGTTTTTCTGTATTTTATATTTAAACTGGCACTCTTATCCACAGGCTGGCAGTGGGAATAAGGTTCAGTTCCAGCGTCCCAGACATTGCGAGCAATCAACAGTAAAGACATGAAGTGTCAAATCCACTGTGCTCAAACAAGAGTAAGGATTTTAAAGGTCAGAATGACAGCACCCAGATGATAGCTAATACAAATAGCGTCATTTCTCTAACTGAGAAAAATTGGCAACAATTACATTTAGTCTGACATTGAGCTCTTTTATCAAGTCCCTGGATTTACAGGCACTACAAAAACAGTGTAGAAAACATCCTCTCCCCGGTCTCTTTCCTCCCAACAGAGCGTTTTACTCACAAGCTGATGACATTTCAAGTTTATTTTTCTACCAACATTGTGGTCAGCAACTGTTGTAAATCCTCCCGTTTGTCCCAGTCCATCTCAGCATCGACAAATAAGAGATGTAAACATATGCTTTGCTTCGTGCATCTGAACAGCACATTAAAACAACTAAAGACAGGAATAACGTATTGAGAGCAGGGGATAATAGGACGTCTAGCTGACAACCAGTTGTTCTGCGGTCAGGATCATTGTCATCTTATACAGCACCCTGCTCTGGCTTCCTGGCGTGGTTGCAGCTGGCTGGCTGGATCAGGTTCAGCCTGCTGTCAGCTGTGCCCTCTAATGGGCTCATGCTTTGGGACAGAAGATGCATTCAGGGCCAGGTGGATCTTGCTAATATGAATGAGCCTCAATGAATTCCTCACTACACATACAGTATAATGCTGTACAGCTTTGGTGTAGTGTTGTGAAGGGAGGGGAGGGGGCAGTTACCTTTGGGATGGGGGGGCCTGAGAGGCACACCCCCCTGCTCGGGGCGCGTGTCAGGTGTCAGCCCCATCACTCTGACATCTCTCCATTACTGTATGTGTGTGTGTGTTTGTGTGATGTACATGTATAAAATAAAAGAGTGTAAAATGAATTTCCCCCTGGGGGAAAAAAAAAGGTTTATCTTCTTCTTCTTCTGTTGGTCAGTCCAGGGATATATATATTTTATTATTTCTGTGGCTTTGCAACAGAGGATGAATCCTAATGATCTTGGAGATTCCTTGACTTTTCCTCTAAATTTGTAGCGTCCAATACTATGGTTTTTGACTAAATACCTGTAAAATCAACGTTGACTGATTTTACCTTAGTTTTATTATGTACCTTTCATATTTAACTAAAGCCAGTTACGTAACAAACATACCTATTTTAACCCAAATCACCATGTTTTCCTAAACCTAACCAAGTAGTTTTGTTGTGTAAGTCAACTTAAAAAACAAGTAAACCTGCACTGGAAGCGTAGACTGAATGTAAGAAGTGAACGTAGTCACCATGATGCCATCGTGGTTTTTGGCAACTAGAAGTGACCCAAGAGGGTGGAGCTAAGTACAAACGAAATGCTGAATAAGACATTTTCAGGCGACCAAAAAGGTTATAGTTAACTTTTATGAACTGAAAACATACTGTGAAAGGGTTAAAGTTGCTGTGATAGCGACATGTCAATCATAAGGTAGCCACCCCCTAAAGCATCCCCTGCTTTATGGTCTATTAAGCTGTTAAGTCTAAATATTGTCCTCATGGTATTAACCATTATGTCCTTCCAGACTCAAAGTCCGTTTCATCTTTGCAGTAAAAGTGCAGCTTCTGCCATCCTGTGTGTTGGTCGGTACTTGGTGTTCACATGTACATTTGTTTTTGGACTTAACTGTGACAAGAGACCAATTTAAAATGCTAATTCAAAATCCCTAAGTAACTGGGAACAAAAGGGTCCTCAAATTTGTCCTTTTTACAGTTTAAGAGACTAACGTCTCCAGTGGTTGACCAACCTGTTTGAAGCAAACTTTCAGTAGTCTGAGGACTCTCTTATTCAGCTCAACAGAAAAGGCTGACCCACTGTGGGCAGCCATACATCTTAACTCTTACAATGACTGTGCAGACAAAGAGGTAGTGAAGTACTCTGCTGGTCCTCCAAGGACCTCAGTCAGCTTGAGGGTGGATTCATTGTTGGACCTTGCCACAGACTTTCACTTCTCTGCAACCCCACTTGAACTTCTTTTGATAGTAACCCTCTCTTAAAGTGGCCGTCCTGGAAGGAGCTGCAGCAGTAAAATAACTTAACTTTTCTTTCTTTCTTTATTCTTCTGTTTAACAGCGATCACATCCAGTTTAATGTTGCCTCACATTGCTACACATGTGTTGTTATTTCCCAGAGCTGTTTTATTCTGAGGCATATTTATACAGTGTTTCACATAAATGCCCTGCCACGGTGCTGCCTTCACTGTCTTTAGTTCACCGTCAGGAGAGTTACCGTAGCAGCCACGGTGCTGCCTTCACTGTCTTTAGTTCACCGTCAGGAGAGTTACCGTAGCAGCCACGGTGCTGCCTTCACTGTCTTTAGTTCACCGTCAGGAGAGTTACCGTAGCAGCCACGGTGCTGCCTTCACTGTCTTTAGTTCACCGTCAGGAGAGTTACCGTAGCAGCCACAGTGCTGCCTTCACTGTCTTTAGTTCACCCTTAGGAGAGTTACCATAGCAGCCACGGTGCTGCCTTCACTGTCTTTAGTTCACCGTCAGGAGAGTTACCGTAGCAGCCACGGTGCTGCCTTCACTGTCTTTAGTTCACCGTCAGGAGAGTTTCCGTAGCAGCCACGGTGCTGCCTTCACTGTCTTTAGTTCACCGTCAGGAGAGTTACCGTAGCAGCCACGGTGCTGCCTTCACTGTCTTTATTTCACCATCAGGAGAGTTACTGTAGCAGCCACGTGCTGCCTTCACCGTCTTTAGTTCACCGTCAGGAGAGTACCGTAGCGCCACGGCTCCTTCACTTTTCCGGGGCCCGGCTCTTCGTGCTGCGTGTAGTGTCGCAGACATGCAGCCACTTTCCCAGTAAAAGTCTCCACCACACATTTAGTTTAGTTTAGCCGGTTGTCAGCTGTGTGTCCGCCGGATTAACAATAGCGGTTGTTTTACAAACATGAGTGTGTTTGTGCTACGTTAGCAGCTGCTAGCTGTAGCGTAACTTGTGTGTGTGTGGCGGCAGTGAGTGTGGGTTTGTTGGTGGCGTTATAGATGTGAACGTAGCTGTAGCAGACAGTGTGTGTTCAGTCCAGAGCTAACTTCCTGTATCTGCACCGCGCTCTCTTCAGGTGGACTAACTTTTCTCCTTTAAGTAACAAACTGTTTAAATTTTCCTTATTTCCATGATGAAAATATTTTACCCAAGTCTGCGATGTAAAATTACAATTGACAAATGTTTATGTCAGTTTTGCTTTGACAAGAGCATCGATGGATGTAAACGGCTCTAGTTCCCCACGAAAGGCGAGATAAAGCACTGAAGATATTCTAGATATAGTGTGCACTTAATCTGGGCAAGTCCTGCTTTCACATTTTTACTGTAAGTTGTCAGTATACTGATATATATCAAAAGGATAGTATATATGTATATACTGTACATGTACCGTATATGTTCATATTTCCTGTTTTGGGGATTTTCATGCTCTCAGATCAGTTGTAGAAGGAAAAGAACAGGAAATATAAGAAATTATTGTTTTGTTTTATTTTAAACGTTTATATTTTTGACATTTTTACCACTCAGCATCTATAATTATCCGCAATTAAATGTACAGATTGAATCTGTATATTAACTACAGCTGTGAGATAAATGTGTTGAAGTAAAAAATACTTAATCCTCAACTCATCAACCACTTACTGGCCTCCTCTCGAGCTTTCACAGTCACACGCGTCTCCTCATCGACAGGAACTGTGTAAACGCTCAAACCATCAATGTAATCATTTTTACATACAGTATTTTTACACTATATCTGCACTGAAGTACATGTATTTGGTTCATTTCTACCTCAAAATAAAAAAAAGTGAAATTCCCAATAAAAGACAGCTGAGTGTCTTCACTATCAGAAAATCCAATTTATTGTTTGATTTTAGAGCTACAGATTGAAGTCTTCAGCCTTTGTCTTTCACTTCTTTTTAAATACTGATCTAGTAATCTAACTTCAGCGTAATAATCATCTCATCCACCCATCACATCATTCACTCCTCTGAGGAGCTCATTCTGAAATCAATTTATTATTATCTCGCACACCATAAATGTGTCTGATCTCTACTTCAAAAGAGTAAAATTATTTTCTCTGGCAGAAAAAAAGAAGGGTTTTGAAATTGTAAAAATAGTTTTTCATCAAGCTTTCAGGTCTGTGGATATACATACATGCCCACACACACTTTGAATGCTACCAAGACAAAGAGAGTAGCAGTTGCGTGGTTATCCTGGAACAGCCGCGCAGTGATATTGACTTTCTTCGGGATGGATTAGTCACTGAGGAATCCAGGAAGCAAATTTGTATTCTGCATCACAGCCAGAGCGATCTCTTGGTTCTCCTCTAGATTTCACCATGTTTTGCTGAATCAATGCTAGAGACCAAAAGGAGCCTATCACAGCGTATTTTGATGACCAATTAATTTCCAACGACGTCTTGCTACCAACTAAAGTGTCTTATTAGTTCTCTCAGTATTTTGTGACTGTGTATGACTGGATTTACATGATTCTGTTTGTTCTTTCACATTGACGTGTGTTTGTGTGCATTTATGGAGAGATTATTGCTTTTTTTGTTTTGCAACTGTGCCGAGGAGGAGAGAGGGCAATATTAGTAGCTGTGAAAATAAAGACGACGTAGTAGAAGAAAGCCCAGCAGAGACAGTGAGTCATCTTGGTTAAAAAGTGTTCAGGGATGCACAGTTAGCTAATAAGGAACTAGAGTATAGAATAACAAAAGTAAGGTCCCTTGGTAGTACTGTCAAAGATTTACCAAACAATCCAAGAGCTTGTTATCTCTGATAGGATTCATCATACTGTCTATAGCAAGTCACTCAGCCATGCAGGCGCCGATGGAGAGACTTTCATGTAACATCTGTAGTCATAACAACATGCATCAGCTCAGACGGCGGTCAGATCTTTTGTTCAGTCAGTGTTGTAAACTTGGACTTGGGATTAAAAGTTTAAGACTTCAAGACTTGACCGAAAGGATTTTGCTGAATGCTGCCTCGTCTTTGGCCATCTTGGGAATAGTCTTTTTAAATTTTCTGTTTCACTGCGTTGGGATAAAAATCCATTTCAAGTCAAGTTTATTTGTATAACTCAGCAGCACATACAATGTCTCAATCGAGTTTACAGGCCCACAACTAGAGCTGGAGCACTTAATACTTTCCACTTAGAGTGGACCTATTGTACTTATTTTCAAATTCATATTTGTATTTTTGGTTTCTGCTAGATCATGTATGTACCGTCTGTGCTACAGCACCTCTTTTCACTATCTGAGCCAAGCTCCCAGAAAGAGCACCGGCCATTGACGCAAATTTTCATAGCAGCTAAATGGCGGTACAACAACTTCCTTGTTTGTCATGTGAAGACTTTTCCTCTTAAACCGAGGACAGACCAGGCATGTGAGGAGCAGCTGTGTTACTTGTTGTTTTTTATTTCGGCGTCCATGCTAACAGGTTAGACCAGCCACACCGCCTGCATGAGACATGCTTCTCTTCTAGAGACTGAAGGTCTCGCCTGTTTGTGACGCGAGCAGCGCACGGTTCACAGCAGCAACAGTGGAAGTGATCATTTGACAGTATATTGACATCATATCAGCAATGTTACTACACTACACACAAGTCTAGACATCTTTAGAAAATGTCATGGACATGAAAAAAAGTCAAGATTTCTTTTAAATCAAGACCTCTTGCTTTCATTTCAAAATAAAACCTCTCAAGCGTTTTTTTTTTTTTTTTTTCCTGTGGACATAAATCCTTCATTTGTTAACACAAGGCTTTTATTCTGAAATATGTGCAGGACAGTGTTGTAGAAGATGCAGGGACTTGCAGAGCTCCATGAATGAATGTAGGATGGGATTTTAATTGTCGATTATTACTATTATTTACAAATTACTGCACGTTTTTTGACCTTTCTCTGTCTAGAATAAATATAAATGCCTTTTATAATGAAACGAAATGGCCATTATGAAAGTTTAAGTCTTTGTTGAAAGAGCAGCAGCAGAAATGCTGCAGAAATGCAGCTGCCAAGATGCAGCTGTTCTGGCCGTGGCTTTCGACCAGCACTGGGAAAGCGATGTCTAATTTAGCAGCAACATTTTTTTGAGGTAAATCAACCTCCCTGTATAAACGTCAAATGCACTACTCACCGAATCCAGAGTTATTTTCTTTCCTCTGTTGATGTGATTGAGACCCAGACTGAGGCTGGAGCGAGGGCTGGGAGGCAAAATTAAAGGAAACGCTACTGCGCCTGTTCTACAGTCCCAGTGGAGATGCAGAAGATCGCTGGAAGATGAGGGTACTTAATCACTCGACAGTCGAGCCATGTTAACTTCATGAGCCACTGTCATAGGAGTGAACGGAGCCGTCCTCCAACGCCATGTCCAGTTCTCTTTATACAGCCATGGTTCGAGTTCCTGGTTCGAAAGGCAGTTGTTATGCAAATGTGTTCCTTGGTGACATCTCCACGTTGTGGAAGAAAAGGCAGGACTTCAAGCGAGGCGTTTCAGGCAGTTCAGGAGCAGTGTTTCTGTGGGGGAGGGTAACTACCTTTGGCCTGGATTTTGAGCTTTGTGAATTTTTATGTGCACAAAAAGCAGGAGAAGTTTGGTTTATTTGTTCTTGGCTACTGTAGAAACATGGCGGTGCAACATGGCGGACACCGCGGAGAGAACCTGCTCCGTATGTAGATATAAACTTTAATAGAAATTAAAAACACAAAATGTCTCTTGAGCCTGATTTTTCCGTGTTTTTCTGGCAGAAACGCACTAACAAAGTTCAGAGATTTTGAACCAGAAGCATTCGGAGTAGCCGAACAAAAAAGTCAGAGCACTCTGAAAAAGACGCTTTTTTTCTGTAAGTAGACGCAGACGGTCTCTCTTTATTGGGAACAGTTGAAAAAAGACGCTGCATAGAGATTGAGCAGTAATGTTGTAATTGATTTCTGGGATATTTACTCAGAAAAAAAGTCAACTGTACGCCAACACATGATGTATCGTATATAAAATATATCATATCATTGACATCGATGTCTTTGTTCAGTTTTATCACCGTCATTTTATGAACTCCACAGTAATGAACATCAGTTATCGAGGGTTGAATCTTATTGAGCTTCCTTCACGTGGAGCGTCTCTTCTACATTTTACAGGAAGCGTTGTCTCTGATGGCAGTGACTGATGCCTGCTGGCTGTAGAGGAGTCTGGGGTTCAGGTGGGAGGCAGAGAGACGTGAGGAGACGCCCGATGACTTCCCCCACCATAACTACACCTGTTTGCTTTCAGTAGAGAAGTCAGCAGCGACAGACAGAGAAGAGGTTTACAAAGGTTATTTTTAGGGCTGTCAATCAAATAAAATATTTAATCGGGACTAATCACAAATTAATCTCACGCGTTTCGTCTGTTCAAAATGCACCTTAAAGGGAGATTTGTGAAGTATTTAATACTCTTATCAACATGGAAGTGGGCAAATATGCTGTTTAATACTAATGTATGTTTATATTTATTATTGGAAATCAACTAACAACATTAAACAATGATAAATATTGTCCAGAAACCCTCACAGGTTCTGCATTTAGCATAAAAATATGCTGAAATCATAACATGGCAGCTCAACAGGCAACAACAGCTGTCAGTGTGTCAGAGTGCTGACTTGACTATGACTTGATCCAGACTGACTGGGACTATCATAAAGTGGGCATGTCTGTAAAGGGGAGACTGGTGGGGACCCAGAGAACCCATTTACATTCACACATCTGGAGGTCAGAGGTCAAGGGACCCCTCTGAAAATGGTCATGTCAGTTTTTCCAAAGTTTAGCTGAAGTTTGGAGCCTTCTGGACAAGCTAGTATGACGTGGTTTGTACCAATGAATTCCTGAGGTTTTCTAGTTTCCTATGATACCTTCACTCTAGCTTTAAAACTGAGCCCGTTACAACCTGAAGATCACAAGTTGTGTTATGTATTAAAGAAAATAGAGACACTCAGACAAATTTGCATTAACATGTCATTATTGCGTTAACTTTGACAGCCCAATGAAAAGTTATATTTACAACTCTGGAGCACTTGAACGCTGCATCAGTTCCTTCAGCAACTTCTGCCAAAGTGTCTTTGAGCACGACTACCAACAGCACTCGCCCCCAGGTTTGTGTGTGTGTGTGTGTGTGTGTGTGTGTGTGTGTGTGTGTGTGTGTGTGTGTGTGTGTGTGTGTGTGTGTGTGTGTGTGTGTGTGTGTGTGTCAGGCTTACCTCTACATTTTAGGACCAACTGTCGGCAGCCCACTGTCCTTATGAGGACCATTTGGTTTATACAGAAAATGCCCAAAATTGCCACGTCAAGCTAGAGTGACATGATTGGTACAATTGGATTCCTTAGGTCTTCACTTCAAAACTGAGCCTGTGACAACCTTCAGAAGATCGATTGCGTTAATGCGTTAAAGCAATTAATTGCAAAAAAAAAAGTGTTAACGTGTTATTAGTGCGTTAACTTTGACAGCCCTAATTATTTTGTGTTGCTTGTAATGTTTTTCTGTTTATCTCACCCAGTGTTGTCCAAGTCATATCTCGATATCTGCAGCTGTAAATCAACATGTTTACAGGACCTGGGTTTCATTCAATTTATGTCTCACAACTCTCGACAAGAAGATCATTTTTTCAGTTAATGCTAATTTGGACAGCCCCATGCTTTGTCTGTTGGAAAACAGAAAAAAAAATGTCTTTGCTGTTTTTGTTTTTAGCTGCGAGAATGAAGCTCTTACTGTACTGTCCGAGATCAGAGGAAGTTAAAGCGAATGCAGTTTTGTTTTTGGATGGCCCATTTCCTTGAAAATATTTCTTGAATTTCAGAATGTGCACACTGAACCATACCAGGTGTGTTTGCATGTGAGATGAGAGCGAAAGGGTGGAAAAAGAGGGAGAGAGAACACAGAGATAAGAGGAAAAGAAGAGCAGAGAGGAAATCAGAGCGAGACAGACACAAGGACGAATAGAAACAAAAAAGCGCAGCGAGAGAGAGCTCAAACAGATTATTTACCTCAGCGGGATAAACAGGAAGCCATATAGGATGGAACGAATCTGAATGACAAGGCAGCTGATTTCTCCTAATTGGTTTTGAGTCTCTCTCTTTGAACTGCCGGTGCGCCGTGGCTCTGTTTCCAGGCAAACACTTATCTCCTACAATCTGGAGTGCTGCTTAATTTTTCAGACAAATATCAAACCTCTCTCCACACCGGATTAGCTGCAATTTAATAAGATTTGCACTGTTGCTGCTCACCAGGGCCTTTTTTTTTCCTTTGAAGCAGAGGGGAACCAAAACCTGGCTTTCAGGTTCTTTTGTGCTCCACTTTCCATATCAGGACACCCACACACACCACCCACATATCTGCTCCCACCTGCTCCTCCACATGAGAGGAGCAAAAGAAATCTCGAAATAAGTTTAAATGTTGTTTCTCTTAAACCGAGTGACGGAAACTACCACGGCGTGAGATAATATCATCTGTTTCCAATTCAAATCTGCATTTTAAGAGCAAGTGAAATATCTTGACATAAGGCTGATTTCTCTGCTTTCTCCGAGGTACCACGGCCTGATACAAGCAAACTCACAAGTGGAGCTGATTTGCATTGAAAACGAATGACATTATCTCACCCTGCAGTTTGCTTCGCATGGTATACATCAGATTTTTAGACTCTATAGTGGAATAAATGACTTGTTGAAGGGGGATATTTCTTTTGACACTCTAAGTGCCGTCTGTCAAGACCTCAGCAAAGATGAGCTCTTCACTTGAGTGGCAGATGCTTTCTCTCAATAGCATCCACTAACACCCCAAACCCACAGCAACACTCTTCTTGCCTCACTGTCTGTCTAGACTTTTATTGACAGCCTGCCTCTAGATTAGCTCGCTCCTCGGAAAGGTTGAGAAGCCTCCTGCCGGGTGCGTGGCGGTTAACCCACCAATTTCTACAAGTACAGATCTGGCTTCAACTTTGGATGCAGACTTGACTCAGAGATGTTGTACCCTTTTGTGTTTTATCTGATCATCTCTGGAGTCACGTAGCCCAGGGAGGGTTCAGTTTGAGCCAAACGCAGATGTGGAAATCTGAGAGTTTTGTCGGCCTGCTGGTGAAAATGAACAAGCTCCTGCCTTTATTGGGAAACCGCCTTCTCTCTTTCTCACTTGATTGAGCCATGATGGAATCAGATTTGATTAGGATTTAATTACTGAAGCGACTCGCTGCACAGACCGTCTCACCAAGTAGTCAGAGACAGAAATGCTTTTGGACGTGATTTCTGGGAATCTGTAAAGCAGTGGATGACCTATTCTTCTCATTTGTTTAAAACTAGAGGTCGACAGATAGTGGATTTTTAAAGGCCGATATAATAGTGATAGTTTGGAGCAAGAGAAAACTGATTAATTGGACGATAACGTATTTACTTCTGCAGCAGCCTTGTTGGCTGCTTTTGCATACACAGTTTTTAATAAATCTCTTTTTTATCACTGAATTTAATAATTATGTAGGAGAATATCCTGAAGTGTGATTTGATGGTTATATCATTGGGAAATGTTGTATTTATTGGCAGCGGGTGATGTAATGTTTTGTGGCTTACAGTATGATGGGTCAGGATTACTTCTGCTGTGTTTCTCCTATTTTGTTCAAACCATTAATGTTGGTGCATATTCCCGAGGTAAGGAGGATCCTTTAGTGGGAATTCATTTTTCAGGTGGCTGGATTATTTGAATTGACAGAATGACAAAATAGTACAATAAGAAGTTTTTTTTCCTGCCTGTCTTGTATCTGGGACAAAGAGCTGATAGAGTTGCGTTATATATTCGTAAAATAACCTTTTTTTCCTACCTTGACTTTGTGTTTGGAGCCTCCATGTAAAATGGTGATGTACTGCCTGACTGATGGCGAATCCGCAGACGTCGGCCACTGTCGGAGCCCAGTTACAATGATACCCATAATTTGTAAAATGTCATATCGGCGCGTATTAATCAGCCCCCACGTCTCAAAAAGCCCAGTCGGCTCTGATTGTCAGCTGTCCCACTGTTGTGATTGGTCAACCGAACCAAACTCTTCTGACTCCCCTCCAGCTCCACTCTAACTAGCTTTGTTTGAGGCCGTGCCAAACTAGCTGTTATGCAAATGTGTTACTTGCTGACATCACCACGATACGGGAGAAAACGCAGGACTTCAGTCAAAGTGTTTCAGGCAGCTCAGGAGCAGTGTTTCTGTGGGGGAGAGTAACTCCCTTCAGTGTGGACTTTGGGCTTTGCAGATGTTTTATATCCACAGAAAGTAGGAAAAGTTAACAGTGTTTGGTTTGTCCGTTCTGGGCTACTGTAGAAACATGATGGTGCAACACGGTGGACTCTGTAGACAAACTATATAACACACTAAAGGAAAGGAACAAAAGCATAATAAGTCCCCTTTAATTACCCCTTATCATTCAGTTTCTTTAAAGTTGGAAATCTCGTCTTTTTCCACCCTGTCTGACAGTTTTTCATATATTTATTCTGTCTCAGCTTGTTCCAGCTCTATGTGTTTACACTGAGTGACATATTCAAACGTCAGACTCAGTATTTTTATACCTGCACCTTTCCCTCAAATAGAAATCTTTCACGTCTTACGCATCATTTTATACACATTTCACCAAAATCCAGCCTGACGTATTTGGTGTTTGGAAACTTTGGGATTTCACTAGACTGACAAAAATAAAGTTTTGTGGGTACGAACAAAGTTTGGCTGCACAATAGGAGTTTGTGCTGGCTGCTGCGTGGCTCTAGGGATGGCTATGTCGGTCAGCCGATCTACCGCTTTGGTCCAGATTGAATTATCTCAACAATTTTTTGATGGATTGCCATGAATTTTGGTCCATATATCCAGAGCATGCAGACAATGAATCCTAATGACTTTTGTGATTCTCTTTCTTTTATTAAAGTTTGACAATGCAGCAGTATGAAAACACCTGAAATGCGCCAAACTTAACATCAATCAACATTTTAGGTAAAGCATAACGTAAAGAGCATAAACTCAAAGTATTATGAATTTTAGACTATGTTTTTAAATAAAATTGTAATTTAAGACAATTAAAGGCCAAAACACACACCGTCAAGTGATGCATGTCACCGCCCCGCAATATTTTATGCCACTGTCCTATTTCCAGCCTCATCACCCCTTAGAAACATATTTTTTTCCACTCGCTTGCTTACATTACATCCCAGCTCCTGGAGCAGCTCTACTTCTGATCTCACTCACCTCTTGCTGTTGTTGTCTCTTGTCTGTGTTGATGAATGGATGAGAAGAGACAAGTTAATGAGGTCAAGAAATATCCCAGTGTCTTGTTTTTCCTTTAGTTCCAAGTATTATGTCTCTAATGTTAAATATCTGAAATGAGGCATGATGATCACTTCACAGAAGTCAGTACTACTGATGCACATGCTTCATGCGTGTTTTCAGATAATGTAAGAGCATGAGGAATAAAGAGGTGCAAAATAAGTCATTTATAAAACAACTTAAGAGCGTGAGGGATAAAATAAAGATCATGCTTTTGGTCCTGCTCATTTGCTCTATAATTTCCCGTTGCCTACAAGGTCAGTAAATGGGCGTCGAGACTGCAGGCAGAAACCTGTGCAGAGAGGGTGAACTGTCTTTGAGTATGTTGGTGAGGGTTTGCAGGGTGGCCTCATCACGCCTTTCACTCCAGCTCCTCAGAGAGGCCACCACAAACTGGGCCAGTATGCTCAAGGATTGGACTAATGAAGGTCAGGTAAATTTGTTTTAGAGCGTCACATGGGAGACCAGCTCTTTAGGCAACACTGAGGTAATGGATCCTCGGTCGTGTCTTTGAGAGCATTTACTTAAAGCCCCCTGCAGCCAGTTTTACTTCCTGTTTTTTGGTTCTTTCGTTCTTGCTCAAACAGAGAATGGTCAGACGTAATTTGTTACCATGGCAACCCCATTGCATTGTTTTTCAAAACAGTTTCGAAACCAGTTTTTATGAAACCAGCTTTGATGAATTTACTGGTTATCAAACCACAAATGAGACGACAACACGCTGACTCTCTCTCACTTGCTCTCTTCTTCTTCACCGTTTCCTCCTGGTGAGGCCGCCGTCTGGCTGCTGCTGCTGCACCGCCGCACGCCGGTCACGGCGCACCAGAGGACGGATAGACATGTTGCCGAGGTCCGCCGATCAAATGCAGTTTCGGGATGTTTTGGAAGTGCCAACACCGGATTCTCTCACCTCAGCTCTCAGCAACGACACACCAGGCTGCACTGACATTCATTTATTTCTCAAACGGGACTTTTCTCTTGTTTTCTTTTGGGCTGAAAGTTGCGCTCCCCGTCATTAGGACCTGTCCAGACCCAGCAAACCTCCAAAACGGCATTGGTTGCTTTCCGTTAATTCATCTCCAGGAAGAGACGATAAAGAAAAGAGCGAGTGAGAGTCGGTGTGTTGTTTCATATAATTCACTGCGTTGATTTCACCCGTTAACAGCACACACAAATGCCATAGTGAAAATAAACACACTAAACTACGGTGGAGGAAACTAAAAAGTAAAATGAACACCCTCAGTTAGCTATTGCAACAAGTTGGGCTAGCTAACTACACCTAACTATCTAACCACAGCTAACGAGTTAACTAACTAGAAAGAGAAACTGACAGACAGATAAACAGATTTATTGGTTTACTGCTGCTGAGATTTAAACTAGCATGAGTGCACCTGAACAAGCTGGGAGGATGACCTTTGACCTGCAGCTTCTACTATAGTCATACGTCATATTCCAGTTTTACCAGCAGCCCTCTGTTTTTACCTCTGAGCACAAAATGAAGATATTTGTCAAAAACATTCTGGCAAACAGTGTTGCTTATTAAATCTGAAATATCGTAGAAATACCAAAATACACTGGATGGGGGCTTTAATGTGGGCATCCCATCACGACAGGTCAGATGATATCCGTACTCCAAGGAGGTTGAAGGTGGAGAGACTCTACTTGTGTTTTGACCAGACAAGTTGGAGGTAAAAGAGGGGGGTGTTGTTCTCTGTCCTGGCACTGATAACCGTCTCCATGGTCTTAGCTCCGTTCATAGAAAGTGAGATATCCCCATTCAGCCACAGCATCTAAGGCCTTCTGAGTCAGGCCAGGTAGAGACCTTATCAGTAGCTCCGTGAATGTAAGGTCCTGAGAAGAGACTAGTTGTTGAGGTCAAGAAATATCCCAGTGTCTAGTTTTTCCTTTAGTTCCAAGTATTATATGTCTCTGATGTTACATATCTGAAATGAGGCATGTAATCACTTCACAGAAGTCTGTACTACTGATGCACATGCGTCCTGGAGACTGGCTCCTCAGGTGAGAAATCAAGTTTAAGTGATACATGATTTAAAGCTAATGCAGAGGTAGAAGAAGTTTTAGTAAAAGCAGTAATAACACTGTGTAAAAATACTTTATAATTCCTATTGGTGCTGCAACAGCAGTGTTTTCAGATAATATAAGAGCATGAGGAATAAAGAGGTGCAAAATAAGTCATTTATGAAACAATTTAATGTACTTTGGGTAACACTTTGGGTTTCACACATTGCAGGAAAAGCAGAGCTAGACATCACGGCTGAAGCTGCATGCTAACTTTGTCATGGAGAGGAAACGTCATCGTATTGCAGTAGCGTGTGGTGAAGTCGGCCGTCACTCTCGTCTCCGTGGTCAAATCAGCTGTTACTACAGCTGTAGAGCACCCACGTACTGACATTTGTGTTAGATGCATTCAAACGGCCCCGATGGAGCTGAGACCACCTTGGAGAAGGTAGAGGAAGTAGACATGTGTGACTACGTCCAGGTTTCAAAATAAGTATAAAAACTGTATAAAAAATACATATATGAAAACAAGATTTATTTTATTATATTCACCAGGAGTATAAAACATTACATGTCCCTTATAAATTAAAAAGAACATACCACTAATTTGTGAGGGAAATGTCTTTATTCTTTAATTTTTTGGGTTTGCTGGAAAAAATGTAATAAAATATGCCGGATAATGACTTCAGGACATCTCTGACTACATACATGCTGATTTTTACTGTATTAATTCAGATATTTTTCGAAGTAAAAGTCCCGAGAGGTGTATACTTCAACTTCTTCCCCATGGCCTAGTGTTATTGGCTCCCTAGTATCATGATATTATCAGATCAGGACATAGGTGACTCGTCCTAGCTCTAATATTTCACAGGGATACCTGAGGGAGGCCGCTGTGAGTCCAGGCCGTTGATGCAAATGACAAGGAGGAATGTGGATCAGCTAGAATTTCATAGCGATCAGACATGCAGGAACCCCACAGCACCTTTTGCTCCCTGTCACTCAGATAGCTCCTCGCATTGAGCCAAAGTCAGCCAGTGTATATCAAGCAATTGACTGCTCTTTATTGTGTCAAATGCAGGGGGTTATTATTGAGTGCTACATGCCAGCATTGCGAGATCAGGATCAGAGCAGTGACAGCTGATCTGTTAGCCATAAATCCGTATTGTGATGGGGCAGTTTTGGAAATTGTGTCTTCCTGGAGGGCATCCCTTAGGATACCTTCATACACTTCGCCAACGCAGCTGACTAACGAGAATCGACAGTAGTCAGCTGGAAAGCTGGACTTTGCTTTTTGGGGGGGGGCAGCTTTAACTTGGCCTTCTTCCCATTGGTTTCTAAAAATCCTGTGGTGGATATGGGGTGTTGCGAAATACCAGTACTGACATTCACCGCAATATTTAAATAGGAAATAATGACATCATGTTAATATAATATATAAATAATCAAAAAAGAAAACAGTCTTTGGTACAGTTATGGCTACAGACTCTCTCTCCACTTCAGTCTACTTGTATTTTCAGTATAACTCATTTGCCATAAAAAGAGAGAAAACACATAAAAAATAAAGATTAAGATGAATTAATTAGACTGATATTATTTGTAAATTCTCTATTGATATTGCAATAATATTGTTATCATGAATTCTTTTGGCCACGATAATCGTGACATGAAAACCTGATATCATGGCAGACCCATAGCTGAAAACAGGTATTAAATACATCACATAAACAAACAGGCACCAACTCCTCAGAAAAGGTATTTAAAACCCAAGAAGGACGTCTGCCTTCCCCTCGTTCACCTTTTTGGAGTCTAGTTTCGACCTTGCCGATGCTCAGGAGAGGTATTTCACCGTTTGACAGCTTGTGAATAACATTCTCCTCAGATGGAGCAGCACCGTCAGACTCTCTCGGCAGGGTGTTGGGGTCTTGGTACCACAGCTCGCTCATCATCCTCCATCCCCACATGTGCTGGTCCCCTGACCTTTCCTCTAGCACCACCAGCAGGTTGGCATTTGTGGTTTTCAGTGAAATGTCTCAACAACCATTGGAGGGATTGACATGAAATTTGATGCAGAATTTAACATTAATATTGCCGTTGCTTAGCGGCGATGGCATGTCGTGTTCACGACTTCCCATCTCATAAACACGAGTTCACAAAGTCCATTTGAAGGCACCAAAACTGTAAGAACTTTGGGGATCCCTTAAAGGGGACATAGCCTGCTCATTTGAGGTCCACAGTTGTATTTTGAGTTTCTACAGAGGCTGTCAATAGATTAAAATATTTAATCAAGATTAATCGCTTGATTGGCTATAGTTAATCATGATTAATCACACAGTTTTGATCGATTCAAAATGTTCTTTAAAGGGAGATTTGTCAAGTATTTAATAAACTTATCAACATGGGAGTGGACAAATATGCTGCTTTTTGCAAATATATGTATACATTTATTATTGGAAATCAGTTAACAACGCAAAACATGACAAATATTGTCCAGAAACCCTCACAGGTGCTGACTTTAGCATAAAAATATGCTCAAGTCATAACATGGCAAACTGCAGCCCAACAGGCAACAACAGCTGTCAGTGTGTCAGAGTGCTGACTTGACTATGACTTGATCCAGACTGACTGGGATTATCATAAAGTGAGCATGTCTGTAAAGGGGAGACTGGTGGGGACCCAGAGAACCCATTTACATTCACACATGTGGAGGTCAGAGGTCAAGGGACCCCTTTGAAAATGACCATTCTAGTTTTAGTGTAGTTCATTTTTATCCTTTATGACATTAGCTTTTTTTTTTTTTACTTCTGGCATTTGCATTTAAACTTCAAAATTCATAAAAATGGTGTTGATTTGTGGAGATTATGTTGCTGAACATTACATGTAATCGTCATAAAAGTTTGTTTGCCTCAGAGCTTATTTTCTGCAGTAATCCAAAAGCCGACGGAACAATCCCATTGGCTTTTTGTGGAGGGAAACCGGATGATTGTAACTTCCTGGTTGTTCTACAAAAATACCTCATCCCTGGAGCACTCTGTCAGACGACTGCTAATTCATGAAGTCAGGGTAGATGGATTTGCCCCGAGTTCACAAGTAGGAACTGTTGAACTTTTTCTAGTTGGAGGTTGGAAGTTTTTGATTCAATATTGGATTCAGTCAGATTTTGTTGCCTGTTGTTTACCCTTATTATAGCATATTTTAGTACATATGTATATGTGTTATCCCAAATCAGACTCATGGATGGATTAAACAGCACTACATCATTTTTAAGAGTGAGTCTAAGAGCTGTTACGCAGCTGGGAATAAACAAGTATTTACTGTCCTCAGGGGTATAAAGCCTGTATGTGATTAGTGCCACATGAAACAAGACAACAGTAAACAAGTTGTTCCCCCACAAATGATGCAGTGCCTTTCTGGGCCAATCTGTAACAAATATGACACTTTATTTTGACTTGAGCTGCAACACCTCAGTGTAATTTTGAACATGTCAGGATGTATTGGAGAGATGCATCATTCTCCCCCCCCCCGAGTTTCATCAAAATCCAGTCAGCGGTGTCAGATGTATGCAATGTGACAATTGCATGAATTCATGAATAATACAGCACCCCCCTCGGGTTGATGAATGCAATTTTAAAATGCTGGAAAACAGTAGTGAGACGGATCTTTGGCCGTGTTTGATTGCTTCTGACAAGGGATGTAAAAATGTAATCCAATTATTTAATTCAATACAGTTTGCATCGTTTTAGCAATGATTCAGTGGATCAGAAAAGCTCACATTAATTCACCAATTTGTTTTGATTTGGTTAAAGAACAACCCACCGATTTTGCACATAAAAGTCAGCGTACTTGCGATGGGGAGTAATACAGGAAAAAATATTTGTGTAATGTTTTCTGTGACTCTGGAGGGGCTTCATCAAGCCATAGTAACGTCATCTGCGTTATCTCAGATCAGGCTTGGGTTTTGTGAGACGAAGGCATTTAAGGTCTAACAATGGATGCTAGTAAGTTTTACGAAGAGAGGTGTAGGATCCAGAATTTCTCAGCTTGACCCATTTTAGACCCGTATTTAATCTGTGTCTCACAGGTCCTACAACTTTACGAAACGTACTGGAAGTTGCTGTTCGTGACCTTTTAAATTTAGATTCTTTCACAAAGTCAAGAAACAGCCTCATCTGGGTCCTCCCTGCCTGCATTGTGACATAGTTAGGAGCTGCTTCACACTGGTATACAGTCATGTAAAAGCTCTTGAAACAAAAGTTAGGAGTTACCACTCAGTCACTCACCTTTATGCATTAAATCAACTCATGCATGCTGCAGTTTGGGTAAAGACAGTGTTATCTCTTCAGAGCTCCTTCAGTGAGTTCTGCTGCTTTGAGAACCTACATATTAAAGTGCTGATTGCTAATTGACCTGTTTTATAAGTTAAAGGGCAGCTAATTGGTTTTCAACCTGCTTTGTAGGCGTGTTTGTGACTGTAGTTAATTTACTTTAGAGTTTAATTTCTCTTCAGTGAAGTTAAGGCTGGTTTATCAAGTGGGCAACTGCCCTGGGAGTCCCCCAAAATCTACCTTTATTATTTTATTTCTATTGTGCTCACATGCTGTACATTTCTAATTAAAGTTGTTTACTAAAATGTTGGGCTGTCAAATAATTAAAATAGTTAATTGCATTCAATTGCATGATTATCCACAGTTAATTACATCTCCATTCACAGTTTTTATCTGCTCAAAATGTATCTTCAAGGGAGATTTAATTTTTTAATACTCTTATCATCATGGGAGTGGATAAATATGCTGCTTTATGCAAATGCATGTATATACTGTATTTATTACGGGAAATCAATTAACAACACAAAGCAATGACAAATATTGTCCAGAAATCCTCACAGGTACTGCATTTAGCATGAAAAATATACTCAAATCACAACATAACTATGACATGCCTAAAACTACATGTGATTATCATAAAGTGGACATATCTGTAAAGGGGAGACTCGTGGGCACCCATAGGACCCATTTGCAGTCACATATGTGGAGTTCAGAGGTCAAGGGACCCCTTTGAAAATGGCCGTACCAGTTCTTTCCTCGCAAAATTTCAAGTTTGGAGCGTTATATAACCTCGTTCTCGACAAGCTAGTGTGACATGATTGGTACCGATGGATTCCTCCGGTTTTCTAGTTTCATATGATGTCAGTATCTTCACTCTAGAAATCAGCCACTATAACCTAAAATTCATAAGTTGCATTGACATGTTAAAGACGTTAGTGGTGTTAAAAGGAATAAGCAATTTGTACAGTTTTTTTAATGAAAAGAAACATCTAAATGTCATATTAATACATTTTAATCTGTGCCCAAGCTCATAGCACTGCATCGCTGTCTGTTTTTAGGGGGGGATTCACAGTTAAATGTTTATGGGCACAAGATTTTCAGCATTAATAGGTTTCATTCACATCGTCTCCGTTATTCATGCAGTACTGATGATGGTTTTAATTCCAGCTCTGTTCCAATGTTGCAATTTTGGGTCTTGTACTATATAATCTTTGTATTTTCTCCATTTTTCTTCCAATTGTGCTTCTTATAAACACAAGAAGTGCAATTATACTACATAATCACACTTATGTTTCATTAGTTTCCTTTGTGTCATTGAGTTTGGGTCATTCTTTAACTTGTAGTGTGTGATGATTGTTTTATTTGTTAGTTTTATTTGGGCTTTAGTGTTTTGTATTCATTCTCAACTGATGCCATTATTTATACGTTCAAAACAGCCTAAATGTTGTCGCTTCACTGAACAAGTGTATAGAAACCAGTCCACAGACTACAGATCTCACCATGGGGGGACACTAACCTGTCCTCTGTCTGTCTTGTCCTGCAGGAGTCCCGCGCATGGCGCTGTCTGCAGGCGGGAGGGACTGCCTGCGTGCCGGAGACACCTGCTCCAGCGACGACACCTGCAGCCCGCGACTGCGCACCCTCCGGCAGTGTGTGGCGGGCGACGGCAGCGTGAAGCTGGGCCCCGGGGCGCGGAACCAGTGCGAGAACGCCATGACGGCGCTGCTGTCCACTCCTCTACACGGCTGCCAGTGTAAACGAGGCATGAAGAAGGAGAAGAACTGCCTGAGTATCTACTGGAGCCTGCATCAGTCTGTGCTGCACGGTAAGACTTGCGTTTACTACCTGATGGTTCTGCTCCTGACAGGTGGGCGTCAGCAGCTATAGGATGTTATTGGGATTAGCAAGCGTGTGCCGCCCATTACACATGAATTAGACTCCCGCCTCCACACAGATCAACAGTAAATTCCAGGCTGAATAAAAAGAGCGATTATTATGTCAAAAATCACTTTTGTTCCACCCACACTAATTGTATTTTAGCATTTTTGTGCTTATTCCAAATACTTTGCACTACCATTGTCATGTCCTACATTAGACCCCATTATTTTTGGTACATTTACATTCAAATTTTGGCATTTTGCATATATTTTTATGTTCAAAGCAACTGAAACAAGTGCATCAGTATAAGCAGTGGTAGACTACGAATATGTATTACAGTGTTGTACTTCAGTACAGATTTGTGCTACATTTGAGTATTTCCCTTTTATGAAGAAGAAGAAGAAGAAGATATTCCTTTATTAGTCCCGCCAGGGGAAATTCAATTTTTTCACTCTGTTAACTTATACACACACACATGCACAAACAGGTCCATATACATGCAACAATTGGAGAGATGTCAGAGTGAGGGGGCTGCTCCTGACAGGCGCCCCGAGCAGTTGGGGGTTTGGTGCCTTGCTCAGGGGCACCTCGGCAGTGCCCAAGAGGTAAACTGGCACCTCTCCAGCTACCAGTTCACGCTCAGTTCTTGGTCCATGGCGGGACTTGAACCGGTGACCCTCCGGTTCCCAAGCCAACTCCCTACAGACTGAGCTACTGCCGCCCCCATGCTGCTTTATACTTCTACTCCACTACTTCTCAAAGGGAAAAGTCCTATTTTTTACTCCACTACATTTATCTGACAGCTGTAGTTACTCTACAGATTACAGTTTTTACCCTTCCTGTCTAATGAAAACCACACATCCATTTGTGATAAACTGAAGGATGAAGTGTTCCTATATTTGCTGGGAAAATCCTCCTTCTGAAGCTACATAAACTCTTTAAAAAGCCTCTTAGATCAGATGGAAAATGCATCATCACAAAGCTGAAAACAGGGCGGTTTTTCTGACACCATGAAAAGTTGATTTTTTTTTTTAGAGACGTGTGGTTCTCACAGGGCAGCGACAGTAAAAACATAAAATGATCTTATAGACCATGATGCATTGCATAATGAGTTAATATTGTACAGTATATTGTAATTTTAGTCATATATTGTTTTTCTTGGTCATTTTATAATATGTCTGAGGAAAATATTGATATTCTCAGCAATCTCATCTTTCTCTCCTCTTCCTTAGCGTTTCCTACATTTTGTTACCCACTAGCTAGCTTGCTAAATCGTTAGCCTCTGTGGCGTCTAGACTCAGACAGTAACGTTAACATTGCCGTTGCTTAGCAGCAGTGTTCTTCACAACTTAACCACGAGATGAGATTTCGTGTTCACGACTTCCCATCTCGTAAACCATTTGAAGGCACCATTGGTGATACTTTCTGTCTTGTGTGTTTTCCCTCCTTTTTGATTGCTGCCCGACCTGATCACTTTCACCTGTCCCACTTTAGTCCTGCACTCACCTCACTTCCTGCTCACCTGCTCTCACTTCCTGTCAGACCATCAGTCAGTCGCTGTTTATTCCACCTCAGTTCCTTTGTTGGGTCATCAGGTTGCTGTAGGAGGTTTGCTTGCATGAAGTCAGCTGTTCCTGTAAGGCTTTGAGTTACGCACACATCTAAAAACACATCTTTACGTTGTGTTTGTCACTGCAGCTTTTTGTGTTTGGTATATTTTGATTCTCCGTACCGCTCACTTGTATGCATTAAATGAGCTCCGTTTTTGAATTCATGGAAGCTGCAGCTCCTTCACTGAACTCCTGCTGCTTTGAGAATCTACATATTAAAGTGCTGGTTGCTGATTGACCTGTTTTAGTAGTTAAAAGGCAACTAATTGTTTTTCAACCTCATATAACCTGCTTTTGTTGCTGCGTTTGTAATTATAGTTAATTTATTTTAGAGTTCTTCTCTTTGATATGCGCTTGTCAATTAAGTTTCAAAATCTAGTTTTAGGCCCTTTTGTTATTGTAGTTTATATTGTGCTCATATGTTGTACATTTCTAAATAACTGTTTAATAAAATGGCCACAAACTAACTTCAACACCTATTTAATGTGCAGTTTACCCAGTCTCTGCACACTTCACAAGTCAGTGAAAAGAAATGCACAATATAGTAATATAGTAGTAAATATATAGTAAAAGTACGCACTCACATCATAATTTTAACATTTCAATGAGGTTGAGGTTAGTAATTTGAAAAACAAAGATCAAACAGTGTAACAGTCACAGATTGTCAACAAGGTAAAACAGTTTGTGATCTGGGTGAACTGATGCACCAAAAACATGGAGGCAGCCTTTTATTTATGTATTTATACTATTCGTTATAGGGACTGTGTGCAATAGTAGGGCTGCATGGTGGTACAATGGTTAGCACTGTTGCCTCACAGCAAGAGGGATCAAATCTGAGATGAGTTTACATGTTCTTCCCATGTTAGCGTGGGTTTACTCCAGGTTCTCCAGCTTCCTCCCACAGACCAAAGACATGCAGGTTAACTGATGACTCTAAATTGCCCCAAAACCCCCAAAACCCCTAACAGGATAAGAAGAAGAAGAAGATCTACCTTTATTAGTCCCACAGTGGGGAAATTCAATTTACACTCTGTTTAACTCATACATGGTACATGCACACAAACACACACACATGCAGTAATGGAGAGATGTCAGAGTGAGGGGGCTGCTCCAGACAAGCGCCCCGAGCAGTTGGGGGTTTGGTGCCTTGCTCAGGGGCACCTCGGCAGTGCCCAAGAGGTAAACTGGCACCTCTCCAGCTACCAGTTCACACTCAGTTTTTGGTCCATGTCGGGACTTGAACCGGTGACCCTCCGGTTCCCAAGCCAACTCCCTACAGACTGAGCTACTGCCGCCCCCAAAGCGGTTGCAGATGGATGGATGGATGGATGTGCAATAGGTGGCACAAATGTTGCTATTGGATGTGTGGTGCCAGAGTTTTCCATAGTATTGGCTGGTCTTTGATTATAACCAGTTGTTTTATATTAAAGCATTGAAGAAATTGTGGACTGGCGGGCATATGCATATTTTTATAAATTCTGATATTTTTGGCATGCTGTACCTACATTTCCTCACTTGTACATATGCAAACATTTAGCGTGGATATTATATCTATTCTTATGTGCTCTGCTACTTGACAGGGTAGATGCACACTGCACAGAGGGCAGTAGAGGGACGGGATGTCAGTATGTTGCCCCAAAGGTTAATCCATCCATGCAAGACTTATTCAGTCCAGGCCTTGTAAATTTTTTTTCAGGGCACTGAAAAGACAAATTCTGCATTGAAAAAAAGAAGACGAAAAGAGCAGCATTATTTGGGGTTGTCATGACAACGGCGCTAACCTCTCTCCTCTGTTTTGGCAGGACTCAGCCTGGTGGAGGACTACCCGTACGAACCGGAGGAGAGGGGCTCTGACTACGTGCGCCTGGCCTCCATTGCTGCAGGTGAGTGGGCGAGTGATTCTCCGCTCCTGTGAAAACATCTATTTTTCACAACAAAAAACTTAAGTGGGACCTGACCAAAGTTCTGCATGTCAAAGAAAGCAAATCGAGATGTTATCCTGCGTCGCTTTGACAGAGTAGACAGAGGTATATGCAGGTGGGTTTGCAAAGTGTTTGATGAGTAACAACCCACACTTTGCTTCTGTCTTGCCTCTGAGCCTGTGGGCAAGCCGCAGGGCTGGTATGTGCTGCTGTTAGCCTCCGAGGCACAGATTAATTACCTATTTACTTTAATGCATCTGGAAGCAGCAAAACTGGAGGGGGAGAAAGAAAGAGAGAGAGTCAGAGAGTGTGAAGAACAGAAAGAAACCAGAAGAGGCACGGTAAGAAGTGAGAGGGAGAAAGAGATGGAGGCAGTAGAGAAAAGAAAATGGAAGACAGACAGAGCTGGTTTGTTTACTCAAACAACACTTTTTTTTCCTGTTGGAGGTTTGGAAAACAGAGGCTGCACACAAATGATGAGTTACTTTTTGTTTTTCACTGGAGAGGACATAAAGTCAAGTGTTTTGTTTTCTCCGACAGCAATTATACTCTGGATGAGTGAAGCTGAGATGGAGAGCCGGCGAAAACTTAAATAATGACTTAAAAGTGATTAGTGTGGAAGGCATTCATGCATAATGATAAATGTCCTACACTCACAAAAAAAGTTTAAACAAGTGGATAATGACAGCTCAAAGGGAGGACACGGTGTAATTTAAACATTTAAATACAGTGTGTTTCCAACATAAAGCAGCTCAGCCAGTCTTTGAGGATTTCTAAAAATAAACTGATCGTACAAGCAGTGTTTTTCATGCCGTTTGATGCAGGCAGCCTAATAGAGCAGGCCAGAGTGAGCTCTAAAGCAATGCAAGAAGTAGGCGTACGATTGAACGCAAGCTCCTCCGCCGAGCTATCGCTACGCCTCTGCGTCGTATCCTACAAAACAGTCCCAGGTGGCAGATGTTTGACAGTGGAGCATCATCCAACTGTCTGCGTAGGACTGTGGACTGATCGGCCACAAGGGGTACATAAAGTTTGGAAAAGTCTACTGTCAGCAGAGTGGCACTTTTTCGGGGCGGCTGTGGCTCAGAGCGTAGAACAGGTTGTCCACCAACAGAAGGTTTGATCCCCGGCTGCTCCGGTCACATGTCGATGTGTCCTTGAGCAAGACACTTAACCCCACTTAACCCCATAGCCATCGTGTGAATGAGAAGAATGAGTATTTAGATTAGATACTGATGGGCAAAGTTAGCACCTTAGCAGCCTCTGCCATCAGTGTATGAATGTGTGTGTGAATGGGTGAATGCTGTAGTGTAAAGCACTTAGAGTGTTCAGAAGACTAGGAAAGCGCTATATAAATGCAAGTCCATTATACAAACAAAGAGCAAATTCTAACGTTACGTTATACATTATATTACGTTATAATGTTAAATACGAGTAAGTTAAACTGATAATCCAGACTAAAACAGTTGAAGCTTCCAAATGCAGGAAGAAATTGCCGGTGTGAATATGTAAATTAACAGACTTATTAATTTAACAGAACACTCAAAAGTCAGATATAGTCATTTAGATGGGGCAGCGATAAATAAATCGTTTCCAAAATAGACTGGCTAAGTAGATTACACATCATTATATCCTCTAGTAATGTCATGTATGACTATTTCAGCCTTCTTTGACCTGCGTCCCTGACTTCGGCGGTGTAAAATGGGCTTGAGGGCTTCAAAGCAGTTAACACCTACAGCATCCATCCAGCTGTCCTCCCTGCATTTGTCATATTAAACTGTGTTGTTCGTAGCCTGAATTATTCCAAAAGGTCATGGTTAACCTGGTAATGAAGTCATATTTTTCACCAGTTCATTCCTCATTAATAATGGTTTATTATATGTTGATGTAAAGTGTTCCAGCAGGAGACGGACCTGTGTTATCCCTCTTTCACACATGGGTGAAGGAGGCTGACACTGAAAGGCGTTTTTAAAAATGCACAGGGCATCATTTAGTCCATCTCTGGAACACTGTAGTTTAACCACGTCGCTAACATCCGCCGCTGTCGCACCATAAATACGGAGTCTAGTGAAGTACAGTCAGATTCTCTTAACGCCTCGGTTGTCTTTTCCTAAGTCCTCCTGAATCCTCTTCACATCTGTCTTTGACCTTATGACATTGTCCATCGAGGTCAAGGAAAAGTGGTTAGGAAAAGACGTTGGGACGTCATTTTTTGACTTTTTGCCTTGGTCAGAAAAATTCTACAGAGACATCGGGGAATTTGAGTGTGGAGTTTTGAAATGGAAAATGTGCAGGTATATAATAATGTATAAGGACACCTATGCAAACATAAGTGCATGGTGAGGTTAAAAATCTAAATTATACTTTGATATTGGAGATATTAATAATTTGCTAATTAAATCCACTGTATTTTTTATACTGCTGGGGTATTTTGATTAATAATACTGAAGTGCTCAGGGCTGAAACTCACTGTTTATTTTTATCAAAACTAGACAAGCAGTGATGTTTATTATATGGGATCATGGGTATTATCCTGATATTAATGTTGCACAAGGTAGTTTTGTATGTTGGCAGCTCCTAATGGCAATGAGGGATCAGTGTCAAATACAAATTTTATGACTTCAAAGCTGAGGTAATGCCGCTGACATTAGCAAACCGCACGTTCTTCTTTTATACCACAGGGACAAGAAAGGCAAATGATTTAACAGTGCAACAAGGCCAGCTCAGGAGACAGTTTGCATAATAGCCCTAAAGGTAAATTCAGGTTATGTTCAAGTGGAGAAACAGTTCTGTTTCTCTACTCACCAGTGTTATAGCGGAGATCAGGAGGCATGCAAACTCTACTAAACACAGCTTTACAGTAGAGTCAATTAAACTTTAAGGCACATGTCTAAAATGTTAGATTTGCCCACATCGCCACCAAGCGCTGCCAAAGTTCAAATGATTTCAACTTTGACCACGTTGCCGCTGACATTGCAACCAATGAGAAAACAGCTGCAACTGTTATTGCTGCCTGGAAAAAAAAAATTAATCACAGTCAAAACATTTCCAGCACCGTAAATCCCTCACAGTAACATCACTGCTCGATTTCTCTGTCAGTTAGGCTCACTGAGTGTTTTCCTTCCTGGTGGAAGCAGGATTTGTTTTGTTTTATTTCGTTCTGATTTCCTCGTTTATTATTAGAGTTAGTTATTATTGTTGTTGTTGGCATGATTTTCTTTTTGAAGTTGAGACAGTTCTGTGTTGGAAAGGGGGGATCTCGGTATGCTGGGTAGGTGTCAGGGGAATCAAGGGTTTTGGCGAGACGTATTGTTCAGCGTTCATGTATGCTATATTGGTGCCCTCAAATGGGGTAATTTTTACCACGTTCACGAGAAGAGTCCATGTGGCCAGAGTGTGTAGGCAGTTCCTGGATGTCGAAGACACTGATGCCATTGACTGGCCTCATGTTCCCCTGACCTAAATCCAACTGAGCACCTATGGGACGTTACGTATCGACGCATCCGACGCCACCAAGTACTGCCACAGACTGTCCAGGAGATCAGTAAATGCCCTGATCCCTGATAAATTAATTATTTTCTATCACATAAGTAATTAAATTCATGCAAGCCAATAGTAGCCTGGATTACTGACACCAGGTTAGTCTTCCAGAAAAACCCCATGTGCGGAAGGAGGAAGGAGATACTGCAGCATGTCTACACGACCAAGATTGTCTGATTTATCTTAGGAGACGAGTGAAGGAGCAAGTAGTCCACAAACCAAGAGATTTGTTGTTAAGATATATTGATCCCAGGAGTGCTAGTAAGGATGATGGCATGGCTGCAAGTCAAGTCACGTTACCACCGAACCAAGAGACCGCTAGTGTTAGTGCCACTCGCACATGTATTGCTGGTGCTAGTGTTCAGATGCCAGCTGTGAAAAGGTAAGCTTTATTTGTTCTCCAGAGAGTGTGTTTGAGTGTTTGACCCACGTGAGATAGTGGTCTATAGCAGAAATTTGCTCTGGTATTTTTTTTTTTTTTGAGGAGCTGAAATTTATTTTGGAAATAGATTTACATGATGCTGTTATGACTCTGCTGTAAAGAATGTGGAACCAGGTTATCGGAGTTATTTTATGGATCTGTTTGGTGCGTTATTTGTATATAGCTGGTAGGATTGAATTTATTTTCATTGTCGCCAATTTTCTTGATTAATTAATTAGTTGTTTGGTCTATAAAATGGTGAAAAATGTCTATCCGTGTTTCCCAGAGCCCAAGACGACGTCCACAAATGTCTTGTTTTGTCCACAACTCAAAGATGTTCAGCTTAGTGTCATAGAGGAGTAAAGAAACTGGAAAATATTCACATTTAAGAAGCTTTTTCTTAAAAAATTATTCAAACTCGACTCAATTATCAAAATAGTTGGAGATTAATTAAAGGTTTTGAAAACGAATCTATTAATTGCTGCTCTAATGGATCAGTAAAATCCCTGCATACTAAAGAAGATATTCCTTTATTCGTCCCACAATGGGGAAATTCAATTTTTACACTCTGTTGTTTTTACTTATACACGGTACATGCAGACCCGAGACACACACATGCACAAACAGGACCCATATACATGCAACAATGGAGAGATGTCAGAGTGATGGGGCTGCTCCTGACAAGCGCCCCGAGCAGTTGGGGGTTTGGTGCCTTGCTCAGGGGCACCTCGGCAGTGCCCAAGAGGTAAACTGGCACCTCTCCAGCTACCAGTTCACACTCAGTTCTTGGTCCATGTCGGGACTTGAACCGGTGACCCTCCGGTTCCCAAGCCAACTCCCTACAGACTGAGCTACTGCCCAAAAGACTATCGCCCGAACAGGGACTTGAACCCTGGACCCTCAGATTAAAAGTCTGATGCTCTACCGACTGAGCTATCCGGGCTCTACTAATACTCGGGCATAGTATCCGGGCATACTACTAATAATTACTACTAATAATAATATTGTTGACGTGAGCACACTAGCGTTGCTATTTGTATTCAGTGTACTGGTATATTGTCGTTTGTGTGTTGTTGCTGGTTTTACTCTATTTATATGGCATAATGTCACTGGCCTTGGTGCTGGCAGGTCTACGATACGTTGTGTAACCCACATAATAAAATGGGCTACATTAAAAAAGAAAGAAAAACAGTCAAATTATGAATTACTGCGCTTCTGCAATGTTACGCAAACAAAACATACCAAGCTAGTGCGAAGTGTCAGTTAATCGTTACTATCCAATGAATACAAGGGAACAGTTGTGAACGTGTTATCTCAGCCAACCAGCAGCTCGCTGTGGCCACTAGTCCCTCCTACATACTTCCGGTTAGGTAGCAGGTGTGTGTGTCTCAGCAAATGAGTTTAGCAGAGAGTCGCTGAGCATATCAGTGCGTATTGGCATGAAAGCTAACGGAGTAAGGGGGAGAAACAGAACACAACTAGGAGATATAAATAAAACGGATTTTACCGGAGACTATCAAAACGTCAGTCGTCGCTAGTTGAAGGTAAATACAAGTGAGTTAGTTAACTCGGTTGCTGTTGTTTTGCTACTAATTAGCCGACTGCTCGCGCTAGCTAGCTTGGACGTGCGGACATCTCCGTGACTTTCCTTGGACAACTTCTCCTCGTTTACTGCTTCAAAAAGCAAGGTAATACCAACGAATTTCATTTCGTAATTTATCTGATGTGATTTGAACGGCAAGTAACAGGCACTGAAGTTACATTGGTCATCCTGTAATGTGTGTGTAGACGCATCGTGGTTGTGTGTACTCTGCACGCCGCCATTGCCTCGTCCATCCGTCGCAGTACAGAAATCAGCGAGCAAGATCATTTCAGTTTATTGATCAATTATGGAGTCATTGTTGTGAAGTATTGAGTGTATACACGCTGTTTATTTACAAGTTTATTCCATGAATGGAAGTCATGTTATATTGCACTCTGTGCAACTTTTTGCTGATTTCTGTAGCAGCTAAATTGTTTTGATCTACAGCAGGGGTCAAACTCAAATACACAATACTACAACTGTGCATGTTTTCCCCTCTCGCTCCCTCTTTCTCTACATATACATACAGTATATGATGAAGGTTTTCATATAGAAACAAACTAAGTTTTTTCTTAAACATTCAATCTGGAACAAGCAAAGTTTAATATTATATTTAATATATATTTATATAGCATGAGAAATCAGTTTTCAAATGAAATATTTATCAGTGGCATTTGTTTCTTATTTTTATTTAAGTGAATATAATAGTAGATTTCTTATGCCTCGCTCTATCTGTAACCTTTCAAGTTAATTTTCAATGGAAACCTTTTTTCACAGGCCAACAACAAAACAACCACAAAACAATAATTTCCTTCGATGAAAATCCAACCATTTAACTAATAACAGTCCTGCCTTGGAGCAGCAGAAAAAAATGTGCATAAAGAAAAGATTCATTCAAGCTCCATTTGTTGCACTCTGATTTACTCTGATGCACATTATATTCTTTCATTACAGCCACGTTGACTCCATACACCAGACAGACAGGTCTGAGGTCCGTTTCACAAAGCAGGTTTAGTGAAAACTCTGAGTCTGTTAACCTTGAAATGACGGAAACTCTGAGTTTTCTGTTTCAGAAAGGGAGGTAACTCAAACTAGAGAAAGAGGGGTAACTCTAGCCCGTTTCAGAGAGAGGTAACTTAAGCTCTCGGTCAGTTACCGTAGTAACAGACTTTATGAACCTAACCTGGTCGGGACCAGGTTTTTCTCAATGAACCTCAAGTTTTTCTCTGTCTCTGCCCTCTTTAAGAGCCACAGACACCATTTGATTTCCTCATTCAGCCAACACGCAAGTTTTGCCGTAGGTCTTTAATTTAAAAAAAAAAAAAAAAAAAAAAAATCATTGAAAAATCAGAATCTGTATATTAGAAGTCCATTAGGCAGAGTAGGTGGTAACCCACTTTTTTCACGACATGGCGTGTTCTTTTGATGACGATCCCATTGATGAAGGTGTGGCATTACTACGCAGAGAATTGAGTATTCATCAGGAGATGGCTATCAGACCACACATAGATGTTTTGTCATTTCCAGACAATTATTTTTTTGAGCGGTACCATTTCACATCAGACCATCATCTACATACACAACCTCATTGTTGCGGCATAATTGCATGCAGCAGAATTGCATGTGCCTGTCCTTATGAGCAGGTAGCTACTGTGTGTTTAAAATATAAATTTTGAATGTGGGCCAAAATCCACAACAGCACGTACTGATATAACAACCTCTCCTGTACATCCAGTCTTAGCAGTTCCTCTCTGGCTTCTCTCATTGTCACAGAGGTTTTCACATCTCAGCCTGCGATTTTCAAACCCACCGTGAATCTCAGCAGTACATTGTGAAGGTGATATCAGCTCGGCACCATTCATGTCTCCCACAAAATTATCATGCATGCTGTAACATTCACACTTGTCCCCCCTTAACCAATCTATTATGTCATTGCTGTAAACAATCGCAGTGTCGCTCTTCTCACGGGGGGGGGGGGGGGGGGTACATCCTACACACTGGTCCTTTAATGAATCATAAGACTTTGAACTTTTACTTTCCTTTGTGACAGTCTCATGACCTGTGAGGTCAACCACTGATCTTCTACTGTTATTCTGCTTTTTGAAAAAATTCCAGCCCTTGTTATTTTTTATTCCATTGCAAGCATCTACTTCAGGGGTTAAACATACAGCCTGACGGGCAGAATCGGCCCATTTAAGGGTCTAAATTGGCCCACTTTGCAAATCTGCAAGACTGAAAATTGTAGAGAAATAATTAATTACAATTTTTCAATAAAATGCACAGCTTTTCCGTTTTCTTTACTGTGAGTTGGCTGTCCTAATGAGAATAGCAGGCCCTATGTTGGATATATGATTATACATCCCACATGCTTATGTACAGGTTACATGACACAACACTGTCTAGTGTAGGCTGTTAGTCATGCAGTACCCACCGGTGGTAAATGTAGACACAGTGTCAGGTTTATCCAAGAAAAATGGATCAGTTCCTGTTTGTACTCTGAGGTAAATGGGAAGTCACTTGGTGTGTTCACAGCACCTTTCAGTGCTCAATGATTATAATATTCAGCACCACTTTCAGACTCATTGTAATGAAAAAAAAACAAAACAAAAAGTTGCAAGGACAACTGAGAACAGAGAAGATAAATGAATTATTGTCTTTTTTAGTCGAAGTCAAGAAATCAGCGAGACATCTCAGGCTGTTCATTGTGTAATTTGTGAATGGGTTGTTCATTAATTGAGTGTTTTCAGAGTGTACTATTTTACACTAAAAGAAAGGGAAAGATTTGCATGTGTTGCTAATTATATTATTATTATGCAATGGTTTTACTGGTCTGACTCACTGAAGATCAAATTGGTATGTATGTGGTCCTTAAACTAAAATGAGTTAGACACCCCTGATGCACTTCCATTCATATTCACAGCTAAACAGTATGTTTGCCAGATTGATGCATGATTGAGATTCTTGACATCTGTTGTTGTTAATTAAATTAATTATAGACAAGCAGCTTGCAGCAATCACACACATTTCCTCCAGAAAATGTTCATTCTAGTCTTTTATGTGCTTGTTTAGCATAATTAAGTGAGACTGTCCTCACCTGTATGTGTGAGACTGTATGGACAAATGTATACCAAAATAACCAAACGATTCCAATTGAGTGGACATGCTCGATAACACGTCGTTGTGACCTGCTTGTTAAAATGACACCACTTGCTGTAAGGCTGCTTTGAATTACAGCAGCACCAGACCCGCGCTGTACAGCCTCCTCGTAAATTTCACTACAGCAACTCCATGGGAGGTCAAAGTTGACATCCATGCCACGCATTGAGACAAGTCGACTGCCAAAACAACAAAGACGTGATTAATGGGTGTTTTTCCGCCCTTATAGCATCTCTCCCTCAAACAGAGTAATGACCCTTTTCAAAGACGCAAGCCGGAGCCACGGCTCATCATATTTTGAGGAGTATTCAGACAACAGAGTACTTCACCCTTTACCAATTCATCAGTTAACTAAAGCGAAGTTAGTGTTTTAAGAAAACACCTCTGTTTAAACGCATTACATGTTCTGCACCAAGAGAGATGCCTTTTAATGCGTCATTGGTCTCTGAGAGAGTCAGAAATTGTTTTTCCTTACTGGGATTTTCTCCTTCATGCACCTTGGTTGTAAGACAAAATACCAACAGTTTTGTTTTCTTTCTCTAACGCAACAGGTTGGTCTTGTAAAGCAATAAGGAAGCCAGGATCCGATATGATATAATGAGGGTGAAGTGTGAAGCTGTAATTTGAGACCGTTTACATCCAGTTTCGGTGAACAAAGACTCTAAAAGGAAGTCTGTCTTGTGAATGTAGCCTTGAAAAGTGGCTCTGGAGGGTTTCTTGCTTGCTCTTTAAATGAAGGATGACTGCTGTATTCAGCTACAGCACTACAGTACAGTGTCATGCCAAAAAGAAAAGGTATTCTGTAGCATAATGCGCTCCTTGACTGTTGACCAGTGTGTCCATTATGTTCTAAACAATCATCACTTTGGCAATAAATTGCTAAAAACTCTACTGAGGCTAATGGAAAAGGCGATCATGGACACTGAGGTTGTAAAGTGTTTGGAAGATGCTAAACATATTGTGATGGGCTGAGCGTTTCTCTCAGAACGCAGCAAGTCAAAGTTTCCAGTTCAACAAGGAGCTTTATGTGCTTCAGGGATGAGCGTCGCCACAGCAACACTCAAGGTCCAAACATATTCTGACTGAAAAAACTCAGATTAACTGTAGGAACAAAATGTTCAACACAATACTAATTGACTTTTCTAGGTGCATGCTGGGAGGCTTTCAGCTACACCACTACATGGTGTAAAATAAAGCAAGAACGGTGTTGTTTTTCGGTGTTTGTGTTGTGATGTTTGTGGCGGGGTTTTTTTAATGTATGTTAAGTAATTTACATACTAGGGATGTTAATAATTAACCGCTTAACTGTTAACTGACATTAAGCATTTTAATATTAATAAATGATTAAAAAGCTGAGTAAAACTCAGAGGAGGAGCTCATCACTTATAAAAGAGAAAAGCTGATCCACCTAAAGACAGCTTGAGCTGACGTTGCAAGATGCAGGAGGTTCGGTCCGGTCTTGAGCGGAGCACAGAGCAGCGGCGATGTAGCCTCGTTATGACCGACAAATAAACTGTACACACACTGTCTGCTACAGCTACGTTCACAGCTACAACGCCACCAACAAACCCACACTTGCAAAAGTATGTGTGTGGCTACAGGGGGTGCAAACCTCCTGCAGAGCTACATCTGCTAACATAACCGTGGCTGCTGCAGTAACTCTCCTGACGATGAACTGGAGACAGTGAACGCTGCACCGTGGTTGCTACAGTAACTCTCCTGACGGTGAACTGGAGACAGTGACCGCAGCACCGTGGCTGCTACAGTAACTCTCCTGACGATGAACTGGAGACAGTGAACGCAGCACCGTGGCTGCTATAGTAACTCTCTTGATGGTGAACTGGAGACAGTGAACGCTGCACCGTGGTTGCTACAGTAACTCTCCTGACGGTAAACTGGAGACAGTGAACACAGCACCGTGGCTGCTACAGTAACTCTCCTGACGGTAAACTGGAGACAGTGAACACAGCACCGTGGCTGCTACAGTAACTCTCCTGACCATGAACTGGAAACAGTGAACGCAGCACCGTGGCTGCTATAGTAACTCTCTTGATGGTGAACTGGAGACTCTATTGTCTGTTGTGCTCATATACGGCAGCTGGTGCACCGCTGCATGAGACACACGAATCTTGTTGGTTAATAATCTGTTATTGAGGTTTGGTTATCAGTTAGATTTTTTTTTTTTTTTCCAAAATTGACATCATTATTAGATACACATTTTTCTTAGTTTAGGTACTTATTGTAAGTCTAAATAGGCGATGTGGCAACCGGAAAAGCCAAAAATGCGTTATCATGACACACGGTATGTCCTTTAAACATTATGCTATTTATACTGAATGCTTTCCCATGTTGCTGTGGACATTTGCTGTGACTGGTCGCCATTAGAAATGCTGGTAGCTGCTTTGACTTGCAGAGTTCAGCTTTCGTCCTTCATACAGGAGCAAACTAAATACCTACAGGCTGAGTATCTGATTCACAAAGACTTTCAGTAAAGTATTCCTGTAAGAGTTGTTAACGGCACTGGCCTCTGTTGCATAGACTATATGTGCGCTTTCTTATTGACAAATGCATCAAAGGCTGTGTGTAAAATTAATTGAATTCAATAGTATGTGTAGAAGTTAAAACAAAATACCAGATTGACAAATGTTTAAAATTCCTTCAGCCTCAATCACTGTGTCATTTCAAATATGCTGTCCTGGTTTTATGGCACCAAAACAACTGAATGTTTCACTGTCCAGCTACTCTCAAACTGCAATGTAGATCTCAAATTTAGATATGTGCTGATGAATATTACAGAAGCAGGCCTGCGAGTGGAAAACAAGCTGAAGCATGGGTGCATTGAGCCTCCGGTGGGTCCAATAAGGAGCAGCTCTGGACTGTGGTTGTTCTGGGCAGTGCTGAGGTGTAAATGTGTGTCAGGCTTGAATGTGAAGCAGGATGTTCTCCACTCAATACATAGCAGTTTAAAAAAAAAAAAAAAAACATGATAACAAGGATTTCACATGAGAGCTTATGTGCATATTCAGTTTCATACACTCATGGCCATTGGATGCAATTTGTCAACCTGACCTGAGTTCAAGCAGGTCCTCCCATCCTCCCTGCCGCCTGCTTAGCAGTTAAGTTAGGAATAACCTATGCTTTGCAATGGGTTGTTAGCTTGCTCTCTAAGGCCATTCATATTTCATATGACAGCTTGGTGAGAGCCGAACTCACCAGGAGACACAACTACAGGCATTTTACAAACTAATGAGCGGTGCTATCTGCCAGAGAAGCTGAACGTCATCATGGCTGTATTGACTGGGAGGTCGCTTGGGAAAATAAAACACACACAATGATGGATTGGGAAATAATGCGGCCAAAAAAAGATGGTTATGAAAGGGGCTTTCCGCTGCCTCCACAGAGGTGGCTCATTACCGTGGAAGTCAGAGGTAGCATGGGCACTGAGGGAGGTAAAGATGGACAAAGTTGAGGATGGAGGAGAGCGAGCTGAATGGAAGAGACAGATGGAGTGTGGGGGGAGTAGACACAGACGTGATGGCAGACACAGCGAGGGCGGAAGATGGCGAGGGATGGAGGGAGTCAGGTGAGTGAGGGATGGACCCAGCTGTAGGCAGTGTTGGAAAGATGGATAGATGGATGAAGGAGAAGGAGCAGTAATTACAAGCCTTGTTGTGCAGTTGGAACGATGGAGAAGCTGCTTTTTCAGCACAGCCACTCTGCATTAACCCAGTAGAATGAAATATTCAGCCATTAGGCCTCAGCTGAAACACATCCAGTACCCAAGCTCATGCAACATTTAAACTCCATTCATGTTCTATTCATTGCAAGGGGGCCTATTACATATAATCATCATTTTGGTTTAGTTTGTACTTCAAGACTCACGCCTTTTTTTTTTTTTTTTTTTCATCTGTAAATGCAACGCTGCATCTGAGTGTAGAGGTGAAGTCAATACCGACTCCAATTAGGCTGAGAAATCATTGGTAAACATTGCCTGGGTTTTGATTTTTCTCAAACCACACAGAAGGATGAAATGTTCTCTGCTTCCCATTTGTGTCTTCTTCTCTTTCCAGAGTCTGAAGTAACAACGGTGAACCGCTGCCTGGATGCTGCCAAGGCGTGCAACATAGACGAGACGTGTCAGAAGCTTCGTACGGAGTACGTCTCGTCCTGCATCCAGCCATCAGCACGCTCTGGTCCGTGCAACCGACCGAAGTGCAACAAGGCGCTGAGGAAGTTCTTCGACCGCGTCCCGCCCGACTACACTCACGAGCTGCTGTTCTGTCCCTGCACCGACACGGCCTGCGCAGAGCGCCGCCGGCAGACCATCGTGCCGTCCTGCTCCTATGAAGACAAGGACAAGCCCAACTGCTTGGCCCAGCTGCGGATCTGCAAAGCCGACTACGTGTGCAGGTAGAAATTAGAAGTGTTGTCTTACATGCTGCCTGCTGCCAGGAACACTTTCCAACTTAATTTCCTGAGTTGGCATCACTTGACTCACTGAACTGATCATTTGCAGCTACTGGGGCTTCTATTTTTAAATGTTTTAGCTCAGTTACTGCAAATCATGTACACATTGCATTAATTCTACATCATACCATAGTTATTAGATATTGCTTAGACATTGTTTTGTGTCCTTCTTTTGCCTTAGTACAGTATAAAATAGCATCAATAGTGACTTGAGAGTCAAAAGTTCTTTATACAGAATTCAGAGCATGTTGCCTTTACGTGGCCCTCAACATGGAAATGGCCGAACCAGCGGCTAGCACAAGCCTCCAGGAAGTGCTGGGCTTTTATGCAAATTTTACATAGTTTCATGCGCCACTGAGCAACTTTCATAGGAATGAACGGGGTCCCGTCTTGAATGCTGTATCCATTTCTCTTTATACTTCAATGGGCTAGCAGCTAATGTTGCTAACAGTGCAAACAATGGTAACAGTGCTGATCAGTATTAACCTGAGGGTGGGCGTTATGCTTTCAGGATGGCGGCATAGGGCTTGGATGGCATTAGCAGCTGTAACTACCATATGAGTGCACAATGCACAGTGGCAGTGATTAGCTGGCTAGTCGGTCACAACAGACACACTAAAAGGCCCAGCCAGCCCGGCTACATAAACAAAACACAGAGAAGTTGTGATTACAACTCACACAGAGGGAGAATGACTTCATTCTCTGTTCAAGTAGACATTACTCCTCTGTATCTTTAAATAGTAGATACTTGTTTGATGCTGTATTAATGCTATGAATCCCATATATACAGTAGAACCTTTAATTAGGTCAGTAAAGTAAGGAAATATTTAACCCATGACAGCAAACGCTGATTGATTTGGAAAGTCATGTTGTGTTCAAGAACTGATCTGAAGCTCTGATTTAAAGCTGAAACAGACTTTTTTGAAGGTTGGAGGGAGATGGTAGACTCCCACATAAATGGAGAGCTGTGATACATGATATCGGCTTATCGTGGTTTTATGTTTAACTTGTTAACAAACACCTGCCTGAGGTCACTGACTCATCCAACATCTTGTTTGATCTGCCAACTCCTGAGAAAACAGTCTGGGTCTGTCTGACTTGTTAGATGTTTGACCAGCTTCCCGGGCCACTTGTTTGCTTTGGCTCTCTGCTGTTCCACACTAGATAGCTATTCTACTACTGACTTGTGCAAGCTTGAGGTGTTGTCTGTGAGCGCTGGAGCAACTCAGCTATACCACAATCAACACGACGTTTTAAATTACGAGAAGTCCTTGATTATGATGTTATATATATATTATTGATGATTATCAAAAATGATGCTACACGATAGTAAAGAAGGACCTAATTGGACTGATAGTTTGTTACTCTAAAGCTGCATTAATTGATTGTTTAGCCATTAGACAAACAAACAAAGGTGGTTATGGCTTATGTATTAGTAAATTGTTGTGTGTTTACACATCCAGGAGATACAGAACACATTAGCTTTAAGTGTAATGCTTCTATCCACCTGATGAAGTTCAATATATTCACTCTCCTTTTAGCTCTGTTTGGGTCTCCATCAAAAATATATGGATGGCTGTGTAGCAATACTTTTAGAGCTGGTTACCAACTTTGTCTGTCTGAACCTGGACAGGTAGTGTACAGTCACTTAAATATAAATCTGCCTGCTGCTGGAAACACAGCGGATGAAAGCAGTAAAGCCGAGGTTATACTCATTACAGAGTGTATGTATAGGTTCTGTGCATACATATTTGCATTTGGGTATGTTTTTGAGCTACTATGCTACATATTGGAGTGAAGTGTAGATTTGGGTAATAACTCTGTAAGAGCGACCACGTTCAGATTACATATACTACGTTATGTAAAAGTAATGTAGCCTTAACGTATGCTGTGCAACCTAAGTCTTGGGCCAGACCAGCCTCACGATGAGCGCGTGGCGGCAGTTACCTCACGGCTGCGTGATTTACACATCCCTTGTTTACACCAGCTGCATTTCTGCAGTGTTTCTACTGCTGCTCTTTGTACCCAGTCTGACTTTCATATTGGCCATTTCATGTCATTTATATTTATTGGAGACAGAGAAAGGTCAAGAAACGTGTGGTAATTTGTAAATAATAGTAATAATTCACTATTAAAATCCCATACTATATTCATTCATGGAGCCCTGCAGGTCACTGCATGTTCTACAACACTGTCCTGCACATATTTCAGGATAAAAGCCTTGTGTTAACAAATGGAGTTAAGTCCACAGAAAAAAATGCTTGGAGGCTTGTATTTTGAAATGAGAGCAGGAAGTGTAAAATAGATCTTTACTTTTTTAATGTCCATGACATTTTCTACAGATATCTAGACATTGAAAGTGTAGTTATGTTGCTGATATGATGTCAATATACAGTCAGAAGATCACCTTCACTGTCTGTGACATAGTCCACAGATGTCTAGACTTTGAAACTGTAGTTGTGTTGCTGATATGATGTCAATATAAAGTCAAACAATCACTTTCACTGTCTGTTGCTGCCGTGAAACGTGAGCGGCTTGCGTCAAAAATAGACGAGACCTCGAATCTCTAGAAGACATGTAGCTGAGCCGTGCGTCTCATGCAAGCGGTGTGGCAGCTGTAACCTGTTAATATGGACGCTGAAATAAAAAACAACAGGTAAGGCAGCCGCCATGCGCTCATCACGTGGCCGGTCTGGTCCAGGGCAAAATTTCTTGAAAAACTCAGTTCAATCAAACACCATAAATAGTGGATTTGCTCAGATGTTCCATTGAATCAGCACCAAATTTGCACATTCAGCACAAATATCGTCTCATTCGCCTGCGTTCTCGCATATTGACCATGTTGTCAAACTTTGAGACCGCTGACCAGTAACAGTCCGTCTTGACAATGCTCACCTTTGAGGGAAAGGAGCCTTTAAACCAGCTCTTAAAGCACTGGACAGAAAAATACCAATCTCATACTGCTATTGCATTATTATCAAAAAATACAACTTAGATTTTGTTGTTTATGTTATGTTTGTTTTATTTTTTTTATAAGATATTGCAGGTTTAAACTATTTATTCAAACAGCTCATAATAGAGTAAGACAAACAAGATCATCAACTAGGGCAGAGGTGAAAACATTGCTCAACAGCATTTACTCAAAGTGATTTTTCCGTTCCAGAAACAAAACAGTGGACTGATCTCCCTCCAGATATTAGAGGAATATGATGCATCAGCAGGTATCTCTTTCCCCCGTCACAGGCTCCGCTCTTCCCTCTCCTCTCCCCTCGCCACTCTGCAGCCGTTCTGTTTGCTCGCGGGCGATTGTGGCACTTTTCATTTCAAAAGCAGGCAGATAAACAGGTCCTATTAATTTATAATGGACATTTATGTTTTGATATTTAAACAAATTATCCATCAACAAGGAAGTAAAAGCCCCTCGTCTACGAGGGAAAATGCTCGATTCACCATCTAATATTGTAAAACTGTAAACATTCAAAATCTGCACAGTTGATTTCCCAACCTCAGAAATTTTCAGAAGTGACTTTAATGATGAAATAGCTATGAAAAATATTTTAAAAAAGAGCCATTTTGGCTGCAGTGGTGGGTGTAACCATAGCCTGTAGCAGTCCAGCACATTGCATTGTGGGATACAGTAGGCGAGGTAGACTAGAGATATCCTCTGAATCAGTACGACATCTGGGTATTTTTGGTATACTGTAATTTGCTTTTTTTCACGTATTATATACTGCATAATGCAATCAGTACGTACTACTAGTATAGTATGCGGTTTCGAAAATGATGTCACCTAGCTTCTAGCAACACCTCCTTGACCTGCAGATGAGTTCTGCTCGGCTACTTTCTGGTGTTACCAGGGCTTTACTGTGAAGCATCACATGCGCTTTACTGTGAAGCATCACATGCGCTAACTTTCACAACAGAATATGAATGCGACTACCGCAAAAACGGCATAACAGTTTAATTATTTTAAACCTCTTTTAAGTGTGTTGTTGACAGAAAATGGATTACCTGTGAAAATGAGTTGCTTCAAGTTAATTGTCATGGCTAATGTGGTGGTATCTTCACTACTGTTGTCTTCAATATGAAGTGCTTTATTGATGCGGTGGCCATGCACACTGACTTTCTCCAGGACAATAAATGGCATTGTGTGACTTGGAGGATAGGTCCGGCTGGTACGATATGTTCATTTAGATTTAATTAGTCAGCTGTGCTTAATTAATTCAATTGTTACACTCATTAACTGTTTAATTAGTTCAATTAAATTCTGCATTCATTTTCTGATTGCAGAATTTAATGGCAGCCGGGCAAGAAGCAGCCGTGTGAAATAGTCATTATTAGAGTGGCCGTTATCACTTGGGATTCACAGATGACTTTCCTGCCAGCAATTATTTATCAATGCACGGCCGAGACATCATCAGGATCAGTAAACTGATTGACCCTCTGTACAAGACAAGTTATATGAATAGCCATATTTATTCTGTGGTAAATCCCTGTGTATGTGAGACAAAGAGATCTCATTCAAATTTAAATTAATTGTCAACATCCAATCAAGAAACCTTATTAAGTCATTAAAATTCAGACGGTGCATTTCTCTCAATCACTGGAGACTGAAAACATGGAGTTCTCATACCCGTCCAGTCAGCCTCCTGTCTCTGACAGCAAATGGTGGCCAGCGTTTAATCTAGTTCCTCTTCAAATGTCAGGAAGACAAAGGGCTTCATCTGTCACGGCTATCGATCAGGCATTATTCTCCACCGCCGCCCCGATGGATGGGGCATCTCAAGGCCCCTGCGCGGCCCACCAATCCAGCACCAGTCAGCTGGCATTAACCGGCGGCCTGCAGAGGATGCCTTCACTTAGTGCACAGCCTATGAGTTTTACGCACATCATTACAATGACATGACAAACGAGGGGAGAGCGGGGAGTCGTGGCGCCCTGAGGGGATCCCGTTGCAAATGCCATTCGACGGGGGCTGCTGATGCGATATGATGGCCGCGATAGCCTTGTACGATGATGATGATGAGGCTAGATGTCTCGCCGGCTGGCAGGAAAGGTGAAGGAGGGAAGGCAGAAGCGGCTGTGGGAGGACATATTTACATGGAAGATCCCTATTTGTCTAATCTCCTTGCGGCCAGGCCTGCCAGACAGCACCCGCGGTATTTAGAGAGCAGAGCCAAGGCCTATCTTTGCCCCTCATTGACTCTTAACAGCCTGGCAGCCGTCCAAAAGACAACTTGCCGGGTAAAGTGGGGGGGTGAAAAAGCATGATGATTGTCACCAGGGGTGACTGGAGTGACGGGTGAAGTGCTGCAGAGCGTCAGATCATGAAGGGTGGAGGGAGTTGATGTAGGAGCGTAGCTAGGTAGATGGGCGCAGTGGGTTTCAGATCCACATCCTGTTGTTGAGAGAAAGCACCGGTGCCGGCCACCCCTCTGACACGATGTGTACAGCAGGCAGCCAAGCACCAGTAAATGATGGATGGCATGTTATTGCTCCCACAGGTCTCGCTGGGCACAGTTCCAGTATGATTGCCAACCTTCTGAGCAGAGCGCCAGTGGCTGCAAGCAGGAGAACTACGGAGCATGTCTACTTGCGTACACCGGCCTGATTGGTAAGAACTAAATCTTTGTGCGCTAGCTCCGGCTCATCCACCTTGTTTGATGGATCAGGAACAAACAGGTTTTAGTAGGAGGAAGGCGGGAGAGCAGACACTGAACAGGACTCAAAAGAATGAATCAACGATTGTGATGAGAAGTGCTGTTCAACAATCGATGGAGGGCTGATTAATGTGGCTGCAGCATGCCCGGCCAAACCGTTGGCATTATAAGTGCAATTACAACTATTGACTGGTGTTTTGAGAGAATTATCCCTGACGTGACAATGAGGGGGAGCAGACAGAGGCGTAGAACACACCTTATTGTACTTGAGATAAAAACTTAACAAAAGATCACATAATGCACAGAAGGTTGTTAAAAACCACTCAGTCTAAACATGCCATTATAGGATAATACTGCTGCACAGAGGAAAAGAAAGTTGTTTAGTTAGAGGGACTGAGGGAGGCAGATAAAAGAAGACAGAGACAGAAAGGTGTGCAGCAGTGATTGGCTATTCTACACAAGTGAAGTAGAAGTGAGACTCTGAGGTGTTGTTGTTTGGAAGTCTGGGACCCAGAAAATCAATGGAGGTAAATCAAAACTTTTTCGCCACACTGCCTCAAAGTGCAGCAATTCTATTTCCCACCTCTTTTAAAAATACAAGCGACCAGGCTATATTACTGCTCCTGGAGAATGACTTCCCAATCACTTCCTGCTGAAAAGCACCAAACGCAGAAAAAAAATAAAAAGTGAGACCTCTGTGATAGTGGCTGGACTTTGTACTGCGGGTCGCTGTGCTCATCAAAGTCCACGAAGCTGCCTGCCCAGGTAGATATGCATGTTAGAAAACTAAAACAAAAGGCTAAAGCATCCATCCATCCATCCATCCATCCATCCATCCATCCATTATCTGTAACTGCTTATCCTGTTCAGGGTCATGGGGTGCTGGAGCTGATCCCAGATCATCCGACTATCACCCCCCCTTTAATTGTAACACCAACTAAGCATATATTTACAACATTTGTACTTAATACTTCAGTCCTGTTTCATAGTGATTAACACAAACAGTTAAATTTCGTTCATGTTAAGATAAGATCATCCTTTATTAGTTTCACAACAGGGAAATTAGCAATTTTATTGAATGTTAATACCACTTATATACCTTTTTTAAACAGGGTGATTTTATTCAAATTATATTTGGACTAAACTTGACAGCATGTATTTTGGGGCTGGGACAATACCCATATCTCCTGATTCAGTACTACCACAATACTTGGTGCTGATTCGGTATGTATTGTGATTATTAAGTATTGCGATTTATTGCAATTTTTTTTTAGCTTTTTAAATGCTAGACCATGGGAAAAAGTTGAATCATACGCTTCTAGGGATTTTTGCTTACATTTACTGAAGTCAAATATATCAGGATCTTTGTCAGGAATTATTTATTGCATTTTTTCCAGCGACCCAAAAAAACAAAGAAGAAAAACATTTCTCTCACAAATTAGTGGTATTTTCTTTTTAATTTATCAGGGACATATACTATTTTATATATCTGGTAAATATAATACAATCTTATTTCCATACATGTATTTTGTATATACAATTCCAACACCTTATTTTGAAAACCGGACCTAGTCACACGTGTCTACTTCCTCTAACTTCTCCAAGGTGGTCTCTAGCTCTCCATCAGCTCCGTTCTCTTTATCCATCCATGTTCAGCTCTATCGAGGCTGTTTGAATGAATTCAACATAAATGTCAGTATATGGCGCTCTACAGTTGTAGCGGCGGCCCATTCGACCACGGACATGAAAGTGACGGACGGCCGGACTGCACGTTACCATAATAAGATAACGTTTCCTGTCCGTGACAGAGTTAGCAAGCAGCTTTTGCCATGATGTCCAGCTCTGCTTTTCCTGTGATGTGTGAAACTCAAAGTGTTTCCATCCTTTACTGTGTGTGTTGTGTTTATCAGTTTAGATTTAACATGTGAGGCTGCAGGTTGTATCCATGCAGACTTCTAGCCTACATTTTAAGTGATTGATCTTAAAACCAGTAGCAAGACTGGTGTTGTCCCAATAGATCCTGATATTTGAACTTACCAGTCAAAAGATGACTTTCAGTACGTGCTTCAAATTAAAAATAATGGACTTACTGATGTGTGTCACAATCATATCAAAGTTTTTATTGTCTCAGAGCTAACATGGGTGGGAGTAATAGACACAATATACTTGTTTTATTGGATCAATGGTCCCATCTAGATTTGCACTTTTCATTGATACAGCACAATTTTCTAATGTGTAGAAAATAAATTTGCCGACTCCCAGACAGAGTGTCATTGACCCCTGGGGATCCCCGGACCCCACATTGAGCATCACAGGGCTAAATAGCTGCTCCCCTACTTGTAGCATCAAATCAGACTCACTGGGAGATCCAGAGGAAGACGCTGTATAACCAAGCATCTCTTTGTCTCTTTTTTTCTATAATAAATCATCCACAAAGAAAATCCCATTTCAAAATAATTGCGTGTCACCAAAGATCAGAGAAATTTGTAGCAAGAGCTGGTTTCTAGTACCCATTCCTTTGAAATACGCAGTACAACTTTGTTGGCTCTGTAATGTCAAAGCCTCGCATGCTTAGCTAACCTTCCAGTCTGTATCTCTGTTCACTCCACTTTCATCTGTTCCTCTTTAAATTCCTCTCACAATGAATACATCTACATGCACGCTAATAATTCAGCCTGATTGTAGCAACACTATCATGATAGAAAGTTCCTTGTAAATGCCTTTATTTGATTATCAGGTTATGTATAACTGATTAAATCAGCCAGAATTCACCTCAAACATTCAATTTTTTATAGTCTTTCACCCTTCTTTTAAAACTGCTCTTTTTATGAGGTATTTATTAAAAAACATAGCTTAAATGGCACAGGACAACAAGTAGAAGAGCTTGAATAACAAAGGACTAAAAACAAAAGTTAGATATACAGTTCAGTTAGCGAGATAAATTCATCTGTTGTGTTGTAAACCTAGCAATGTGAGAGGTTGTGTTACTTCAACATGCCTTTAAAGATACATAACTGTGTGGTGTGCCCTCTCCTCCACTCCACAGGAAGCACAATAACTCCCAACTACCTTGACAACTCCACATCCAACGTGGGACCATGGTGCTCCTGCGCCGCGAGCGGCAACCACAGGGAACAATGCTCCGACTTCCTCACTTCCTTCCATGACAACACCTGCCTGAGTGAGTAACAGCTGACCTCTGGCGACCCGGTAGCAGCAACAAAGAGACAGAAGTGTGAGAGTGAATAAAGTCTGTCGTGAACACAATAATCAATGAGTAGAATAAAGTCCTTCTGATGTGTGGTCGCAATGCAGCGAGTCAGCCTAAAACCGGTTTTTACCGCATCTGTAGGTCTGCTTTGTTGTTAATTTTGTGCATAGATGAACCAGAAATCGACCCAACTCTGCTAGTGAGTGTGACGTACAGTACATTGTCACCTTTAACAACTAACAGCAATTGATATTTTGACTACGGCAAACAGCTCAATGTCCATTCTACTCTTGTTCTACTTCTATGATTCGGACACACAAGCTTAATATAAATCCCAAGCTACTGTCCTGCACATTGGTAAGAAGAGACAATAAAACAGACAGCAAAGTTCTGCCCACACTAACTGACAGGTCATCTCTAGACCATCTTTGCTGGGAGTGACAGAGAAAAGCCTCCCCCTCTCCATGTGTTTACTTCAGTCTGTATTAATTTATCTCTTTGCACAATAAGACTCGCAGACAAACATCCCCGTGAGTGACGGCAGCAGTGACAGACCAGTGTTATTAATAGCTGGTGGCACACAGTGATGGGTTACCACATATAATATCTGCTTGTTTAGATTATGCTGGGAAATTTATCACGGCAGACAAAACCTATTGAGGATAATAGAAACATGTATTTTAGAGTAGCACAAGAAATGATAAAATGAAGACATCATTGAGTGATAAACTGCAGCTGATGTTACATCAGGATTATCCACCAATCCTATGAAGTCCTTTACCTTTTGTTACAGCTCTTATCCAACAACAACAACAACAAAACCGCTCTGATGATGGGAGATCATCCCTCTGAATGAGCGATAGCACATAGTGACAGAAGAATGACGCCAGTGACAAAGTAATACAAGCTGTTGCTGCTGGTGTCACAGCACACACTGGAGTTTATTCTGAGTTATTATTATTTCTAACAACAGAAGAAGACAAATTCTTACAAAGCTGTCGGCATTAATAACAACTCCAGTGACAGAGCAATGACACCAGTGACAGTACAAAGCAAACTGCCACTGCTGTCATGTGGTGACAAAGCAGGATGTCAGCATTTGTTGTGTTCATACAAGTCTTGGTTCAATTATTACAAAAACAAAAAAAGCATCAACTTCTCATCAGGCATCACACAAGCAGCCTCTTAGCCCTTCTTCCACCGCACTGAAAACCATCTGCTGCCAGTCTAACCAGTGTGCCAAACTGTAGCAGACAAGTGACTGGAGCATCTCGCCCACTGCTCCACTATCTTTACACACCGGCTCTATATCAGTCAAAGCAGCTTGCGTCTCAAGTGTGAAATTCACGGTTGCGTCTGCGATTACAGGCCACAGATTACTCATTTAGGAGTGAACAGCTTGCCATGCTATTCTGTACGTTGTCCAGTAAACCAAGTTTCTAACCGAAAGTATACATATTTAGAATTACGATTTTTCTTCTAACCAATAACGACCCCCGTTAACCGATTGTTAACTGTTAATCGACAAGATTAGTGTGTCGCACGCGGCGGTGTATGAGCACAACGGACAACTGAGTCCCCAGTTCACCATTGGGGAGCTTTACTGTAGCAGCAGCATCATGGACACATGCAGCCACTTTCCCAGTAAAAGTCTCCACCGCGTCATTTTATTTGAGCTCCAAGGTTGTCAGCTGTGTGTCTGCCCGGCGTAATGTGTGTGTTAGTGCTATGTTAGCAGCTGTAGCACTGCTGGTGACTTAATGCTCACACACACATGGTCAGACAGTGTCCGACAGGCCTTGTGTGTGGTGGCGGTGAGTGTGGGCTTGTTGTTGGCGTCATGGCTGTGAATGTAGCTGTAGCAGACAGTTTATTTGTTGTACATAAATGCTACGACTTCTCAGCTCAATCTTGCAACGCTGGCTCGGTCTCTTAAGGTGGACCAGCTTTTCTCTTTAAAGTGAAAAGCCACTCCTCTGAGTTTTGCTCAGCTTTTTTTAAATATTTCTTTTAACCATTTAACCGACAGCGTTAATCGGTTAAAATCCTTAATGTTGGTTATCAGTTAATGACCCACCTTAGTTATTTATGATATCACTGGTAGGGCTGTTGCAGTAACTGAAATATTGTAATATAATATTAGATATTGACAAGTCAACTACAGGGGATGGCAGGCAACCACCACAACCGCTATGTTCACATTTTGTCTTTTTTGAATTCTTTGCAATGGGAGCGACACAGCATCACTGCACTGACTGAAGTTCTTTTACTCTGAAATATGTGCAGGACAGTAGAAAAACTGCTGGTGTGAACAACAGATGCATGAATCAGATAGCTGTGAAGTAATGCAGTCGCCAAACGCTGTTCACGCGGTCGGTGTGGCCCAAACATAATGGAGGAGGTCGGTCCTTTCTCCCTAGTTGCTTCAGCCTTCCCTTCATCCACATCGAGTACTCAACCTTGTGCTGACGTTTTTACTTCTGCGGATATCCCATAATCACAGTAACCAGACGCCTCATTGTTCTCCTCTGTTCTGCATTCAACAATAAACAAGTATTAATTAGTATCTTAATTTAAAAAGCAATAACAATAAAGCTAATTTGTACAGCACTAAAATCAGGATAAATTAAATAGTTTTTAAATACTTTGCAAAAATAAATAAAAAATGCAGTAATACCACATATTGCGCTGTTGAGCCAGTCATTATCACTGCAGGGGATGCACCCCTAATCACAGGCCACAATATCTGCTGTAGTTTCTTACCAAAGATCAGTTTCCATAGTTAGATGGACCCCAAAACTATATTACTGTCCCTCAGTACGGCACAACCGGTGGACATTCTGGGTTACAGAGCAGTTACAAAGCCAGTTTAGAGCAGTGCTTGCTGTAAACTCCCCAGTATAAAGGTATCATATTTTTCATAAAATATTTATGTGTATGGTGGAAGAAACAGATTCGTCTAAGATTCACCATCTTGATGGTTAATCCAGTAATAAGCGTAATAATCCGGTAAGAAGCAGCATGTCCTCAGCATCAAAGATGGAGACAAAAGCATAAAAACAACCATCTGCAGGAGAAGCTCCAATTAAAGAGAGGATGTACATGAGAAGAAGATTTATGAAGAACAAACACTCGGATTTCATCTCATTAAAAGCGTTATCATCATCTTCTGCAGTGACACAACTCTCTGTACAGTATATCACTCGTATTAATTGTGCTCAACAAAGGGATCACCACTGGACTGGCTGTAATGGGTTTTAATGACTTAGTCAGTGATGTAAACTTGTAGCAGCAGATTCCCCCCAAAAAACAGCAACAATCCATCACATAAACTTACCAAACATTCGCTTTATGGCAGAGGTAAATTAATTTGATGTCCACCAGCATCTTTTCCTGGTGGACAGCTTGTTTTTTTTTTTGCAGTGGAGAAGTTGATGCAGCCTCAGATTTGGTCTACTAATAGAAAGGAGGCCACTTAGCAGTGCAGAATATTTTTTTTGTAAATACTGGGTACCTTTTGGTTATACAAATCCCACACATTTTTATTAAAACTGTATATAATTACTACATCAAGTCACAGTGTTGTTTTTCAGTGCAGTACCCGAAGTATTTAGTTAGTTTATTCTTATCAGTAAAGGTGTACTAAAGGCAAAAGTATACAACAAACACATAGATTGAGCAGGAGAGATGTGAAACCCCAAAGGGCTTATTGTAAATCTTCCCCTCTAGGATTCACAATTTATCCTAATACTGTAAATAGTTGTTACCTTAACATAAAGGAAAACACAGGTAAATAAATAAGGTGTTTCTTTTATATTAAACTTAAATACTGACAGTGATGGGCAGGTTCTGATGGAGAGAGGACTGGTATACCAAGTGAACGTCCTCTGTATTCAAGAGTCATGTGATATTAGGGAAGATGAATATCTTTTGCTTGTCTGGTTGGTTTGATGGTGTTGCTAATGGTATTATTAAAATGTCTTTCGGATTAAAATAATTTTATGGAAGCCCAACCAACGTCGCAGTATCTGTAAACTGTTTTTGCTCCGTAATTTTCCCATAGTCTTGCTTTTAAGTACTTTATCTCTACATGATTCATACCATGAAAGTACAGTACATGATGGGGTTTATTATAAACTATTACAGTGGGCTGTTGTAGCTCGCTTGGAGGTGCCTCATGTACTAAGGCTGAGTCCTTACGGCAACGGCTTTGCTGCATGTCGTCCACTTTCAACACTATCACTGTTGATAAAAATGGAGAAAACTCTCCAAAAATACAAAAATATTAAAAATAATATATAGATAATAATAATATAAATAGAATATTTTTTTAAAAAGTATTACAGTATAATCTGTACAGAAGAACATAAAATGTCTCGTGACATAATATGTCATGTGACTTTGTTAGGTAATGCGTTTGTGTCCGGCCATCCAGAGGACGGACCAATCGTCTGTTTGTTCTAAATAACAATGGCGGCTCCTAAAGAGGTTAACATAGCAGCAGTAACATCAGTTAAATCAGAATAGGAGAGTATTTCTTCATTGAAAGAGGAGCAAAGAACAGCACCGAAGACTTTTCTCAATGGATGTCTTCGCTCTTCTCCCGACTAGCTTCGGCAAGAGTTTGATTGACTGGTGGTTCATCCAATCACCTGCCAAGTATTTTTTTTAAAGAGCCTGCCCTTTTTAGTTTGTTTTTAGTCTAGTTTCCAATGACGGTTAACAAACCACCTGGCGGATCAGGCCACAGCTTAGACCTACAGCAGCAAATAAACATGGTGCAAGTTACATATTAGAAGAAGAAGAAAAAGAAGAAGATATTCCTTTATTAGTCCCGCTAGGGGAAATTCAATTTTTTCACTCTGTTAACTTATACACACACATGCACAAACAGGTCCATATACATGCATTAATGGAGAGATGTCAGAGTGAGGGGGCTGCCCGCCCCGAGCAGTTGGGGGTTTGGTGCCTTGCTCAGGGGCACCTCGGCAGTGCCCAAGAGGTAAACTGGCACCTCTCCAGCTACCAGTTCACACTCAGTTCTTGGTCCATGTCCATCTCAGTTCTTGGTCCATGTCGGGACTTGAACCGGTGACCCTCCGGTTCCCAAGCCAACTCCCTACAGAATGAGCTACTGCCGCCCACAAATCACTGGGGGACTGAGACGACTTTGTTTATGGTATTTTTAGACCAATTATAACATGCTGCGTCCATTTTGACATAATACTTGTTAGATGACGTGTGTTGATCAATGAGGTAATGACATTCATAACCAACTGCAGATAACCAGAACAATGTACATTATCCTGTGGTGAGTTAAACCTCCCAGCATATATTTTGCAGCTACTTGATGGATGTCTTGTTTTTCAATGAAACTCCTCATGTGCATCCTGCAGCCGGCACTCAGACTTGCCAAGGCTGCTCCTCTGCGCTGTTTACTGTAAGCTCCTTAGAGACCCAGAAAAACAAACCTCAGACTGACTGGCCTCGTTTCCCTGCGTCTGAGCAAAGAAACGCTCCCCTCCCCTCCTCTCCTGCTTGTGCAAATGGCTGAAGTCAAACAGCGCGTACGTGATAATAAGGATGAACAGGTTTCTAATGGGAAAGGCGATTCGTGGACCAGCGGTGCACGTCGCGCTCTCATCTCAATTGGAGTTCAGTCTCGTTTGCCAGGCGCAGGCACAGTTCTGTCTCTGGGAGAAAGTGTGTATAATGATTTGGCAAGGGGAGTTTGGATTTGAGCCAATAATTGGGAAAATGAATCTTCCCTGGGAGAGATCCTGAATGTTTTTCTTTCCCCAATGTTCCTCGTGTAATCACAATGCAGAGAACGAAGTGTTCATTTTGACTCCGTTTCACAAGTGGACAGCACCATCTTCAATTAAATAAATCCTCCTGGTCTCTTTTGGTGCTTACCCCTTTTTGCGACAGCGTGCAGGGCCTCCCTGTGCTGTTGTGCTGGGGCCTGCTTGCTGATACAGGATTTCAGATGGCCTTTGATGACTTTGTAATTGAACATAATTTGGTTTCCTGCCTCCGAACTAATGAGGTGGACAAAGAGAATAGTGGCAGGGAAGAATACAGTCGTTTGCAGACAGGGGAGGGGAAAGTGCTGGAAAAAAAATCTCTTGAGTGAGCGCGCTCAGGTTGTAAAAACAGCTGTCACCCTACCTTACCTCCTCATCACAGCGATAATAACCACATCGCTATGCATAACAGAATCTCTGGACTTCTTCGTTTGCTGAAAGCCGAGTGTGTCAGGAGAAAAAAAAAAATGAGAGGACAGATGGAGGTGAAGCTCATTTATTTCTGCAATTATTGTAATTTTTTTCTGGGAATTAAATTGGTATTATAACAGTGAGGGTAACCAGCAGCGTGTCAGAAAGGTTGGAGACAGGAAAGGCGTGCGCTCTGCACTGTGGCATCATTGAACCTATGAAGTTGGTGAAAGAGAAAAGCCCTCAGGGAGAAACTTAAAAGTCAAAGAGATGCGAGATGGTGATGCTTAAACAGCTGTGTCCAAACATTTATAAAGGAACCATCACAACAGCTTACCACTGAAGATATCAATTGGCACTTCATCTGTGTGTGACGGCGGGTGGCGAGGCACGGTGGCGGGCAGCTGGAGTCGCACCCCTCGCTTCCCTCATCCGTCAGCCTGCCAGGGGGACCGCTGCACGCCGTAGCGCTAACTGCACACTTTGAGTGCGGCAGGACACTTTCCCACCTGTCCTACCACCGCTAATGGCCCACAGCACCATTAACACGCTGGTCCACAGCCTTTTCCATAAGGTGCTGATGTATACACATCGTCAAGCAGCCTCAATCTGTTTTCCTCACTATTGACTCGTTGCTGTTGTAACTTGCAGATTCCCCAATTAGCTGCAGAGCTGGCAACAAGCGCGCTCAGGATACCCATCCGTCCATTCACCCATCTCTGTCTAGTAGTTGATGCTCAGCGTTGCACCAGTGGAGGGAGGCGAGTCAAGGCTCTGCATTGATTGCTGCAGTATTTTGTTTGCAAAGGCAATGGGTGGATGGATGAATTTGTTATGATCCTGTGAGAAATCAATGTTTGTGTGTCACACCCTGATACTCCACTGAAGCCTTTGAAATCCCATCACTAATAACCAGCGAGTCGCTTCTGAAATCGGAGGAATTTCGTTGGGTACAGATGGAATAATGGTGTGATTTTCATTGCTAAGCAGCCACATCCATCTTACAGTATAAGCTGTGGTGATATTAATTGATGAATCTCTCATTCATGTCTTCATTTGAGCATATTTTAATTGGAGTGACTTTCATGCAAACATAATTGCTGCAGAGTAGCCCATTAGCAGAATGAAAAAGAGTGCTTATAGAATATTAATTCATCATATGGTCATAATTCATTCTGGTTGTGGTAAATCCAAGAAGTTGATGTAATGGGTGTCCTTTGGGCTGTATAAAAACCCATATAAAGCCACCAGACTGTAAATTATAGATAGTACATAATGTACACACTATAATATTCTCCCTAGTCTCAGCCTACTTACTGTAAGTGGCCCATTTAAATATTCACCATCATCGTTATATCACACCATTACTGACAACTGAAAGATGAGAAATTAAAAGGCTGACTGACATTTTGAATCCTCTTTTAGGAAACCGAGTCAAATGTCACTTTTCTTTTTTGGAAACTGGGGTTTTGATTGTATAAAATGTAAAAGTATTCAGCCATCCAGAAAATTGAGGCTTGCTCATTTGTGTCTCTCTGAATCATCTTTGTTGTACACTTGTTTTCAGCACTGACAGCTAAGGCTTAATTATCTGTTTCAGTCAGGTGAGGATTCAAACCTGAAACACTGAAAACATCTGTTTACTCAATCCAAACTTGAACATCTGTTCTTTTTGCACTTGTGAAATCGGGAAACGATCTCTAAAGATTCACATTTTTCCAATCATCATTGCAAATATGCAACTGTTTTGACAACTTAACAACAATGAACAACACCAGTTAGTGTAAATAAATTCACATTCTAAAATCCCAGCACAGTACTGTGAAGATTTAGCGGCAAGGTGATAAAGGAGATATTGGGTTTAGGGGCCCTCCACCAAGAACATTTGAAGGTTTTTGCAAATTTACATCATTGTGGACCATCATTACTAATTAAATCAGGGTTGTCAAACCACATACAGTCCAGTTTGATGTCCAGTGGGACAGTAAAACCACTGCAAATTAATCTATAAATACCAACATCTCCAAATGTTCCCATCCTGTTAGAAGTACATTCTGAAAATGACCACAATCAATAAAAAATCCAGCCCAAAATACTGTGGGTGTGTTTTAACCGCAAAATTGAAAATAATTATTCATTCTCACTTAAAGTCATAAATGTGACAAAATCTCAATCGAGCTTTGAAAAATGAAAATCTCACCTTTCACATTAAATGTACATAGATTTGAGTCATATCTTTTAAGTTAAACTTAATTCTCTTAATTGTGACTTTCTATGATAACTAATAATAAATTTGACTTAATATCTCATCATTTTGGCTTCCAATGTCAAAGTTCTGACTTATTTTAACTTAAATTTGGACATGACTCCTGTTGAAAGTCATAAATGTGACAACGTATTTCAGAATTTAGCATTGAAAAATTAAAATCTCATACTTTTCTGCAATTTTAACACTTTGCAAAGTCATCCAGTGGGTTGGATTTGTGGCGGGCCGGTTCTGGCCGTATGTTTGACACCTTTGAATTAAATTGTTTTTATTATGTATCATTGCCTTTGTCTGAACATTCAGTTCTGTAAATATTTCGCTTGTAAAATCGAATTCTATAAATTAAAAGAAAAGATTCAGAAATCTTTTAAATAATGTTTCATCAACTATATTTGTTCACAAATTAAAACAAAGTTATGACTGACATTTAACTGATTAAGCGAACCTTAGCAGTTTATTGATAAATTACAGCCTCCTGGTTCCCACCTCCCCTGGGCCGTGCGTCGGCTCGTCCAGATGTTCCCCACGTAGTTTTTATGTTCATACAGTTTGTGAAGCGCGTCGCAAAAACGCTGCTGCTGCACTGATATGGATCCAACTCAGAGAACCTGATATGGAGATAAGATAAGATAAGATGAACGTTTATTAATCCCCGGAGGGAAATTCAGGAGAGGCAGAGACGAGCAGCAGCAGCTTGTGAGAAGTGCCGGTACGCAAGAAAAAGTCACAGTACGCCAAGGTGTAAAATATAGAAGTGCTGGTACTGCGTACCAGTGAGTACCGGCCCGCTTGGAGCTCTGGTTTGGGGATGTTACGACTCAGTTGAGTGTTTGTGTGTTCAGTCGTTCACATTTCCTACAGGCTGGACTGGATGTTTCCCCCCGTGGCCTGTCATGTCAGCATAGTCAGTGGACACTGAGTTGTTTTTTTTTGTTTCACGGCTGCATACTTTTGATTTATCATGCTGTTACTTGTCAACCTTGAGACCTTAAAAAAAAGGGGGAGGATTTTTAAAATGAGTCCTCTCCCAGAAAAAGTTTCAGAGACTTTGTTTCCTGCATTCTGGTGACATTAAAAAAGTAAAAAAAAAAATAGAAAATAATAATTACACTGCAACACTATTTTCATATTAAAATTTTAATTTTACCTTTAACCCCCAGGAATTAAAACAGAATAATTTGCCCCTCTGGTGTGAACTTGGCGTGTGAATCTCATAAACTATAAAAACTAATAAACTAAAGATTTTTCTCTTAGTTTTCTCCATTTCTCTCTTCGTCTCTCACTCACTGAGGTCTGCTCAGACGCAACGAGACAACGGCACCACTACACTCTGAAACCCGTTATTTCCAAAGGCTTGAGCCAACAGCTTTTCAGCTTCGGGCGCTGTGGCGAGCGCAGCTAAAACTGTGCTGTGTCACGAGCATAGACTGCATTCTACTGCCGGGAAACAACGGTTAGTGTAGCTCTGTTGTCGTGTGGGTGGAAACAGTCGAGGTTCTCGACATTGTACGGTGCCAGAGAGAGGTTGACTTAACAAAAAGGAAAAAAAAGTGTAAAAATTTGCCATAAATCAAGAGAAATATGGGAGAATTGTGACCCCAGGAGGAAACCAGGAGAGGGCTAGCATCGGGACGGTTGGCAAGTGTGGTGTTAATAATAAAGAAACTGTGCCGTGTCAGCCCTCCTTTTCTTCTTTAGTCTTAAGAAGGCGATGACAGAAGCAGCAAGAACCAATCAGTGAGCTACCTTCCCACTATTTCATAACTTTATTGTACAATCACCAACTGGTGTGTCCCTCATGACAAAGTTTTATAGTCAGCTGGTTTTGAAAAATGTCCTCTAGTGCATGCACTCATTTCTATATGCGTTTCAGTTAATTATTAGCATTTCATAATGATATTATTCATTTCCATTTTCCGCTCCTATTACCGCAGTAGAGGTCTTTCAGCAGGTATTGATGGTTTTTGTGTGTCGAGGCTCCGCCGCCCGTGACCCTCCGCGGCGCTCATATTTTACTAAAGAGAGAATCCTGCCGAGAGAGTGTGTCCTTGGTTTTCAGCGAGTGAATGAAAACACCGGGAAATATGAAAACCCTACAGCGTAATTCATATTGTTATGACCTTCCTTTAAAATCAATCATGGTGTATGAAATCAAACAGTGTGTAGAACTTTCATTTAGATTATTACCACACAAACCATGGATTTAAACAAAGAATGAAGGACCTTCAGTTCCAGGATTATATCCACATGAGCTTCACTGTCCTGTTAGCTGAAAGCTACTCAGCTGTTTAATTAGTGGGGTTGGTTGAAGGACTCTGGGTTATTGTCGGATGCAGGATTTACTGAGAGCAATACTAGTTTGTTTGTGTCAAGAAAGAGCCACAAGAATACTAATCACTACTGGTGGGAAGTATTTACTCAAGTACTGGACTTTTTGCCAAAGCAATTTTCATGTACTTTAGTATTTGCATTTTATGCTACTTTACTAATTCACTACATTTCAGAGGGAAGTATTGCACTGTTAACTCCACTGTATTTATCACATTGCAGATTGAGATTAATGATAAAAAAAATATTATCAACTAGAAGGTCACTCCGAGAGCACAAACCTCCGCCAAGGTGCCCGAGAATGATTGCACGATTAAGAGAGACTGGCAACAGGTTGAGCGCAAAAACATTATAGCAATTATTAACAACAGATGAAACTGTACAAATATCAACCTAAAACTACTTTCTGTAAAAGAAAGCAAAACTTAAACCTACTGCTCAAAACTACACAAAATACACTCTGTTCACATTAAGGAAAAACTCCCGACTTCGCCAGCGCCAGCCACCGACGTAACTGCCACACAGTCTCAGTGCTGCCGCTTGGCCCGCTGGTCCCAGCATCTCCTCTCCTGGTCGCCCTGATTGCTGTTTAGACACAGCCACATTCACACATCCACAGCACCTGCACAGCGGGGGAGGTCGACACCTGAGGAGACACCACCGGGGAACGTAACCGTTTATGTTGAGATCAGTTGTACGTAGCAAAGCATCATAAAACGCTTCATTCAAACTGGGCAGAAACAAAATAAAACTCACCGAAACTGTCGTTGTGAGTCTCGCCAACAGTCACCGAGTGTGCTTTGGTCGAATGCATCTCTAATTTCACAGAGTTGTCTCTGTGCTCACAGAAGGAAGGAGGCTGGGTCATATGTAATCACTGTGCCATCAGTTACGGTGTGCATGTGTTGTACTTAGTGTACCTTCATGTTATGGCTGATCAGAATCCTTTAAAAAATCCCTGAATCCACACCATGATCCAAATCGCCACCAAAATGTAATGAATTGTTCATTGTGCTACATCACACCCCTCCAAAAAAATTTCATTTAAATCCATGGCGAACTTTTGGAGTAATCCTCCAAACAGAAAAACAAAATGACCTCCTTCCAAGGCCCTTGGAGGAGGTCACAAATACATCCTCATATATTGTTACAGATATACAGAAGTATATAAGTAAATAACCAGCTTCAACATTAAAGTTATATATAATAATATATAATATTTTAATCAATAGCTCTAATTCACAGTAGTACAAAATATAATCAACAAATAAATTATGATGTGTTATTACAGCTTAAGGTAAGTCTTTTATTTACCACCTGGGTCGAAATTCACAAGAAATATATAACTTATTATTTAAATTAGCTCTTTCCAGTTGCAATATAAACACGATGAACATATCAATTATAAGGCAGTAGGTATTATAAGCAGTACGGTATTTCTACACTTTGGTATTACCACTTTCACATAAGTACAACATTGTGGTACTTTTCAGCAGCTGCTAATCGCAACCTCAAAATTCTTCAAATCATGCCGCTGATTTAAATGCAAACAGCCCAGATAACAAGAAAACATGATTGCAATCTGTGGTTAAATAACATTTTCTCTATTTTCCCTCAGTAATGATTCATCAGTGCACACACACACACACACACACACACACACACACACACCAGTGTTAATCAAATTAAGCTCCTGATTACATCATTTAACAAAATACTTTTGTAATTCCTTAAATTGCACAAAACAGTGACTGAATTACAGGCTCCCCTTGTGTGATAATGCTGCTTGATCTCAGACACCATTAAAATAACTTATGTACATACATCATCCTCCCCCATGCACCCACACCACTACGCCCATTATCCTTAATGCTGCTTAACGTACAATTACAGAACAATCCTGAATAATATAACAATCATGTAGCTTCATGTTGTGGCTGCCAGTTTTAATTATTTCAGCTTCATTCTTGAGGAGTCCTGTTTTGTAGATGGCTCAATATACTACAATTCCCATGAGCCTCCGCCTCTGTCGCCATGGTGAAGAAGCCAAACAAAAAGCACAAGCGAATTCAAAACGCTTTATTATTGCAGTTGCAAAAAAACACGTTGTCGCAGTTTGAATTCATCCATAATTTACTCTGAAATTAAGTGATTTAAGCTGTACTTTGTATTTATATAGTTTATCTTAAAGGGAACATTGGCCACTTATTGTGGGTGTCTATTGTCCATGATGATAAATGTAGTTAAGTGAAACAATAATGTGCACTATATTGACCCAGAAAGCTGATTCTTCCTGCTCAATTAGTCATGTCGACAGTGCCTACATTTCCCAGGATGCATTACATGTAAGCTTATGTCCGTCACTCCACTCAGCAGCCGGGAATCAAGACCCAGGAAGCGTCAGCATTTAATTGTGCACAAACTGCAAACTCTTGTGTACATTCGCTTGATATCTTCACCGCTAAACTTAAACTCTCTTCTGCTGCAGTCGCTCTCTCGTCCACTCACATCTCCACCACACGCTGCAGTACTCTGCTCCTCTGCAAATGAGCTACGCTGCTCTTCCAACAACCAGTGTGTATTTATCATCCCCTCCCATTCTGCTAGGACTGGTGATACAATACTTACCATGATACAGGCATTACCATTCAATATATTGTGATATATGGCGCTGTGGTAAGCAACAAGATGTATTGTGATTTTGCAGATCTAATTTAGGAAAACTGTCAGAGTATAAATAACACACTGCACATGCACACCACCAGACATTATGCATAAAATGAGTTTGATAAAAGTTTATTTTTTTGATGCATTGCATTTATTACAGTCCCTGTAACGTATTTGCAAATGAAATAAAATACGGACTGAGTTCATTTTTGCATGTTCACTATCAATTAAACATCAATATAGTGTTTTTTAGAATCAATAGAGTATCACAAAACACAATATCATATTATTCAATATTTTCAATATTTTCTTACACCCCCACCCCACCACCCTTTCTATGGCTGTCTACTTTGGCTCCAATAACTGTGACTGAATATCTGAGTCTGCCAAAACAATGTGTGTCATAAAATCCTCCTCACTCATATTTTGGGATGCCATTTTCCCAGTTTGCAATACAAGTGAAGAGAGCAGCACAGAGTGCAGCGCCCCTGGTCACCCAGAGAAATCCAAGTTGAATCAGCAGGCTGTAGTTCTTCCTTGAATCCAGCTATGTCACTGTCGAATGAATGCATCGAATGACGGCGCTGGGTGCAGAGCTGCAAACTCAGCTCTCTGGGTCAATATAGCACCACTGAGGAATGTGTTGCTTCAATCGACTACATCTACTACCAATACTGATTGGACATCTATGTAAAAGGTGCCAAATGTTCCCTTTTAACTTCAAAGTTTTTGTGTAAAATCTCATCAGAGTTAGACGTTTTAACACTGTTCATGGTTTGCTCTTATTACTGCTTGGTGAGATTTATTCTTTATTGGAAGACAAACGCCGTATCACCAAATATACCCTCCGTCTAGAATGTGTTTCTTTCACATGCTGTCAGTTTCACTTCTCAGTCACACCACTTTTCTGCCTCACACAAGCAAGAGAAAGCAGTGATGACGGTGTGTTAAGTCTAAAGAAACTCCTACATTGCAAAGATAAAATAGCTCGCTGCTGTTCATTATTTTATATTATGACCAGAGACCCCTGTTTACTATTAATTGAACTTCTGTATCTGGCTTGCAGCAGCTCTTGCCTCTGCGTTTTCTTTAATTAAAACCAAAGCTTTAATCTGCCACTGACTATTTGGCTAAACAGGCTTTCCCCTCGTATATTTACATTTTATACATAGGAACGTGACTTCCTGCTTACTCCTTTCTCTCTTACGTAATGGTAGTAGTTGACAGTGCTCAAGACTGCATGCTGCAGTATTCCTTGCCTCAGGAATAACAGATTTAAACTTATCCCCCAGGCATATGAATAACATATGTTACACCATTTGTAGTTTCTTACACTGGTGGCCTACAAAGCCAACAAGCTGTATAGATTGGAAAAAAGAGTGAACTTCCATTATATAGAAATCTGTGTTATAATAATACGGCATGTACTGCTGTTGCAGCGACAGTTTGTATTTTTCTGCAACTATGATGCATCACTTCCTGTAAACAGGAGAGTGCATACTTAAATTTTCATTTGGTTAATTCATCAAATGGTGTTTTTTTTTTTTTTAAGTACCACACAGTACTTAAAATCACAGTACCACACATACGTATGTATGTTTGCTGAGAAAACTTGCTAATCACAGTTCAGATTCATTCATTCATTCAGTGGCCTGATGACTCACCCTGAAAGGTTGAGTACTCACAAGCAATGACCACATTGTAATTACAGTCCCCCAGTACATAATTAGAAAGTGACCAATCACATTACAAAGAGCCATGCAGGATAAAAAAGCAAAAGGAAACTACAGGTGATGGCTGATATGGAAATGAGCGGTTCAGCATCGTTCTGTGAAGCTGCCGCGTCACATCCCTCTAAACGCAACGTCTCTGCTGCTCTTGTGTTCTAGAAAACGCCATCCAGGCCTTCGGGAACGGCTCGGATGTGAAAACTGGCGCCAGCCAGCCCGGGATTCCCAGTCCAGCGACGGACAACCAGAGCCCGCACTCGGCAACCGCCGCCCCGGGCATCTCCATGGAAACAGAGCAGAACATTCTGAGAGCACAGATACCTACTCAGGTGAGACGAGACTGAAAATGTGATGCACCACCTTTTACAAATAGAGAGGTACTAATGGAGATGGCCTCACTCAAAATTGGGTTGCGCTACTGCAGATAACTTGGGGCGTTTGTTTTAACCTGCAGGGAGCAGCAGACAGGTGGGATTTACATTGTTTGCATAATTCAGACAGCGTCTGGTATAAAGTCAGTCACGTGACAGCTGAGCTTAATAACTGAGGCAGTGTCCAATTGCCTTGTGCATAAAAAACGTGTCAACTTTTACACTTCCAATCCAAATCAGTGGATAAAAAGGTTCACATATAAATAAAGTCAAGAACTGGTGCCATAATGGTTTCAATAAACTAAATTTTGCAGGGAGAAAATTTCCAAGATGCAATGCTTTGCCTTTAATGCTAATATGACAGGCGTGTAAATTACAATTATCTCTACACTTGTCAGTCAGAACAAAAAACTAATGATCCAAGAGAATCCTAAATGTCAGTTTCCCCCTCATTAGAGTTCGACCAATGTGGATTTTTTTCAAAAGATATGAGCGAGAAAAAAATACTAGTGATATCTTATTAGACAATTATCTTTTTGTACAGAAACATGATAGCACTTTTCAACTGTAAAACAATAAGGTAAATGAGGGTAAAACATTTGTACAGCTGTTTCTGTTTGTATAAGTGCAGACTTTCAGTGCATGCAGTGACAAGCTAGTACTGGCTGATGAAGTCAATACATTTGTCAGGCTCTACTGCTCACCACAGACTAACCTACTGAGTGTTCTTCATGTAAAGCATTTTGGATGAAGGAAGCTTTGAAGCTTTGAGATTGGATGTAACTTTATTGATCCCAGTGGGGTCATTAGATTTCTGCAGCTGTAAAAGGACTCGGCACACAAATTAGCACATAAAACAAACAACATAATGAGAATTAAAGAGTTAAGACAATTAGAACAAGCAGCCAAACTGGATGTAAGCAAATGTGTGTTACATAAGCTTATGCTATTAGTAGTTTCAGCACATTGGCTAGACTTAACTGGAGAGGAAAATACAGAATGAACGCTTAAACAGTCTCATATTCATAACTGCTTCATCAACAATATAAACAGGTTCTGTAAACATCATTAATGTAGCCCATACAATGAAGAAGTACAGTAAACAACAATCAGACTGTTGAACATAAATTTTAATGTGGACAGCCTGTTTTGCTTTAAGCTTGTGCTGTTACATACAGTGTTTCAGCTGCTAGGAGAAATTTATAAATTATATACGCCAGGCTAAAGAAATTTGCTCCATGCATTTAGCTACTAACGGGAACGCCTCCCAAAAAATGCTGTAGATAACATAATTGACAATGCGCCGACAGATATAAATAAACTTCACAAGCTAAATGTATAACTAGGCCACTTGCTTATTTCCAGAGGGAAAGCTGAAGAAAATGGCCAAAAGCCTAAATAACTGATTCTCTGAACTCCTTGTCCCATGCATAATTGTTTCAACAGTCTGTATCATCCTCTGATTGCTTCGGACTTAATATTTTGGTACAGAGATAAACAGGGAAGTGACACTTTATGAAACATGGCTGTTTTTTCACCTGATATTTGAGTGTCAACTCAGGATCAAATAAAGTGTCGCTGTCGACACCAGATAGAGTTAATTAAACCAGTAAATGAGCTCTGGACAGCTGCCCTGAGTCATATCACCAGCCATACAACTCTTTAGCCATCATTCTGTCACATTTAAATAACTCTGTGATAAATTAACAAAAATTTAATTAACACAAGAATGTTGCTGTGCATTTCAATCAGATGTGGCTTAACCACAGTACCAAGTATATGCAAAGGAAAGATGGGCAACCGTACTGTTAGCAATAAATTTTCAGGTCAGACTTACTTTCTATCTTAATTATGCAATGTCTTTGCAGTAATTTTTGGCAAGGGAATTCTAAAAAAAAGTTTGAAAAAGATGTAGTATAGTGTATCAGAAGTTACAATAAGTCACAGTATATTATGTGGAAAAATTTTAGGAAAGAAGTAATGGTATGCTATGTCGAATATTTTAGGAAAACATTCTATAGTATATTATGCTGAAATGAAAAAGTCATGTAAAATTATATAATATATTGAACATTTTTCAGAAAAAAGTCAGTATAGTGTGTCAAAAAATTACTTTGTCAAAGAATTGATTAATGAAAAATAAAAATAGCAGCCATACTGTCACATTTTAAAAAAATAATCAAATTATAGTTTGTTGACAAACGCCTAAGTATACTATGTCAAAATTATAGGAAAATAGGTCATGCTATAGTATACAGAAAATTTCATAAAAACGTCATAATATAATATATTGAAAAAAGTGTAATGAAAAATGCAATGAATAAAGTCATAGTTTAGTATACTGGGAAAAAATCATAGTATAATACTGTATGTTGAAAACTTGAAAAAAGTTATACTATGTCGAAAAGTCATAGTATAGTATGTCAAAAAAAAAATTCTCGAAAAAACTTCATAGTATAGTATGTCGAAAAATTTCATGAAAAAGCGTCATTGTACAGTAGATCGAAAAATTTCATAAAAAAACATCACAGTGTAGTATGTCGATAAAATTTCACGAAAAAAAGTCATAGTGTAGTATGTCGAAAAGTTTCATGAAAAACGACATAGTATAGATTATAATGATTCTATGGTGAAAAAAAGGCATTTTATCGAATGTTGGAAAATTTTACAAAAAAACGTCAGTATAGTATGTCGAAATTTTTCAATGAAAACGTCAAATTTTTTTGATGTTGAAAAAAATAATGAAAACAGTGGTATTAGAGCATGTAAAATGATTCTATGGTGGAAAAAAAGTCATTTCGTCAAATATAAAATTTTACAAAAAAAAGTCATAGTATATTATGTCGAAATTTTTCGATTAAAATGTCAAATTTTTTTTAGATGTTTAAAAAAACCATGGAAACGGTCGTATTTTAGCGTATAAAATGATTCTATGGTGGAAAGAAGTCATTTCGTAAAATGTTGTAAAATTTTACAAAAAAAAGTCATAGTATAGTATGTCGAAATTTTTCAATGAAAATGTCAAATTTTTAGATGTTGAAAAAAACCATGGAAACGGTCGTATTTTAGCAAGTGAAATGATTCTATGGTGGAAAGAAGTCATTTCGTAAAATGTTGTAAAATTTTACAAAAAAAAATGTCATAGTATAGTATGTCAAAATTTTTCGATGAAAACGTCAAATTTTTTAGATGTTAAAAAAACCATGGAAACGGCCGTATTTTAGCATGTAAAATGATTCTATGGTGGAAAGAAGTCATTTCGTGAAATGTTGTAAAATTTAAAAAAAAAGTCATAGTATAGTATGTCGAAATTTTTCGATTAAAAGTCAAATTTTTTAGATGTTGAAAAAAACCAGGGAAACGGTCACATTTTAGCGTGTAAAATGATTCCATGGTGGTAAGAAGTCATTTCGTGAAATGTAAAATTTTACAAAAAAAGTCATAGTATAGTATGTCGAAATTTTTTGATTAAAACGTCAAATTTTTTAGATGTTGAAAAAAACCATGGAAACGGTCGTATTTTAATGTGTAAAATGATTCTATGGTGGAAACAAGTCATTTCGTAAAATGTTGTAAAATTTTACAAAAAAGTATGTCGAAATTTTTCAATGAAAATGTCAAATTTTTTAGATGTTGAAAAAAACCAGGGAAACGGTCACATTTTAGCGTGTAAAATGATTCCATGGTGGTAAGAAGTCATTTCGTGAAATGTAAAATTTTACAAAGAAACGTCATAGTATAGTATGTCGAAATTTTTCGATTAAAACGTCAAATTTTCTAGATGTTGAAAAAAAAATGTGGAAACGGTCATATTTTAGCGTGTAAAATGATTCTATGGTGGAAAGAAGTCATTTCGTAAAATGTTGTAAAATTTTACAAAAAAAAGTCATAGTATAGTATGTCGAAATTTTTCAATGAAAACGTGAATTTTTTTCGTATTTTAGCAATTGGAATCATTCGTATTCGTATTCGTATTTTAGCAAGTGGAATGATTCTATGGTGGAAAGAAGTCATTTCGTAAAATGTTGTAAAATTTTACAAAAAAATGTCATAGTATAGTATGTCGAAATTTTTCGATGAAAACGTCAAATTTTTTAGATGTTAAAAAAACCATGGAAACGGCCGTATTTTAGCATGTAAAATGATTCTATGGTGGAAAGAAGTCATTTCGTAAAATGTTGTAAAATTTTACAAAAAAAACGTCAGTATAGTATGTCGAAATTTTTTGATGAAAGCATCAAATTTTTAGATGTTGAAAAAAAAACATGGAAACGGTCGTATTTTAGCAAGTGAAATGATTCTATGGTGGAAAAAAGTCATTTCGTAAAATGTTGTAAAATTTTACAAAAAATTATGTCGAAATTTTTCAATGAAAATGTCAAATTTTTTAGATGTTGAAAAAAACCAGGGAAACGGTCACATTTTAGCGTGTAAAATGATTCTATGGTGGAAAGAAGTCATTTCGTAAAATGTTGTAAAATTTTACAAAAAAAAGTCATAGTATAGTATGTCGAAATTTTTCAATGAAAACGTGAAATTTTTTAGATGTTGAAAAAAAACATGGAAACGGTCACATTTTAGCGTGTAAAATGATTCCATGGTGGTAAGAAGTCATTTCGTGAAATGTAAAATTTTACAAAAAAAGTCATAGTATAGTATGTTGAAATTTTTCGATGAAGAGGTCAAATTTTTTAGATATTGAAAAAAACCATGGAAACGGTCGTATTTTAGCGTGTAAAATAATTCTATGGTGGAAAGAAGTCATTTCGTAAAATGTAAAATTTTACAAAAAAAAGTCATAGTATAGTATGTCGAAATTTTTCAATGAAAATGTCAAATTTTTTAGATGTTGAAAAAAACCAGGGAAACGGTCACATTTTAGCGTGTAAAATGATTCCATGGTGGTAAGAAGTCATTTCGTGAAATGTAAAATTTTACAAAAAAAGTCATAGTATAGTATGTCGAAATTTTTCGATGAAAACGTCAAATTTTTTAGATGTTGAAAAAAACCATGGAAACGGTCGTATTTTAAGGTGTAAAATGATTCTATGGTGGAAAGAAGTCATTTCGTAAAATGTAAAATTTTACAAAAAAAGTCATAGTATAGTATGTCGAAATTTTTCAATGAAAACGCAAATTTTTTAGATGTTGAAAAAAACCATGGAAACGGTCGTATTTTAGCAAGTGAAATGATTCTATGGTGGAAAGAAGTCCATCCATCCATCCATCGTCAACCGCTTATCCCGTTAGGGGTCGCGGGGGGGCTGGAGCCGATCCCAGCTGGCATAGGGCGAAGGCGGGGTACACCCTGGACAGGTCGCCAGTCCATCGCAGGGCACATAGAGACAGACAACATATAGACAGACAACCATTCACACTCACATCCACACCTACGGGCAATTTAGAGTAATCAATTAACCTAAACAGCATGTCTTTGGACGGTGGGAGGAAGCCGGAGTACCCGGAGAAAACCCACGCTTACACGGGGAGAACATGCAAACTCCACACAGAAGAGCCGCAAGCTGGAATCGAACCTGCGACCCTCTTGCTGTGAGGCGACAGCGCTAACCACTACACCACCGTGCAGCCCGTGGAAAGAAGTGATTTCGTAAAATGTTGTAAAATTTTACAAAAAAAAACGTCATAGTATCGTATGTCGAAATTTTTCGATTAAAACGTCAAATTTTTTAGATGTTAAAAAAAAACGTGGAAACGGTCGTATTTTAGCGTGTAAAATAATTCTATGGTGGAAAGTAGTCATTTCGTAAAATGTTGTAAAATTTTACAAAAAAAAGTCATAGTATAGTATGTCGAAATTTTTCAATGAAAACGTCAAATTTTTTAGATGTTGAAAAAAACCATGGAAACGGTCGAATTTTAGCAAGTGAAATGATTCTATGGTGGAAAGAAGTCATTTCGTGAAATGTAAAATTTTACAAAAAAAGTCATAATATAGTATGTCGAAATTTTTCGATGAAAACGTCAAATTTTTTAGATATTGAAAAAAACCATGGAAACGGTCGTATTTTAGCGTGTAAAATAATTCTATGGTGGAAAGTAGTCATTTCGTAAAATATTGTAAAATTTTACAAAAAAAAGTCATAGTATAGTATGTCGAAATTTTTCAATGAAAACGTCAAATTTTTTAGATGTTGAAAAAAACCATGGAAACAGTCGTATTTTAGCGTGTAAAATAATTCTATGGTGAAAAGAAGTCCATCCATCCATCCATCGTCAACCGCTTATCCCGTTAGGGGTCGCGGGGGGGCTGCAGCCGATCCCAGCTGGCATAGGGCGAAGGCGGGGTACACCCTGGACAGGTCGCCAGTCCATCGCAGGGCACATAGAGACAGACAACATATAGACAGACAACCATTCACACTCACATCCACACCTACGGGCAATTTAGAGTAATCAATTAACCTAAACAGCATGTCTTTGGACGGTGGGAGGAAGCCGGAGTACCCGGAGAAAACCCACGCTTACACGGGGAGAACATGCAAACTCCACACAGAAGAGCCGCAAGCTGGAATCGAACCTGCGACCCTCTTGCTGTGAGGCGACAGCGCTAACCACTACACCACCGTGCAGCCCGTGGAAAGAAGTCATTTCGTAAAATGTTGTAAAATTTTACAAAAAAAAACGTCATAGTATAGTATGTCGAAATTTTTCAATGAAAACGTGAAATTTTTTAGATGTTGAAAAAAAACATGGAAACGGTCACATTTTAGCGTGTAAAATGATTCCATGGTGGTAAGAAGTCATTTCGTGAAATGTAAAATTTTACAAAAAAAGTCATAGTATAGTATGTCGAAATTTTTCGATGAAAACGTCAAATTTTTTAGATATTGAAAAAAACCATGGAAACGGTCGTATTTTAGCGTGTAAAATAATTCTATGGTGGAAAGTAGTCATTTCGTAAAATGTAAAATTTTACAAAAAAAAAGTCATAGTATTGTATGTCGAAATTTTTCAATGAAAATGTCAAATTTTTTAGATGTTGAAAAAAACCAGGGAAACGGTCACATTTTAGCGTGTAAAATGATTCCATGGTGGTAAGAAGTCATTTCGTGAAATGTAAAATTTTACAAAAAAAGTCATAGTATAGTATGTCGAAATTTTTTGATGAAAACGTCAAATTTTTTAGATGTTGAAAAAAACCATGGAAACGGTCGTATTTTAGCGTGTAAAATAATTCTATGGTGGAAAGTAGTCATTTCGTAAAATGTAAAATTTTACAAAAAAAAGTCATAGTATAGTATGTCGAAATTTTTTGATGAAAACGTCAAATTTTTTAGATGTTGAAAAAAACCATGGAAACGGTCGTATTTTAGCGTGTAAAATAATTCTATGGTGGAAAGTAGTCATTTCGTAAAATGTTGTAAAATTTTACAAAAAAAACGTCATAGTATAGTATGTCGAAATTTTTCAATGAAAACGTCAAATTTTTTTAGATGTTGAAAAAAAAACATGGAAACGGTCACATTTTAGCGTGTAAAATGATTCCATGGTGGTAATAAGTCATTTCGTGAAATGTAAAATTTTACAAAAAAAGTCATAGTATAGTATGTCGAAATTTTGTTGACATTTGATGAAAACGTCAAATTTTTTAGATGTTGAAAAAAACCATGGAAACGGTCGTATTTTAACGTGTAAAATGATTCTATGGTGGAAACAAGTCATTTCGTAAAATGTAAAATTTTACAAAAAAACGTCATAGTATAGTATGTCGAAATTTTTCAATGAAAACGTCAAATTTTTTTAGATGTTGAAAAAAAACATGGAAACGGTCACATTTTAGCGTGTAAAATGATTCCATGGTGGTAATAAGTCATTTCGTGAAATGTAAAATTTTACAAAAAAAAAGTCATAGTATAGTATGTCGAAATTTTTTGATGAAAACGTCAAATTTTTTAGATGTTGAAAAAAACCATGGAAACGGTCGTATTTTAACGTGTAAAATGATTCTATGGTGGAAACAAGTCATTTCGTAAAATGTAAAATTTTACAAAAAAAAAGTCATAGTATAGTATGTCGAAATTTTTCAATGAAAATGTCAAATTTTTTAGATGTTGAAAAAAACCAGGGAAACGGTCACATTTTAGCGTGTAAAATGATTCCATGGTGGTAAGAAGTCATTTCGTGAAATGTAAAATTTTACAAAAAAAGTCATAGTATAGTATGTCGAAATTTTTTGATGAAAACGTCAAATTTTTTAGATGTTGAAAAAAACCATGGAAACGGTCGTATTTTAGCGTGTAAAATAATTCTATGGTGGAAAGTAGTCATTTCGTAAAATGTTGTAAAATTTTACAAAAAAAAACGTCATAGTATAGTATGTCGAAATTTTTCAATGAAAACGTGAAATTTTTTAGATGTTGAAAAAAAACATGGAAACGGTCACATTTTAGCGTGTAAAATGATTCCATGGTGGTAAGAAGTCATTTCGTGAAATGTAAAATTTTACAAAAAAAAGTCATAGTATAGTATGTCGAAATTTTTTGATGAAAACGTCATTTTTTTAGATGTTGAAAAAAACCATGGAAACGGTCGTATTTTAACGTGTAAAATGATTCTATGGTGGAAACAAGTCATTTCGTAAAATGTAAAATTTTACAAAAAAAAGTCACAGTATAGTATGTCGAAATTTTTCAATGAAAATGTCAAATTTTTTAGATGTTGAAAAAAACCAGGGAAACGGTCACATTTTAGCGTGTAAAATGATTCCATGGTGGTAAGAAGTCATTTCGTGAAATGTAAAATTTTACAAAAAAAGTCATAGTATAGTATGTCGAAATTTTTTGATGAAAACGTCAAATTTTTTAGATGTTGAAAAAAACCATGGAAACGGTCGTATTTTAGCGTGTAAAATAATTCTATGGTGGAAAGTAGTCATTTCGTAAAATGTTGTAAAATTTTACAAAAAAAACGTCATAGTATAGTATGTCGAAATTTTTCAATGAAAACGTCAAATTTTTTAGATGTTGAAAAAAACCATGGAAACGGTCGTATTTTAGCAAGTGAAATGATTCTATGGTGGAAAGAAGTCATTTCGTAAAATGTAAAATTTTACAAAAAAAGTCATAGTATAGTATGTCGAAATTTTTCAATGAAAACGTCAAATTTTTTAGATGTTGAAAAAAAACCATGGAAACGGTCGTATTTTAGCAAGTGAAATGATTCTATGGTGGAAAGAAGTCATTTCATGAAATGTAAAATTTTACAAAAAAAGTCATAATATAGTATGTCGAAATTTTTCGATGAAAACGTCAAATTTTTTAGATATTGAAAAAAACCATGGAAACGGTCGTATTTTAGCGTGTAAAATAATTCTATGGTGGAAAGTAGTCATTTCGTAAAATATTGTAAAATTTTACAAAAAAAAGTCATAGTATAGTATGTCGAAATTTTTCAATGAAAACGTCAAATTTTTTAGATGTTGAAAAAAACCATGGAAACAGTCGTATTTTAGCGTGTAAAATAATTCTATGGTGAAAAGAAGTCCATCCATCCATCCATCGTCAACCGCTTATCCCGTTAGGGGTCGCGGGGGGGCTGGAGCCGATCCCAGCTGGCATAGGGCGAAGGCGGGGTACACCCTGGACAGGTCGCCAGTCCATCGCAGGGCACATAGAGACAGACAACATATAGACAGACAACCATTCACACTCACATCCACACCTACGGGCAATTTAGAGTAATCAATTAACCTAAACAGCATGTCTTTGGACGGTGGGAGGAAGCCGGAGTACCCGGAGAAAACCCACGCTTACACGGGGAGAACATGCAAACTCCACACAGAAGAGCCGCAAGCTGGAATCGAACCTGCGACCCTCTTGCTGTGAGGCGACAGCGCTAACCACTACACCACCGTGCAGCCCGTGGAAAGAAGTCATTTCGTAAAATGTTGTAAAATTTTACAAAAAAAAACGTCATAGTATAGTATGTCGAAATTTTTCAATGAAAACGTCAAATTTTTTAGATGTTGAAAAAAAACATGGAAACGGTCACATTTTAGCGTGTAAAATGATTCCATGGTGGAAAGAAGTCATTTCGTGAAATTTGTAAAATTTTACAAAAAAAAAGTCATAGTATAGTATGTCGAAATTTTTCGATGAAAACGTCAAATTTTTTAGATATTAAAAAAAACCATGGAAACGGTCGTATTTTAGCGTGTAAAATGATTCTATGGTGGAAAGAAGTCATTTCGTAAAATGTAAAATTTTACAAAAAAAAAGTCATAGTATTGTATGTCGAAATTTTTCAATGAAAATGTCAAATTTTTTAGATGTTGAAAAAAACCAGGGAAACGGTCACATTTTAGCGTGTAAAATGATTCCATGGTGGTAAGAAGTCATTTCGTGAAATGTAAAATTTTACAAAAAAAGTCATAGTATAGTATGTCGAAATTTTTTGATGAAAACGTCAAATTTTTTAGATGTTGAAAAAAACCATGGAAACGGTCGTATTTTAGCGTGTAAAATAATTCTATGGTGGAAAGTAGTCATTTCGTAAAATGTAAAATTTTACAAAAAAAAGTCATAGTATAGTATGTCGAAATTTTTTGATGAAAACGTCAAATTTTTTAGATGTTGAAAAAAACCATGGAAACGGTCGTATTTTAGCGTGTAAAATAATTCTATGGTGGAAAGTAGTCATTTCGTAAAATGTTGTAAAATTTTACAAAAAAAACGTCATAGTATAGTATGTCGAAATTTTTCAATGAAAACGTCAAATTTTTTAGATGTTGAGAAAAAAACCATGGAAACGGTCGTATTTTAGCAAGTGAAATGATTCTATGGTGGAAAGAAGTCATTTCGTGAAATGTAAAATTTTACAAAAAAAGTCATAGTATAGTATGTCGAAATTTTTCGATGAAAACGTCAAATTTTTTAGATATTGAAAAAAACCATGGAAACGGTCGTATTTTAGCGTGTAAAATAATTCTATGGTGGAAAGTAGTCATTTCGTAAAATGTTGTAAAATTTTACAAAAAAAAACGTCATAGTATAGTATGTCGAAATTTTTCAATGAAAACGTGAAATTTTTTAGATGTTGAAAAAAAACATGGAAACGGTCACATTTTAGCGTGTAAAATGATTCCATGGTGGTAAGAAGTCATTTCGTGAAATTGTAAAATTTTACAAAAAAAGTCATAGTATAGTATGTCGAAATTTTTTGATGAAAACGTCAAATTTTTTAGATGTTGAAAAAAACCATGGAAACGGTCGTATTTTAACGTGTAAAATGATTCTATGGTGGAAAGAAGTCATTTCGTAAAATTGTAAAATTTTACAAAAAAAAGTCATAGTATAGTATGTCGAAATTTTTCAATGAAAATGTCAAATTTTTTAGATGTTGAAAAAAACCAGGGAAACGGTCACATTTTAGCGTGTAAAATGATTCCATGGTGGTAAGAAGTCATTTCGTGAAATGTAAAATTTTACAAAAAAAGTCATAGTATAGTATGTCGAAATTTTTTGATGAAAACGTCAAATTTTTTAGATGTTGAAAAAAACCATGGAAACGGTCGTATTTTAGCGTGTAAAATAATTCTATGGTGGAAAGTAGTCATTTCGTAAAATGTTGTAAAATTTTACAAAAAAAACGTCATAGTATAGTATGTCGAAATTTTTCAATGAAAACGTCAAATTTTTTAGATGTTGAAAAAAACCATGGAAACGGTCGTATTTTAGCAAGTGAAATGATTCTATGGTGGAAAGAAGTCATTTCGTAAAATGTAAAATTTTACAAAAAAAAGTCATAGTATAGTATGTCGAAATTTTTCAATGAAAACGTCAAATTTTTTAGATGTTGAAAAAAACCATGGAAACGGTCGTATTTTAGCAAGTGAAATGATTCTATGGTGGAAAGAAGTCCATCCATCCATCCATCGTCAACCGCTTATCCCGTTAGGGGTCGCGGGGGGGCTGGAGCCGATCCCAGCTGGCATAGGGCGAAGGCGGGGTACACCCTGGACAGGTCGCCAGTCCATCGCAGGGCACATAGAGACAGACAACATATAGACAGACAACCATTCACACTCACATCCACACCTACGGGCAATTTAGAGTAATCAATTAACCTAAACAGCATGTCTTTGGACGGTGGGAGGAAGCCGGAGTACCCGGAGAAAACCCACGCTTACACGGGGAGAACATGCAAACTCCACACAGAAGAGCCGCAAGCTGGAATCGAACCTGCGACCCTCTTGCTGTGAGGCGACAGCGCTAACCACTACACCACCGTGCAGCCCGTGGAAAGAAGTCATTTCGTAAAATGTTGTAAAATTTTACAAAAAAAAAAAACGTCATAGTATAGTATGTCGAATTTTTTCAATGAAAACGTGAAATTTTTTAGATGTTGAAAAAAAACATGGAAACGGTCACATTTTAGCGTGTAAAATGATTCCATGGTGGTAAGAAGTCATTTCGTGAAATGTAAAATTTTACAAAAAAAGTCATAGTATAGTATGTCGAAATTTTTCGATGAAAACGTCAAATTTTTTAGATTTTGAAAAAAACCATGGAAACGGTCGTATTTTAACGTGTAAAATGATTCTATGGTGGAAAGAAGTCATTTCGTAAAATGTTGTAAAATTTTACAAAAAAAAGTCATAGTATAGTATGTCGAAATTTTTCAATGAAAACGTCAAATTTTTTAGATGTTGAAAAAAACCATGGAAACGGTCGTATTTTAGCATGTGAAATGATTCTATGGTGGAAAGAAGTCCATCCATCCATCCATCGTCAACCGCTTATCCCGTTAGGGGTCGCGGGGGGGCTGGAGCCGATCCCAGCTGGCATAGGGCGAAGGCGGGGTACACCCTGGACAGGTCGCCAGTCCATCACAGGGCACATAGAGACAGACAACATATAGACAGACAACCATTCACACTCACATCCACACCTACGGGCAATTTAGAGTAATCAATTAACCTAAACAGCATGTCTTTGGACGGTGGGAGGAAGCCGGAGTACCCGGAGAAAACCCACGCTTACACGGGGAGAACATGCAAACTCCACACAGAAGAGCCGCAAGCTGGAATCGAACCTGCGACCCTCTTGCTGTGAGGCGACAGCGCTAACCACTACACCACCGTGCAGCCCGTGGAAAGAAGTCATTTCGTAAAATGTTGTAAAATTTTACAAAAAAAAACGTCATAGTATCGTATGTCGAAATTTTTCGATTAAAACGTCAAATTTTTTAGATGTTAAAAAAAACGTGGAAACGGTCATATTTTAGCGTGTAAAATGATTCTATGGTGGAAAGAAGTCATTTCGTAAAATGTTGTAAAATTTTACAAAAAAAAGTCATAGTATAGTATGTCGAAATTTTTCAATGAAAACGTGAAATTGTTTAGATGTTGAAAAAAAACATGGAAACGGTCACATTTTAGCGTGTAAAATGATTCCATGGTGGTAAGAAGTCATTTCGTGAAATGTAAAATTTTACAAAAAAAGTCATAGTATAGTATGTCGAAATTTTTCGATTAAAACGTCAAATTTTTTAGATTTTGAAAAAAAACATGGAAACGGTCGTATTTTAACGTGTAAAATGATTCTATGGTGGAAACAAGTCATTTCGTAAAATGTTGTAAAATTTTACAAAAAAAAGTCACAGTATAGTATGTCGAAATTTTTCAATGAAAACGTGAAATTTTTTAGATGTTGAAAAAAAACATGGAAACGGTCACATTTTAGCGTGTAAAATGATTCCATGGTGGTAAGAAGTCATTTCGTGAAATGTAAAATTTTACAAAAAAAAGTCATAGTATAGTATGTCGAAATTTTTCGATTAAAACGTCAAATTTTTTAGATTTTGAAAAAAACCATGGAAACGGTCGTATTTTAACGTGTAAAATGATTCTATGGTGGAAACAAGTCATTTCGTAAAATGTTGTAAAATTTTACAAAAAAAAGTCATAGTATAGTATGTCGAAATTTTTCGATGAAAACGTCAAATTTTTTAGATATTGAAAAAAACCATGGAAACAGTCGTATTTTAGCGTGTAAAATGATTCTATGGTGGAAAGAAGTCATTTCGTAAAATGTTGTAAAATTTTACAAAAAAAAGTCATAGTATAGTATGTCGAAATTTTTCGATGAAAACGTCAAATTTTTTAGATATTGAAAAAAACCATGGAAACAGTCGTATTTTAGCGTGTAAAGTAATTCTATGGTGGAAAGTAGTCATTTCGTAAAATGTAAAATTTTACAAAAAAAAGTCATAGTATAGTATGTCGAAATTTTTTGATGAAAACGTCAAATTTTTTAGATGTAGAAAAAAACCATGGAAACGGTCGTATTTTAGCGTGTAAAATAATTCTATGGTGGAAAGTAGTCATTTCGTAAAATGTTGTAAAATTTTACAAAAAAAACGTCATAGTATAGTATGTCGAAATTTTTCAATGAAAACGTCAAATTTTTTAGATGTTGAAAAAAACCATGGAAACGGTCGTATTTTAGCGTGTAAAATAATTCTATGGTGGAAAGTAGTCATTTCGGAAAATGTTGTAAAATTTTACAAAAAAAAACGTCATAGTATAGTATGTCGAAATTTTTCAATGAAAACGTGAAATTTTTTAGATGTTGAAAAAAAACATGGAAACGGTCACATTTTAGCGTGTAAAATGATTCCATGGTGGTAAGAAGTCATTTCGTGAAATGTAAAATTTTACAAAAAAAGTCATAGTATAGTATGTCGAAATTTTTTGATGAAAACGTCAAATTTTTTAGATGTTGAAAAAAACCATGGAAACGGTCGTATTTTAACGTGTAAAATGATTCTATGGTGGAAACAAGTCATTTCGTAAAATGTAAAATTTTACAAAAAAAAGTCACAGTATAGTATGTCGAAATTTTTCAATGAAAATGTCAAATTTTTTAGATGTTGAAAAAAACCAGGGAAACGGTCACATTTTAGCGTGTAAAATGATTCCATGGTGGTAAGAAGTCATTTCGTGAAATGTAAAATTTTACAAAAAAAGTCATAGTATAGTATGTCGAAATTTTTTGATGAAAACGTCAAATTTTTTAGATGTTGAAAAAAACCATGGAAACGGTCGTATTTTAGCGTGTAAAATAATTCTATGGTGGAAAGTAGTCATTTCGTAAAATGTTGTAAAATTTTACAAAAAAAACGTCATAGTATAGTATGTCGAAATTTTTCAATGAAAACGTCAAATTTTTTAGATGTTGAAAAAAAACCATGGAAACGGTCGTATTTTAGCAAGTGAAATGATTCTATGGTGGAAAGAAGTCATTTCGTAAAATGTAAAATTTTACAAAAAAAGTCATAGTATAGTATGTCGAAATTTTTCAATGAAAACGTCAAATTTTTTAGATGTTGAAAAAAACCATGGAAACGGTCGTATTTTAGCAAGTGAAATGATTCTATGGTGGAAAGAAGTCCATCCATCCATCCATCGTCAACCGCTTATCCCGTTAGGGGTCGCGGGGGGGCTGGAGCCGATCCCAGCTGGCATAGGGCGAAGGCGGGGTACACCCTGGACAGGTCGCCAGTCCATCGCAGGGCACATAGAGACAGACAACATATAGACAGACAACCATTCACACTCACATCCACACCTACGGGCAATTTAGAGTAATCAATTAACCTAAACAGCATGTCTTTGGACGGTGGGAGGAAGCCGGAGTACCCGGAGAAAACCCACGCTTACACGGGGAGAACATGCAAACTCCACACAGAAGAGCCGCAAGCTGGAATCGAACCTGCGACCCTCTTGCTGTGAGGCGACAGCGCTAACCACTACACCACCGTGCAGCCCGTCATAGTATAGTATGTCGAAATTTTTTGATGAAAACGTCAAATTTTTTAGATGTTGAAAAAAACCATGGAAACGGTCGTATTTTAACGTGTAAAATGATTCTATGGTGGAAACAAGTCATTTCGTAAAATGTTGTAAAATTTTACAAAAAAAAACGTCATAGTATAGTATGTCGAAATTTTTCAATGAAAATGTCAAATTTTTTAGATGTTGAAAAAAAAACAGGGAAACAGTCACATTTTAGCGTGTAAAATGATTCCATGGTGGTAAGAAGTCATTTCGTGAAATGTAAAATTTTACAAAAAAAGTCATAGTATAGTATGTCGAAATTTTTTGATGAAAACGTCAAATTTTTTAGATGTTGAAAAAAACCATGGAAACGGTCGTATTTTAGCGTGTAAAATAATTCTATGGTGGAAAGTAGTCATTTCGTAAAATGTTGTAAAATTTTACAAAAAAAACGTCATAGTATAGTATGTCGAAATTTTTCAATGAAAACGTCAAATTTTTTAGATGTTGAAAAAAACCATGGAAACGGTCGTATTTTAGCAAGTGAAATGATTCTATGGTGGAAAGAAGTCATTTCATGAAATGTAAAATTTTACAAAAAAAGTCATAATATAGTATGTCGAAATTTTTCGATGAAAACGTCAAATTTTTTAGATATTGAAAAAAACCATGGAAACGGTCGTATTTTAGCGTGTAAAATAATTCTATGGTGGAAAGTAGTCATTTCGTAAAATATTGTAAAATTTTACAAAAAAAAAGTCATAGTATAGTATGTCGAAATTTTTCAATGAAAACGTCAAATTTTTTAGATGTTGAAAAAAACCATGGAAACAGTCGTATTTTAGCGTGTAAAATAATTCTATGGTGAAAAGAAGTCCATCCATCCATCCATCGTCAACCGCTTATCCCGTTAGGGGTCGCGGGGGGGCTGGAGCCGATCCCAGCTGGCATAGGGCGAAGGCAGGGTACACCCTGGACAGGTCGCCAGTCCATCGCAGGGCACATAGAGACAGACAACATATAGACAGACAACCATTCACACTCACATCCACACCTACGGGCAATTTAGAGTAATCAATTAACCTAAACAGCATGTCTTTGGACGGTGGGAGGAAGCCGGAGTACCCGGAGAAAACCCACGCTTACACGGGGAGAACATGCAAACTCCACACAGAAGAGCCGCAAGCTGGAATCGAACCTGCGACCCTCTTGCTGTGAGGCGACAGCGCTAACCACTACACCACCGTGCAGCCCGTGGAAAGAAGTCATTTCGTAAAATGTTGTAAAATTTTACAAAAAAAAACGTCATAGTATAGTATGTCGAAATTTTTCAATGAAAACGTCAAATTTTTTAGATGTTAAAAAAAACATGGAAACGGTCACATTTTAGCGTGTAAAATGATTCCATGGTGGTAAGAAGTCATTTCGTGAAATTTGTAAAATTTTACAAAAAAAAAGTCATAGTATAGTATGTCGAAATTTTTCGATGAAAACGTCAAATTTTTTAGATATTGAAAAAAACCATGGAAACGGTCGTATTTTAGCGTGTAAAATAATTCTATGGTGGAAAGTAGTCATTTCGTAAAAATGTAAAATTTTACAAAAAAAAGTCATAGTATTGTATGTCGAAATTTTTCAATGAAAATGTCAAATTTTTTAGATGTTGAAAAAAACCAGGGAAACGGTCACATTTTAGCGTGTAAAATGATTCCATGGTGGAAAGAAGTCATTTCGTGAAATGTAAAATTTTACAAAAAAAAAGTCATAGTATAGTATGTCGAAATTTTTTGATGAAAACGTCAAATTTTTTAGATGTTGAAAAAAACCATGGAAACGGTCATATTTTAGCGTGTAAAATAATTCTATGGTGGAAAGTAGTCATTTCGTAAAATGTTGTAAAATTTTACAAAAAAAACGTCATAGTATAGTATGTCGAATTTTTTCAATGAAAACGTGAAATTTTTTAGATGTTGAAAAAAAACATGGAAACGGTCACATTTTAGCGTGTAAAATGATTCCATGGTGGTAAGAAGTCATTTCGTGGAATGTAAAATTTTACAAAAAAAGTCATAGTATAGTATGTCGAAATTTTTCGATGAAAACGTCAAATTTTTTAGATTTTGAAAAAAACCATGGAAACGGTCGTATTTTAACGTGTAAAATGATTCTATGGTGGAAACAAGTCATTTCGTAAAATGTTGTAAAATTTTACAAAAAAAAAGTCATAGTATAGTATGTCGAAATTTTTCAATGAAAACGTCAAATTTTTTAGATGTTGAAAAAAACCATGGAAACGGTCGTATTTTAGCAAGTGAAATGATTCTATGGTGGAAAGAAGTCATTTCGTGAAATGTAAAATTTTACAAAAAAAGTCATAGTATAGTATGTCGAAATTTTTCGATGAAAATGTCAAATTTTTTAGATATTGAAAAAAACCATGGAAACGGTCGTATTTTAGCGTGTAAAATAATTCTATGGTGGAAAGTAGTCGTTTCGTGAAATATTGTAAAATTTTACAAAAAAAAACGTCATAGTATAGTATGTCGAAATTTTTCAATGAAAACGTGAAATTTTTTAGATGTTGAAAAAAAACATGGAAACGGTCACATTTTAGCGTGTAAAATGATTCCATGGTGGTAAGAAGTCATTTCGTGAAATTGTAAAATTTTACAAAAAAAAAGTCATAGTATAGTATGTCGAAATTTTTTGATGAAAACGTCAAATTTTTTAGATGTTGAAAAAAACCATGGAAACGGTCGTATTTTAACGTGTAAAATGATTCTATGGTGGAAACAAGTCATTTCGTAAAATGTAAAATTTTACAAAAAAAAGTCATAGTATAGTATGTCGAAATTTTTCAATGAAAATGTCAAATTTTTTAGATGTTGAAAAAAACCAGGGAAACGGTCACATTTTAGCGTGTAAAATGATTCCATGGTGGTAAGAAGTCATTTCGTGAAATGTAAAATTTTACAAAAAAAGTCATAGTATAGTATGTCGAAATTTTTTGATGAAAACGTCAAATTTTTTAGATGTTGAAAAAAACCATGGAAACGGTCGTATTTTAGCGTGTAAAATAATTCTATGGTGGAAAGTAGTCATTTCGTAAAATGTTGTAAAATTTTACAAAAAAAAACGTCATAGTATAGTATGTCGAATTTTTTCAATGAAAACGTGAAATTTTTTAGATGTTGAAAAAAAACATGGAAACGGTCACATTTTAGCGTGTAAAATGATTCCATGGTGGTAAGAAGTCATTTCGTGAAATGTAAAATTTTACAAAAAAAGTCATAGTATAGTATGTCGAAATTTTTCGATGAAAACGTCAAATTTTTTAGATTTTGAAAAAAACCATGGAAACGGTCGTATTTTAGCGTGTAAAATAATTCTATGGTGGAAAGTAGTCATTTCGTAAAATGTTGTAAAATTTTACAAAAAAAACGTCATAGTATAGTATGTCGAAATTTTTCAATGAAAACGTCAAATTTTTTAGATGTTGAAAAAAACCATGGAAACGGTCGTATTTTAGCAAGTGAAATGATTCTATGGTGGAAAGAAGTCATTTCGTAAAATGTAAAATTTTACAAAAAAAGTCATAGTATAGTATGTCGAAATTTTTCAATGAAAACGTCAAATTTTTTAGATGTTGAAAAAAACCATGGAAACGGTCGTATTTTAGCAAGTGAAATGATTCTATGGTGGAAAGAAGTCCATCCATCCATCCATCGTCAACCGCTTATCCCGTTAGGGGTCGCGGGGGGGCTGGAGCCGATCCCAGCTGGCATAGGGCGAAGGCGGGGTACACCCTGGACAGGTCGCCAGTCCATCGCAGGGCACATAGAGACAGACAACATATAGACAGACAACCATTCACACTCACATCCACACCTACGGGCAATTTAGAGTAATCAATTAACCTAAACAGCATGTCTTTGGACGGTGGGAGGAAGCCGGAGTACCCGGAGAAAACCCACGCTTACACGGGGAGAACATGCAAACTCCACACAGAAGAGCCGCAAGCTGGAATCGAACCTGCGACCCTCTTGCTGTGAGGCGACAGCGCTAACCACTACACCACCGTGCAGCCCGTGGAAAGAAGTCATTTCGTAAAATGTTGTAAAATTTTACAAAAAAAAACGTCATAGTATAGTATGTCGAAATTTTTCGATGAAAACGTCAAATTTTTTAGATATTGAAAAAAACCATGGAAACGGTCGTATTTTAGCGTGTAAAATAATTCTATGGTGGAAAGTAGTCATTTCGTAAAATGTAAAATTTTACAAAAAAAAGTCATAGTATTGTATGTCGAAATTTTTCAATGAAAATGTCAAATTTTTTAGATGTTGAAAAAAACCAGGGAAACGGTCACATTTTAGCGTGTAAAATGATTCCATGGTGGTAAGAAGTCATTTCGTGAAATGTAAAATTTTACAAAAAAAGTCATAGTATAGTATGTCGAAATTTTTTGATGAAAACGTCAAATTTTTTAGATGTTGAAAAAAACCATGGAAACGGTCGTATTTTAGCGTGTAAAATAATTCTATGGTGGAAAGTAGTCATTTCGTAAAATGTAAAATTTTACAAAAAAAAGTCATAGTATAGTATGTCGAAATTTTTTGATGAAAACGTCAAATTTTTTAGATGTTGAAAAAAACCATGGAAACGGTCGTATTTTAGCGTGTAAAATAATTCTATGGTGGAAAGTAGTCATTTCGTAAAATGTTGTAAAATTTTACAAAAAAAAGTCATAGTATAGTATGTCGAAATTTTTCAATGAAAATGTCAAATTTTTTAGATGTTGAAAAAAACCAGGGAAACGGTCACATTTTAGCGTGTAAAATGATTCCATGGTGGTAAGAAGTCATTTCGTGAAATGTAAAATTTTACAAAAAAAGTCATAGTATAGTATGTCGAAATTTTTTGATGAAAACGTCAAATTTTTTAGATGTTGAAAAAAACCATGGAAACGGTCGTATTTTAGCGTGTAAAATAATTCTATGGTGGAAAGTAGTCATTTCGTAAAATGTTGTAAAATTTTACAAAAAAAAACGTCATAGTATAGTATGTCGAATTTTTTCAATGAAAACGTGAAATTTTTTAGATGTTGAAAAAAAACATGGAAACGGTCACATTTTAGCGTGTAAAATGATTCCATGGTGGTAAGAAGTCATTTCGTGAAATGTAAAATTTTACAAAAAAAGTCATAGTATAGTATGTCGAAATTTTTCGATGAAAACGTCAAATTTTTTAGATTTTGAAAAAAACCATGGAAACGGTCGTATTTTAACGTGTAAAATGATTCTATGGTGGAAACAAGTCATTTCGTAAAATGTTGTAAAATTTTACAAAAAAAAGTCATAGTATAGTATGTCGAAATTTTTCAATGAAAACGTCAAATTTTTTAGATGTTGAAAAAAACCATGGAAACGGTCGTATTTTAGCAAGTGAAATGATTCTATGGTGGAAAGAAGTCCATCCATCCATCGTCAACCGCTTATCCCGTTAGGGGTCGCGGGGGGCTGGAGCCGATCCCAGCTGGCATAGGGCGAAGGCGGGGTACACCCTGGACAGGTCGCCAGTCCATCACAGGGCACATAGAGACAGACAACATATAGACAGACAACCATTCACACTCACATCCACACCTACGGGCAATTTAGAGTAATCAATTAACCTAAACAGCATGTCTTTGGACGGTGGGAGGAAGCCGGAGTACCCGGAGAAAACCCACGCTTACACGGGGAGAACATGCAAACTCCACACAGAAGAGCCGCAAGCTGGAATCGAACCTGCGACCCTCTTGCTGTGAGGCGACAGCGCTAACCACTACACCACCGTGCAGCCCGTGGAAAGAAGTCATTTCGTAAAATGTTGTAAAATTTTACAAAAAAAAACGTCATAGTATCGTATGTCGAAATTTTTCGATTAAAACGTCAAATTTTTTAGATGTTAAAAAAAACGTGGAAACGGTCATATTTTAGCGTGTAAAATGATTCTATGGTGGAAAGAAGTCATTTCGTAAAATGTTGTAAAATTTTACAAAAAAAAGTCATAGTATAGTATGTCGAAATTTTTCAATGAAAACGTGAAATTGTTTAGATGTTGAAAAAAAACATGGAAACGGTCACATTTTAGCGTGTAAAATGATTCCATGGTGGTAAGAAGTCATTTCGTGAAATGTAAAATTTTACAAAAAAAGTCATAGTATAGTATGTCGAAATTTTTCGATTAAAACGTCAAATTTTTTAGATTTTGAAAAAAACCATGGAAACGGTCGTATTTTAACGTGTAAAATGATTCTATGGTGGAAACAAGTCATTTCGTAAAATGTTGTAAAATTTTACAAAAAAAAGTCATAGTATAGTATGTCGAAATTTTTCAATGAAAATGTCAAATTTTTTAGATGTTGAAAAAAACCAGGGAAACGGTCACATTTTAGCGTGTAAAATGATTCCATGGTGGTAAGAAGTCATTTCGTGAAATGTAAAATTTTACAAAAAAAGTCATAGTATAGTATGTCGAAATTTTTTGATGAAAACGTCAAATTTTTTAGATGTTGAAAAAAACCATGGAAACGGTCGTATTTTAGCGTGTAAAATAATTCTATGGTGGAAAGTAGTCATTTCGTAAAATGTAAAATTTTACAAAAAAAAGTCATAGTATAGTATGTCGAAATTTTTTGATGAAAACGTCAAATTTTTTAGATGTTGAAAAAAACCATGGAAACGGTCGTATTTTAGCGTGTAAAATAATTCTATGGTGGAAAGTAGTCATTTCGTAAAATGTTGTAAAATTTTACAAAAAAAACGTCATAGTATAGTATGTCGAAATTTTTCAATGAAAACGTCAAATTTTTTAGATGTTGAAAAAAACCATGGAAACGGTCGTATTTTAGCAAGTGAAATGATTCTATGGTGGAAAGAAGTCATTTCGTAAAATGTAAAATTTTACAAAAAAAGTCATAGTATAGTATGTCGAAATTTTTCAATGAAAACGTCAAATTTTTTAGATGTTGAAAAAAACCATGGAAACGGTCGTATTTTAGCAAGTGAAATGATTCTATGGTGGAAAGAAGTCCATCCATCCATCCATCGTCAACCGCTTATCCCGTTAGGGGTCGCGGGGGGGCTGGAGCCGATCCCAGCTGGCATAGGGCGAAGGCGGGGTACACCCTGGACAGGTCGCCAGTCCATCGCAGGGCACATAGAGACAGACAACATATAGACAGACAACCATTCACACTCACATCCACACCTACGGGCAATTTAGAGTAATCAATTAACCTAAACAGCATGTCTTTGGACGGTGGGAGGAAGCCGGAGTACCCGGAGAAAACCCACGCTTACACGGGGAGAACATGCAAACTCCACACAGAAGAGCCGCAAGCTGGAATCGAACCTGCGACCCTCTTGCTGTGAGGCGACAGCGCTAACCACTACACCACCGTGCAGCCCGTGGAAAGAAGTCATTTCGTAAAATGTTGTAAAATTTTACAAAAAAAAAGTCATAGTATAGTATGTCGAAATTTTTTGATGAAAACGTCAAATTTTTTAGATGTTAAAAAAAACCATGGAAACGGTCGTATTTTAACGTGTAAAATGATTCTATGGTGGAAAGAAGTCATTTCGTAAAATGTTGTAAAATTTTACAAAAAAAAACGTCATAGTATAGTATGTCGAAATTTTTCAATGAAAATGTCAAATTTTTTAGATGTTGAAAAAAAACAGTGGAAACGGTCACATTTTAGCGTGTAAAATGATTCCATGGTGGAAAGAAGTCATTTCGTGAAATGTAAAATTTTACAAAAAAAGTCATAGTATAGTATGTCGAAATTTTTTGATGAAAACGTCAAATTTTTTAGATGTTGAAAAAAACCATGGAAACGGTCGTATTTTAGCGTGTAAAATAATTCTATGGTGGAAAGTAGTCATTTCGTAAAATGTAAAATTTTACAAAAAAAAGTCATAGTATAGTATGTCGAAATTTTTTGATGAAAACGTCAAATTTTTTAGATGTTGAAAAAAACCATGGAAACGGTCGTATTTTAGCGTGTAAAATAATTCTATGGTGGGAAGTAGTCATTTCGTAAAATGTTGTAAAATTTTACAAAAAAAACGTCATAGTATAGTATGTCGAAATTTTTCAATGAAAACGTCAAATTTTTTAGATGTTGAAAAAAACCATGGAAACGGTCGTATTTTAGCAAGTGAAATGATTCTATGGTGGAAAGAAGTCATTTCGTAAAATGTAAAATTTTACAAAAAAAGTCATAGTATAGTATGTCGAAATTTTTCAATGAAAACGTCAAATTTTTTAGATGTTGAAAAAAACCATGGAAACGGTCGTATTTTAGCAAGTGAAATGATTCTATGGTGGAAAGAAGTCCATCCATCCATCCATCGTCAACCGCTTATCCCGTTAGGGGTCGCGGGGGGGCTGGAGCCGATCCCAGCTGGCATAGGGCGAAGGCGGGGTACACCCTGGACAGGTCGCCAGTCCATCGCAGGGCACATAGAGACAGACAACATATAGACAGACAACCATTCACACTCACATCCACACCTACGGGCAATTTAGAGTAATCAATTAACCTAAACAGCATGTCTTTGGACGGTGGGAGGAAGCCGGAGTACCCGGAGAAAACCCACGCTTACACGGGGAGAACATGCAAACTCCACACAGAAGAGCCGCAAGCTGGAATCGAACCTGCGACCCTCTTGCTGTGAGGCGACAGCGCTAACCATTACACCACCGTGCAGCCCGTGGAAAGAAGTCATTTCGTAAAATGTTGTAAAATTTTACAAAAAAAGTCATAGTATAGTATGTCGAAATTTTTTGATGAAAACGTCAAATTTTTTAGATGTTGAAAAAAACCATGGAAACGGTCGTATTTTAACGTGTAAAATGATTCTATGGTGGAAACAAGTCATTTCGTAAAATGTTGTAAAATTTTACAAAAAAAACGTCATAGTATAGTATGTCGAAATTTTTCAATGAAAATGTCAAATTTTTTAGATGTTGAAAAAAAACATGGAAACGGTCACATTTTAGCGTGTAAAATGATTCCATGGTGGTAAGAAGTCATTTCGTGAAATGTAAAATTTTACAAAAAAAAGTCATAGTATAGTATGTCGAAATTTTTTGATGAAAACGTCAAATTTTTTAGATGTTGAAAAAAACCATGGAAACGGTCGTATTTTAACGTGTAAAATGATTCTATGGTGGAAACAAGTCATTTCATAAAATGTAAAATTTTACAAAAAAAAAGTCATAGTATAGTATGTCGAAATTTTTCGATGAAAACGTCAAATTTTTTAGATATTGAAAAAAACCATGGAAACAGTCGTATTTTAGCGTGTAAAATAATTCTATGGTGGGAAGTAGTCATTTCGTAAAATGTAAAATTTTACAAAAAAAAAGTCATAGTATAGTATGTCGAAATTTTTCAATGAAAATGTCAAATTTTTTAGATGTTGAAAAAAATCAGGGAAACGGTCACATTTTAGCGTGTAAAATGATTCCATGGTGGTAAGAAGTCATTTCGTGAAATGTAAAATTTTACAAAAAAAGTCATAGTATAGTATGTCGAAATTTTTTGATGAAAACGTCAAATTTTTTAGATGTTGAAAAAAACCATGGAAACGGTCGTATTTTAGCGTGTAAAATAATTCTATGGTGGAAAGTAGTCATTTAGTAAAATGTAAAATTTTACAAAAAAAAGTCATAGTATAGTATGTCGAAATTTTTTGATGAAAACGTCAAATTTTTTAGATGTTGAAAAAAACCATGGAAACGGTCGTATTTTAGCGTGTAAAATAATTCTATGGTGGAAAGTAGTCATTTCGTAAAATGTTGTAAAATTTTACAAAAAAAAACGTCATAGTATAGTATGTCGAAATTTTTCAATGAAAACGTCAAATTTTTTAGATGTTGAAAAAAACCATGGAAACGGTCGTATTTTAGCGTGTAAAATAATTCTATGGTGGAAAGTAGTCATTTCGTAAAATGTTGTAAAATTTTACAAAAAAAACGTCATAGTATAGTATGTCGAAATTTTTCAATGAAAACGTCAAATTTTTTAGATATTGAAAAAAACCATGGAAACGGTCGTATTTTAGCGTGTAAAATAATTCTATGGTGGAAAGTAGTCATTTCGTAAAATATTGTAAAATTTTACAAAAAAAAGTCATAGTATAGTATGTCGAAATTTTTCAATGAAAACGTCAAATTTTTTAGATGTTGAAAAAAACCATGGAAACAGTCGTATTTTAGCGTGTAAAATAATTCTATGGTGAAAAGAAGTCCATCCATCCATCCATCGTCAACCGCTTATCCCGTTAGGGGTCGCGGGGGGGCTGCAGCCGATCCCAGCTGGCATAGGGCGAAGGCGGGGTACACCCTGGACAGGTCGCCAGTCCATCGCAGGGCACATAGAGACAGAAAACATATAGACAGACAACCATTCACACTCACATCCACACCTACGGGCAATTTAGAGTAATCAATTAACCTAAACAGCATGTCTTTGGACGGTGGGAGGAAGCCGGAGTACCCGGAGAAAACCCACGCTTACACGGGGAGAACATGCAAACTCCACACAGAAGAGCCGCAAGCTGGAATCGAACCTGCGACCCTCTTGCTGTGAGGCGACAGCGCTAACCACTACACCACCGTGCAGCCCGTGGAAAGAAGTCATTTCGTAAAATGTTGTAAAATTTTACAAAAAAAAACGTCATAGTATAGTATGTCAAAATTTTTCAATGAAAACGTGAAATTTTTTAGATGTTGAAAAAAAACATGGAAATGGTCACATTTTAGCGTGTAAAATGATTCCATGGTGGTAAGAAGTCATTTCGTGATATGTAAAATTTTACAAAAAAAAAGTCATAGTATAGTATGTCGAAATTTTTTGATGAAAACGTCAAATTTTTTAGATGTTGAAAAAAACCATGGAAACGGTCGTATTTTAACGTGTAAAATGATTCTATGGTGGAAACAAGTCATTTCGTAAAATGTAAAATTTTACAAAAAAAAGTCATAGTATAGTATGTCGAAATTTTTCAATGAAAATGTCAAATTTTTTAGATGTTGAAAAAAACCAGGGAAACGGTCACATTTTAGCGTGTAAAATGATTCCATGGTGGTAAGAAGTCATTTCGTGAAATGTAAAATTTTACAAAAAAAGTCATAGTATAGTATGTCGAAATTTTTTGATGAAAACGTCAAATTTTTTAGATGTTGAAAAAAACCATGGAAACGGTCGTATTTTAGCGTGTAAAATAATTCTATGGTGGAAAGTAGTCATTTCGTAAAATGTTGTAAAATTTTACAAAAAAAACGTCATAGTATAGTATGTCGAAATTTTTCAATGAAAACGTCAAATTTTTTTTTTAGATGTTGAAAAAAACCATGGAAACGGTCGTATTTTAGCGTGTAAAATAATTCTATGGTGGAAAGTAGTCATTTCGTAAAATATTGTAAAATTTTACAAAAAAAAGTCATAGTATAGTATGTCGAAATTTTTCAATGAAAACGTCAAATTTTTTAGATGTTGAAAAAAACCATGGAAACAGTCGTATTTTAGCGTGTAAAATAATTCTATGGTGAAAAGAAGTCCATCCATCCATCCATCGTCAACCGCTTATCCCGTTAGGGGTCGCGGGGGGGCTGCAGCCGATCCCAGCTGGCATAGGGCGAAGGCGGGGTACACCCTGGACAGGTCGCCAGTCCATCGCAGGGCACATAGAGACAGACAACATATAGACAGACAACCATTCACACTCACATCCACACCTACGGGCAATTTAGAGTAATCAATTAACCTAAACAGCATGTCTTTGGACGGTGGGAGGAAGCCGGAGTACCCGGAGAAAACCCACGCTTACACGGGGAGAACATGCAAACTCCACACAGAAGAGCCGCAAGCTGGAATCGAACCTGCGACCCTCTTGCTGTGAGGCGACAGCGCTAACCACTACACCACCGTGCAGCCCGTGGAAAGAAGTCATTTCGTAAAATGTTGTAAAATTTTACAAAAAAAAACGTCATAGTATAGTATGTCGAAATTTTTCAATGAAAACGTGAAATTTTTTAGATGTTGAAAAAAAACATGGAAACGGTCACATTTTAGCGTGTAAAATGATTCCATGGTGGTAAGAAGTCATTTCGTGAAATGTAAAATTTTACAAAAAAAGTCATAGTATAGTATGTCGAAATTTTTTGATGAAAACGTCAAATTTTTTAGATGTTGAAAAAAACCATGGAAACGGTCGTATTTTAGATCGTAAAATAAGTCTATGGTGGAAAGTAGTCATTTCGTAAAATGTAAAATTTTACAAAAACAACGTCATAGTATAGTATGTCGAAATTTTTCGATGAAAGCATCAAATTTTTAGATGTTGAAAAAAACCATGGAAACGGTCGTATTTTAGCAAGTGAAATGATTCTATGGTGGAAAGAAGTCATTTCGTAAAATGTTGTAAAATTTTACAAAAAAGTCATAGTATAGTATGTCGAAATTTTTCGATGAAAATGTCAAATTTTTTAGATATTGAAAAAAACCATGGAAACGGTCGTATTTTAGCTTGTAAAATAATTCTATGGTGGAAAGTAGTCATTTCGTAAAATGTTGTAAAATTTTACAAAAAAAATGTCATAGAATAGTATGTTGAAATTTTTCGATGAAAACGTCAAATTTTTTAGATGTTAAAAAACCATGGAAACGGCCGTATTTTAGCATGTAAAATGATTCTATGATGGAAAGAAGTCATTTCGTAAAATGTTGTAAAATTTTACAAAAAAAAGTCAGTATAGTATGTCGAAATTTTTCAATGAAAATGTCAAATTTTTTAGATGTTGAAAAAAAACAGGGAAACGGTCACATTTTAGCGTGTAAAATGATTCCATGGTGGTAAGAAGTCATTTCGTGAAATGTAAAATTTTACAAAAAAAGTCATAGTATAGTATGTCGAAATTTTTCGATTAAAACGTCAAATTTTTTAGATGTTGAAAAAAAAATGTGGAAACGGTCATATTTTAGCGTGTAAAATGATTCTATGGTGGAAAGAAGTCATTTCGTAAAATGTAAAATTTTACAAAAAAAAGTCATAGTATAGTATGTCGAAATTTTTCAATGAAAACGTCAAATTTTTTAGATGTTGAAAAAAACCAGGGAAACGGTCACATTTTAGCGTGTAAAATGATTCCATGGTGGTAAGAAGTCATTTCGTGAAATGTAAAATTTTACAAAAAAAAGTCATAGTCTTGTATGTCGAAATTTTTCAATGAAAACGTCAAATTTTTTAGATGTTGAAAAAAACCATGGAAACAGTCATATTTTAGCGTGTAAAATAATTCTATGGTGAAAAGAAGTCCATCCATCCATCCATCGTCAACCGCTTATCCCGTTAGGGGTCGCGGGGGGACTGGAGCCGATCCCAGCTGGCATAGGGCGAAGGCGGGGTACACCCTGGACAGGTCGCCAGTCCATCGCAGGGCACATAGAGACAGACAACATATAGACAGACAACCATTCACACTCACATCCACACCTACGGGCAATTTAGAGTAATCAATTAACCTAAAAAGCATGTCTTTGGACGGTGGGAGGAAGCCGGAGTACCCGGAGAAAACCCACGCTTACACGGGGAGAACATGCAAACTCCACACAGAAGAGCCGCAAGCTGGAATCGAACCTGCGACCCTCTTGCTGTGAGGCGACAGCGCTAACCACTACACCACCGTGCAGCCCGTGGAAAGAAGTCATTTCGTAAAATGTTGTAAAATTTTACAAAAAAAATGTCATAGTGTAGTATAACGAAATTTTTCGATGAAAACGTCAAATTTTTTAGATATTGAAAAAAACCATGGAAACGGTCGTATTTTAGCGTGTAAAATAATTCTATGGTGGAAAGTAGTCATTTCGTAAAATGTTGTAAAAATTTACAAAAAAAAAGTCATAGTATAGTATGTTGAAATTTTTCGATTAAAACGTCAAATTTTTTAGATGTTGAAAAAAAACATGGAAACGGTCACATTTTAGCGTGTAAAATGATTCCATGGTGGTAAGAAGTCATTTCGTGAAATGTAAAATTTTACAAAAAAAGTCATAGTATAGTATGTCGAAATTTTTCGATTAAAACGTCAAATTTTTTAGATTTTGAAAAAAACCATGGAAACGGTCGTATTTTAACGTGTAAAATGATTCTATGGTGGAAACAAGTCATTTCGTAAAATGTTGTAAAATTTTACAAAAAAAAACGTCATAGTATAGTATGTCGAAATTTTTCAATGAAAACGTCAAATTTTTTAGATGTTGAAAAAAACCATGGAAACGGTCGTATTTTAGCGTGTAAAATAATTCTATGGTGGAAAGTAGTCATTTCGTAAAATGTTGTAAAATTTTACAAAAAAAACGTCATAGTATAGTATGTCGAAATTTTTCAATGAAAACGTCAAATTTTTTAGATATTGAAAAAAACCATGGAAACGGTCGTATTTTAGCGTGTAAAATAATTCTATGGTGGAAAGTAGTCATTTCGTAAAATATTGTAAAATTTTACAAAAAAAAGTCATAGTATAGTATGTCGAAATTTTTCAATGAAAACGTCAAATTTTTTAGATGTTGAAAAAAACCATGGAAACAGTCGTATTTTAGCGTGTAAAATAATTCTATGGTGAAAAGAAGTCCATCCATCCATCCATCGTCAACCGCTTATCCCGTTAGGGGTCGCGGGGGGGCTGCAGCCGATCCCAGCTGGCATAGGGCGAAGGCGGGGTACACCCTGGACAGGTCGCCAGTCCATCGCAGGGCACATAGAGACAGAAAACATATAGACAGACAACCATTCACACTCACATCCACACCTACGGGCAATTTAGAGTAATCAATTAACCTAAACAGCATGTCTTTGGACGGTGGGAGGAAGCCGGAGTACCCGGAGAAAACCCACGCTTACACGGGGAGAACATGCAAACTCCACACAGAAGAGCCGCAAGCTGGAATCGAACCTGCGACCCTCTTGCTGTGAGGCGACAGCGCTAACCACTACACCACCGTGCAGCCCGTGGAAAGAAGTCATTTCGTAAAATGTTGTAAAATTTTACAAAAAAAAACGTCATAGTATAGTATGTCAAAATTTTTCAATGAAAACGTGAAATTTTTTAGATGTTGAAAAAAAAACATGGAAATGGTCACATTTTAGCGTGTAAAATGATTCCATGGTGGTAAGAAGTCATTTCGTGATATGTAAAATTTTACAAAAAAAGTCATAGTATAGTATGTCGAAATTTTTTGATGAAAACGTCAAATTTTTTAGATGTTGAAAAAAACCATGGAAACGGTCGTATTTTAACGTGTAAAATGATTCTATGGTGGAAACAAGTCATTTCGTAAAATGTAAAATTTTACAAAAAAAAGTCATAGTATAGTATGTCGAAATTTTTCAATGAAAATGTCAAATTTTTTAGATGTTGAAAAAAACCAGGGAAACGGTCACATTTTAGCGTGTAAAATGATTCCATGGTGGTAAGAAGTCATTTCGTGAAATGTAAAATTTTACAAAAAAAGTCATAGTATAGTATGTCGAAATTTTTTGATGAAAACGTCAAATTTTTTAGATGTTGAAAAAAACCATGGAAACGGTCGTATTTTAGCGTGTAAAATAATTCTATGGTGGAAAGTAGTCATTTCGTAAAATGTTGTAAAATTTTACAAAAAAAACGTCATAGTATAGTATGTCGAAATTTTTCAATGAAAACGTCAAATTTTTTAGATGTTGAAAAAAACCATGGAAACGGTCGTATTTTAGCGTGTAAAATAATTCTATGGTGGAAAGTAGTCATTTCGTAAAATATTGTAAAATTTTACAAAAAAAAGTCATAGTATAGTATGTCGAAATTTTTCAATGAAAACGTCAAATTTTTTAGATGTTGAAAAAAACCATGGAAACAGTCGTATTTTAGCGTGTAAAATAATTCTATGGTGAAAAGAAGTCCATCCATCCATCCATCGTCAACCGCTTATCCCGTTAGGGGTCGCGGGGGGGCTGCAGCCGATCCCAGCTGGCATAGGGCGAAGGCGGGGTACACCCTGGACAGGTCGCCAGTCCATCGCAGGGCACATAGAGACAGACAACATATAGACAGACAACCATTCACACTCACATCCACACCTACGGGCAATTTAGAGTAATCAATTAACCTAAACAGCATGTCTTTGGACGGTGGGAGGAAGCCGGAGTACCCGGAGAAAACCCACGCTTACACGGGGAGAACATGCAAACTCCACACAGAAGAGCCGCAAGCTGGAATCGAACCTGCGACCCTCTTGCTGTGAGGCGACAGCGCTAACCACTACACCACCGTGCAGCCCGTGGAAAGAAGTCATTTCGTAAAATGTTGTAAAATTTTACAAAAAAAAACGTCATAGTATAGTATGTCGAAATTTTTCAATGAAAACGTGAAATTTTTTAGATGTTGAAAAAAAACATGGAAACGGTCACATTTTAGCGTGTAAAATGATTCCATGGTGGTAAGAAGTCATTTCGTGAAATGTAAAATTTTACAAAAAAAGTCATAGTATAGTATGTCGAAATTTTTTGATGAAAACGTCAAATTTTTTAGATGTTGAAAAAAACCATGGAAACGGTCGTATTTTAGATCGTAAAATAAGTCTATGGTGGAAAGTAGTCATTTCGTAAAATGTAAAATTTTACAAAAACAACGTCATAGTATAGTATGTCGAAATTTTTCGATGAAAGCATCAAATTTTTAGATGTTGAAAAAAACCATGGAAACGGTCGTATTTTAGCAAGTGAAATGATTCTATGGTGAAAAGAAGTCATTTCGTAAAATGTTGTAAAATTTTACAAAAAAGTCATAGTATAGTATGTCGAAATTTTTCGATGAAAATGTCAAATTTTTTAGATATTGAAAAAAACCATGGAAACGGTCGTATTTTAGCTTGTAAAATAATTCTATGGTGGAAAGTAGTCATTTCGTAAAATGTTGTAAAATTTTACAAAAAAAATGTCATAGAATAGTATGTTGAAATTTTTCGATGAAAACGTCAAATTTTTTAGATGTTAAAAAACCATGGAAACGGCCGTATTTTAGCATGTAAAATGATTCTATGATGGAAAGAAGTCATTTCGTAAAATGTTGTAAAATTTTACAAAAAAAAAGTCAGTATAGTATGTCGAAATTTTTCAATGAAAATGTCAAATTTTTTAGATGTTGAAAAAAAACAGGGAAACGGTCACATTTTAGCGTGTAAAATGATTCCATGGTGGTAAGAAGTCATTTCGTGAAATGTAAAATTTTACAAAAAAAGTCATAGTATAGTATGTCGAAATTTTTCGATTAAAACGTCAAATTTTTTAGATGTTGAAAAAAAAATGTGGAAACGGTCATATTTTAGCGTGTAAAATGATTCTATGGTGGAAAGAAGTCATTTCGTAAAATGTAAAATTTTACAAAAAAAAGTCATAGTATAGTATGTCGAAATTTTTCAATGAAAACGTCAAATTTTTTAGATGTTGAAAAAAACCAGGGAAACGGTCACATTTTAGCGTGTAAAATGATTCCATGGTGGTAAGAAGTCATTTCGTGAAATGTAAAATTTTACAAAAAAAAGTCATAGTCTTGTATGTCGAAATTTTTCAATGAAAACGTCAAATTTTTTAGATGTTGAAAAAAACCATGGAAACAGTCATATTTTAGCGTGTAAAATAATTCTATGGTGAAAAGAAGTCCATCCATCCATCCATCGTCAACCGCTTATCCCGTTAGGGGTCGCGGGGGGACTGGAGCCGATCCCAGCTGGCATAGGGCGAAGGCGGGGTACACCCTGGACAGGTCGCCAGTCCATCGCAGGGCACATAGAGACAGACAACATATAGACAGACAACCATTCACACTCACATCCACACCTACGGGCAATTTAGAGTAATCAATTAACCTAAAAAGCATGTCTTTGGACGGTGGGAGGAAGCCGGAGTACCCGGAGAAAACCCACGCTTACACGGGGAGAACATGCAAACTCCACACAGAAGAGCCGCAAGCTGGAATCGAACCTGCGACCCTCTTGCTGTGAGGCGACAGCGCTAACCACTACACCACCGTGCAGCCCGTGGAAAGAAGTCATTTCGTAAAATGTTGTAAAATTTTACAAAAAAAATGTCATAGTGTAGTATAACGAAATTTTTCGATGAAAACGTCAAATTTTTTAGATATTGAAAAAAACCATGGAAACGGTCGTATTTTAGCGTGTAAAATAATTCTATGGTGGAAAGTAGTCATTTCGTAAAATGTTGTAAAAATTTACAAAAAAAAGTCATAGTATAGTATGTTGAAATTTTTCGATTAAAACGTCAAATTTTTTAGATGTTAAAAAAAACATGGAAACGGTCACATTTTAGCGTGTAAAATGATTCCATGGTGGTAAGAAGTCATTTCGTGAAATGTAAAATTTTACAAAAAAAGTCATAGTATAGTATGTCGAAATTTTTCGATTAAAACGTCAAATTTTTTAGATGTTGAAAAAAACCATGGAAACGGTCGTATTTTAACGTGTAAAATGATTCTATGGTGGAAAGAAGTCATTTCGTAAAATGTAAAATTTTACAAAAAAAACGTCATAGTATAGTATGTCGAAATTTTTCGATGAAAACGTCAAATTTTTTAGATATTGAAAAAAAACATGGAAACGGTCATATTTTAGCATGTAAAATAATTCTATGGTGGAAAGTAGTCATTTCGTAAAATGTAAAATTTTACAAAAAAACGTCATAGTATAGTATGTCGAAATTTTTCGATTAAAACGTCAAATTTTTTAGATGTTGAAAAAAACCATGGAAACGGTCATATTTTAGCGTGTAAAATGATTCTATGGTGAAAAAAAGTCATTTCTGGAAATGTTGGAAAATTTAAAAGTCATCGTATAGTATGTTGAAATAAGTTATAAAAAAAAAAGTCACAAAAAAGTCTATAGTAGAGCTGCACTATTACGGCCAAAATGATGATCAACATTGAAAAATCACATTATTCGTAGATTTTATGGCCATTTTTTTAAGTTGAAATTTGACAAACTAAGCACTGCTCTCATGTTGTGCTACATTCCAACTCATCTCTTTACTTTGTTTATGTCATCTATAGTGGTTATTAGCATAAAAGCAGACAATTCAAATTATTTGGAAGTATTGTGTTTTTAATTTAAGTATTTGCTTTCATTACAAAAATCTTATTAATAATTCTCATTATGTATTAATAAGCTGCTTAGAGCTAGTGTTAGGAAGTTAAAAAGGTCAATGCTCCTTCTAATATCTATTTAACATTGCTGTGAAAACAACTGGATTTATTCAAGTATGAACGCTCTGTGATAGCGTTAGAATGTAGCAACACCCAGTACTCATTTTCTCTGAGCAGCATCTTGGGATTGAATTACAATAAGTGTCTGATTACATTAGTTGTCCCAAATGTTTTAATGTTGTTCCTCCGTGGTTTATTTTGGACTCGCAGTTGCCCATATTGTAGTGTCTTGAAAAAGTTATAAAACATCCGAAAAGTTCACAGTATAGTATGTCTAAAATGGTTTTAAAAAAATAAATAAATAAAGAAGTCATTAAATAGTATGTCGACATATGTCACGTTAAAAAAGTCAAAGTATTGTATGTCAAATAATTTCACGAAACAAATTTGTAATATACTATGCCAAAAAAAATTAAAATTCACAGTATATTATGGCGAAAGAAGTTATAAAAAAAAAATGTCACAAAACATAAAAATCACAGGTTAGTGTTTCTAAAATAGTCACAAAAGTCAGAGTAGTATGTGAGGGAAAAGTTATAAAAAAAAAAAAAAGTCATTAAAAAGCATTATAGCATAGAATTAAGATAAGATATTCCTTTATTGGTCCCACAGTGGGGAAATTCACAATTGAATTGAGGACTGAAACATAGTTAATAACCTGAGTGCAGGCGATTGACAGCCCTTTACCATCTAATGCCACAAACATCTGTAAAACTGACAGAAACGCGCAAAGAAAACAAAACGAAAAAAGGAGTGTAATCGACATCTGATGGGTTAAAGAAGTTTTAGTGCAAAGAAATAATCTGGAGATGACTTGACTGATTGAAGAGTTTATCCTGAATATGTTCACAGAAAAAAAAAAGCATCTCTCGCTGTGAAATTACATCTGGTTGATAAGTGGCAGTGTCCTCATCCTAGCTTGTCTTATTTTTCAAATGTGGATGCTGTACTCACATAGTTGCTCATAAAATTTGTCCTCCAAGATGAGTTTTTTTTTTCCCCGTTCCTTGTGCTGATAAGATGCTTCCTGGTGTGAAATCTGGACGGAGATAAGAGTTTGTTTTATTACAGAAATAAATGTATGACTAATCACGACTAGGGTTGCGTATTGGCAATACGTCTCATAACACAGAGATTCAATATATTGTGATACTGTAAGCAAGGTGATATATATATTGCAATTTTTCTAAAATCTAATTTTAGGAAAACTGTCATAGTATAAAGAACACGCTGCCACAATTTTAAAATCTAAGAAAAAAATGGATACCATGCAGATTAACATCATTACACATGAACACAATTGGACTCATTGGCGAGAGTCTCAGCTTTACAGTCATAACCAATTTATGTAATTCAAAGACTGTTCAGAAATAGTCAAGCACACCATTTTTAGAAGACGTGAAAATAACGCTTTAGGTAGTCTAGTTTCATATGATCCTAGTGACTAGCTTTCAAACCCACTACAACCTCCAAAAGAGAATAGCAACCGGTTCCACTGGTGGGCTGTCAGATTTTTAAGAGGTTAATTTAAAATCAATCGCGTTTTGGAGAATCTATACAGTTTCGCAACAACATAATATTGCGGTACTTAACGTGTATCAATATTTTCTTACACCCCTAAATCATGACACATTAGGGGTGCTAATTTTTACAAATTTTCTTAATCGATAACCAACAAGATTTATGCCTCACATGCAGCAGTGCGCCGGCTGCAGCATATGAGCACAACAGACAACTGAGTCTCCAGTTCACCGTCAGGAGAGTTACTGTAGCAGCCACGGCGCTGCGTTCGCTGTCTCCAGTTCACCGTCAGGAGAGTTACTGTAGCAGCCACGGCGCTGCGTTCGCTGTCTCCAGTTCACCGTCAGGAGAGTTACTGTAGCAGGCACAGCGCTGCGTTCGCTGTCTCCAGTTCACCGTCAGGAGAGTTACTGTAGCAGCCACGGCGCTGTGTGTAGTGTCACAGACATGCAGCCACTTTCCCAGTAAAAGTCTCCACCACATATTTAGTTTAGTTTAGCAGGTTGTCAGCTATGTGTCTGCCAGGGGTAACAACAGTGATTGTCTGATAAACACTGTGTGTGTTTGTGCTACGTTAGCAGCTGCTAGTGTTGCCGGTGGCTTCGTGCCCGCTTCGTGCCCGCTGTAGCGTAACTTCAGCAAGTTCTGACAGACTTTGTGTGTGTGTGGCGGCAGTGAGTGTGGGTTTGTTGGTGGCGTTATATCGGTGAACGTAGCTGTAGCAGACAGTGTGTGTTCAGTTTATTTGTCGGTGAATAAATGCTACGAGGCTACAAGCTACAACTCCTCAGGTGGAAGTCCAGAGCCAACTTCCTGTATCTGCACCGGCTCTCTCTTAAGGTGGACCAGTTTTTCTCCTTAAAGTGATGAGCTGCTCCGCTGTGTTTTTTTTTTTTTCAGCTTTTTAATTAATTCTAATATTAGCATTAATCGGTTAAAACGCTTAATGTCTGTTAACGGTTAATTATTAACATCCCTACGACACATGTTTTGTTTTCTTTTAGGTAAACGAGAACGACAGATTGTGGGGCGACGAAGGAGACTCGACTCTTCCCTCACCGGGCTTGTCTGACCGTGGAGCCGATCCCATCCGCCTGTCCTTGCTGCTGGGCCTCGGCTGGCTGGTCCTGCTGCTGCTCTCCGACCAATAAGATGCCACGCTCACCTGGCCTCCGTGGACAAAACTCCAGACCTGGGGGGTGGGGGGGTGGGGGGTTGGTGTCAGAGAGAGAGAGCCATTATTATGTGTCAAATGACGGTGGGGGAAAGGGTCGACTGTCCTGCCCCGCTCCCTCCCCGTCACAAAAATCACACTTAATCTCTTTTTGTGAATCATGACTCAGAGCAGATGTGTTGTGCAGCTCACACCCTTGAGAAGACCACCAGAGAGGGGAGAACCATGAAGTATACACCTCATTTCACGCCTCCCCAAATACAAACTGTTACACATGCAAACTTTGCTCATATGAAATTATCGTCCAAGCCACAGTGGAAAGGGCCAGTGGGTTCAGAACGTGTACAGTGAAGAGACACTGACGATGCAGTGCAGGAAAACTAAAAAAATATATATATACATTTAAAAGATTAAAAAAAAAAAAAGATTTTCTTTGTCCCTGAACATTCCTTGGTGTAAAAGAAAAATATTGTACAAATACTGAAGTGTTACATGAGATTTAAGGTGGATGTGTGTGTTTGTCCACATGCAGCACTCTGCTCATTCAGCTTTGCTCTTTATTGTACCACATTTTTATTTTTATTGGTCATGATTTTGTTACCCAGAATGTTAGATGGAAGCACATAATATATAGTTATAATCGAGACAAATCACAATGAAATTCTTTGTTTGTTGTTGTGTTTTAAGTTGCAAGATGAAGAGTTCATTTCCAAATAAAGATGTAGAAATAATTAAGTTGTTAATGGAAATTTAATGGTCAAATAAGATTAAGAAGATCTCCCAAAGGTGGTAAAAGTGTTTTATTTTGTCAAACAAAGACTTATAACTTAATACCATTTACCATGTTTTAATTTTAAAGCTAGAAATAATTTTGTAAGCGTAAATGTCACTTTTCACAAATGGTGGATACCTCACTTTGGAAGGGAACTCTTCATATATTCATGCATTAAGCTTTAAGTGTGAGGACCTGACAGACGTTTGGGTTTGTTCCTCTACAGATATGTAAAAAAAAAAAAAAAAAAAAAAAAAATCATGTGGTTTTTGGTGACGCAACAAGAGATGGAAACAAGTTTATATTTTTTAACTGTATGTGGACTTTGCCGCAGAGAAAACCGATATCTATCGACAAGTTTGTGACCAATCGTGCGTTGCCGTTTGCGGGGAGCACTGGTGGGAAAACAGACGGTGTGGCTTTTGATGTGTGAACGGATGCATCTGTCTTTGGAGAGACTTGTGAGATGAAAGTGGTGACCCATGTTGGCCCGCTACTTGCTGGGACTCTTTGCTCAATGTGGGACGCCAGAGGATTTACAATATGTACTGTGAAAGCACATCTCTGCTTTGTGAAGCGGACTTGTCAATGGAAAATCTTGAGACTGAGGTTGGTTGGACGCAAACGCTCTTAATGAGGAATGTGTCATCTTCAGCACTGCCACTGAATTCAGTTAACTAGAGAAACACCAACTTGTTTCACAGAATTATTAAATGACACTTAAATGACAGAAAACGTGTTGCCCCCAAGCTACAAGTGATGAAAATGACACATTCTAGTTCAAGTTGGACCTAAAATAACTCACAACATAAGCTCGTAATATTGTCATAACTGCACAATACTTGTTGGATTTTGCCTGCCAAGTTTACAGGAAGAAAAAAAAAACTTCATTCTTCCTCGATGATGTCCATGTAGTTTCGAAATGAGACCGCAAATGGGTTTTAACAGGGTTGTAAGGATCTGTAATTCAACACATAAATGGCTGGCTTAAAGGGGCAGTTCACTCAAATCACAAGTATTTTCTCACTTTCCCTCAGCGGTACCGAGACATGAAGATATTGTTGGTTTTATTTGACCAGGTTTTGAGATATTGTTCTGAGATTGCTGCTGCCATTCAAATACAATAAAGATAATTCAATTTTTTTTTTGTAAAGACGTTCTAGTGACGTTACTTTTGATACTGAAGGTCCACATCGAGGCACTTTGAGAGCATAACTTATTTTCTCTACTGCATCTAAACTCAACACAAGTCATCCCTCATTTTGCCTGATTTTTTTTTGCTTGGTATAGCCTCAAGTAAAGTAGAGATGCCTTCAAATGGGGTCGTGTTTACTGTGTTTTAGTTGGGTCCATGTGAACGCCTCCCTCATGTCGTATTCACGACCTCGTACGTGGAAAGTTTCTGAAATCCCAGAGGTCATGACTTGCGACGTGTTTGTTGGTGTGAGAAATGGTGGAGCCCATTGAAATTTCATTTATCGGTGCATAATAAGTTAATATTGTGCAGTATATTGTAATTCTAGTCATATGTTGTTTTTCTTGGTAATTGTATAATATGTTTGAGGAAAATATTGATATTCTCAACAAGCTCATCTTTCTCCTCTGTCATTATGTCTTTGCATTTCCTGCTACCCCACTAGTGTTACCCACTTGCTAGATTGTTAACTTGGTAGCCTCTGTGGCTACTAGACTCAGACAGTTACGTTAATATTGCTGCAGCATTGTTCTTCACGACTTGAACCACTTGAACACCAAGTATATCATGTACACAACTTCCCATCTCACAAACAGGACCCCATTTGAAGGCATCATAAGTATATTGACTAATTTTGTTTGTTTTTTGGCCACAACGCTGGCCATAACTACTGGGAGAATGAAGTATCTCTTACTCAGCTAAATGTGCCACTATGCTCAGCAGCTACGTCGCTAACTGTGTCAGCTGTTTGTTATTGGGCTGGTAGAGAAAACGGCTGCATGCTAGAGCTGCAAAATACACTAACGAGAGTGTTGACAGTGAATGAAAACAGTGAATTTGCTGTGGTTAAACAAAAACAAGACACTAAAAAGTGCCCTAGAGCTGAGGGGGAACTGCACAACCATCGCTACAGGGGTCTGTTATCATTACAGCAGTCGTTTGACCCACTGTTAATTAAAAACTATTGAAACACATAAGGAGTAATGTACAGTGATCCAGTCATGGTTGTGAAAGAAACCCAGACAGGGTGATGCTGCACCACAACACGGAGTGGACGGGTGGACCCCTCATCATCCTGAAGGGGTTTATTTTAAAACAAAGACCCGCTAGCTGGACATTATCCCGCTTATTACACGACTACTTAAGAAAGTAATTTGACACAGAAATGGTCTGCCAGAGTCCAACATGAGAACTGTGTCCATAGCAACGGTCTGCTATAAATAAAGAAAGAACAGACCGTGGGATACTCTGATTAACCAATCAGAATCGAGTATTCAACAGAGCTGTGTAATACGTAAGGGAAAACGTACAGCGAGCCGGTCATTGTTGTGAAATAAACCCCGACAGGGCCCCAGATGCTGCACCCCAACGTGATCACAGAATGCTTTGATTATCCAATCAGAATCGAGTATTCAACAACTCTGTGTAATAAATGCTGTTAAATATATTGTGTATTTAAAAACAAACTGATTGCAGCAAATAAGAAGTTAACAATACTTTATATTTAATTTATAGTGATATAACAGTTATGGGTTAGAGTAGTACTCTAAATTGCTTATATCAATAGGTGTCACAAGTGAACACTTCCGTTGGCGACAAACTTTCCATCACGTCTATTTTTTAGAGGAAATAGTCCCGACTGTCTGTCAGTAGCAGAACAAATTTAAAAAGGCAGCCATCTCCAAGCCTGGGCACATAAAACCAAACCGCTCTGCATGGCTTTATAGATTACCACAAGATGTGAGTGAACAAACTTTTATGTGCTTTGGGTGAACAAATACTTCAATTCTTCCCAAAATGAATCACCAAAACTGCAGGTCTGTGCTTTTCTGATGATAAGAGTGTGTGATTGATACCTCTGGTTTTCACGAAGCTTCTGTCTCTGATCACGATGTGACACCAGCCGAGCTCTGTCGGCCCGCTTTGATTCGTCCTGTGATTTATCAGTCAGCGGGCGTTGCGTCGTGTCCTCTGGCGCCGTGAGGTGACTGACCAACCGGCTCCCTGTTCGTCTGCACCGGCAGAATCCCAGATGTGACATGTGTCACTTCCTGCAAATAAAGACGACACTGTAAACGGAGGTGAATTCTGACCAGCTCTCTTGTGCAGAGCGGAGGGACGTTTTTGTTTTGGTTTTTTTTCAGCGGTCTTGAAATTTTTGGTCTCCTGACAAGATGTGACTCTTGACCCCCATCTCGACTCATCAAGTTCAGCATCACCTCTCTGTATTTCAGAGCCAGTACTTGTCCTCTAGCAGCACCCCTGGCATTCAGTTCAAAATACACAATTCATCACACACAGGGCGTGATTTGTAAAGATGTTATATTATAGTGTATATACTACACAGTGTATACCATATGATGTCTATAACATTCATACCTTGGGTAATAATAAAAAGGGATTTCATGCAAAGTTTTGCTTTTGATATGTCAGAGAGAAAAATCACTGAGGCCGACTCTGACAACTTTACAAAGCACAACTTTGAGCACAAACTTGTGCATCAGAAACTTTAATAAATGAGACCCCTGGTGTAAACAAGTCTAGACCAAATTTGTGTTTCTTCTAACCTACTGTACATGTACCTTGAGGCTACGGTGCATTTGTGAGTCACCTGCGGTTGCAGCTGGAAAATGGCTCGAGGTGGAGAACATGGAGGTACTGTATGTGAGCCACAAAATAATTTTTATGGTTGTTCTTGGCATATGAAAAGAGTACCTGAATAACCTGGCATAATGTAAAAAAAAATCACTGCGTCATCATGTCACCCACATAGCTTGTTTTGTCTAAACAAAAGACTCAGGCAGTCAACCTTTTACAAAGTGAGACTCCAGCTGCCTGCGCACCACCTGTGCTTTGCATATGGCGGCTGTAATTGATGCCAGTCTCCATGTTTTGGGTCAACAGCTAAGTGGGACAGACCTCCTGCTGTCCCACATATTGTAGCTGTTGGTTCCGCTGCTGCTGCTGATAAAAGGCTAAAAATCTGACCACCGACAGGAAACTGAGTGCAGTGCGAGTTCTGAAACTTTTAAATATCCATAACGGGGTTTCTCAGATTGTCCTGGCCTGTGACATTTTTAGATCCCCAAATTCTTCTCTCCATCAATTAAAGATTCAATAGCGCAGAGGGAGCACCAAATTAATTATACCTACTAAAGAGAAAGGTTTTAAAACTCTACTCGTTTCTAGCAAAAACATATCTAACTTAACTCAATGTACAAGTCTTCTCCACAACCCTCATGTCTTCAACAGTCAACAGTTATGAACGAATACTTGAAGGGATAGGTCGGGTGATTTTAAGTGGGGTTTTATGAGCTACTTATCCATAGTCGGTGTATAACCTACAGCAGATGACAGTCGGTACGCCTCCAGTTTGAAAGACAGGAGTTACCACACAGAACCAAAGCAATGTACTGCTGTGGACGGGGGCAGCAGCAAATCGCACTGCAGACACCTAAAATGTCAATATCAGTTTAAGTCTACGCTATATTTTGAATATTTTCCAATAGAGAACTGAACTGCGTTTCACTTTCAGTTCAGTTCTCCATTGGAAATGGTTGTCTGACGGCAAGAAAATATTCTAAATATAGCGTACACTTAAACTGATATTGATTTTTTTTTAGCTGAGCCTTTCTTTTAGGTGGCTAAAATAAGTTAGTGGTTGTAAGTAAGAAGTTGTTCACACCAGCTGTGTGTTAGCTGCGTTTCTGCAGCGTTTCTGCTGCTGCTGTTCTTTTTACACAGAATTTGACTTTTATAATGGCTGTTTCACATCATTATAAATGTCATTTATATTTATTTTAGACAGAGAAAGTTGAAGTGTTCATTTTTACATAATGGTAATAATCCAAATTTAAAATCCCGTACTATATTCATTCATGGAGCCCTGCAAGTCCCTGCATGTTCTACAACACTGTCCTGCACATATTTCAAAATAAACGCCTTGTGTTAACAAATGAAGGAGTTCTGTCCACAGAAAAAAAAGGCTTGAGGGGTTTTATTTAGAAATGAAAGCAGGAAGTGTTGACATGACATGTCACAACACAACATGTGACATTTTGTACAGATACAGACATCAAAAGTGTAGTAATGTTGCTATTGTGATGTCAATATACAGTCACAAGGTCGCCTTCACTGTCTACGACCTATTCGATAGATGTCTACACTCTGAAACTGTAGTTATGTTGCTGATATGATATATGAATGTACAGTCAAACGATCACTTCCACTGTCTGTCGCTGCCGTGAAATACACGCAGTTCGTGTAAAAAGAAACAGGCGAGACCTCGAATCTCTAGAGGAGACGCAGCTGAGACGCGTGAGACGTGCGTCTCATGCGGGTGGTGTGGGAACTCTAACCCGTTAACATGGACGCCGAAATGAAAACCACCAGGTAGCGCTGCTGCCACACACTCCTCACCCAGCCGGTCTGGCCCTGCGGTAATACACTAATTATGGATAAGTACCTCATCACTTCAGAACATCCCTTCAAGTTATTTGTCTGTGCTGTTTACAGCTTGTAAACACAAGAGCAAACAGATATATATTTGCAATTATGGTCGATAGGGAATCAAAATGCTTTTATCTAGTATGTACAGTACATGGACTGTATATATAGATGACAACACATCACTGTACAAAAGTGAAGTCAAACTATCCCAGCTAAGAGAGCTGCCATCTTGAGATTTTGACATCATTTGGAGCCAGAGTCTGCACAGCAGTGATCGATTTGCTATTATTGTTGTTATGATTACTATGAGCATTATACTGTACTTCATTATTCAATTGATTGATTGATCATTTGTCTATTGTACAGGGACAAGAAAGTACAGGAGAATCTCACTGCCATGTTGTTAATGTGTATATGATCAATAAACTTGAACTGAGGTTGAACTGAGATCAGGGCTGGAGCTGTGGTGTCAAGGTCCCGCCTTCACACATCCAACCAAGCCAATCACAGGCCAAGTACGGCCGCAGCTCATTAACATGAGCCACCTAGCTGCTACATTAGCATCAGGGCAGCTGTTTGTCTAGAAAGACAAAACAACTAACTAACCATAATATCTCTGAATAAATTTATGATCAAACTGACACGTGTTACGCAGACAGAGCAGCTGTCAATCATGATGTCTCATCCGCTTTTTATTTATATTAAATAACTAAATAAAACATTTATCAGCATGATAACTACCTAAAATGACAGCTTGAGATGTTTTGGCTTTACTTTTAGGGAGAGGTCATGTCATCCATCTTTATATAAAGTCTATGATAAAGATGGACTACAACGCAGGTCCAGTAAAGTGATACCAAAACATCTGGATCGCCCCCTGGTGGCTGGCTGCAGTACAGCTCATAAAGCCCACCCCCTCCATGTAAAGTCAAAAGTATACACTAAATATTTTTTTCCCCAAAGATGGTTTCTGTCATGTTAGGTAGTCATTATCAGGCTGATGTGTGTTCAAGTGTTAATTTTTCTGATAAGTTTGGTTTTATTTATTTATTTGATGCTGTAAAACAGGTAGTGGGACTTAATGACTGACAGCTGATATGAGTGCGGAGCCAGCGGCATAGGAATTGTATGTAGAGTAAGAACGTTGAGAAGAGATTCAATTTTAAATTTCCATAACTGTGATTGTCTGTTTCAAACATGGACTGTGTATAAAGATCTTCTATGGTTCATACAGTCATTCACCATGTCTCTAGCTAGCTTAGCAACATTTCCGCTGACTAGGTTAGCCAATGCTGTTGGACCGTCATATGCCTTCATATCAGTGACAGCTGACAAATAGATGATGTTTCTCAAACATAAACCATTATTTTGTGCAAAGGAACATATGTCAATTTGAATATAAATGTATTTATAGGGATATTATGAGTAATTGTTGTGGCTACGTGGTGCTAACGTTAGTTAAGTACTGTAGACGTACAGCAGCTAGGTGGCTCTCATGCTAACACGCTGTGCTCCGATTGGTTCGGGTGGCTGTGTGGGCGGGGCTTCAATGCCACAGCTCCATCCCTCCAATCACTACTGCAGACTTTTTCTCCAAATGGCATCACCAGCACAAGATGGCACTGCCCATATCTGGGATATTTTGGCTTCATTTCGAGTGATACCCCTCGGATAGAGTTGTTGCGGTGCTGATACGATGCACCCTGAGGTTTCTATGTCTGACAGCACCAGGAGGGCTCTTGAGGCCTAAGTAGGCTACATAGCTACAGTACTTTTGCCCACAGTAATCAGCAGGGGAAATGCCTGTCTGGGAAATTTCTGGCCTACATATGAGGTGTCTCAAGATTTAGGAAAATACACTTGCATCACCACACTTGTATTATCAAACAGTGTTAATTTACTTAAATGTAATGACATTTTCAATGATAAAATAAAAAGAAGAATTATTATGATAATGATGTTTCTTTAAGGAAATCCTATCCAAATAATATGCAACATTAATATCTCTGAGGGACGATGTGAAAATAGTTTGAGATTGAAAGCTTTTGGGGGTAAGGGGGGCGGTAAAAAAAAAAACCCACCCAGGAAAAAAAACAATTTGTGCATGTTAGGGATGCTAATTTTGAAACATTTTCTTAACTGATAACCGACCCTCATTAACCAGTTAACATGCAGCAGTGCTCCAGCTGCAGTATATGAGCAAAATAGACAACTGAGTCAACAGTTCACCATTAGGAGAGTTACTGTAGCAGTCACGGTGCTGCGTTCACTGTCTCCAGTTCACCGTCAGGAGAGTTACTGTAGCAGCCACGGTGCTGCGTTCACTGTCTCCAGTTCACCGTCAGGAGAGTTACTGTAGCAGCCACGGTGCTGCGTTCACTGTCTCCAGTTCACCGTCAGGAGAGTTACTGTAGCAGTCACGGTGCTGCGTTCACTGTCTCCAGTTCACCGTCAGGAGAGTTACTGTAGCAGTCACGGTGCTGCGTTCACTGTCTCCAGTTCACCGTCCGGAGAGTTACTGTAGCAGCCACGGTGCTGCGTTCACTGTCTCCAGTTCACCGTCAGGAGAGTTACTGTAGCAGCCACGGTGCTGCGTTCACTGCCTCCAGTTCACCGCCAGGAGAGCTACTGTAGCAGCCACGGTGCTGCGTTCACTGTCTCCAGTTCAACGTCAGGAGAGTTACTGTAGCAGCCACGGTGCTGCGTTCACTGCCTCCAGTTCACCGTCAGGAGAGCTACTGTAGCAGCCACGGTGCTGCGTTCACTGTCTCCAGTTCACCGTCAGGAGAGTTACTGTAGCAGCCACGGTGCTGCGTTCACTGCCTCCAGTTCACCGTCAGGAGAGCTACTGTAGCAGCCACGGTGCTGCGTTCACTGCCTCCAGTTCACCGTCAGGAGAGCTACTGTAGCAGCCACGGTGCTGCGTTCACTGTCTCCAGTTCACCGTCAGGAGAGCTACTGTAGCAGCCACGGTGCTGCGTTCACTGCCTCCAGTTCACGGTCAGGAGAGCTACTGTAGCAGCCACGGTGCTGCGTTCACTGTCTCCAGTTCACCGTCAGGAGTTACTGTAGCAGCCACGGTGCTGCGTTCACTGTCTCCAGTTCACCGTCAGGAGAGTTACTGTAGCAGTCACGGTGCTGCGTTCACTGTCTCCAGTTCACCGTCCGGAGAGTTACTGTAGCAGTCACGGTGCTGCGTTCACTGTCTCCAGTTCACCATCAGGAGTTACTGTAGCGGCCACAGTGCTGCGTTCACTGTCTGTTTTAGTGTCGTGGACATGCAGCCACTTTCCCAGTAAAACTCTCCACCTAACATTTAGTATAGTTTAGCAGGTTGTCAGCTGTCTTTGTGCTACGTTAGCAGCTGCTAGTGTTGCCTGTGGCTTCATGCCCGCTGTAGTGTAACTTCAGCGAGTTTCCGGCAGACCATGTGTGTGTGGTGGTGGTGAATGTGGGTTTGTTGGTGGCATTATAGCTGTGAACGTAGCTGTAGCAGACAGTGTGTGTACAGTTTATTTGCTGGTGATTATTGGCACTGTGGCTGCTACAGTAACTCTCCTGACAGTGAACTGTTGACTCAGTTGTCTGCTGTGGTCATATACTGCAGCTGACACACAGCTGCATGCGAGGTACAAATCTTGTCGGTTATTAATCAGTTAACAAGGCTTGGCTATCAGTTAAGAAAATTTTGCAAAATTAGCATCCCTAATGCAGTATATTACTCTTCTACTCTGAAACAGATTACTCTAACACTAACATTCAGGATTATCACAGGGTGCCACTGTAGGGTGCACAACAGTTCCCCAAAAGTGAAGCCAAAACATCTTGACCGCCATCTGGTGGCTGGCTGTTAGTTTAGGAAGTGCTTGATTTGATCTGCAGTTTTCTATCAAGCATCAATATTGCTGTTGATCTTGTTCATTTAATTGTGGGAAGCCAAACTTGTGATCGTGATTAATATTCAACCAACTGTGCAACCCTAAAATGAAGCATCCGTAGGGCAAAAATAATATGTTAGTTACTAAAGAGATAAGACGGAGCCCTCTTCTATTTCTTTTCAATCTCCTCTAAAAAATCAGCAGCATCAGTCATATTTTTGTAGCAGTGCAGCGCTGCTTGCATATTTCGGAAACTTTTTGTACAGTGGGAACAATGGAGACGTGTTGTCCATATACAGCCTATAGTACAGTACCTGGGAATATACTTGCAACAGATGTGGCAGACAAAATCTAACTAGATGTAGTGTATAGATGGCATCAAGAGAAGCGCAGGTTTTCACTACTTTATGAGTAATGCAAGTACAGTTGAAATATGCTCACTGAAATTTAGCCCCATCTGAGCAGCACAGATCAGCAGTAAACTTCCTTATATTTCTGCAAAGTCCATTAGGGACTCCTCCACCTTTAACACATTAAGTTCAAGATAAAAATATCACTATACAAACAAACAAGACCATGACTGATGTGAGCAGCTTGCCACTGCCTCAAGACAACACACAATCTGTTACAGTCCGACTGCATAGTGTTTTCTGCTGTGTTAGCTTACCTTATGACTGTTGTTTTTGGCCTTTATCCTTCTTCTTGTTCTTTAAAAGACACTTGGAATGAAGCCAGCGTGGAAGAACAAGCGGCGGCATTGTCTGTGAAGCTCAGAGAGGAAAAGCTGGCTGCAAAAAGGACCACAAGAAAATCACATGGAATCAGTTTTTTGTCAGACTTGTTTTGTTGACAGTAGGGATGTTAATAATTAACCATTTAACCCATAACTGACATTAAGCATTTTAATATATTAACACTATCTGTTAAATGGTTAAAAGACTTTAATAATTCATTAAAAAGCTGAGAAAAACACAGCCGGTGGCTTTGTGACCGCTGTAGCGTAACTTCAGTGAGTTTCCGGCAGACCATGTGTGTGTGTGTGGCGGCGGTGAATGTGGGTTTGTTGGTGGTGTTATAGCTGTGAACGTAGCTGTAGCAGACAGTGTGTGTACAGTTTATTTGTCGGTGAATAAATGCTACAACTCCTCAGCTGGAAGTCCCAAACCAACTTCCTGCATCTGTGCTGGCTCTGACTCTCTTAAGGTGGACCAGCTTTTCTCCATAAAGTGACGAGCCTCTCTTCTACATTTTTCTCAGCTTATTTATTAATTAGCAATATTTCTTTTAACCATTTAACCGATAGTGTTCAATCGAATAAAATGCTTAATGTCAGTTGTCAGTTAAATGTTTAATTAACATCCCTAATTTTATGTTCTCAGCTATGTTTTCTCCCTTATATAGTCAAATGTTCAATGTATGTTTTTCTGGGTCAATGTGTTGCATTAAAGAGTATAAACTCTTTAAAACATACAGGACCCAGTACACATTGCAATATGGCTACTGCAGTTTTCAAATTGCAAAAAACACAATATTTGTTAATGGGGAACTGTATGTCAAAATACCATTTTATATTAAATATTGTGGTGCCGCAGAGATATTCTGACCTACACATCGTATTCTACAGACTTAAAGAAAATATATTTGTTTTGTACAGGTCTCTGCACAAATAACACCATAACAATTTTAATGGTTTTCACTGAAAGTGATCATTCCCTCATCTGTGTTATGTTTCAATAGCATAAAGTATGAAGTATTTGCATAAAAATGCACAAACAGATCTTGAAATGACTGGATTATGAAGGAGTAAAAATGACATTAACATTACAGGTGTACAGGTGTAAAATGCTTCAGATGAATATCTACACCACTTAAATTTAACCAACTGTGCTGACTAATTATCATACAAAATGTGCGTCAAGATTTTTTTTTTTTTTTGGCAACTTGCCACTGTGACTGGTGGATTAAACCAAAAATACCACTGATTTGTTGTGTTATGGCTGCTGAGTGAAGCAAATCTAGCAGCCACCTGCATATTTTACCAGCATTTGGCTAGTGCTAATTTCCAACACACCTATTCTAGCACCCAGCACTAGCACTAAGGTTATAAAGTGAGACACAAATACATTAACTAAATATACCGTTACCCAGCTTACTTCTAATACGAAGTTAGTTATAGCATATTGCATCATAACTTGAGGGTGCTGTTAGCATGGCAATGGGCTAATGTGGCTAACGTTAGCTTAATCGTCGTCAGCTAATTAGCTTCATTGCTTCACAATACAGTGACACACCCTGTTACAAAAAGCTTCCTGGGCTCATGCTGTGTACACATTCACCTAACAGACTGGTAAACGTTTACAAATGAAGGGGCTCATACCTGAAAAAGGGGAGGATCTGCATAAAAGGCGCACAGGAGCAAACTTTTCTCAGCTCGTGTTGTGTGAAGTGGACGGAGGAAGCAGTTCAGGTGACGCTGCCGGTCCATAGTAGTCCAAACACAAGCTCTACGCTCCGTCTGCTGGAGCTATCTGCTAAATAACATTAATGTCGGTGTGAAACAGAAGCGAAAGTATCTTTTTTATTTAGTGTCTGTACCGTAACGTACATATTTCACAGTGATACTGAATGTTTGAGAGCGGCGTGTACACTGCCACACTACCGTTACAGGAAAGATTTAAATCTAATCCGTCGCATTTGATTGGACCGCTAAAAAGTGGGCGGGGTTTAGCGCGACACCAAAGAACGTATATTACCAAGATAATTCAGTCAACTGTTCGAAGCTACGCTTCCGCCATGTTGGATTGAAAGTGACTACCGGACCACATTAAAACGTCCACCTACAAAGAGCCGGCTAAATGTAAAACACAAATATTTCTATTATACTGTCATGTTCTACCGAATTTTTTTGTGTTGAACAATAAAGTATTGCAATATTATAAGCATTTCAGACCAAACTGACGGCAGCAGCTGTTTTCAAAAATAGCAGTGGAGATAACCCTCTTTACCTTGTATACTCTTTGGCTCCTCACCTGTTGCTCAGGATCAGGAGGATTCAGGCAGCTTCCCTTGAATGAATTAGACCTCAGCCACGTTGTTTTAGAAATAAAAACAAAGTTTGCGCCATATACAAACACATCTACTACCTGTTTCCATATACCTCTGCATATTTAATTCAGTTTGAATCAGTGATCCCATGATGACACATGCTGACCTCATTAATAATGAGGCAGAAATACACAAAGACATGAATATACAGGAGTGTAAAGAAATGTATATAGAAAATAATAAGTTTGAGGAAATGAATAAGGGGTCAGAAAGCAAAGGGAAAATTGTGCAGAAATAAACAAATAAATGCATAAATACATAAATAAAAACATACATTTAAAATGAATAAAATAAATACAAAAATAAAAGAGAAAATCAACCATAAGAGTAAATAACTGCTATTTCCGTCAAGTCAAGAATTAACTTTTAATCTCAATTTTGGAACCAACACGGACAAGAAGTCCTTAAAATATGCCGTGTGATCGAAAGCTGTTAAATGTGCCTTGAGGTGGAATTATTTTAACGCTCAAAACAAAGTGAAAGCCTGACATTTTAGCTATTCAAAAACTAACTATTCCAAGAAAAATAATGCAGAAATATTAGAGCCATTTTGTGCTAGAAACATCTGGCCTGATAGCTGTAGTTTTAGAGAGACATCTGTTTTTGTTTTCGAGTACTTCCTGCACATCAGGAAACAGGTCGCAATATAGATTTACTGCAGATTAATTGTGAGTGAAACCCTTCAACGTAACAAGTGCTGAGGGGGAAAAACATCATCATAAGTTAGAGTCTGACAGCTGGGTATATAGGATGAAGCGGGGGCGGCTGGATTGGAACAACTCCTCTGAGAAATGTTGACTAATTGTGATAATGGGTCTAATGCTGTCAGCAAGACGTGAGATGGAGAAAAACAAACGTGTGCAACAAGAAAACACAAATGCAGCATTTCTGAGAATTACATTTCACCTTTGTTCAGCAAATCTGAAATACGACGAGGGAAATAATTTTACAGACGTTATTGCCCCTGACAGCTCTGCTGAAAAACCCACCAAATCAACAGCGAGGAGAGATAATCATATTAGACTGTTTGGTGAAAGCAATAAAGACTAGATGACCTGAAAACGAGTAGACGGATGTAAAGTCTGCAAACAATCTTAGGCTACTCTGAATTAGACTCGAGGGGGTGGGGGTGATTTCATAAACTGCATCACTAAAATGTGAAGGAGGGATGAAAAAAAGGAAAAAGAAGAGGCTCATTATCAGCCAACTGCTACAGAGCAGCAGCATGCAGGCTGTCAAAATGATCAGGATGGATTTAGTCAAAGACTTGAAATCAAAGGGCAGCACCTAATCATCTGTTTATACCGTAGAGGAGTTCCTGAGGCGAGAAAACAGGGTCGAGCAAGGCGCCGGAGAGAGACGGAGAAGCAGAAGGTGGGAGATAAAGACAAGAGGAGAGAAAATGATGGAGAAGGGTGAAAGAGAAGAAAGTGTGGGAGGAAGGAAACAGTGGAGAGAAGACTGACGAAGAGGAGAGGGCAACTACGGAGGAGAAAGAGAAAAGATAAGAGAGAGGGATCAGTCATGAAAAGAGACAGTGGGTGAGAGAATAAGAAAAAGGAAGATGGAGACAGGAGGAAAGGAGGGATGGAGTGGTAGAAGACAGTGGCAGGAAAAGAGGAGATGTGAAGGGTAAAGATGGGAAAAGTGGGAGGAAAGAAAGAAGTGAAGTACTCAGATCTTTTACGTGAGTAAAAGTAGTAGTAGAGTAAAAATACTCTGTTACAAGTTAAAGTCCTGAATTCAATTGTACTTAAAGCTGCAGTGGGTAAAATCCCATTCAGGGATTTGCAGATGGAGCCGATCCCTGCTGACATTGGGCGAAGGTGGGATACACCCTGGACAGGTCGCCAGTCCATCGCAGGGCTGACAGACAACCATTCATGCTCACATTCACACCTACGGGTCGTCAGTTAACCTGCATGTCTTTGGACTGTGGGAGGAAACCAGATAACCTGGAGAAAACCCACGCTAATACAGGGAGAACATGCAAACTCCAAAGATTCGAACCTGCAACCCTCTTGGTGTGCTAACTGCACCACCATGCAGCCCTGAACAAAATATGATTTAAAAAAAGTTATTCCTATAAAATGGCCACTATTTCTGACAGTATTGCATGAGACAGTTACTCTGAAAAAAAAAAGCTAATGTGCCTCTGTGTCCTCCAGGGTCCTCCAGTGCTCCTAATGGCATCTGTAAGATTTCACAGACTGGAGGAAAACAACCAATCAGAGCTGATCTGGAGTCTGGCGTCGCCGAGCAGCTGCCAATCACTCACCAACTCTGATCAAACGGTCAAACTAGGCAGCGCTGATCATATATGAATGAATACTCTGTTACTGTAATGTTCTCATTTTCCAGCTACACAGTCAACTATAAGATGTTTGTGAAAACAATAGAGGCCAGAAATAGGAAGAGAAGAATAAATTAAAAGGAAGGAGAGAGAGGGGGAAAGCAACCAGGGTTACTCGGACAAGGTAGAGAGAGGGAGAAAGTGGGTGAAGGAGACAGAAGGACAAAGTGAAAGAGTTGGAAAGGAAAAGAAGTCAGGAAGGAAAGAGGCTAGAGGTGAGGAAGAAAAGGGTGTATGACTTGAGGGAAAAGAGAGGGAGGGAAGAGAAGAAGAAATTTAAAGAAATGAGGAGATGGAGTAACATTCTCATCCCAAATGTCACATAAACTGATGCTCTGTCAGACCCGTCGGTGTCACCTTTCGTTTGCAGTAAACAAAAACACTTGTTTAGGTAACAAAACAACTTAGGCAGGTTTAGGAAAAACAACATGCATGGGCTTATGCATCCTGCTTTCTGGTGACTTTTAAAGAATGAAAATAGCAAAACAATAAGTGCTTTGGGATTTCTTTCTCTTCGTAGTTTCAGTTTCTCTCTCCACGTCTCACTCAGTGAAGGTTGTTTCACAATGCGACAACGGCTCCATGCTCTCTGAAACCTGGTATTTCCAACAGCTTGCACTGCACCACAAAAGCTTTTTGCTGCATCGAGCAAACCACTAAACAGCATTTGGTGTATCTGTATTTTGGTGTGCTGTATAGTGCCAGAAACAGGTTGTGAAGTGAATCTTTATCATAGATCAGGAGAAATAGGGGAGAACTGTGACCCCAGGAGGACACCGGGAGAGGACAATGAAAAAGGGGATAAAATCAGGAGGGTTGGAAGCATGCACTCGGGACGTGAACGAACAGATTGTAACGTGACTGTGAAACTTAACCCCTCCCACCCACCCTGTGTGTCTCTTTTGCTTTTTAAACTAATGGTGCCTTCAAATGGAATTTGTGTTAACAGATGGGAAGTGGTGAACATGACGTGTTGTGTTCAAGTGGTTAAGTCGTGAAGAAAACCACTGCTATGCAACGGCAATATTAACGTTACTGAGTCTAGAAGCCACAGAGGCTAACAATTGCAAAGACATAATGACAGAGGACAAACATGAGGTCGTTGAGAATGTCAACATTTTCCTCAGATATGTAAAATGACCAAGAAAAACAATATTTGACTAAAATTACAACATACTGTACTATATTAACTTATTATGCACTGAGAAATGAACTTCCATGGGCTCCACCATTTCTCACAATGCCAACAAACACGTCACCAATCGTGAACTTGGTGCTTTCTAAACTTTCAACTTACGAGGTCGTGAATACGACATTAGGGGGCGTTCATGGACCCAACTCGTAAACATGACCCCATTTGAAGGCACCATGCGTCACCACAGCTCTTTATCTGAGCATTAATGGAAAGCCCGGTGCGTCTCATACCGGCGCTCAAGGACGCCTTGTGTGGCGCTATGAAACGCCAACGGATGTGACAAAGCGACAGTATTTGACGCCAAAAAGAAAAAGGTGGAAGCAAGTGAGGAAGAGGAGAAGATAAAAGCTGTAGGGGGAAGGAGAGGTGCAGGTAGAAAAAGAGAGGGAGATGACAAGAGAGAGGAAGGGAGACGTGAGAAAAGCATGGAGGAGATAGAAAAAACTGAAGGACAGGGTGAGTAAGGGAGAGAAGAAAGTGGGAGCCAAGAACGAGGGAGGAAAGAGGGAAGGCAGGAAGAGAAAAGGGTGTCAGACAAAGCGTGAAGGGAAGTGAAAGAGAGAGAGGAGAGAGGAGAGGAAATGAGAGCTAAGAGGCAAAAGAAGAAGATCAGGAGTGAAAGGAGGACAAGAGAGTGGGAGAGAGAAACAAAAAGAGACATGGAGAGAGGGAGAGGGAGGGAGAGGTGGGAGACGTAGAGATTAAAGGGAGAGAAAGAATGAAAGAGAGATGCAGGATGACTGGTGGTGAATAATTGCTGGTGAGAACACAACAGCTCACCGACACTCAGCCTCTCCTGCCGCCGTGTAGCTGGAGGGCTCGAAAACATCAACGGCAGCATTAAAAATAGCAGTGATTATTTGAAAAACAGGCCTGGGGAAAAGTGTATTTACAAATAATAATTCTCAACATTTGTTTCATCGTGGTGGGAGCTGCAGACGCATGTGGTGTGTCACAATATGATAATCCAACACGGGAAAAACTTAGTTTTCCCCTCTTGATCCGGAGCGAGACGTCATGACACCTGCTGAGCAGACTGACTGGAAACTTTTACACATTTACGATCCCCTGAGGATACGTTATAAAGAGCGTTGCGACCCCATGACCTTTCCTCCAGCACCATCATCAGGTCAGAATTTACTCTTACACTACCACTAGCCCACCGTCGCAGTGTAGCTGTCCTTTTGTTGCTCAGTGGTTTGCTCTCTTTCTGCTGTTATAAATTGCTCGGACATTAGGTTCATTCAGTCAGTATTCATCGTGCAAAAGCACTGCCATTCTTAGACTCACAACAAGTTATGATTACTCAATTTTATGGACGTAATGTTAGTCACGAGTGCATTTAACAATGAACTGTTAACACTATTGACTGTTTGATGCTGCTATGACAACTAATATAATAAAAAGTAATAATTAAATAAAAATATTTTTACCACGAGCAGCGCTCGGTTGACAGCATATTACCACGCCAGCAACATTACTGCAGCTTCAATGTGCAGACATCTGTAGAAAATGTCGGACATGAAAAAAGTAAAGATTTATTTTTAACTCACTTCCTGCTGCTTTCATTTCAAAATAAAAAGGTCTCCAGACTTTTTTTTCTTTGGACAGAATTCTTTCATTTGTCATCAGGAGGCTTTTGTTCTGAAATATGTGTTGTAAAACATGCAGTGACTTGCACGGCTCCATGAATGAATTGTGGATTATTACTATTATTCACAAATGAGCACATGCTTCTTAAGCTTTTTCTGTCTGAAATGAAATGGCCATTATGAAAGACGAACGCTGTGTAGAAAGAAAAGGCTGACAGCAGCAGCAGCAGCAGAAGAAATGCAGCCAGTCTGAACAACCAACGCGTGAATCACGCAGTTCAGCGAGGCAGCCGCCACACACTGCTCGTCTGGACAAGCCGCAAGTGGTTGTGTTGCCTAAACCTAACTTCCTGTGAAAACAAAAGTTTATTTTGAAAAGACACTATACATAGCATATACTGACATGCCGCCCGTGGTCTAAGAAGGGTACCTGTGCATCGGTGTCTGATGCCAAAGCGAAGTGACCAAGCGGTGGTATCTGACGAGTTGGGAGTGAGAATGTGTTGAATATTCACGGCCCCCAGAGGATGATATCCAGATTGCTGTGAAAATCTGTGAGCATTTATGTTCCCTGAAGGATGAACCCTGAGTATTTTGGACACCCCATAAATTTCACTCTGCTGCCAAACTCAAGCCAAATAAAAACTTTTCAACAAAGCAGATTGACATGAATTTTTATGAGGATCGTTTATGCTCCTCAGTGGATTTATGGATTTGATTTTAAAGACTCCCCTGAACATCCAGTGTTACGCATTGTGATGTGAACATTGCAGCCTCTAGGAGCTGCTAACAGGGCTTGTTTTTGTAGTTACACCATCAAAGAAAATCTTTCGAATCCTAGTGTACTTGAAAGACGTCTTACCAGAGACGGTGTGTATTATGAGGCACCACCCCTCTGGCTACACAGGCAGCAGACTCACAAGAAGCACCAGAGGAGATCTTTTAAAAAACGTAGTTATCAAGACAAACAGCGACGGGTGGATTTTCACATTTAATAATAGACAAAAATGTTCTGTCATTCTTTTATGTACATCAGTAATTACAAGTTCAGTATGCTATTATCCTCAAGTTTTACATGTAGTTTCATCAGCTTCTAGTAATGCTTGTTCATCTTTACACTGCGGTCTTACATACAAAATATGCTATGTACTGCAGTCACATTTATAAAAGCCTGGAGAGGTTTGCCATAAATGATTTTTTTAAAACCATTCAACAAATGTCATTCACAATACTTTCTCATTATTTACAAAAAAACAGCAACTGCTAAATTATACATATTAACAAACTACTTCCTCAGTATATATAATGCCACTGTACAAAGAGAGACAGAAAGAAAGAGGGTAATTTTACAGTGGCCTTATTCCGATGCTTTACCTGCGTATGAAAGCATGTTAAATACATAATGATGCTGCCAGTGTTTGAGAGAACAACTCTACTTGTATTGCAAATATTAGGAAGTAATCCAGTAAGTAATCACGCTTTATAAATACGTATTTGCTGTACATTTTCACCAGTTAACAGAGATTAATAAGCTGAAATAAGGCCACTGTAAATTTAAAGTGTTACCCGATAAAGTTTGAGGCTTGGAAAGGAGGGCGACATAGAGGGAGTTGCTTTTAGTCAGAACACATTTGACTGGTGTTTCATGGGTACGGTGGCTCGATGGCAGACAGGGTTCCTACACATTTCCCTTTGCTGACTTCCACACTCTCTCAGATATTTTGAGCAGCTCGGGGGCCACTTCACACCCGGGCAGCTCCAAATGGTGACGAGAGGTAATCATGTGGAAAAGCTGAACTTTAGAACCTGGGAGTCCTGTAATGCAACATCAGTGCAGTGCTCACAGTTAAGTTCCTGTTTACCAACAGAGCTTTGGTGGGTCAAAAGATTTGACCTCAGTGAGCCCCGATTTCTCTGGACAAGGTGAAGGTTAGTATTGTGCTCTTAAGTTTTGATTTGCCACTTCTATCAGGTCTCTATTGCAGCTTGTAATTCAGGAAAAAAGGTGCATTTTTGCATAAAACATTGTGGAATTTTAAACACCAGTCTCACCCACACAGGACTTTTCAGTTATGCCGTTTTCTGATGATCTCAACTTAGAATTCAAGATCACGCAAGGCCATTCAGGCACGTTTTTCCACATAGCATAGCAAAATAAAAGCCGTGAATCACATGTTGGAGGTCTGTTAGTTCGCACACACCACAGTAAAAGCCTTTTGAATGCAGCTCCCCCACTAGCAGCTCGCTGTGGCCCTCTGGGTCTGGTGTAGCCCGATACCTACACCCGACCTATACCAACTTTTGTTGGAGAACAGGACTCTTAAGAAAGCTCCACTAACTAAGTGACCGATGCAATGCATTCATGATATGGTTGCTTGGTTTACATCAGCAGTAACTTAAAGGTAACCTGTGGAGTTTTGTCATTGAACGTGGTACCATTTCTGCCCAGGCTGGATCTATAATAAGACCTGGATACACACCACTGCTCAGCCTTGCTTCTACTACAACGAAAAAATCCCACAGTGACCCAAAAATCATTTTCCCCATAGACCACCTTTGTAAAAGAGTTATCTTTAAAACTGGTGACAGGACACCATGAACTGCAAACAAGGTCAATTATGATTCTTTCTATAGTGACTTTTTGATCCATGGAGGTTTTATATTGTAAAACTTGTGAATCATCTACGTCACCACACGGGCCGAGCGGGAACTCGTGGGCTGCACATATTCTGTGGACCACATACCCTGGACGTAAACGTGTCAATACACATACCTGCCAATGATTTCACACTATTTCACTGACATACAGATGGCAGTAATAATCCATCCATCCATCGTCAAACCGCTTGTCCCGTTAGGGGTCGCGGGGGGGCTGGAGCCGATCCCAGCTGGCATTGGGCGAAGGCGGGGTTCACCCTGGACAGGTCGCCAGTCCATCGCAGGACACATAGAGACAGACAACATATAGGGGGCGGCAGTAGCTCAGTCCGTAGGGACTTGGTTTAGGAATTGGAGGGTCACCGGTTCAAGTCCCGACATGGACCAAGAGCAGCTGGTTGCTGGAGAGGTGCCAGTTTACCTCTTGGGCACTGCCGAGGTGCCCCTGAGCAAGGCACCAAACCCCCAACTGCTCGGGGCGCTTGTCAGGAGCAGCCCCCTCACTCTGACATCTCTCCATTAATGCATGTATGTGTACTGTGTGAAATTAACAACAGAGTGTAAAAACTGAATTTCCCTACAGGGATTAATAAAGGTTCATCTTAGACAGACAAGCATTCACGCTCACATCCACACCTACGGGCAATTTAGAGTCATCAATTAACCTAAACAGCATGTCTTTGGACGGTGGGAGGAAGCCGGACTACCCGGAGAAAACCCACGCTTACACGGGGAGAACATGTAAACTCCACACAGAAGAGTCCCAAGCCGGAATCGAACCTGCGACCCTCTTGCTGTGAGGCGACAGCTTCGGCAGTAATAATTCAATGTAATAATTCAGCTGCTGGCTAATTTAGCTAGCTAGGTTGCTAATTCCACCATGAAAACAGCACATAAGCCAAACTTAGTTGTCACTCATCTGGCGATACAAATGTGCTTTCCGACAAGTGTGGTGGTGACAAGACTGTGTGGATGAACCATTATGTTGTTAAATTTACTCATTTAGCCGCTGGCTAGTTAGCGAGCTAGTTAATTCCACTTTCATGCTACTCTGGTTACAGAAATTGAGCGCACAACACTTTCTGCCACAAACCTTCTTAGGTTTAGGTAATAAACCTACTTGGTTTGAGAAAAGATCATAGAAAGTGAACTCGCGCCCCTTCTAGAGCACCATGGGACCTTATTTTGGAACAAATATGAACGGTGGTCCACTGGAAGGGGCGGGACCTCGCCTCTCTATAAACCCTTTCTGGCATGAGCTGAACAGTCGAGGCAGCAAATACTAGCCAATCACAGCACAGCAGAGCGGGACTAGGTGGACCACTAACACATCAAGGATACATACGATGCATTTTAGTGACACTGACCTCCACCAGTTCATCTTTAACACAGCTGATATGGCTGCAACTAAACTTCAAACCACAGAGATTTAGTAAAAAGCCGCAAAAATATTAAGACCTGAACATGATTTCTATCTCGTCACGACGACGCAAGCTGAGCCGAAAATTTAGCAAAAGTCAGGATGTGAGGGAGGGAACGGTCACAGCTTGGCTCCTATCAGCAGGACATTATATTTATCATACTCAAGGTTAATGCGCTGAATAAACATGATTTAGATTTTAGGTCATATTGTCCAGCCCTCCCATAGAGGTCTGATTTAGTCCCACCCTAACAGGTGTAAGAAAACTAAAAAGCAGAGCGAGGGAGATCGAGCAGTGTCCGGAGACGCCCACACACCTGAAAAGACGTCCAATCAGCCAAAAACAAATGAGAGCGCCTACGTGGGAGGACCAGGGGTCAAAGGTCCTGAATAACTGTTGAAGCTGCAACTTTTTCTTCCTACATATCTCTAATCACTGTTGATGCTTTGAGACTCTGTAGATCTGTGTAGGAACCCAGTGTGAGGTAACAGATTTGGGTCAGATAGTATTTATAGATAATAGAGTTTGTTTTTCATCACTCTGCTGATGCAATTAGAAATGGGCGAGACTGACCACACAGGATGACTAAATAAAATGAAAACGTGTTCAGTTAATCAAACCGTGGAGGTAAAGACAAGCATCTAAGATAAATTTGTAGACACTATCGGACCCAGGATCTGCTCGTCTGAACCAGCAAGCAGAAAAAGATCACGGTTTGTGACGCTCTGGGCAGGCCGCATCGTTCTCAATACATGTTCAACAAGACAAGGCAGCTCTTACATGCTGTGACCCGTGACCTCTCAGTCACTGTGCTGCAGCGTTAACCACTGAACGGCCTCGTCACCCAGGGCCAGCGAGGGACTGATGACAGCCGCTGCTGGGACTTACAAACCGCCTCCAGTGAGCTCCAGTTCAGATTTACCTTGGCTGCACAGACAAAATTTCATTTTACATTCATTTACAAAAGAAAATAAAAAAGGAAGCAAAAACACAATCTTGATTCTTTGTGAGATTATTACTACAGTACATTTCAATCATCCGTAGAACAGATTCTTATATGAAGATTTTCTTTGCGAAATGAGATCTCTGCTTTGTGTGAAATTAAATGAAACTTGCAACAGAAGATGACAGCAGTTACACTGAACATTGTTACTGGTGAATGTGATTTTTTTTGTTTGTTTTAAATGGAGAGAGAGCATTGTGGATTTCTCCTACAGAAAATCATGTATATGAAATGTTGGCTGATCTCAGAGCTGCTCCTGTTAAAGTGAGAGTGCTGCTGATGCTGCAGAGGACATGCACACTTCAGGCCTTACAGCGACAGGAGATGAGGGGTCATGTGACGCTGCAGGTCATGTTTGCTCGCCTCCGTCTCCATTAGCTCGGGGTCACATTTTTATTCCAAATAATAAAATCCCAAACTGATTTGAGGAATTGAATAGCACCTCCAAATGATGGTTGGTTACCTGCCAAACTGGTAGTGCAGAAAAACAAAGTCAAAGCAACTTCTGCAAACCTGAGAAGAAGCAGTGCTAAAAGAAATAATGTTTGTTTTTTTGTAATCACAAAAAGTGGACAAGCTGACTAAATGAAGACCAAATTTTCTCACTTTCAGCTACTGACTTGATGGTTATTTTCCATCATCATGTCTCTGCAGAAGTGACACTTAACAGCGGCTGCTCTAGTGGAGAAAAGAGCAAATAATAAAAAAAAAAAAAAACAACAACCCAAGAACCTGATAATGAAGAGTAAAAGTGAAGTACTTTGATTCCTGTATGAACCGAGTTGACTCCTTAACGCTCGCCGGGGTCGCTGAGTGGAGCTGTGAGCTCATCCAGCTCTCTATAATTACAGAATGTCAACTTTGTTCATGCTTTCTGCTCTGACCTTTTCTCAGTGCTAAAAGTGTGCCCTTTAACCAGACGGTGTGCAGTTCTAGTATGCTGAACACATGTGAGAGCCTGGAACTAAATAGGACGCATTCTTTAGGGCAGAATATGAGTTATTAAAATGCTCTATTACTGTACTTCTCTGAGGGCGGGAAGTTAATAACTTTGAGGCAAGAGGAAATATATTTTCTATATCGGTGGGTGCCTCCGCCTTCAGTCAGAAACCTGCAGGTGTTATACATGCAACGTATAGTTTGCAAAGGTGACCATTATTGTCTAATTCAAGCCTGCTCTGATTTTCAGGGCTGAAGGAGAAAAGGCAAGAAAGACAGATCTGACACCTTGAGGCTTTTACAAAACACAAAATTACTTCCCGTTTCAAACCAACAGCCTGTTTCGTTTTTATGTCTTGTGTTTGCTTTGTGTTTTTCATTCTGTGTTTCCCTTCATTTTCCCCCAGCTGACAAAGAAGTAATGTTTCTTTAAAAATGGACCAGTGATTTCAGATAAGGACTTTGGAAAGAGCAGGTAGAGCAGATATAAAAAGGAAGGGCAAGGAGCAGCTTAAAGCAACCTCACACATGGAGCCCAACAATGGAGTACGCCCAAGAGGCCAGGCAACAAGATAATTTCAAGAGGTAATTTTAAGAAAAAGTGATGAATGCTCTTCTTTTTTGTTTGAATCAATACCCGAGGTTTTCCATGAGATGCGGCCAATTCAAAAGTCCCATTTAACAAAAGGTGTAAATACGCTGACACTTGCATTGTGGCTGCTCGCTCTGCTAGCGTACAGTATGTGTGTGCTTCATGTTCAGGACTGTCGGCGTATGTCGTTGTTAGAAGCTCCACTGTAGCTGCATCAATATCAACACAAATGTCACCGTGGCAGGGGCTAATTGGGCAGCCGTAGATAGCTCAGGGACACGGAACAATCGCCATCGAACGGCGGGGCTGGAGCCAAAGGATTTCTAGCATTGGGGGGGGCATGCGTTGCATTTGGAGACAGTGGAGCAGCAATTAGAGGCTATGGATTTCACCAACCATCAGAGTATGCTGAACCGTTGCCCGGGCTCCCCTCACGCAGATCAGCCTAATCACTTCAGTCAATCAGAGTCAGGCGATCTATAGGAAGCCTGTTTCACATGAGCTCGAGGCGCAGCGCTGCCAAAGGGACAATCGTTAAACACCAGAGGGCTTTCTCACCGCCGACTGCCTTGCTGTTTGTGTGAGAGCCATGCGTGTGCACCTGCGTGTGCAGAGCCGAGTAAATTAGCTGGAAAGGTTTCAATCGGCGCTGGCTTACAAACCAGCCAGCCAGCCGGCCGGTCAGCGTGGATGAGATGTTGCTGTGGTCTTGTTTTATACTCGGCCGCGCTGCCAGAGAGGCTGGAAAGGTGGTTGGTTCGGCAGCCAGATAGCCACAGAGACTGAGAGAGACGGAGGGAGACAAAGCTCCAGACAGGCCACGGAGAAGAAAGAAGCAGAAGACACAGAGGCCGATTAGAAATGTCACAGACTCTTTAGATGGGCATTGGCTGCACGGCCAGCCTCCTACAGCGGACCCTCATTACAGGAAGAGTGAACATGCTGTTAGCTCGCTCGGAGGCCAAACTGTACAGGGCTCCGGTGACAGTAGCCCTCAGTGCTGAGCTGTGAACATGACAGCAGGCGACAATGGGCTACAAATGGGTAACAAATGGGTACAAGTGCCTGGGAAGGTGGGTTTTGGAAGTGTGTGTGTGTTTAGTCTGTGCATGCACAGCTGAACACATCCAGTTTGTTCCTGCCTTCAAAATAAAACAATACAAAACAAATAACTTAAGTAAAACAAAATGTTAAGGGTTGCAAAGTCTCTGGATTTTTCAAAAACTACGAGACGAGGATCTCTTCTAGCAGCAAGCCGCGGCCGCCTCGACTCTGAGGCGGTGTCGACAAATGTAAAATGTTTTTTTTTTTTTTTTTTTTGAGGGGGAGGGGTGAAGTCAGCACCCGCTCTGTCCCTCCCTCCCTCCACTGCTCCCCCTCTTGTGTCCAGTTTCAGTTCGTGGGGACCAATAGGTCCCATAGGAAGAGAGGGAGGGGAAGCCCCCTGGAGGCTCCAGTCCGCCGGACGACTCACTCGGCCCCTCACCAAAATGTTCCAGTCCTGCGTCCCAGCATGCACCTCTCCCTACCATAGCGGAGCTGGCGGGAGTCTCTGAAGGAGGGGGACTGATGGGGGAGCATTGGGTGGCGGGGTGGTAGAGGAGGACGGGGGGCGTGGTCAGATACAGGTGGATGGCTGTGCGGTGGGCTGCTGTTTGCGGTTCCTCAGGCCTCCAGACTTCTCCTTGTAGCCCACACACATCTGCTGAGAGACGTCCACCAGCGCACTGGCCACCGCCAGACCTGCACCGACACAGAAATATCACAGTCAGGACAAGATTATTAGATGTATAAGTGATTGATTTTGTATTTTGTGATCCAGACATGTGTTTCACTGTCGTTCCAGTGAACGAGACCAAACACATAAACTGACACCTGTGACGAGGGGTTGCAAATGGACATAGCTTCATTTTAAAGGGACAGTTCAGATGTTTTGAAGTGGGGTTGTTTCAGGTACTTATCCAGAGCCAGTTTACTACCTCTAGTAGATGAACGTCCCCAGTCTGGAGAAACAGACCAGCACAGCAACAGCTGTGGATGGGGTGAAATGAAAACCTGGTCTAGCCACCTAAAAGAAAGGTTCATCTTAAAGAAAACCAATAACAGTTTAAGTGTGCGCTATATTTAGAATATTTTTGCTGCTTTACCTTGCCGTCAGGCAGCCTTTCCAATGGGGAGCCATTGTATCCATCTATGCTCTCACCAAAGTCACCAGACTCCATTGAAAAAATGTTTTATTTTACTTCGCAGAACATGGGGGTTGCTGGTCTACCGCTGCCTCAATCCTTTGTGTTACTGTGTCACTTTTGTGAATCTGGATAACCCAAAGTCACACAATAACACAAACTAACCAATCCAGGCAGCTGTAGATCATCAACCCACGTGTTCTGCCAAGGTTTTGACGAGAGCATACAGTAAACAATGGCTTCAGTTCCCCGTTAGAAACGCAGACTGTCTTACAGCAAGGTAAAGCGGTGAAAATACTCACATTAACTGATATATATTTCTTTCTCTTTTTTAGGTGTCTAAAATCCATTTTGCTGCTGCCCCCGTCCAAAGCGGTACATGCCTTTGGTTCTGTGCTAGTGTTCCTGTTTGTTTCTCCAAACTGGGGGCGTGCTGACGGTCACCCACTGTAGGTAATACACTGACTATGGATAAGTACCTCATACTGACCCACTTCAAAACACCTGAACTCTCCCATTAAGGACTCAGAGAAACACAACACACATACCGTGTCCCTATTGTCCTTCCCATCCCTACGTCCCCGGCAATTACTAAGATACTAATCGTTATTGTAATTCAGTGAAATAAGTAGACAAGAAATTAATTTACCATGAGTTTGTAGTGAGGAAAAAACAAAGAGACGTCAAACAGACGTTTAAGTCGACAGTCCAAAGAGAAAGCAAAATCTTTATACTAAATATGTAACACACATATTTTTCCTTTCCAGAACCTTTATGGAGCTGTATTACCACTTTTTGCAGCTATTGAAAGAGCTATTGAGAGCTACTGAATCTTAATTTAAAGCTCTCCTGTGTCTTTGATTGATTCACATCTCTACTGCACTTTTATTTCCTTTCAATATGAGCCGACTGATACACTAGTCAACATTGGCTCACTGTAGATGAAATACAGGTCCATTACATGGTTCCTATCAGCCAGAGCTCACTGAGATGTTTAATTTCATGCTGTAAACTGTCCCGCTCACTATATTATACTCGTAAGCCTATAAAAAATGAATATATGTGAGGGATTCATACCAAAAATGTTTAATTAGGTTATGTGTTCATGGTTGATAGATTATTATCAGATGTTTGTTAAGTTGGGCTATGCATTAACTCTCTGAGACCCACAATAGACTCGTTTTTGTCTTCTTTAGGGGGGTCCAGGGGGTCTTTAGTGGGAGGTAGCAGGTCAGCAGTAGATGTCACATAGAAGTGATGTACATCATCTGAAAGCTGGGAACATGAAGATTAATTTGAGATGCGGCTCAGCACTGTCCGTCAAGTTCTTCTAGTCTTGAATCAGAAATAAATATGAATTAATTAATAAATTAAAATAAATTGTGACAGTGTATAAAAGTTGACGAATGTACAGTATATGATGGCCATCCCCATGCTCCATTATGTCGCACAAGTTTGTGGTGACCATTTGTTACACAGATTTGGTGCTAAATTTAACCATTTTTTACCCCTCAATGATCAATAATCCCTCCAAAATACCACATTAAGACACCAAGACCTTGATGAACACAATAGAAAAAGCCATTCTGTGATTTGGTATCAAAAACTTTTTGACATTTTGGGATTTCTGCCAGAGCTGCATTTTTTTGGATGGTGAGCACTTCTGTTCTGGAAACTGCTGAGAAACCCCTCATTGTCAATATACCTGTTAAAGCCAAACATCCACAATTTATGTTCCAAGACTGTTTAGGGACCCCAGTATACAGAAATGTTCAAATACACTATTTTAGTATGTTTTTTGCCCCAAACTGCATTTGATTATCATAAAGTGAGACTAGTGGGGACTAGTCAGACTGTAGCGTTACGAACTGATGAAGCCACTATAGTACACTCGTAAAGTGTTTTCTATTTATTAGTGTATTCACACTGCTTTAACTTACTCAATGTGTATATATAGAGTAAGATACCGACATAGTATATTCATATGTAAATAGTGTAATCACACTCACCTAGTGTACTTAGCTTATAGTGTATTTTTCATACTGGTTTACTGTTATTGACCTCGCATTCATCGAGTATAATTCCCATACTAGTTCTTATTCTGTATATTTGCACATATTTGTACATACTCCATTCGCAATACTCTTATTTTTATATTGTACATTTGCACACACTCTGCACTTTACTGCTGTCTTTTTGCACTTCTGGATGGATGCTAACTGCATTTCGTTATCTCTGTACTTGTACTCTGCACAATGACAATAAAGTTGAATCTCATCTCATCTCAATCTCATCTCATAAAGGGCAAAACGTCTTCAGACACAAATCTAAGTCCAGTTGCCTTCGATTCAATTGTTGCCAGAATCATAAAGTGGGCATATCTGTAAAGGAAAGACTCGTGAGAATTTATTTTCATTCACATATCTGGAGGTCAGAGGTCAAGGGACACCTTTGAATATGGCCATGACAGTTTTTCCTCACCAAAACTTAATAACTTCACTGAAACTGTTTGAAATATGCAATACAAATAAACCTGCCTTGCCTCCAATATTAGCACCTCCTCCACTTCCTTTATTACAAGGCATTGTGGGTTAATAATGTCCATCAACAGCACATTTATGACTTCTCAGTATATACTTTCAAATATAAACACTACGCAGTCAAAGCTCTGTTAGAATTAGTGTGTGCTGTAAAATAAGGACACAGCTACACCAACACACCCACATACACAGGTGGTGAGATCGCAGACTGGCAATGCAGGCAATCATTTACTTCTACCACACTTCATTAACGTTTATTAATACTCTCTGAGCCATGAAATTCCAATAAACTCCATTTATCTGCAATGATGGATGCATTTTACTCCCGATCAAGTGCATGTGGCCAACAGCAAAATACAAATTCCCAGGGAGAGAAGCAGTGGTGAGGATCAGACTGGAAACAGGCTGCAGCTATTAGCTTGTTTCTTCATGTAAAAGTGGCTGCAGGATGTTTCAAAAGCACTCAAATGAGGCTTAGATACAAATCAGAGACAATCTACAGAGCTGACCTCCTCTTGGCTGTTTGGAGAGTGAGGAGGGCGGCCATTTTGAAACGAGCTTAACTGTAAACAGATGCGCTGCGAGGTTGTGACGGCAGCCCGCAGATTCGAAATGAACGTGGCCAGATGGGAAACAAGTTAAAAGCATTTTAACAGGGGACCCTCGCGGGCATGAGGAACTGGTAGGAACACGACTTAACATGGTCTCAACAAAAGCCGCCTGAGGGAAAGCTCCGCTGAGAGCCGAGGCAGTTTTGTCATGACAAAAGGACTATGTGGTAATTAATAGGGGCCTGGGGCACACTGATGGTCTGGGGAAGGCAACTGTGGGAGGCAAAGAGGCTGTAAAACACAAAGAGGAGGGGAAAAAAAAAAGACAGAAAAGGAATTAAGTTCTCGTTTGAGTCCTTGAAGAAGACAGAAAAGAAGAAGAAATAACTTGTAAGAAAAGGCAAGTGAAGTGCTTAGTCCTGGGTCCTATCACACTGTCTTAGAAAGAAAGATAAGGGAAACAGATGAAGGATGGATGGGAATGTAAAGAGAGCAAGTGACACAGCACAGGATGAAAGCAAGACACGGGCTCAATTCTCAGTGCTATCGGAAAGAGGGAGGAGGAGAAAGGAGGAGGAGAGCACAGGGAAATGCAAGAAAAGACACCAGGCTGCGCTTTAAACCCAGAACTCACAGACAAGAAGTAAAAGAGCAGAAAAATAAAAGTCGACGAGTTGCAGAATGCTTGGAAGCTCAGAGAAGACAACATGCAGACGAAAAGATGATGACTGGAGGAAACAGATCAGAGAGGAAGCAAGAAACAGGCTGCAGCCTTCGTTTCACCACACAGGACTGAAGAGACAGAATGAGGGAAACACACAGCGAGAGCTGCAGCATCTTTAAAAGTCAATACATCTTTGTCACATTATTGGTGCAACCATAAAATAACTACTGTAAACCAGGGCTGTCAGTCGACATTTAATCATTATTAATCACCTGTTTCACCTGTTCAAAATGTACCTTAAAGGCAGATTTGTCAAGTATTCAGTATTATCAACACAGGAGTGGGCAAATACGCTGCTTTATGTGAATGTATGTATATATTTATTACTTGAAATCAATTAACAACACAAAACAATGACAGTCTCCAGAAACCCTCACAGGTACTGCATAAAAATATGATCGAGTCATAACATGGCAAACTGCACAACAACAACAGCTGTCAGTGTGTCAGAGTGCTGACTTGACTATGACTTGATCCACTGTGATGATCATAAAGTGGGCATGTCTGTAAAGGGGAGACTCATGGGTACCCATAGGACCCATTTACATTCACATATCTGGAGGTTTGAGCTTAGAAAACAGCAACGGTTTTCCAGTTTCATACGATACCAGTATCTTCACTCAAGTTTTAAAGCTGAACGACAATGTTGTGTTATTATGACATTCATTTTGAGCCCTACTGTAAACAAATGAGACCATGGTCAAGATGACTGGTAATGTCTGTTTTATGATTTTGTCAGTATTTCTCAACACTTTCTTAATCCCTGATTCTTCTCTTCTGTCACTGAGGATCACCAGTCCACAGTGTTATTTCTTTCTCCCCTCATTTTATGTAAGAGGATTTCACTGTCGGGAAAAGAAAAATAACATTTTGTTCTGTTTGCTCTGGAGGAAACGCCTTCTGTTTGCTCTCACAAAGAATCTGTGTGTCAAACAGGAGCGCAGAGACACATTTCTGTGCCGTTAATCTTGTGACTAAATGTTATATGCAGCGTAGAGACTGACAGAAACTGCAAACACGTATTCTTAGATATTATATGTACGACCATGTCCCTGCGTTTTATGCATGGTTGAATTAATCCGTTGGCCGCGGGTCAAAAATTGGCATTCTGGCCTCCTCTGACCTCCCAACTCCCAGGTGTATGGACCAGGTAGCCTCCAAGTTCCCATTAGTGCAAACAGCAGACTGTACTGTAGGTGGCAGGTTCATTATACCCACAGACCCAGAGACCAACTACTACCAACTTTTCACTGGTGTTGGATTGTTTGTTTGTTTGTTTGTCTGTTAGCAGGATTACTCCAAAAGTTCATGATGGATTTGAATGAAATGTTTTGGAGTGGTGGGCTGTGACACCATGAATAATCCATTACATTTTGGTGGCAATCTAGATCATGATCTGGATTCAGCAAGACAGCTGCAGAGTCGACATATTTCCACATCATACTTGGTGAAATTAGAGTTGAGTTCGACCAAAGCACAACTGGTGATTGTTGGAAAGAGTAAGGACGACAGTTTGGATGAGTTTTATTTTGTTTCTGTCCAGTTTGAATCTTTTATGATGCTCCGCTACTTACAGCTGATCCCAACATAAACAAAAATTCACCCGTGAGGTCTCCTCTCTCTGAATGCCATTCAGTTTTGATTTAAAACAACATTATCTAATGAAAATGCCTCATGTGAGAACAATATAATAAATTAGAGCTGCAATAATTAATCGATTAGTTGTCAACTATTAAATTAATCGCCAACTATTTTGCTAATTGTTTCATCAGATTGAGTCATTTTTAAATGAAAAAAAGTCAAAATTCTCTGATTTCAGCTTCTTAAATGTGAATATTTTCTGGTTTCTTTACTTCTGTATGACAGTTGACTGAATATCTTTGAGTTGTGGACAAAAACAAAATAGAAAATAACAGCGAGCATGTTGTCGGATGCCAGGTAGCAGTAAGAACAAAAGGAACCAAATCTCTGGCACATTGTCTTTTTTATTATATTGGGCAAACAAACAAACGCGTTCCAGCGTTTCAGCAATAAGCCTTTGTCAGTTGACGAAGGTTTATTGCTGAAACGCGTTTGCTTGTTTGCCCAATATAATAAAAAAGGCACTTTATCTGTGAGTGCCAGAGATTTAGTTCCTTTTGTGGGCAGCACACGGCATTTGAGGACGTCATCTTGGGCTTTGGGCAACACTGATCAACATTTTTCACCATTTTCTTACATTTTATAGACAAAACAACTAATCGATTGACAGAGAAAATAATCTACAGATTATCCGACAATGAAAAGAATCCTTAGCTACGACTATAATAAATGTCTTTAGACAGGAAGATTAGTTGCTGTCCAGGTACCAACTAATGGAAACTAACCAACACAGAGACCCTCTGCAACACAAGGCCACAACATAATGTAATAATCCAGGATCCACCTTAAGTGAACCTTCTCCCATGTGCAAAGCATGTAGGAAAACTACGGTGGTCGATGTGAAAAACACAAATGTCCCTCTCTAGATCTGGTTTGTCCGATGTGGGCTCCTGTAGAAACATGGCGGACTCCACGAGGAGGACCTGCTCCCTATGTAGATACAATTATATTCTAAGGTAACAAAAATGCAACGATTCTTATATTCAGGTGATTATACACTAAAGAAAACATTAAAATTATTTATGCCAATAGATCCCCTGAAATACTACACACTGTTCCTTTAACTGATGCTGTATCATAGCGGTGCAAATTGCATAAATGAAGTTAATTAAATTAGGTGCCCAGTGGCCCACTTTGTCTGGTTTACAGACCCACTAAGCTGGCTATGTCTGTTTTTCTTACTGTCTTGGCCTTTGAGTCCATTTTTTCAGTCCTCAAAACATTGTTTTTTGTGGACAGCTCTCCGGGGTCGACCCCTCTGAAAATGCTGCTCTCACATTCTAACAGGGAGGAGAAAAATAAAGCTTCTCCAAAAACAATGACAACGCCCCGGCTTGCAGCGCTCTGAAAAATACAGGCGCCAAGCCAACTTCCTGTCATCTCCAACTCTCTCTGACATCCCTCATTGTTAATGCCAAATATGTGATGACAATCCAGGTGTTGATATGTATTTATGTTTCTGTTAGCAGACGACTTCACCAGCACAAAATGCTGCTGTGATTGATGGACTGCAGCAGCAACACAGAAATTACTGTTTACCTGGTTAAGAGGCAGCACTTACAAGCCACAATCAGATAGCTATGATTTATATTTATAGTTGTTTATCAGATAGCAGAAACGGCTATATGCATGATGCGACTGAGAACAACTAAACTGTACTCAGCTATGACGAAGATGGTGTCAGGTATGGCCTGAATTTTAGTTTAAAACATAAAAAAATGAACCCACATCAACAGAAAGTGAAGAGGTCATAGTGGTGACGTTACGTCTGAGACGTCTATGTATTGTGCTGCAGCGATATCTACTGACATGAGCATGCTAACCAGCTAGCCCCGGCTCATCTGGTCTTATAATACCACCTGCACCTCAGTGAGTCACTGTAGCATCCAGTCTGCCCTGAGGGCTTCACATTGAAGCTACAAGGTCTGTGTATGCTTTGTTAGTTTGTTTATTGGATTAAATACAAAGTGGCCAAAACGAGAAAACTTTCCTTTATTTCACACTACAGTTTGGTCACTTTTCCGGTTTTGCCTGTCCCATCCAGCTTACACTGGTCTGATTTTATGACACCAGCTGAACCAGTATTTGTCATTATGACACATTCTGGAAAACTAACAAGTAGTCAACATGATCAATGGATGTCGACGGCATCACAGCATTAAATCCAGCTTGTACTGCATTCGTAAAACGAGAAATATGACAATGTGATTAATCCATTAGGATCGGATGCTACATTTGCACGTTTCTACCATTAAAACCAGATGCAACGTGCTCAGCATAACATCAGCAATATACAGGAGATCACATGAATTGGGATTGCTAATTCAGTAAGCAGTTAGCTTGACTTCAGCCGTCACACACCCCAGCACCAGGAGTCTGAGACCGCCCAGACCCAACGCTCCACCAGCCCGCTGTGACTCCTGGAGATGGGTTGGCACTGGCTCATATTGAGGTGCTACAGCTAACTGCTAACTGCTAACTGAGGGTCCGCCTCGCAGAGCTGCCGCACGCCTTGTTGTCTTGATTCTGCCGCTTTGGATTTGATCCAATAAACAAACAAAATCAAAACTATCAAAACATAAACGGACCGTTCAGCCCTGGTTCGTGGCACAGTACACACAACATAGGCCTGTTTATTTTATAAACCGTGACTGAGGACTGTAAATTTAGACTGTATGGACCCAGTCGGCTTCCCCTTTGCTTAAAGCATGTAGCCAGGTATTACACATCGCACCTTTAACCAGAAGAAAACACATTTAACAAGCGGAGACTCAGAAGAGCATCCAGGATGTAACAATTAAGTTGTTTGGGAGGAATAAAAGGTTTAGCTTTCTGAGAGGCCTGATATCTCCAGTGTGGACAGAAGTCATCTGCAGGAGTAAACAGCGTTTTTAGTTTTCCCACCTTACTGTGGACATGGTGTGACACTCTGAAGGAAAACAACAAAGCTGACTAAAATAAAAGGAAGTGAGACCAGCCAAAAGAGCATAAAAGAGCTTCATAAGACGGCGGAAGGCAGGTGGATGTAGAAAGTGAACAACAATCAAACAACTACAGATGACGGGAGGAAAGAACACAAGCGAAGGATCCAACGGCTGCGTCTTACCAGACTGTCCTGGAGGAGGGATGCCGCCGGTGCCCCTGGGTAACCGCACAAAGATGGAGAGCACGGCGGCTTTGTTGCCAAAGCAAGGCTCGAGGGCGATGGGTTTTGGGACGGACTGCAGAGAGAAAAAACAAAACAGAAAAGACAAACAAAATTACACATCACAAGCCTCCCAAATCCTGGTGAACACACGCCATTTTCAAAGACACGGATAACAGAGGCTTTGCTGTTACTGCTCTTGTTTGTGTCAGCAACATGCACAGCAACCAGAACGAAATAAGTGGAGATACACAGACTGATCTGCGGACACAAATTGGATTCCCCACCCTCCCAAATTCCCCCACTTTGCACAAATTCATGACAATGCCGCCTGTGTGCGGCGCGGGCCGCGGCTGGATATCAAGTGGCGGGCCTGGGAGCGAGAGATTTGTGTCGGTGGTGCACTCCACTCGCTGCAGGCTGCCTCACACACACCTGACTCAGTATCTCCTGTTCATCAGCAACGCATCCATATGTGGGGATGAGTTTCCCGCCTGTTAACACTGGCCGGATCTGCTGCCGCTCACCTTGTACAATATTCATGGGTTTACTTCGACAGAGGCTATGGAGAGCGCGAACGCCGCCACATCAACCGCATACAGATAGCTTCCTATCTCTTCCTCACCACCCATCTCTCACTCTGTATTTCCAAACACTGAGCCGGACAGGAAACTGGGCCATGGCATGGTTTCACACACTCCTGACATTGCCTCTCAGTGTGCTCACACACACAAACACACTCTGAACACAAGTTCAATCCCTTCCCATGCCGGTCTTTATACCCTGGAGAGTTGAGCTTAACGCCCCGAGTGGCAATGCCGCAGGAGAGCGACACACACATTACTCACATACAGTTTTCACACACACATGCAACGGTACACACACACACACACACACACACACACACACACACACACACACACACACACACACACACACACACACACACACACACACACACACACACTTTACGCCTTTTCACACACATTCGTCACAGCTGGTCTCTCTCACACACACACATAGTGTAAGTGTACACATGGGAAGCGGGGCAGTAATGATATTCAGGCTCTGACCCATTTTACACAATTATTCTCTGCTCCGTCTCTCCGAGGCTTACCTTTCATACCAGCAGGATACACAGGCTGTCACACAGGTAGCTGGGGAAGTGGCACAAAGACCTGGATGCTTCTGTTACAACATCAGCTGCACTGAATCCACACACACATACACATACAGAGGCGGTTTCTGTATTTGTTTATGCCCCTACAGATGTGTGTCTGCCTGGTTATAACATTTTATCCTCTGTTATTTCCACTGTATGTGTGTTAGTGGGTGATAAACCCTTTCAGACACATGCGAATTGCCTGTGCTAAGTACAAGAAAACGGATTAATAGAAACAGAAAGTTCAGGTTTATATGTTGGGCTTTTATTTTGGGGAACTCCTCTAGGAACTCTCTCTTGGAGGCTTATGCTTCCGGGGGAGTGTTTTCAGTGAGCGCACCTGAAACTTGAGCCACAGGTCTCCAGCTGAGAGGCGGAGTGGGGGGGAGTTTCTATCGAGGTTTCTGAATGAATGTCTGTCGTCATATTTATGACACCAAGACCTTTTTGTTGTGGTTATATAACTGTAATTTATGGAGCTGTTAGATTGCTGCTAGACTGCAGTTAATACAGGTGCTCCTGTTGTGTGTAGCAAGCGGGAGAGCAAATAGTGTTTGACCGCAGTAAGAATGGTGTTTTTGAAAGGCTAAACACAACAAATATGATTGAAGCAGAATATTTAATTAGATTAAAACATTGTGTGAATTTGGATATGATTGGGCTGCACGGTGGTGCAGTGGTTAGCACTGCCGCCTCACAAATCCGACTTGGGGCTCTTCTGTGTGGAGTTTGCGTGTTCTCCCCGTGTTAGCGTGGGTTTTCTCCGGGTTCTCCAGCTCCCTCCCACAGTCTAATGCATGCAGGTTAATCGTTGACTCTAAGTTGCTCATAGGTGTGATTGTAAGCGTGAATGGTCGTCTGTCTCTATGTGTCCTGCGATGGACTGGCGACCCGTCCAGGGTGAACCAATGTCAGCTGGGATGTGCTCCAGCCCACCCAGCGACCCCTAATGGGGTAAGCGGTTGCAGATGGCTGAATGGATGAAAATGATTACATCTATTCTTTGGGCAATAGAAAGGCGTTATTGGAAATGTTCACAGAAGTCGGAATACTAATAACATTAGTGTAGCCTGATCTTCATCTGCAACTGTGCAGAAATACCAGGTATAAACAGTGAAGATACATGCAAAAAGGAAAAAATATGCAAAGCGTTCAAATGTTGACTTATGATCAGCGTTATGAATGAAGCTTCGAGCTACTTGGTGCAGCCCTTTAAACAACACATTTTCATGCAAAGGCCTCTGAAAGTGCATGTTTGTCTGCGTGCAACCTGGAAAAGCATGTTCCAGCCTTTAAGAACATACTGTGTAGTAACTGAATGATGATGACTTTGTTATTTAGCATTTCTTAATACACAACAAGTACAACAATGAGTGTGAATGAGCCATTTCACAGAACTACTTCTCATGTTGGATCAGCCTCGGAGGTGTTTGTTTCTTCTCCTCTCACATGCCAAGGAGGGTTAAAAGAGATGCCATGGCTTCATATCACATCATATAGGGTACAACACATGCGAGGTAAAGTCTGGTCACCAGCTGGTACACGATCATGGAACATGAATGGAGATTCGTTTCACTGAGGTGTCCGCAGGGAGGGTGTCTAGTCCCCTAATTTATTATGATTTCACAATTATTGAAAAGATGTTAAATTAAAGACCACAATCAAATGCTTTCTATTCAAGAACGTTCAACTGGATGTCGGCCGTTATCCATTCGAACGTACCAAAAACATTCTCTCAGGCCGAGCGTGGCCACAGATCACCTGATTTGACACCATAACTTTATATCTAGCGCCGTGTGCTGTAACCCTCCAACATCACAGCTCCAGTTACACTGTGCATGTGTCATATCCCATAGCTCAGCTCATGTCCCAACCTTCATTCAATAGTCTTTTATTGTATATAAGAGAGAAAGAAACAAAGGCAAAGATGCAAAAGTAACTGTGGAGAAAAAAACTCTTGGAAAACCACATTAATCTTACAGTATGAACACCCAGCATGAAGCTTTAGGCTACATACAAAATGTGAGGAATTAAAAGAGTCATGATCTAACGTCTCATCATTTCTCTGTGGACGCTGTCTGATTATATAAACTGGGAGCTGAATTTTATGTTCTGTCTGATAAGTGACTAAATCGATGGCGGCATTTATTAGGGATGATAAAACATGTAAAGCAAGCTCTTGCTGCTCTATCTGTAATGGTAACATCATTTTTAAAAAGCTGTTAAGGGACAATTATGTAAAGATACATATGTTTGAGAGCCAAAAAGCCAATTAAGTTAACAGATAATAAAGCCAGCCTGTCTGAGAGGGGCCCACAGTGTGTAATTGTAATATGACAGCCTGTCTGAATGTGTGCATATTGTTGTTAAGACGCTGAGGACCTAGTATGTTCATGTATCTTTGGACAGAGAAGGTTATTAGGAGGTTGTGTATGCTTTGCGTGCATGCCTCTGAGCTTGCAGCAATTTTTCAGCCGTGTTGATCCTGCACTCACACGCATGCAGCAAGAAGTGACCCGGGGGGGGGGGAGTTCAGATTCAGACAAATGGGCTCGTAGAGGGACGGACCGGCCTGCTGCTGGGAACACTGCAGTCAAACCAGCAGCAGCATCAACAACTAACAGAAAAGAAGAAAAACTCAGACAGATGTGGAAACACATTTGGTTATCACGCACTGACGCACTGGATCTGTGACAATAAATCATTAATACGCCGCTTTGACTTTGAGAAATGAGCGTGATTAATGTAAACAAACTAAGAAGGTCAGGGTCACTGCTTTGTTTTATATCCTCTCCATCTTCAACTCCTTGATTATCTGTCTTTCTCTCGTCAAGGCAAGTTTATTTAAGGAGGACAAAATTAAGACAAGTTTGTCCCAAAGGGCTTTAAAAATCTGTACAGCACATGACACCTATCCTAAGACTCAGACAGCGGCAGACATCATTATTAAAGATAAATAGTGTGTCTTCTTCTATTAAATGCTTTCCGTTTAAGAAGAAAACATTCCCTTTCACGCCCTCTATTTCATTTGTCTTCCATATATTGCTTCTTTTGGAGGTGCGACTTAAATATCAACATTAATTCTGAAAGAAACACTAATGACAGTTAATTATATATTCAAAATATAATTTAAATAATAATTTGGCATAAACAAACAAGACTGGGAAGATTGGCATCGTCTAACAACCAGCCATTACACTCGGATGTATTTATCCTCCTTAGCAAAGTAAATAGAAAAAGGACAAAAAAACACAGAGTGGTAACGAGCCAGAAAGGACGAGTCGTTCCAGAAAAGTGAGGACAGGTTCCTATGAAAAAATGTGGTTTTAATTATGAGAAACACTAGAAGCAACACCACCACAGATGACAGAGAGAAGCGACAAATCATCTTACCTCAAACAAACAGCATCGAGATATTAAACCTTAATTAAATTATTAAATTTGACTGTGACATTTATAAATACTTCACGACAGTTTTATCTCATCCTGTGTGGGTTCGTGTCACATGAACTGCTTGCTTGAAGGTCTTAATAGTCGACCACAAAGAGGTTTACAACTAGAGGTCGACCAACATGTTTTTTGTTTTATGGCCAGCAGGAAACCGATGGATTGTCTACTCCGGTAGGGAATGTGAAGGAGTTAAAGTACTTCGGGGTACTGCTGCTGGAGCTGTTGCCCCCTGCGCCCCAACCCAGATAAGCTGTTGACGATGAGACATGAGCCGATTTTTTTACAGAATCAGGACAGCCGATGGCCGATACATGATGCCGATTTTTTTGGGGGGCTGATATCTTTGGCTGTTTTCTTTTTTCCCTCCACCTGCAACAACAGCAACAACACTGGGCTGCTCGTAGTGCAGCTAATCATGCTCAGGCATCGGCCAATGCCAATTATTAAAAAAACTAATCGTTTAAAAACTAATCGACTAATCGTTGACCTCTAATTACAAACTTTCAAATCTATAATCCCTGCAGTAATGCAGGGTTTTTCATTTGGATAAATGTCTGTTAACTCTTTTGTCCTATCGTCGCCTGAGATTAAACAATAGTGATTGAGCGTATGGCCCACTGATGCATTTGCAGTATTACTATTACTATTATTTACGGCTGTGACAGTTAAAGTGACAATAACTCGTTAATGTAATTGATCTTTCGGAGGCTGTAGCAGGCTCAGTTTTAAAGATACAGATATACAATATACACTGTAGATACTGTTATCATATGAAGCCAGAAAACCTGAGGTACCCGTTGGTACCAACCATCATGACTAGAACTACATTTTGGTGAGGAAAAACTGTCATGGCCAAATGTCTTTTCTGTTTTATATTTAAACTGTCATGACAGAAGAGGATAGCAGAGAGAAGGAAATACTCCAGAAAAAGTTAAGTGTTTCTTATTCTTACTTTAATTTAGTCAACTTCGTAAAACTAAAATCACAGTAAAATCCTATTACTTATAATCAAAAAGGCTTGTGTCCCCCTATGGAAAGACTTTAGAGACGCTTCTTCAAAACTCACGAGAGAGGAGAGAGGTGGGAGTGAACCACATAATAGTATCCTAATTAAATACCGAAATAGAGCAAATTACAGTTTTATTTTCCATTTGATAACAGTAAAAGACAATATTGTCCCTCAGGGCGACAAAACATTAATATCACTTAGAGCTTTGTGTGATAAATGAGTGATGACTCAATAACTAGAAGAGACACCAGTATAAGGATCATTTCTTTCCATTTTCAAAATCGTGGTGCTAGAACATCATTATATGCAGCTTATATGGATTGCTGAGAAATGAGAATAAAAATACTGACAGCTACTCCAATACAGCATTAGGTGGTGCAATATCACACTTGGCTAATTTTGCTCCTCGATCTCTTGGTACTGTACAAAGAAAGATGAAACAATTATTTTGGCCTTGCCAGAAGCGATCCAACCAGGCGTGGTTTGCTCCAGTCCACAGGCCTGTTTTGTTGCCTCGGGCAAAATGTATTTCTCATCCATTGTGTTTGCATTTGGAAAAAAAATGAGGGCTGATAACCTGAGCACATCTGTACTCTGTGTAGTAAAATAAATAAAATAAATAAAAGAAGACTGGCAGCTTTTAATTTCACAGCTTAGGGCTGCCGTAAGACTCGTCTGCCAAGTCCAATTTCCACTGCAGCAGCTGCAGGGTGCTCTTAGGTTCTCGCTTGTTTACGTGCTTGTCTCTCATTTTCACCGACATCTCATATTCAAACCGGAGAGGGAATAGGCACTGCAAAATACATGTAGAAGCGCTCACTGTCAGACTGATGTGGGATGCGACAGTTGGGATCATTTTGATTTCGACTCGTTTCGTAATCGATTCCACTGAGTGTTCGTCAGTGTGACTATTGCATCCAATGTACAACCTCAATTTCAAACTGACAAGCAAGGTGTTTCCATATTTTGAGAAAACAAAGACAGTGTGCCCTTAAAAAAAATTATCTCCTTCAACACACACTTTATTTTGTCCTGAGCGGAAATTAAGGGGGAAAAACACAACAAAACCTTGAAAAATTCAATTATCCATCCTTTTAAAACTCTTTGTGTATTTGGGTTTTGGGTTGTTTTTCTTTTTTTGTGCCTAAGATGTTCCCCAAAGGTAGTGTCTTTTCCCGCGGTCTTCTTCAGAGGCTGCGTGTTAATAACATTCCCCAGCAGATGCCTTTGTTTTATAGCGCTGACGCCCTCCCCTCGACTCCCCCCTGCCCAACCTCCCCCACCAGCACCACTCCGGAGAGTTATCTAGACTGGCCAGGCAGAGCGGCGAAAGGTTTTGTTAAATTACCTCCAGTAATTAGCCCAGCACGTGGGCTAGCTGCTGAGCCCACACACTCACTCACACACAGGCTGATGTGGGCATACGCCGCGGCTGCACGCTGCTACGCTTTCATCCGCTGCATTCATCTCTACTTTAGCAGCAGCTGGGGATGACTTTCCCCCTGCCAGCGACGAGAGCGAGTCAAACTCCCTGTTGCTATGACTCACCAGGTACAGCCACTTCCACTGAGCCCACTTTGATGAGTTTTCAGCCAGCTTCCGTTTGCCAAGGAAATGTTTTGTCAGACTGTGATAATAACGTCATATTGCAATGGATTCAAACTAAACACTGCAGGAAAATGAAGATAACAAAGATAAGTTTAAATGAACTCTATCTCAATGAATTACAGTTTTGGTTTTCAATCTGAAACACGACGAGGAAATCTGACGTGAAAGGGATCCGATAGAGTGCAGCTATTTTCTGACCCAGGGCTCTAGAAACTACTGCAGGTTAACAATGGCCACGCCCACAACACATTCTCAATTTCAACTCATCAAATGATGAGTTGAAAGTGAGATGCCAAGGGGCCGCTTGGTCAGCGCCCCTCGGCATCACAGGCCGACGCACCGGGTACCCCGCTTGCGTTACTTTTGGACGGACCAGAGACGGCGTGTCAATATACGCTCAGGATATAGTGTCCTTTCTAACTTCTGTTTTCCCAGGAAGTTAGGTTTAGGCAACACAACCACTTAGTTAGGTTTAGGGAGTGGGTTGATGTCAACTTCACTGACTGACTGATAATACTAACGACTCACATGATTCACAGGACTGACGATACTAATGAATCACGTTAATCACAGGACTGACAATACTAACGACTCACCTGACTAATGATTGGTGACTCACAGGACTGACAATACTAACGACTCATGTGACTCACGGAGCTGATGATACTAACAACTCATGGGACTACCCACTCACATGATTGACTGTACTAACAATTCATGTGACTGATGATACTAATGACTCATGGAACTACCGATTCACGTGATTGACTGTACTAACAATTCATGTGACTAATGATACTAATGACTCAGGACTGATGGGGCTCATGATACTAACAACCCACATGAGTGCAGACTCAATTGATTGACGATACTAACGACTCACAGGACTGATGGTACCGATGAGTCAAGGACTGACATGACAAAATGACTCAACGCTACTTATAGTTTCACACGGGACACGAGCACCGGTCTCCTGGTCGAACTTCTTGTGTTTGTTGACCCATCCGCGACAACTCCCGCCCGCCATTAGCTATTAATACTACGTCATTTGTTCCAACCTTCGAATAAAGTCGCCTGTCGCCTAACTACAAACATTTAAACAACAGTTCTGGACTATCGTCTCTCCAGATAACCAGGAGTTAACACTATTCTTTCATATGAAAGACGCTATAAATAACATCACAGACAAATTAACTTCTAGATCTAAATAAAATTTCAGACGTCAAAGGTCTAATTGTGTTACGCCTCTTCTCATCTCGACATCATATGGAAAATATTGAGAAAAATATTCTCTTCCAGTCTGCTGTCGCCTCCAGTTTGCTGCATGCCTCCTCTCACGAATCTCAACATAACGGTGAGTCAGTCTGTTAGACTGAGAGTTTAGGAAACAAGTCTTCACCACACACTTATCTATCTGAAGTAGTACTCCTCTGGTGTTTTGACCTTACGTTTTCTTGCCTGTAACACTCACAATCACTGAATTTAAGATGATCACATTTGGTATAGAAATATGCTTATAAGTTTATGCAATATACAATGAATGGAGGAATAGATAACGGTGCACCACAATCATGTTAGATAAAGAACAGCTGTTTCTTTGCAGCCCCCCCCCCCCCCCTTTTTTTTTTTGCATCAAATGTCCCGATTTTCTCGTCCCACGGTATCTATAAATAAAAGCAGAGCAGAAGGCGTCACAAAGGTAATCATCTGCCCGTGATGCCGGGGCCGCAAGCTCCATTTGGCAGAAGCCGAGTGAATATATCTCATCGGCGGAGCAAGTTTGGACTTCCCACCGAGGCTATAAACAACTTTAATGATCTTCAGCTCACTGTGAGACGCCCGGCCCCCCCGTATACTCCGATCGGGTCTTAATACACTACTGTAGCATCCTGATAAAACAGCATGGAAACAAGGGGAAGGACCTGCTCCGAGTCGCTCAATCTGAGCCGGGAGGAGATAGGATAGCGAGCGCTCACCGTTCGGGCTGGTGAAGGCAGAGAAAGCTGAGGAGGAAGATCTAAATTGGATCTCTGCTGCTTCTGGGATGCTCCTGCCCTGACGGAGAGGAGGAGCAGGCCGGGGAGAATGGAAGAAAAGAGGAGTAGAGGGGCGAGAGGAAAAGGTAAAGCAGGTGGAGGAGGAGGAGGAGGAGGAGGAGGAGGAGGAGGAGGAGGAGGAGGAGGTGCAGGGCGCCTGATTTCCACAGCAAGTTGCATCTTTTCACACATGCCAACACCCACACAAACAAGCAGAAGTGCACACATACGCACGCATGCATGCACGCGCATGAACACCCCGCGCGCGCACACACACACACACACACACACACACACACACACACACACACACAGCAGATAAGGCCAACAGAAAACCCCAGACAGCTGATAGGATCAGTGAAGAGCCGGTAAATTAGAGAACACTATAGTAAAGTAAGGATGCCAGACAGGACACGACACAGAAGAAAAGAAACGATAAAAAGAAAAGAAGGAAAGACACAACAGAAAGCAACAGAAAATGATAAACCTCAAAAATGAAGAGGAAAGTGAAACTAGGAGAAGGGAATCAAGGATACACGATAATTAAATCTGACAGAAGAAAACATAAATAAAGTGAGACAGAAAACAAAGGAAACTATTTTATGAAAAGAACAGGTGAGATAAAAAGGTGACCAGAAAAAAGACAGAAAAAAGGATGAATAGAAAAGAACGAGATGAAAAGAAGAATACGGAATAGAAAGAAGGAGAAAGAGAGGAGAACAAGACCAAGTATACAGTCTATCTGGACCGTCCAGGGTCAGCCTGTGAATTTTTGGCTAAACTGTTACTCAGAGTCAGTGGTCATGTCTGTCATGTTAAATCTGGCGGTACATGTCCACCAGGTCCAGTGTTTAAAGAGAACTGGATACAGCGTCGGAGGGTTGCTCAGCGATGCATGAAGACAAAATGTCTCCACTGCAGAGATGAAGTACCCGGATCATCCGGCGATCTTCTGCATCCATTGGGCCCAGGAAGCAGGTGCAATATTGTCCGTCAACGGCTCGCTCACGGCGTCACAGCCGTCACGCTGTCGTCGAAGCTCCGCCTCCCAGCGCCTCCTCGCGCAGCCTCGGTCTAGGTCTCACTCATGAACGGAGGGAGGGAGGGAACTAATAATGATTTGAATAAGGGGGCTGCACGGTGGTGCAGTGGTTAGCACTGTCACCTCACAGGAAGAGGGTCGCAGGTTTGAATCCAGCTTGCGGCTCTTCTGTGTGGTTTTTGCATGTTCTCCACATGGTAGCATGGGTTCCTCTCCGGGTTCTCCGGGTTCCACTCACAGGCCAAAGACATGCAGGTTAATTGTTGACTCTAAATTTGCCCGTAGGTGTGAATGTGAGAATGTAAGTGAATGGCTACCATGTGCCCTGCGATGGACTGGCAACCTGTCCAGGGTGAACCCCGCCTTCACCCAATGCCGGCTGGGATCGGCTCCAGCCCCCCACAATCCACCACTGGGATAAGTGGTTGAAGATAGTTGGATGGAGTTAAATAAAGGTTATTCAAGTGTTCGTACTGGGGAGTTGATTCACCTCAAAAAAATTGGTCTACTGAGTTACAGACGTCTCTTTCTCAATGTAAGTCTATGGGGGAAAGTCTTTTTTTTTAGTTTGGTTAGTCGCTGGTTTTCTGGCTGCTGTTTCAAACAGCAAATAACACAACGACCTGCTCAGAAACTTTCTGTTACTGTTAGTTTCTGTTAAAATCTACTCCTGAAAACATTTGAAATGAGAAATAGGCGATGCCACAGCTGAATCTGATTTCATTTTAGAACTAGATCATCTAGTTTCACAGCTTGGTCCAAGATTTATGAGCCAGACGCAATGGACGAGTTAATTTGCATAAAGGACTGTTTCCACCTTTTCATTTTGAAAAGGAAACTCCAACACTTGGTCGACTAATCGAGTAACTTCATCACACCATCACTCAATGACAGACGTTTGAGTTTGTAGGGCTGACCCTCTGTGGTCGAGTCAAAAAGGATAGATAGAAACAACAGAACAGAAACTAGGAAAAAGGGAGGAAGAAGAGAGAAGGTGTGAAATAGGAGAGTAGAGATGAGACAAGGACAAAAGAGAAGAAGAGGAAAGTTGTGGAAGAGAGAACAGACAAGGAGAAGAAAAATGATGATGAAACCAAGAACAGGAGAGAAGAAAGGAGGAAAAGTGAGACAAAGAAAAAAGGAAAAACAGGATACAACAAGTAAAAAGAGAAAGAACTTTAACAAAGTAGGATACAGACGACGACCTAATGTGGAAAAAAGAGGAGAGAAGACAAAAGTTGAAAAGGACAAAAATAAATCACTAAGAACAGAGCAAAGGGAAGAGGAAAAACACAAGACAAGGAAAGAAGAATTGAAAAGAGGAAGAGCAAAGAAGACAAAAGAAGAGGCGGGAACATTAACAAAGGGGACAAAAAGAAAAGACGCAAGGAGTAAAGAAGAATAGAGGACAAAAGGGAGGTGAAGAAGCGGGACGGTTTCTTTGGGAGCAGGGATGTGATTAGCTGCTGATGGTCCCGAGGGGCCCTGCAGCCTCTGCTGGGAGTAACCTTGTGCTGGGGAGCCAAGCCCCTTGAGATGCATGGCCCCTGTCAGAGCCGAGGGGCCCCGAGCCACCCTGCTGAACCAGCCCTATAATTCTGCACTACATCTGCATTCAGAGGTCATTCATCACGAAGTGCACAGCCACAGGTACACCTGCCAGCGGCTCCGTGCCCGCTGAATACCCAACTGCAATTTCTATAACGCCGCACAATTCCTACTTTTCAAATGTGCCCTGCTGCTGCCTCGGTGCTCAATACCTGCATTTAAATCTGCTCCCAACCTTCAGCCCCGCTACTGTGTCTGACTACTATCACCATCTCCAGCAGGCTCCAGCTCTACTTTTAAGATGGTACATCTGTATGTTTATATCTACGACACCACTTCGCCTGAACTTTAACTCTTCTCATCATTTTGCAACTAAATCTGCTAAAATATTTAGCTTGGTATGAGAGTGAGATCAGCACATCCTGACAGCCAGTGTCTCATGTTATGATCTCCACCGGTTTCACACATGAAAAGACTGCTAACGCACGAATGAAGAAAGTTGTATGAAACCGATGAAGTGCGTGAAGTGAAATGACGTCTCCTGAGTCAGCAGGAATGAGGAGTGATAGTTAGAAAATTAAACAAATCTGTAGACGTCTGTAGCACGCCGCTCATCTCTCAAGGCTACGTTAGGAGCTACTAGCACAACTCAACCAACAGTATGAGTAAACGGCTGAGTCGCTGGATGTAGACTGTAGGTATACAGCAAGTCTGTCATTATAGGCATTAGATAAATAAATAAATGGGTCATTAAATGCAGCAGCAAAAAAAAAAAAAAAAAAAAAAAAAAAATCAAAAATAAATGTAGTTATTAATTAATCAATAAATTAATTGATCGTTGTATTAATTTCCTTATTTAGGTGTAGTGTTTTTATTTCTTCTTCTTTTTTCCCCTTTTTATTTATTTATTTATTTTTATTTACTTAACTTCACATTTATATGCATTTATTTAATTTAAAATTTATTTTTTGAATACATAAGGGAATGAATTAATACAAAAATTTATAAATAAAAAAGCAAATTAAAACAGAAATATCCGTTTATGCCATTTTATCAAAACCTGAGCGAGGGGGTGAGTCTTTAATATTTCATAGGGGGCTGAAGCCTGAGACCCCCTTTTTCATCGTATCTGATGTGCAAAGTTTGACAACATTTGAACATGTTTAGGCCCTCAAAAAGACAAATCATAATAATAATAATAATAATAATAATAATAATAATAATAATGATAATTCCTCCCTCACGGCCCGATGTTGGTGCTCTGGCCCTAATTAATGGCCACATTTATTTTTAATATTAAGCTTTTGCTGCAATTAATGACGTGAAGTTATTTCTTTATTTTTGGTTCTGTCCTCCATACCCAACAAGCTAGCATGGTACCGATGGATTCCTTATAGTACCAGTATCTTCACTCCAGCGTTAAAACTAAACCAGCTTCAGCCTCTGAAAGACAGACTAGCAGCCGTCAGACTTTTAAGAGGTTAATTTTCCGGGTGTCTGAGATTTCCGCCTCCATACTGACACAACGGAGGTGAAAGAAGTTTGGTTTATGGTGCTCACAACATTAAAAAAATAATACATTTCCAAAATAAAAGAGCAGCTGGCATTTTTATTGAAACTAGCTTTCTGACCTGTGGTGGAAAATTACTGAAACAAATTTGTTGTTAATGCTTAATCTGCTTAAGTGTTGGGACAAAGACGTCTGTTTTTATCCTGATCATCATTATTGATTAGAGGACTGGCTCCATTCATCTGACTGGGACTCCATTAATTCCATTGTTAGGAGACAGCAGGTGTTTCCTCTTTTACATGGATGTGTGTCTTGTTTACTCAGCTGTTTAATGTGTCATGTTTCATCATCAGAAGATTTATGATATTTAAGCTGCACGACTTCTCTCCCTGCCGATAAAAATCAATACGTTTTTGTAGGACAGAGTTTTCTTTATTCCACATTTCTTGAGAAAAACTGTCCACAGTGAGGCTTTTTTTCAATGTTTTGAGCAGCACAAACAAAACTTCTGCTTATCCCCATACACTGGGGTAGTGGCAGAAGTTTCACAGAGAGATATCTCCAAACCTTGGCGTGGTTTGGTTTGAGAAAATGTTTTTTTTTTGGTGTGATTTGGAAGTATAGAAAAAGTATTTAAAGTATTATCTCAAACCAAACAAAAATAACAGCAACCAAAAGTAATGAATGCGAAATATTACACAAAGGCTAAAATATGAAGCAAAAGAAGGCAGGTTTGCATCCAAAATTAGAGTTCAAACATGACGTTTCTTGCTTTTTAGTTTGGGGCTCTGACTTTGGTCTTCCTTAGATAACTGTGGCTTATTTATCCACTTTTTTGATTTAACAAATAGCATACGGTGAAAACTTTGGCTTCATGTACGTGGGGCGGCCGCTCTACCAGGCGAGCTGTAACAACACCCAGACGGAGCGTTTCTATTTTAACCTGCATAGCTTTTCAAGGCTTTACAGCACTGGTTTAGGCCTGGAAACTCACAGACCAGATGAACGCATTGTAAATCCTCTCACCTGACGCCAATCAAATCTGTGCGTTGAAATAAGCGATTGTCAGTGAATGAGACACAAATTCACTGGTGAGACGAGACAAGAAACTACAGTCAGAATAAATGGCGTGCTCTAAAGAGTAGACAGTGAAAACAGAGCTTTTTTTTTATCAAGAATGGACAGACTTGTTAATATTTACCCCACGAGCAGTTCAGAACCAGTACGTCTCACATGTTCAGAGACCGTGGCGATCATTAAAAGCAGCATCTTCCATCACCTTTTCCAATCTCAGCGCATATAAACTTGCATTGGCAATTTCACTTCTTCCGCTGTCTACAAGCTCTTTCCTAGATTCTTGCTTCCAGCCAGATACAAAAACACACGCCTGATACTCACATCCATCAAGCTGTGGGAGAAGCAAAACACCAAAGTGAGTCTCATTACAGCGGCTTAAAAAAATGACAATTAATATTTATAATCAATGTTGATGATATAATATAATAGCCATCTGAGGTGGTTCCCCTGGGCTCCTCCTTAGGGAGGTGTTTCAGGGGGCACGACCAGCTGGGAGGAGGCCCCGGGGAAGACCCAGGACCAGGTGGAGAGATTGTATATCCACACTGGCCTGGGAACGCCTCGGGATCCCCCAGTCAGAGCTGGTTAATGTGGCCTGGAAAAGGGAAGTTTGGGGTCCCCTGCTGGAGCTGTTGTCCCGTGACCCGACCCCGGATAAGAGGTTGATGATGAGTGTTGAGTGAGTGTTGATGATATAGTCATTTACTCCGTCCCATGTAGAACAAGCTGCAATACAGCAGTTATATTAAATATGTCGCCCATGCCTGCTTTGTAGCGAGGCTAACACAACAGCAACACAGTCAGAAACTACAAGTGAGGAGTTGTGTCTGGTCTCGGGGGTTAAATAAAAGCCCAACTTGTGTCAAGTCATGTGACTCAAACCTACACTGAGAACTTGAACCTGACACTGGTGTAATAAAATGCAGCTTCAACAGCGTTACCATGAGTTGTTCTCAATGTGGATCCATAATTTAAGTGGTTCACACCGTATGCTGCGCTCCTGTTTGAATGGCTTCATTCCAACAAGCCGTACACCCATACTGACTGAACCTGCTACCTTCGATTCCTCTGTCAGCGTCAACACAGATGGCTGGATGCACCAAAACAAGGCTGTTTTGTGAGATGAATCATGACTTTAATAGTGTCCCCTAATGTTCTTAATTTTCATGCCAGCAAACATTTCCTGCAAGTAGGCGTTAAATACTGATTTCTTTTCCAAATGAAGAATATCTCAATGTTGGAACGAAAGTCTTATCTCATTTCTAAGTATAGTGTCTTAATCTACAATACGTTCCTCTCATCTGCATGTATTTAACTCCAGGGTTAACTGAATTCAGGCTCATTACAATTCACTGCCTACCCACAATAACTGGCTATAATGTGCTGTGTTACTCATCAGCAGCCCACTTTCATCATCATCCAGCTCTCACACTGTCCCGGCTAAATGTACACTGCATTGACCCTCATTAGGTGAGGACCTGCACTCCACTTCAAACTCTCCCTCCTCAGTGAGCCTCCTCGGCTTGTTGAATCACCTTTAAGAGTTCAGACTGAAGAAATTACGTAAAAGAGATGGTGTGAGAAATTTATATCACTATACGCTCTCAGAAATAAGGGCTCCAAAAGGGCTGAGGTTCTACCCAGAACCATTCGCCTCTGAAGAACCCTTTTTTTGAAGGAATGGGTTTTCATGGGTTCTTTGTAAGCCTAAGGGTTCCATTAAGAACCCTTTTTGGAAGAAAAAGTTCTTCAAGGATTGTTTAAGCACCCCACACACCATGAGCGTTGTGGGTTGGGCTGAACCACATCAGCTCCGCCCCTTTAGGAGCAGACAACAACAACTGTCAGTGTGTCAGAGTGCTGACTTGACTATGACTTGATCTAAACTGACTGTGATTATCATAAAGTGGGCATGTCTGTAAAGGGGAGACTGGCGGGTACCCAGAGAACCCATTTACATTCACCTATCTTGAGGTTAGAGGTCAAGGGACCCCTTTGAAAAAGGCCATGACTGTTTTTCCTCCAAAAATGCAGTATTTGAAGCGTTATTTAGCCTCCCTCCAAACATGGTACCAAGGGATTCCTTATGTTGTCTACTTTTGTATGATAGCAGCTTTACATTGTGCCCGCTACAACCTCCGAAAGATTGACTGTGTTAATGCATAACAGAAATTAGTGGCGTTGAAACGAATTTGCATTAACTAGTTACTATGGCGTTAACTTTGACAGCCCTAATAAGAACAGAAGGAGTGGAACTGGTCTTTGTCAGTGGTTTAAGGGAGAACTGAAGACTGCCGTCAGACTACGGCGCCTCTGTGTTGTTGTTTTATTAATACAGGCTATAATTCAACCCGTTACGCACATTGAGATTGGTTGATGCCTTTAGGCGTGGTGCGAAAGGTCAGAAAAAAAATTGACGCTATCACGCCGCGTAATATTCACATTCTGTCTGAAAACACTCCTGACAAATCTGTGTGAAAAAATATATTGACTGACGAACATCAGTCTCCGTTCATCCTTCACTCAGTCAGTCAGTACGAAAAGCAGATCTCAGTCAGATATACAGCTGCTAGAATAAGTTTTTGTTCTCCCAGCGGGACTATAGGGACAAGCCAAAGAGGCCTATACAGCTCTAGTTAGCAGCTTTATTGAGAGTGGACTGTAATCACAAACTGCAGTCGACAGGCACAAGACTGAGCTCCCACTTGAGGGAAGATGAGCGACGACACCGATGATGGATGGAGCTTCCTGTCAGCCCAGTAAAAGAAGGAGGTAGATCTCTGGGGTTTGGCGGTGATTGCTCTCAGAAAAGGTTGAGCTCACCTTGACGTTTCCTCCTATCAGGTCAGGCGGCTCGTCGTCCGTCTCCAAGGCGACGTTGATGGTGGCGAAAGGCCGGCTGGCCATCTGTTGCATCTCCCTCAGCAGTTGCTATGGAGAAGGAGGAAGAAGAGGTGAGACAGGTCAGTGACAGGTAAATATAGACTGTCTATTGTCCAATCAATGTCCCAGCACATCTTTCATCTCTAGTTACTGAACAGAATTTAAATTAGACTTCACACAGAACTCGAAATCAAAGAGAAAATCAAAAATATACTGTGCTAGGTACAAGTCATAATTTTCACATTATATGTCATTTGATCAATTGATTATACAAATAATATTACGGCTATATTACGGCTGATCTATAACACAGTAAATCATCAGCCGACTTGCACAGCAGTTCGTGAAATAGTCACATAGAAAGCGGTGAATGGGGAGGAAGTTGGAGTGGCTGGATTTCTCCCAGAAGACTGGTGTTCGTAACTCGTGTGAAATCAGAAGTCAAAATTGATTTATCTGTCTGAAGTCACATCATTTCTGGAGATATTTTACCCTAAACTGCGATCTTTTCCTAAATCCAGCTGAAAGGCTTCGAGATGGTGGACCCTTACATTCAGGATGAAAAACCAGCGTGTACAGCGAGCGTGGTGGAAAAGTGAGCAGCAACAGACCAGCCGGGATTTTTCCAGAGCTTGGATTTGTACTTGGACAACAAAACTGGGTAACACATATAGCAGATTTTAGGACTGAGGTGACACTCAACCTGATTTCCCCCTCTCCCTCACACCATACCATATCAACAATCAAAGGCACATCCCACAATCACCTTAAATTACTGTACAACATAACCTTAATATTTACATATGCAACGTACAAATGACCATTGCATTATACAAATTAAAGGATATGCATGATACATGGAAGAAATATCAAATAAAAGCCAAATTAAGCTCCTCTACCCTGCTCCCCTCTCTTCCCTGGTACTTGGTTCAGCCTAACAGGTTAACTAAAATCAGCTGGAGACCTGTTTCAGGTGTGCTCCCTGAAAACACTTCCCCAGAAGTAGGCCTCAAAGAGAGAGTTCCTGGAGGAGTTTCCCATGATAACAATATCAACATATAAGCCTGACTTTTCTGTCTTAGTCTGCTTTATTGAACTTAACACAGCCAATTCACGTGTTTTTTATATCTTAGCTGAGATTATAGAACTATTAAATGAGGCATGAATTGCAATGTATAAAATGCTTTGGATCGTATTGTTGTAGCTGATAGAGGTGCAGCTAATTTTAACTTATTTCCTGTCAGCCACCTGTAAATCCCATGTTTCTATAAGCAGCATTTTGATTTTATAGTTGTCACATGAATATAGTGGGCTTAAAAGTATTTCTCAGTTTCCCTCTAAAATGTAGTACTGCATAAGTATAAACAGCCGTAATATGGTAATCGTGAAGTAAAGTACCCTTTAGTAAATGTACTTTAAACGTAGCTTTCCATCACTGCAAAGCAGAGGAGTCTCATTTTGGTCTGATTTACATCATGGGCCTTGGCCAGAGGAAGAGGAGGAGGGAGGTGATTATGAGGGAAGGGGAGAAGTTCAGGACAGAAAGAAGAGAAATAAGACAAATTAGAAGAGGAAGCAGGGAAAGAGGAGGATGCAGGGTGTGAAGTGCAGAGGGAAGGAGACAATGAGGAGAGTAAAAGGAGGTGTGCCACAGAGACCACAGTAAACAAGGCGATGCACCTGTGTCGTCGGCTGTCAAATCAGCCAAAGTGCTATAAATAGAGAAACAAACAGCGTCAACTGTCAAGACACCGAGACCTGAACACAAGCAACAAGCTCCTCGAAACAAAACAAAAGCTCCTGAAACCAATGCACGAGCAGGGGGAGAAAAAAAAAAAAAAAAAGGAAGTCAAACATGTTGGGAAAAGACATCTAATTGATGGTTTGTTTGAAATACTTCTCCTGGCACTTAAAGGGAGTCAAACAGCGACGACGGAGCGTGATGCGGTTTGTGAGCGAGGAGTTTTAGATGCAGACAAACATCAAAAGACACTTGACACGATCCATTGGTCTCTGTCTCATTACAGCGAGTCTTTGGCAGAGAATAGGTGCAAGCAGAAGGCAGCGCTGCAAGTCAACATGAAAGCCCACACGGTGGAAATCACACATGGCATTTCTGTGTCGATGCGTGTTCATATGGGGGTGGTGGGGGTCAAGGCTGAAGCGCGAGGGCGGCGACCTCCCGTCCGACTCCTCAGCAGCTTGTAATTAATCTGCGGAGCATGTCCTTCCCCCCTGTGAGGCTGCAAGTTGTGTCTATTAACACATTAGCCCTTTCTCTCTAAATGTAATGCACTATAATCATACTCTTACCTGGGTAACAAAAACAGCTTGAGGGAAAGTGTCTCTTTCTCGCTACAGTAAAGCCTGACAAGGAGAAAAAAAAAAGTCTAAATTTAATGTCCCGGATTCTCTTTGTGGAGCGAGCCAGCTCATTAAATTGGTGTATGGTGTATGTGGGTGAGTGTCTGTATCCAGATCTCCCTCCACTGCTGGGCCAGGAGGAGCTCAACCTTCATCTTTATTGTCACTACTTTTAAAAGAATTGTTTAACATTTGAGGGAATATGCTTATACACATTCTTCCTGCATAATAAATGACATCGATACCACTTTTATCTCCATTAAATATGAGGCTACAGCCAGGAGATGGTTAGCTTAGCTTAGCAATAAAGATTAGAAATACGGGGGCACAGCTAGCCTGGCACTGTCCAAGGGTAACAAAATACCTACCGGCAGCTCTAAAACTCATTAATTCACATTTTAGATCTTGTTTATATGTTGTTGAACCAGGAACAAAAATTTGTGTACTTTTATATGCACACTCTCCATCCATATCTGCAACCGCTTATCCCTTTAGGGGTCACCGGGGGCGATCCCAGCCGGCATTGGGCGAATGTGGGGTACACCCTGGGCAGGCCGGCAATCCGTCGCGAGGCTAACATATAGGGACGGGCAATTTTGAGTCAACAATGAACCTGCATGTCTTTGGACTGTGGGAGGAAACCGGAAAACCCGGAGAAAAGCCACGCTAAGATGGGGAGAACATGCAAACTCACAGAAGATCCCCAAGTCAGAATAAAACCTCTTGCTGTGAGGCGACAGTGCTAACTACAGGCACCATCACTGCACCACCGTGTGGCCACATGTATGCACACTAATAATCTATTCGTATTTTTACTCATGTTATTCAGGTTTTAGGAGCATCCTTTGGACATGTATGCAGCACATTCAGAGCATGCGTCTCAGTTGCGGCCAATTCTGTTCGCAAACCAACTAGTGTGCATGAGAGGTGTGTGCCCAAAATAAAAACCCACATTTCTGGTTGGACGGAGAAACACACCTACCACCTTCCTTGATTGCGACACTTCAATAAATGAAAAGACATTAAAAGAATAGAAATATAATTATATCTTTGAATTGAAAATGCAAGTTCATTGTTGTCTCACAGTCTCTTAGTTTGCAGTTTCCTGTTGCAGTTTGCTGTTTCGTTGTTTTCATAATCCGCCTTCTGTTTCTGGTTCTTGTGAAAGAATGGCGTTAGCAGTTTGAGTAGCTTTAGTAAACCCATACTTCAATAGCCTCGACATATCCATAGCTAGTCGGTGACGAGTGCTGTTCGCAGTTTTCGAGTGCGTTGAACTAAAAGGCGTGAATGACTCAGTATGTTTGTAACACTGCTTTGGTGAACGCTTGCAGTATGTTATTTATTTAGACAGTTCATCTCACTGAGACACAGTTTTATTCTTAGGAGAGACCTGATGAATCTAACGGGCTCTTTGGTGGCAGATGATTGGATGAACCATCCGTCAATCAAACTCTTGCCAAAGCCAGTCGGGAGAAGAGTGAAAACATCAAGTGCCGTTCTTTGCTCTTCTTTAAATGTAGAAATGCTCTTCAGTTCTGATAGAAGTGATGCTATTATAGCACTTTTTTTTGCAGCCATTGTTAATGTCAAACACTGGTGTGGATCTTCTGGTATTTTCCTTCAATATATTTAAGTTAATTTTGATATTGAGTCATTTATCAAGAGTAATATACCAAATATTTGGTTCTTACAGCTTATCAAATAAGAGTTTAATCTTAATTTTTCTTAATTTTGATAAAGTTCTGTAGTGACACTTTGCAAGGGAAATGGAGCATTTTTTCTCCTGGTAATTGGGACAGCAATCAGTATTGTTGACATTTTATATGCTAAAGGATAAATCAATTAATCACATTGGCAGATGAATCGCTAAGATATTCTTAGCAGGAGCTCTGAACCACTCAAAGCTTGCACCACTTCTTGCAAACTATTAAAGGTTAACATGTCACTCTTTAATTGGGTGACCCAAAACAAGTAGCAACAAGCACACACCACTACTTCTTCACACAGCAGCTGGCGAGAACTGACTGCAATTTTTGAACGTACTCTGTGAAGTGACTGCAGCTACTTTAATGTCATCTGATAGAAGACGGCGGTGCGTAACCCACATGGATTCTGCCTGAATGAATCCAACGATGTGTGTTTTGTAAAAGCAAATTTGCAAGTTAATAAAACCTAAAAAAGGTACTGCTGTACTAAAGCCAGTCATAAAACAGAATTAGATCTTATTGTGGAGGAGATACAGCAGAAGAAATGGTTTATAAAAATAAATCATTCATAACAAACTACAAGCAGACACTATAAATAGAAAGTGTGATACATAATAGTAGAACAATAACACCCATGAATCCAAACACAATGCCTCATTACCATGTACACGAATATAAACAGGCTGAAGCCTCCGACATGCCCAGCCTAACGTCTTGTTGTTGTACTCTCTTCGCTGCCACCACAGCAGTCAACACGCAGTAACAAATGAAAACGCAAATGAGCCACTCATTGTGCCAAGTCCCAATTTGTCATGATTAGACATCCCACTGTGTGAAGCCTCTGAGAGCCAAAATATGTGGCCTTTTGTGAGCGCGATGACTGCTGGGTGTGTAGCAACACAGCGCCCTGAGGACATCTTGTACTGAAGTCTGGTTTGCTTACTCTTTGGCAGAAATCACAATCTATTAACACTAACTCGTATTAAGTACTAATAAAATCTGCGACTTTCTGGCCAACCAACCAAAGCCACAGTCCAACTCTGAGGTTTTACTCTGAGGGGAAGATAATGAACTTAAACTCCTGAACTGAAAGAACTTCTGGCTGAATCAACTGCATTCATAATGACTCAACAGGCTGAGCTGGGGCAGCAATATCAAAGTCTGGATCTGTGTGGCAAACAGCATTCAGGAGGAGCGCGAATCTGCATGCAAACACATCCTTTTTCATAAGCGAGGCTCCTTGAACAGCACAAAGCAACAGAATTGATTTACGGGATAAAAAGCAGATGGAGGAGCATCTGAATGTTGCGGTAAACAAACTTTATAGATTCAGTCCACCTCCGTCAGCCTCTCTGCAAACTGCCTGCTCTCTTGTCTAACACAGAGGTAACCTTTGTTTAAACAGCGAGACTCATATGCTGTTTATTTTTGTCATATTCACAATAAAACATCTCTACTATGCAACTTGAGACAATCAATAGCTTGTGTTGCTGCTCCAATGGAGCTTCTTCCTCAAGGGCAACTGGAGTTCTGCAAGTTTCAACCCTGGATTTAAATCATTTCTATTGACGATTACAGTAAAACATAAAACCAAATCCATGCAAATAAAAACAGAAAACTACACTTCTTGAAAGGCAAAATTCGCAATTTTAATGTGTTCAAGACAATTTAGGGCATCTCTGTGTAGAATTTTATGGGATTGCACCATGCTGCCGTAGCGCTGAACGCATTTTGGTTTTACAAATGTGTTGTTTTTACCAATTTCACAATTTGGGGACAGCAAAGCAAGCTGTAAAACACAAAATTGTATTATTATTACCTCAGAAGCTGTTGGCAAACGTGACAGCTAACGTTTGTCTATTTACTATGGCTGTCAAAGTTAACGTGATAATAATGGGTTAATGTAAATTTGTTTTAACGCCACTAATTTCTTTAACACAGCTTCCAATTTTTAGGTTGTAGCTGGCTCACTTTGAAACCGAGAGTGAAGATACTGGTAGCATAAGAAACTAGAAAATCAAAAGAATCCATCGGTACCAACCAGATCATACTAGCTTGTCATGAAGGAGGCTAAATATTGCTCCAAACTGTCATGGCCATTATAAAAGAGGTCCCTTGACCTCTGACCTCCAGATATGGGAATGTAAATGGGTTCTCTGGGTCCCCACTAGTCTCCCCTTTACAGACATGCCCACTCCAGTTTGGATCAAGTCATAGTCAAGTCAGCACTCTGACACACTAACGGCTGCTGTTGCCTGTTGGACTGCAGTTTGCTCACCAAAATCTTATTGGTCCCATCCTTGAGTCCAAATGCATATTTGTGCCACAACTGAAGAAATTCCCTCTTGAATGGTTCGGACAGATGGGCATCCCAAAAACCAGGGCTGTCACCAGCACGGAGACATAATCTTTGTCTGCGGTTTGGAGTTGGGCAGGTAGCATTTATCAAAGCTCTTTTTGGTTAAAACAACTACCTGCTGCCACTGGAAATGAGTCTGAACCAAAGAATACATGACATGAAATCAGCATGAATCCTATATCCAGAGGTCACCAACAGCAACACAGAGCCAGAACAAGCTATTTGACAACAATACGGATAAAATGAGTAAAGAAAATTTATTATTTCTACAACCAGGGTTTACTTTGCAAAGTCTTGGCCCTCATTCTTGTTTGCTATGATGACATTTTATCGTCAAAATCACCTTCTGAGGTCTGGGAACATGGCCATTTCACTGCAATAGAGTCCAACGGGCAACAAACACAAGCAGTCAGACAATCAAACACATAGTAAATAAACACGCTGCACGGCCAGAATTCAGGTTGGTGATTGAAATGTTATTGTGGCTGACAAGAACATTTGCCAAAAACTGCAGAAATACGCCCAAGACTGGAGAAAAAAAATAAAAGAAATAATTGGCGGCATCACGGCTACCACCACGGATCTGATATACTGTAGTTTTGAAATAACTGATATGTTTTCAAAGCTAAGTATACAGTATGTTCATCATGACTACAGGGCAGTTGGTTTCACATCAGGTACGAGAGGAGGACTTGGAAGAAACTGGACCGCCATCATCAAGTTAAGGACATGAGAGAATTCTGAGCACAACCGTCTTGGACCGAGTCCTACAGAAGATACACAAATCTCATTATGCCGTGCTGCGAGTAGGCAGCTGCTATACAGCAAACACTCAGCGCGCTAAAGATAACCAGAAGCCAGGAGTTACAGTGCAAGTCGCCTACTTCTTAAATTGGCTCTTAGCTTTCCGCAGGGGTAGTTAGTGTGTGTGAGCAAATATCTAACAGTGACAGAGCAAACTGTGTATATACTATAAACATAATTATGAGATGTGTGCATAGAGACGCATAGAGAGTGCCTGCACATGAGCCGTCATGCATTTGTGTATTTTTATGAATGCAAATGAATTCTCTCAAACATACCCGGAGCAGAAACAGAACAGGGCACATGAGCCTGCAGGTGAAGTTAGCATGTTTGAATTAAAGGCACATATGTAAAGAACATAATCAATATTGAGCACCAGGATGAGAGTGAATACACTAGTGTTATTACAAACATTGCACTTGGAAAACTAATCACCAGCAGTTTGAGACTGACTTAGTTACACCTTATCAAGAAAAATGTAATAGGTTTCAGCTTCGAACATGTAATTTGTTGTTTTGTTCAGCTTTATAAAATCATCTTGGCCAGGCGTTGTCGTGAGTGTGTCTGTCTGTCCACGGCTAATCTCATAAACTACAGGACCCATCAGCGTAACATGTTGTGTGCTCATCTATGACTGTGTGCTCAAGGAGCTCTTGTGGTTGTGGTGATTCACAATTATTGAAAACCCTGTTTTATTGTTTTTTTTGTGTATGTGGCCTCCTCGCTCCTCTTAACTAGCCGCAACAACTGCTTCACTAACAAATGGCATTTCCATCAGTTGGCTAGGCTAAAAACAAGCCTTACCCAGAGTGTCTCTGGCCACATTCAGACCTTTGTCATGGCTCAGAAACTGGCATCTACAGAAAAGTTTGGTCTAATTTTGAACCGCAGCATCTGCAGATTAATTCCATACATGATTTGCTATGATTAAAGGTAGGGACGATACGAGGTGAATACATCCTTGTGTTTGGTATTTTTGCCATCGATTGAGCAAGATTCAACTATTCTTTGCTTTGGAAGAGATCTGCACTCTACCGAGTGTACTTCTACTTCTACTACTTCTAGTTTTTAATGCAATATTATTGTCTTTTCAACTGCTGATCAGACATAACAAGCTATTAAAAGATGTCATCTTGGACCGTGGGAACCTTTGTCATTTTACCCTAAATTTTTAAATTTTATGACTTAAACAATTAATTGATTACTTAAACTTAGATTAGACCCTTTTGTTGGCCAACACAATAAACTGCAAACTGTCTTATTATCACCTAATAAAGATGATATGCTGAATGTGTAAGAAAAACACAAATTAATCACGAGAAAACAAAGCTGCTGATGTGTAAAGGTCTTTAGAAGAAATTTAGTGATTAACAAAAGGTTCGAGGTCAAGGGAGACCTTTGAAAATGGCCATGCTAGTTTTTCCTCATGTTATTTAACCTTCTTCGCGACAAGCTAGAATGACATGGTAGGTACTAATAGATAAGGTTAAGGTTTTCTAGTTTCATATGATACCAGTATCTTCAGCTTTAAAACTGAGCCTACTGAGGTAAATGTGTTATTATTGTGTTAACTTTGGCAACCCTAGAAAAACATATTGATGTGCAAATTAATGGCAAGAAAAAAAAAGCTGCCGATGTGTAAATGCCTTTAGAAGAAATTTGTGGATTAACGAATGCTTGCGTTCAATCTCTCACATGCAGACTCACAGGAGATGTCTGAGGGAATCGTGTGAGCTTTCTAAAAGTGAGCAGCCGTGTGCCAACGAGACTGAGAGCGTCAGCAGAGCGCAGAGAGGAGGGAGGGAGAACGGCAAGATGCCGGATAGAAACAGAAGAGAAGGAAAATCAGACTAAAGACTGAGGGAGGAAGCTGGAGAGGGATGGAGGAAACGCAGCAAGGGGAGGGAAAAAAAAAGCTGGGGAGAGCGAAGAGAAAAAAAATGGGAGCAGAAAGAAAGACAAAGGCGTTCAAAGAGTTCGCCCCTGGGAAGAGGGGATGGAGTACCGGATCGCCTGGGCGCAGAAACACACACACACACACACACACACACACACACACACACACACACACACACACACACACACACACACACACACACACACACACACACACACACACACACACACACAGACAGCACGCACTACATCAAGCCGTTTATTTATTGATGCGTCTGTTTAAAAATGCTGTCGGAGGAAGAGCTCTCAATCATCCTTCAGCATCACTGAAGGAAAACTGAAGTGAGAGTGAGAGAGTGGAGGGAGGGAGAGAGGGAGGGAGAGAGGGAGGGAGGAGAGAGAGAGAGGAAATCTTTGTGAAGCGACGTTAGCTGCTTGCTGTTTCTCTCTCGCTTCATCTCTCCATCTCTCCGGCGGTGAGGTGGGGTGTAGAGGATGCACGCTGTGAATACTGACAAGGGAGAAGGCTTTGATCGCTCCCTCCCTCTCTCCAAGTCTTTTTGTCTCTCTTCCCCTCTTTTCTGCCTCCATCACTCCCCCCCAACGCTCCCTCGTTCTCACCGCCGGCCTCCTGCTGTCCCTGCCGTGCACCTCTCCATCCATCTCACCCGTCCCTCTCCGTCCATATCTGTTAATCTCTCTCCCATACTGTACGCACCGTATGCACCTCGTCCGCCATGCTGATCAGCGCTCCATCAAACAGGAGCGGACCATCAAAAAGCAAAAGAAGGGGAGAAAATAATGAAACTTCAAAAGTTTGTGATGAAATGAAGGGGATAAAAAAAAAATAACTAACTTCTAACTAATAAAGCGCATTCAGCTAATCAACACAGTGAGCACTCACGTGTTTCTGTTTAAAGCGTGTTATCTTGAAATAGATCATTGAGACTAGATGCCTAAACATGCGAGTCGTTGCTCTTTTTTGAGTGATATGTGGTTGTTTCTTTGAGGAGGGAAGCCACCAAAGCATAAGGTATTATGAGCACAGAGAGACAGTATTTGACATCCCATAGCCACATGTTCCTGGACAATGATGTATTTTAAGAAAACAAGTTTTCCCATGTGGAGATGCTGTTTAAACGTTTTGCGTCCTCATATTCCCGTCACTAACAGCTGGATAACACCTGGACCCGCTCCAATTAGTCTCTGTTACGTCTGCTGGTCAGATCTAATATCAAGCAGACATTACGCTGTTTAGTTATGACTCTTGTTTTGGGTTTTTTTGACAGATGACACCCTCCTTCCTCTGTATTTAACATATATAAATACTCTGGTTCAGTGCCAGTGTTAGTTTGACTCAGCTTGTCCTTTTGTTTTCAGTCTATAATATTAGATTATATTGTGTGAATCTGGTTTTGTGCTTTGTATTCTTTGCAAACCGCAAAGGCCACATCTACCATACTATCTTGGTGAATTAAAGTTTAGTTTTTATTACAGCATATACAGAAACTTAGAGGCGTCTGTGTCAGTCAGCAGATTTTAGATTTAGTGAACAAAACTACTGCTGAGAGTGTTTGAATTGTGTGTGATCACCTGAACGGTAAGGGTGTGACGGTACACTCAGCTCACAACACAAGATTTTGGGCTCACTATCTTGATACGATACAATATTATAACAATAATTTTAACAAAATTTGAATGATGGAAATAATAACTTTCATGTGTATTTATTCAGTATTCATTTTACTATGGACATCATTGACAAGAAAGGCATGTCCTAAACGATTCCTCCAGATTTAAATAAAAGTTAAAGAATGAATTAATCTAAAGTCACTAACAACAAAGTCCTGACTCAGTAAGGTTAGTTAGTAGTCCTGGTTCAGACGGAGAGGACCAGCCTGGTAAGTGACGAGTAAGAAATAACATTAGAACCGATCAATTGTTTTGCTGTTCAACATGAACCAGAGATATAACTAAGGCTACATAAATAAACGTTATTCTCTTGTCATAGTTGACTGTATGTCACTGTAACAATGTGCATTTGGACATTTTCAGCGGTGTAACTGTGAAACTGGGCATGTTGTCATCATATAACTAGATTGTGGTGTTTTAGCAACAGCACATTTATTATAACTAAAGTCCACCGATATCTTCCGTCTTACGGAGAGGACACAGCTCAGCTCACTGCAGCGCTGTCTGTGTTACTGTCTGAAGCATAATATAATAAGATAATCCTAGGCGTTGATTGGCTAATATTGATGATGTATAACCAATCAGACAGTCTTGTGGGCGGGACATTCAGCCAGACTACACAGTGGAGACTGAGTGGAGAGCACTGGCAGGGAGAGGAGCATTTTAAAATTCATTTACCACATCCCCAAAATCTCGCAATAAAGTTTTCATCTCGATGATGCATATCGTTACGTTTTTATGTCACAAAATACTGTGGCACCATATACCGTCACACCCCTACGAAACGTTAGATATACGACTAAACTGTCGAGGATTGTGTCTTGTGATTGGTGAGCAGAAGACTCAATTCCACCCTGGTAGACAATAAAGATTTACTGCATTGTACTTTATATGTAAAGAAGAATAAACCTCTAAACATCTGCTGAAAATGTGCAGTTGAAAAGCGTGAAACAATGTCCTACTACTGTATTTTGAGTCTTTGGAGCTTTACACTGTGTGTGTATGGCAGTAGCAGCTGAAGTAGAGCATATTAAAGGACATGAAGGTGTTCGTTAGTCTCGCGTAGATGCTCTGAAGTTTCATGACAACGGAAACTATGTGATTCGGTCCAAGGTTCCAGAAAAAAGCCCAAAAGTGGACCCTGAGTCCAGATAGATTTGTCCATGAATAAAAAATAGTTATTAGAAGCAATAATATTTATGTAACTTTTAATGTTGATGCTAATGGTGCAAGAATTGGCAAAGAGCACTTCAAAAATATCAGTGCTATAATGCACAGTAACAGCAATATTTTCTCCGGTGTTTATCATCGCAACAGCGGCCACAGCCACAAACCACCAAACAGTTGCATATACAGTAAAGACATGGTAATGTGCAATAAGCCCATGGTGTGTGCTGCCCCTTTAAGGCTAATTCTCCAGCACAGTTGCAGCAAATGTTGTACAGAAATGTAGAGATTTCACTGTGAGACTGACCGCTGTCCTCCTTCTATAACACAGTAAGGATAAACAGGAACCTTGTGCTAATATTAAGCTACAATATTTTACATGTTTCGAGTGTAAAGTAAGGAGCATACATTAGAGGTACCCGAGTCTGACTTGAGGGTGACAGAGGAAGTGAGGTGAGGTGGTTTGGAGGTTAAAACAAGGAGTTAACAGTGATGGATGAGATGAGACAGATGCAAGAGAAGAAGAAGTGAATAAAAGTAAAGAAAGTGAAGACAGGCTGAGACGGAAGATGAAACGGAATCAAAAAGTACAGGATCGGGGGTTTGACAGAGGTCGTGGGCTTATGATAAGCCCTGTACCAGAGTCATGATGGATGGGTGGGGGGTGTGGAGGGCCAAATGGGGGTCACATACAGTGTGCCGGGGTTGGGACCATAAGACACTGGCACTGATCCAGACTCTAATTATATGCACCATCTCTGTGGAATTAAGCTTAGCTGGGTTTAGGAGCATCTTGCGAGCTCTGAGAGACAAAACGCCACGTGTTCATACATGCATGCACATGCACGCACACAGCCGTGTACTTCTACCTTTGTGAGGACACTCATTGACATAATGCATTCCCTAGCCCCTTACCTTAACCATCACAACTAGATCCCTGACCCTAATCCTTACCCTAACCTCAACCTAATTCTACCCTGCCAAAATGTCCTCACTCTGACAGTCTAAAACCTCTCATCCTAAAATATGTTTTACATTATGAGGAAGTACATTTTGTCCCCAACAGGAAGGCAAGTCCCCACAGTGTGACTGTGTAAACAGATTCCTGTCCCCACAAATGTGCAAAGACATGAGCCCAAACACAAAAGGTGGGAAGCAGCTAGAATCCAATCCAACCGACCCCATGCACATTCACAGACCAGCACTCATTTACATGTGAATACTGAAAATGTTTGTGCACAAACACGGGTATTGTTTGTACATGTATTCTTTCACTTGTGCACAAGTTTACGTTAACTGTTTATTATCATTTCTTTAAAAAAGCAAAGCTAATATTTGGTGCGGAGCTGGCTGGGGCTCTGAAGAAGTGAGCGTACAGTAAAGCTCGTCTTCCACCGCTGTTGCAGAGGTAGCTGGCTGCCGGTGCTGCAGAGGCTCCCCGATTCTTTTTCATCGCATTTTGATGAATCCGCATCCTGTCAGGTCCGAGGAGACTCTTGTTAGCTTGACTATGCGGAGGATACCATTAACAAGGCCTTCTCTTTTCAGAGGATGCACGTGTTCCCAAAGCTTCTCAGCCTCCCGTAAGAGTGACCTTCACCGCAGCCTCCTGCACTCTCTCACTCTCTCTCGTCATCTTAACTCCTCTCTCCTTACCTTTCACTTCAGGATTGATCACCTCAGAAGTAAGCCTTTTGTTCTGTGCGGTGGTGCAGCGAACGTTGACCTCAGGAGAGAGAGGGAAATGGAAGGCAGCTCTCACAGAATCTTAAAGCATCGCTCTGGTTAATCTACAGGGGCCTCACAGCGCTATAAAGAAACACAGTTCATGTAGTTGCCTCCTCACACAGGAAACACAGTTTTCCTACATCTCTGCAGGCCTCGTCTCATCTGCATGATAATTAGGGCTGTCAAAGTTAACGTGATAATAACATGTTAAGCCAAATTTGTTTCAATGCCACAAATTTCTTTATTGCACTCGATCTTCTAGATTTTGAAGTGGGCTCCGTTTAAAAGCGAAGATACTGCGATCATATGAAACTAAAGACCTAAAGAATCCAATGTTACCAACCAGGTCAGACTAACTTGCCATGAAGGAGGTTAAACAACGCTCCAAACTTCCGCTAAATTTTGGCAAGTTAAAACTGTCATGGTCATTTGACAGGGGTCCCTTGATCTCTGACCTCCAGATATGTGAATGTAAATGGGTTCTCTGGGTCCCCACCAGTCTCCCCTTTACAGACATGAACACTTAATAATCCCAGTCAGTCTGGATCAAGTCATAGTCAAGTCAGCACTCTGACACACTGACAGCTGTTGTTGCCTGTTGGGCTGCAGGCTACCATGTTATGATGTGAGCACATTTTTTATGTTAAATGCAGAACCTGTGAGGGTTTGTGGACAACATGTGTCATTTTGATTTGATTTCCAATAATAAATATATGCACACATTTGCATAAAGCAGCATATTTATCCACTCCCATGTTGATAAGAGTATTAAGGACTTGACAAATCCCCCTTAAAGGTGTAGTCTAGTCTATAGTTGACAGACCTAATAACATTACGATACAACATTAAAAATGATATCAGTAAAACCAATAGGGAAATTTGATAGACATACCATAGGCTAATATTTAACAAGGTCAGATGACTCCAAATAAAATGCCAGATTAAAAAGAGAGGTCTTTAATTAACACTGCCAAAGGAGTAAAAACGAAGGGTAGAAAATTCAGCAGTTTACATGTTACTCGTAGCATCTCTGCTTTTCCTACAAGTCAAAATGTTTGCTGTGAAAAATGCCTTAGGAATATAACAGGAAAGAAAAATCAGACCAAAAATCAAAGATAAAACTGTGAACGTTGTCTCTTCTTATTGGCGTCAGTGTTTGCTGCTTGCTGCAGAGTATTAAATACTTGACAAACCGATAAAAAAATGTGTGATTCATTAATTAATCGTGACTAACTATGTACAATCATGCAATTTATTGTGATTAAATAATTGATCCATTGACAGCCCTAATCATAATCTGTAGCTAAGACAACACCAATAGCTTCCTTGTTGGCAAAGTTATCATGTGCAACCCGGTCAGGGGAACTGATGACTCACCGATAAAGATCAATTGCTATCACAATATTTTATTGGCTAAAGTCCTTAAAACGTGTAATTCCCTCCACAGTTTTTGTGCTGCATCATATTAAAGCTGCTTCAGATTCATATGGTCAGGATTTCATCAGCATTGGTTCCAAGGGAGCGTTTTACGGTGCTATCATCTAAATGCTGCACCACAGACTTTCATTAGTTTTGCTTTAAAATGATAATTTATATGGCCAAATGCAGTTTCGGGGAACTGCGGAGAATTAGTGCAGTATTGGTTTTTATGGACAACTTCTAGAGTTATGAGCAAATGAAATGGGAGGATTTAATAAAATGTTTCGCTAAATGTGTAATAAAACCTGATCCTGGGATAATATATTTCCTGATAATGCAATACTTCATTACCTTATAAGGACTATGAGTTTTCCAGTGATCATAATGTGTCTGGAGTGGTTATTGCATTAGCTGGTAATTGACTGCATTAGCATGTTTTATTACTAGAGCTTTGACCCATTTAAAAAGGAGCATACTGTGAGATTTCCACGTCATCAAGAAACAGCGGGCCACACGGCAGCGAGCTGCAGGGAGGACATGGTGGGGAGTCTCAATCAAGGAGCTGCTGAAGGTGGCTCTGAAGTCTACCGCCTGGGGGGACCAGCAGCGTGTGAGCCGACAGCACACAATGTGTAAGTGTGAGGAACGGTGGCATGAAGGCGGGAAGACAGCCTGCCGTCTGGGGGTCACCTTGACCAATCACGCTGCCACCTCCAGCAAGGAGGGAGACCACAGGAGCAGGGGAGGGAGAGAGGACCGGCTTCTTCCCACTTAATAGCACTCTGCAGAGGGTGAGATAGGGTGAGGGCTCTGCCTCTCCCATCTCCAACAATCTGCGACGAACAGCACGTCCGTCTCAAACAGCGCAGCTCAAATGAGCTTTCACGTTGTAAAAAAAAAAAAAAAAAGAAGAGGTGACCCCTGAGGCTCAAGTAGGCAGAGATCGGTGCTTGCCAAAAAGGAAGGAAGAAAGTCGTCTTTTTTTGTAGACTGAGAGAAGACAAAAGAACAGCCCTTACAGCACAATAAGCTATTAAATGAAAGGAAATTCATCACCTGCATATTTCTTAATGTTTTGGGGGCACCGCTGTCTCCCTGGAGAGCCACGTGGCGTTCTGTAGCGCAGTCAATCGTTAAGAAAAGTTCAATTTACAAGCGTTTGTGTTTCAGAAAGGGAAGCAGGGAGGGGATTTCTGCATTCACTGCAGGGCAAGAAAACATTTTTATACCCACAAGTGACAGATACAAAGTAGTTAATAAAATGTTGGGGGATTTATCCAACAGCGAGGAGTGTCCCAAGTTAAAGCCATGTTGCATTTCTGCAGCACAATCCCAGTGCAGTACACTGTGCCACTGAGCCATAACAGCAACCATGGCCTCAACAGTCTGCCTTCAAGGGCACAATTATTCTTACTGAGTGTGGCGGGCATGGTTGAATCCATTTTCAAGGGTGCACAACAGTAACACCGATCCACCTCTATCTTCAAACTGCATTACATTTCTTTCAAGAGTTCAAGAATACCATGTTTCCTGCATGGCTCCACAATGATCTTTCACATTTTCATTTTAGTCACATAGCTGATGCTATTTCATAAAGTGACCTTAAATGAGCAGAATGGTTTCATAAGCCTTACTTCACTGTTCAACACTTGACCACATGAGCAAAAAAATCCTCAGAGTAACAGCACTGAGAAAGAGTTCAAGTGGGTAAAGTTTACACCGGCAGCAGCAAGTGTTGTTAAAAGCTGCATTTGCAAAAGACTCTTTGTGGATTATTGGCCCTGCCGCTGCATCTGGGGTTGTATTTAAATAGCACAATTACAAAAATCTGACATAAATGCAACTGTGGTTCTGCTCAGTTTCTTTTTCTTGTCTTTCTTTTGTCACAATCGTAAACTGTATATAAGAAGTGGACGTCAGCCTTTGGTTTGTGGACTACGGTTTTGAAGCCTCGAGTTTGCCATTTTCCCAGGAAGAGCGCTGGGCTGTGGATAATAGCCAAATCCAGAGTGATTTCCCTTCCTCTGCTCATGTGAATAAGTCCCAGACCAAAGTGGAGTTAAAGGCTACTGCATCTGCTCTATGAGCCCAATGGATACAGAAGATCACTGGATGATCCAGGTACTCGACGGCTGAGCCATTTTAGCCACTGAGCAATTCTCATAGGAATAAATAGGAGCTTGCCTATAAAGCTGTATCCAGTTTTCTTTATGCATCCATATGAACTAAGCACTACTGAACACTGAATAAGACATTTGTTCCAATTAACTTTCATGAACTGAAAACACACTGTGAAAATTTCTAAATTTCTAAGACGAGAACACTGACAACTCCCAGACAGGACAACGCCGTGGTAGCGACCTGTTAATCACAAGGTGGCCCCGCCCTAAATCACCCCCTGCTTTATGGTCTGTTTGACTCTAAATGGGACAATAATTTACTAAATGAACATCATGCTGTATTGAAGAAGACTTAAAACTAGAGATTGAGACCATAAACTAATGTTTACAATGTTTACTAAGGTAAAAAATCAAATGAGAAGTAGGCTCATTTTCTCATAGACTTCTATACAATCACACTTCTTTGTGCAACCAGAGGAGTCGCCCCCTGCTGGCTGTTAGAGAGAATGAAAGTTTGAGGCACTTCAGCACTGGCTTCACTTCTCAGACCCGGAGGAGCCGACTACTCGTTTGACCCTCATCTGTTTGGATTTGTGATTTATCTGTATAGCCAATACCACATGTCACATTTGCCTCAGGGAGCTATACAATCTGTGCAGCATATTACACCCTCTGTACTTTATGACCCTCACTGCAGATGAGGAAAAACTTGAAGCAGTGGAAAAAAATGGAAGAAGTGTAAAAAGAGGATATTAGCAAGAATGACAGTTCAGGGCACTTCCAACATTTGTAGGAGGTTGCCCCTCAGATAAAAAATTTGGATCCAAAATGCTCCATTAAATCTAGTAAGTCATCCGTTTCTCGTGACAGGATGAATCCAAATGAACAAACAAGTGCAGTGGATTAATATTACAGTACCAGCAGACCTTTAATTGAACCTAAAACACCGTAGGCAATTTACGCTGGTATTTTCACCTTTTAAATTACCGACCAGGCAGATTCAGTAACCAATTAGCTACAGAAAGGCCATATTATCGACCAAGTCACTGAGATTATACGTATAGGGGTGAAGCAGATCGAGTCTGTGTCTGAGAGGTGAGATGGACGGACTCTGTAAAGCTCTTTAAGACTGTGACATCCATGATAGTGTGAATTCCTCCAGCTCACCTCCGGTATCTGTTCATGCCTTCAGCAATGTCATCAGAATACTTAAACAGATTTTTCAGTAAACGTGTGCAAGTTTGTTGGATTTTAAAGCTATGGTCATTTTTTGTACACTGTTCCATTTTCTAAATTTATATATATATATTTTTTTTTACTGATGATAAAAATGGAAGTGATCATTAAAAAATAGTGGATGCCCCCAGGCTGTGTTAGTCCTAAGCAAATGAGGTTAAAAGATATGGTTTAGCTGGATCAAACTCCATTCTGCTTGGTCTAGTCATGTCTCAGGAAACAGGAAAGACGCTTTGCTGTTGCAACTTGGCAGCATTTAGGACATTTCCCTAAACAGTGTATTTACACTTTGGTACACATACACGTTAAATAACAGATAAGCAATCTGTATATTGGTCCTTTTTGCTGAGGATGCCATCAACCTTGCTCTTCATCACATCCTCTAACACCTGGAGAAGACTGAAGCCTACATCCTGTTCATTGATTTCAGCTGAGCCTTTAATACTATAAACCTCATCAAGCTCTTCACTACACTCATGGACATGAACATCAGCCCCTGCACACAGTATGACACTGGAAGTTGCTATAAGCCCCATAGATGTGGGTCAATAGGGGCCTACTACACCCACCAGTAGGTATTATCATCATCTATTCACAATGTGTAGTCTAAAGAGTCGGAAAGTGTACTTAGGATGACAGGGAGGGGTGGTAGATGAAACAACACACAGACAAATCTAAAGAAAATCTAAAGGAGTTGTAGTTTTATTGTCTAAATCTAAAGGAGTTGTAGTTTTATTATCTAAACTTAAAGGGGTTGTAGTTTTATTGCCTAAACCTAAAGCTGTAGTTTTATTGCCTAAACCTAAAGTTGTAGTTTTATTGCCTAAATCTAAAGGAGTTGTAGTTTTATTGTCTAAATCTAAAGGAGTTGTAGTTTTATTGTCTAAATCTAAAGGAGTTGTAGTTTTATTATCTAAACTTAAAGGGGTTGTAGTTTTATTGCCTAAACCTAAAGTTGTAGTTTTATTGCCTAAATCTAAAGGAGTTGTAGTTTTATTGCCTAAATTTAAAGGAGTTGTAATTTTACTGCCTAAAACTAAAGGAGTTGTAGTTTTATTGCCTAAACTTAAAGTTGTAGTTTTATTGCCTAAATTAGGCTGTAGTTTTGTTGGCTAAAACTAAAGGAGTTGTAGTTTTATTGCCTTAACTTAAAGAAGCTGTAGTTTTATTGCCTAAACTTAAAGAAGCTGTAGTTTTGTTGCCTAAACCTAAAGTTGTAGTTTTATTGCCTAACCTTAAAGAAGTCGTAGTTTTGTTGCCTTGAGGTGCATCAAGGATGAGAATGATACCGGTGCTACAACTCCCAAACGGCAGCTTTCAGCTGTCGCCGAGGGAAATGAAACTCTTGGTGCTGGTTACGTGGTGGAGACGATGCTACCAATATCAACTGTAGAGTCTCTAGAGTAAAATCCCTATGATGTGTGACACGTAGGGAGCAGTGCCTGACTGAAAAAAAAAAAATTTGCTAGTTACCTCCATGTAATAAAGAGCTTTAAGGCAATATTGCCTCTGTTGTTACTGCCTACAGATGCCATACTTTTGTTATTCAAAAGTAGGTGGACGGTAGGCTACAAGCCCTCTAGACAATATCACAAATATATGCAAGAATCTCAAAGGGGTTTTCACTTTTTGGTAATGTAAAACTACTCCAACGAGTGACTGCTCTCTGCAGGGAACGCTGTAACATAACAAATTACTTATTAATAGCAGTAACGCCGTAATGTAATAAGTAACGTATCCGAAGCTGACGACGTCTCAGGTGAATGCACAAGACTCATTTGATTTCTTGGCACATATAAGCGGCACACTGGAACACAGCCATTGTTGAAAGTATCCTCACTTCATCAAATGAATCACTGTACAACAAAAGGGCAGTTTAAATTACATCTGGACCATCTCGCCATCTGTTTCCACTTCTACCGTCACACTATATGCAGCAATAGTGTGATTGTAATATATAATGTGACATGTCCACCTATGTTTCTGAGATCTGACTTTCTTTTAGAAGATCCTAATGTTTCCTCTGGTGAAATCTGGTGAGTCTTCCCTCTATTTTTTATGGCCGTAAACTGCTGAATATTCTACCCTGAACTTCATGGCAGTGTTAATTAAAGACCTCTCTTTTTAATCTGGCATTTTATTTAGAGTGATCTAACCTTGTTAAATATTGGCCTTTGGTATTTCTGTCAAATTTCCCTGTTGGTTTTATTGATATAGTTTTTAAAGTTGTACCGTGTTGTTATTAGTGCTGTCAACTGATTCAAATATTTAATTGTAATTAATTGTGATTAATCACACATTTTTTATTATTTCAAACTATACCATTAAAGGGAGATTTGTCAAGTATTTAATGTTCTTATCAACATAAAACAGGTGCAGCTTTATGCAAATATATGTATACTGTATATTTATTATTGGAAATCAATTAACAACACAAAACAATGACAAATCCAAAAACCCTCACAGGTACTGCATTTAGCATAAAAAAGATGCTCAACTGCATGTGATTATCATAAAGTGGGCATGTCTGTAAAGGGAAGACTCATACCCATAGAAACTCATTCTCATATCTTGAGGTCAGAGGTCAAGAAGAAGAAGAAGAAGAAGAAGATATTCCTTTATTAGTCCCACAGTGGGGAAATTCAGTTTTACTCTGTTGTTCACACAGTACATATACATGCGTCAATGGGTCTCCAGCAAACAGTTGGTCTTGGTCCATGGGGGACTTGAACCGGCGTCCTCCGCGTCCTAACACCCTTTGAAAATAGCCATGATTTAGTGCAAATTTGAAGCGTTATTTAACTTCCTTCGTGAGAAGCTAGTAAGACATGCTTGGTACGATGTATTTCATTCAGTATCATATGATGTTATTATCCTGTTAACTTTGACAGCTCTAATTGTTATCAAACATTTTATTCATTTTTATGGTTTTGGATCCTGTTTTGGAAACCATGTTGGGCTGCATCTTTGCATGTGAGAAGCTACACAAATAACGGTGTTACTGTATGTTGTGCTGCTGATACTGCGTATTGACCATTTTTTTTACCATGTTGCACCAAAAACAAAAGCCACTGGCTCTGGACTTTACTGTGAAGTAAAGGAATAAAGGGAGGTTTTAAATAGCTGCAGTGGCTGTATCAGTGTTGATATCGGATTTTATTAAGACTCAACTACAAGCCATGGTGGATTGCAGCTATTTTGGCAGCAGTTTGTTGACTGTTCTTTTCAGCATCGAGGAGAAATCATAGCTGGCACGAATTCTCTAAACTCCTACTTGTAATTAGACTGTCGGTCCTACTGAATGTGTTTTCCCACTCTGCTGAGTTTGGTTTGGTTATCTTGGTCATCTTTTTGTCCATTTGAATAGAACAGAATATAAACATGTGGCATATCAAGTTTAAGTCTTGTGTGTTAAACCGCTATCGGGGGAAGCATCCAGATATTGTGTTGTGTTGTCGAACAGTCCTGGCAAGCAGGAGTGGAAAGGCACCGAGCCACGGTGTATTCCCTCAATTCCAAAATTATAATGTGTCACAGAGCATCATGGAGAAGTGCTTCGTAAGGGGGTAACAGCTGCAACGTAAAGGTGGAAAGATTGTTTTTCCCTTTCTTCCCCGCTCATGTGTGAACTACATTCACTTCCAGCCATCTGCTTCTGGGACTGGAGTGTATGCGGGTTCGGGAGCAGCCACACCGGTGAGAGGATCCTCCTTATCATTACGGTTGATTCTGGAAACTAATTTGATGTGGAGCTCTACTGTACGTGCTCACTGATATCTTCATTGTATTCCAGGACTGTGCTTATTCAGTAGATACCCCTGCCAATCTCTCCCACTCTACTGCGCTTTCACACTGAACCATCTGCTGCAGACCTGGCTGCATGTGAGGCGGGAGAGTCGGAGTGAAGTCGGTGAATGTTAGATGTGTGTTTGAGAGCGTGGGCTTGTGTGACTGTGTGTTGGGAACATTTATGAGTGACCTGAGGCAAGCTGTTTTAACATTTAATGGGTAATTGTGACTATTCGGCACTAACATTAGAGATATCCACAGCTCACAACAAACTCACTGGACATAAGTGCAATAACAACACATATGTGCAATCATATCATCTGTGCAATTATAGCAACTGGACAATAATATTTTTTTAATATGCTGGACATAGTCGTAGCCTTACTTCTCTTTATGTATATATTGTTTTATTTATTTGTGTTAATACTCTTTTAAAACCTATGCTTCTTTTTTACTGCACTATCCACTTTGCTGCTGTAACATGTAAATTTCTCCACTGTGGGACAAATAAATGAATATCTTATCTTATCTTAGCTGTCATCATCGTTATTCTGAACAGTCAAAACGACAGGTAGAGATATCCGTTCAGATAGGTGCATCCCTTTTATATTTACAGGCAGGTATTTCATATTTTCGTGGTGTATTCGTGAAGCCCCTGGTGTGTAAATTTCTTCAATTGCTTATTTTATCCATCTACTTTCATTATATATTTCAAAAGAATGTTATTATCTAGTAATTCAATATATCTATGTAGCACTGTAGTTATAACGTCCCTCTGATTTCATCATTATTGTGGATTATTCTCTTCTATGTTACATGTTTATGTGTTATATGATCAATGTGCTGCTATGTTTTGGTCAGTACACTCAAATAAAAGAGATTTAAAATCTCAATAAATGACTTTCTTGGTTAAATACAGTTTTGAAGGTTTGAGTGTGCGTATGTGAGGAGGTAGAGGGAGCGTGTGAATTTTTATGTACAGGTGGGTTGGTGATGGCATGGGTCAGAGGTCACACAGTTCCCTGCATCAACGGAGGTGGGGAAGGATGAGGGCAGACAGGAGAGGACGCCATGAGGCGAGGAGGCTCGGTGACGCAGCCCCCCGCCCAAACACCTGAGGGTCAGCAGTTTCCGGTGGCAGAGGGCACAAACGCAAGGACGAAGCCGCAGAGCCGTTAACAGCTTTATTGCCAGGTCTGATTCATCCTCACCCTCTGCGTCGGATTGTCCGAGAGCCGCTATGTTTTAATATGGCCACCAGTGTAAAGTGGAGGTTATCTGCCTGTGTATCAGCCAATAAAAGAGTACCGCATGCACCGTGGGTATATAACAAAAAATATATCAGCATTTCAAGGAATATCACCTTTTAATCAAAAGTTTACTCAATAAAATTGACTTGAGGTGTATTTCCGGCTACTACATCCAACAGGACAGTACCTCCACGTCTGAGGCCGTGATTCTTTGATGGAGAAATGGTGGATTGCTCCGCCCGGTTTGGGAATGAGTCACTCTCCCAAGTGAGGGAGTTCAAGTGTCTCAGGGTCTTGTTCACAAGTGAGGGTCAAATGGAGCGTGAGATGGACAGGCGGTTTGGTGCAGCTTTAGCTGCGATGTGGGCGTCGTACTGGAAAGTTGTGTTGAAGACGAAGCTGAGCCTGAAGGCTATTTACCGGTCCAGCCATGCTCCAACCTTCACCTGTGGCCAGGAGCTTTGGGTGCTGACCGAAAGAATGAGATCGTGGATTCAAGCGTTCAAAATAAACTTCCCTTGTAGGGTGGCAGGGCTCGAATTTAACCAAAGTTCTGCATTTGCAAGTACACGAGGGTGAATGCCCTCTGCATACCATCATGAGCCACCAGAGGAGCCTGTTCAGCCAAAGACGGCTCCTTCCCAAGTTCAGGTCTAACAGACTAAAAAACTCCTTTGTCCCTCAGCCATCAGACTGTACAGCTCCTCACTCGGGGGGAGGAGGGGTAACAGGATGACAGAGGACGAGCAGTAACCAGTAGCCACTACAACAAGGAATATATAAGGAATTATCTATTTATTTTTAGCATATCTTATACGTATAGTTTGCTAATTGTTTTTAGTTTTTGATACCCTGTGTGCTGCTTTTCAATGCTGCTAGAATCCTAATTTCCCTGAGGGAGACTTCCCAAAGGATCAATAAACTTCTATCTAATCTAATCTAAATGAGAGGCTGTATGTGTAGGCTCTGTCTGCGTACCACCAATTTTTGGTGACCGTGCAGTCAAAAACTACAACAAGTGGTAGCGTAGCAATGAGGACAGTATAAACAGGACTACTGAGCATCCGTGGTGTCGCAGCTGTCCGTGGACGCATCCGTTTGACATGCTTTTGCTCTTTCGTGTCAAAAGGAGCCAGTTGAGGTGGTTTCGAGCATCTGAACAGGATGCCTCCCGTAATAGGTTTTCCACACCAATATTGTTAAGAGGCCCCGGGGTGGACCCAGAACACGCTGGAGAGATTAAATATCCCACATGGCCTGGGAATGCCTTAGGGTTCCCCAGGAAGAGCTGGAAAACTTTGCTGGTGAGAGGGTCATGTGGCTTACTTTGCTTAGCCTGCTGCTCCGCCCCACTCAGCCCCGGATAAGTTGATGAAAAATGATGGATGGATGGATGCATCCAACTAGTAAATAAATAGGGTAAGGACCAGCTTTATTTAGTTGTGTTCATTATAATACTTAAGGAGCTTAATTCCAATGTAGCCGAGTATTAATCCAAAGAAATATTTTACTTCATCAGTGTCATAAAATGCAAACATACATAATTGTGTAAGGGCATCATTTCCTAAAGCTCAAGGCCCAAATACAACTGTAATGGGATTCAGAAACCTAGATAAACTTCTGGAGAACTGGCATGCAGTAAGAGCTTTTGTGTCTGTACATATATTGTTTTCATACTTTGTTTACAATCAACATGACCAACATTACAAGCTTCTGAACAAACAGATTAATACCCTTAAATATAGTCAGTGAAAAATCTCAGCTCAGTCCTCAGATCTGCTCCCATTCTTCAGAAACTTTTATGTGTGGACTGTATACTTTCCCTCAGAGAGTGATCAAAGGGAGAAGTGAAATGGTGGCGATTGGCTGTCGGCAGGGCAAAGTGTTAGCTGCACCTTTACACATCACTTCATTAACACCCCACAACCTGAGCTGTATAACATTTGATTACGAAAAAAAGCAAAGAAAAAGTTCAGTTTACACATCACAGGCCATTGAGCAGCTTTCCACTCATTTTATGACATAATAGCAGGTATTTCTAACGGGGGCCTGAGCCTTGACACCTTGGTTGACATTCATATTTATAGCGGAGGGATGGTGGCGGTGAGGAGGGGGGCGAGGAGGGCAGCTTAATGGCGTAATAAATATGTGAGGGTATCTGGAGACGTTTATGCTGCTTCCTCTCCCTGCCTACTCCTGGCGGTCTGCCTCTGGCGTAGTGTAAAGAATCTACAGCACAGTTAATCATGCGGGACGCGGCGGCAACGATCACGGACATTATCACATTCTGCATTTCAGTCAATACCTCAGGGTGCAATACGCGTCTAATATATGTCAAGTTATGTGTGATGTATATCTGTGTTAGCGCGACGATGGATGCCGGGTAAATACACACGCTGTCATCATGAGGATATTTTTGTGGCGGTACAGTATGAAAGGAGGGACGTCATGGGGATTTAACAGCATGGGACGCCAGTGAAGAAAAAGAAAAAAAAAGCAACACTGAAAACTGACAATGAACATCAAAGACTTACAGTATTGTGCAGCACAAAGGCATTTTTACTGCCCCGTTATGAATCAATACACATGACTCAACTCTTACATGGCCAGGTGCTGAAAATTCAGGCTTTTAAAACTCACATTCTGGCCAGAAACCTCTCTTGGTGCTACGATCGAGTGAAACAAGACTTTCTTTCCTAAGGCAAAGAACGCGAATGTTAAAGCGGCACCATTATTACAGTATTTTGCATCATGATATATTACCCCGCCACAGGATGCTTCTGCTGGATCTCTGCTCTAATTAGCTGGCTTGCTCATCTCTATTCAAAAAATGTACTTTTATATAATTTGTGTGTGTTGCAGGCTGACTAAGCTGTGCCTCAAACCTGTAGGTGCTGCTGGAATTATTGGCTGCTGATAAGAGAAAGCTATACTCTCTCTTTTTATGACTTAGTGTCTCTTTAAAGATTAATATCTAACTATAAAGGGAGGAATCTCTGTCCGTCCGTCTGTGTGTCCTTCACATGCCTCGAGAACTGCTCATCTGATCAGCTTCGCACTTGGCAGGTGTATTGCCGGGGACTCAGGGGAGTGCTTTCTGAAATTTGGTGCAATTTGGACACGTGACACGTTCAATATTAATAAACTTTGGGTAAACAAGCGAAGGCCGCTGTGTTCAGCGGTGGGGGGGCGGGGTTTCAGGGCTCTGCAGTCAAGCATGTCTTTGTAGCAGGCAGACCGCGGATCTTTGACCACAGTTCACATTACGACTGAAGTCGTCTTCACTTCCCTGGAGTCAACATGAGCAGAAGTATACTTGTGACTGTGAGTAAGCTGCAGCTCGGGTTTATTTTCCCTCATGAGTCAAGTCTATTTTTTTCATAAGTTTTTTTTTTTTTTTTTTTTTTTTAAATCCATCATATAAAAAACGTTACGCACAGAAACCTGGCTAAGGTGGCTAATGAATGAATGGCGTTAGTGAAGAGCTATCGTTATGCTGCCTAGAGTCGGATCTTTGGTACATCCTTTGCTTTGCAATCATCCTCTATTCCAAGCTGTTCTGCAATCACCTGCCACAATCGATCTTCAAACTCTGCATCTCTGTATTCTTTATTTTCTTCATCATAAAATGCTTTGTGCTGGGAGACAAAGTGAACGTTTATCAGATGCCATTTTGGATGATGGCATTTGCACGGACGATGGCTCTGAGCAAAAAAAAAAAAGGCACGAACATCATTACACATGAAGTGTACAGTGTAAAGTTGTACTAACTGTATTGGATCCACAAGCATCTCAGCTTTACAGTGATACCTAATTTATGCAAATCTAAGACTATTGAGGGACACATTTGTACTGCATGCAACAAACTACTGTGTAAACGGGAGACTTGTGGGTCCCCATTGAACCCATTTTCATGTTGAGGTCACAGGTCAAGGAACCCCTTTGAAAATGGCCATACTGGTTTATCTTCGCCAAGATTTAGTGTAAGTTTGGAGCGTTATTTCTCCTCTTCCCTGACAAGCTAGTATGATGCTTGGTAATGGATTCCTCAGGTTTTCTAGTTTCATATGATGCCAGTACCTCCACTAGCTGAAAGACACAACCGCAACCGGGTCTGCTGGCAGGCTGCCAGAGTTTTAAGAGGTTTATTAAAATCGATTCAGTAACACAAAACATAATATCGCAATATTCTTGTGTATCGATATTTTATTACACCCCTGACAGTAAGTAGTATATAGTTGAGTTGCATATTTTGGGGGGCATTTTGTAAGTTATTTCAAGTTACAATGAGATAGAATAGTAAAATAAGTAAATACTTTTCATGTTAAAACATCATAATAAATCTACAGCTGTTTGGGGTCCTTTAAGTTGGGGCCCCAGGCCCAGGTGAAGTCTACCCCTGGTGATTTTTCCCATGAACCAGAGTGTATTTCACCGGTGTGTGTGACCGTGAGTAGCTGTGACTTGGGTGTGTGTGATGCAACTATGCCATGGCAGGTGTATTTGCATTGTGGCATTGATCTTGAATAGTTAGGATAGGTCAAATCAGATGTCGCAATTTGCAAGTTACATTCTAGACACGACACACATCGCTCAGGAAGCGCAGTGAGTGTCGAGAAGTTGTTTGTATGGAAGAGAGTGAAGTGGTTTTTCAAGGAAGCTGAAAGCAGCAACACCACAGGCCAAGTATTGGGCCCGTTCTGAACGGGCCTGTTTTGAATGAGAACTGCACCAGTATACAGTTTAGGTAAATACAGGAGTCATAATAAAGGAACACATAAAAACATTATTCTTTTCCATCAGAGCGGCTGCCACCGAAGACCTTCTGTACTCGAATGTTCCCGCAGCCATAATCAACCAGCATTGACAGAGGGTCGCTCGAGATGCAGTGGAGCTTATTTGGACCAAAAGGCCGCCGGCACAAAATGGCTGCTGCTGGCTATTGCCATCTGGCAGCTCCGGCTCCTTCAAAGGGACTGTCAGGTCTCAAAGGAAGGCTTTGATTAAGAATCAGTACAGAAATACACACACATATACTGTACACACACCTCCAAACAGATGCACAGCAAACACACATGAGGAAGAACATGCACCTGAACACTTTGAAATGCACTCAAAAAACAAGACCCCAACAGGTGGGCTCTGGGTTATTCCAAAAACCTCCGACAGTCTTAGCAGGTGTTAGCCTGCTACCACAGTGAGACGAACCTCATACATAATCCCAAGACTTAATTCTAGTCAGGCATGAAATTCACACCTCAAAACCTGCCAATATGAGGGTAAAAATTAATTATGGCGCATAGTATCATCAAGAATCAGAACTACAAAGGTGCAAACACAAGACAAACAGCTTGGCCACGTGCACAAGGGCATTTACAGTATGTTCATATACGTGCAGCACACTGCACGTATATGAACATATAAGTAGAGTATCAACCAGTCTCTGCTCATCTCATACAACCCTCCCATCTAAACTAAAATAAACTGGCTATATTTGATCATTATACCCTTTCAGTGAATTTACATTACATTGTGGGATAATCACTGCTTTAAAGGTAAGAAGAAGCCATATCTTAAACTAGTATCCGGCTGTGTACCGCTCCAAACTTTGGCGAGGAAAAACCGTCATGGCCACATTCAAAGGGGTCCCTTGACCTCTGACTTCCAGATATGTGAATGTAAATGGGTTCTCTGGGTACCCACCAGTCTCCCCTTTACAGACATGCCCACTTTATGATAATCACATGCAGTGATTGTGCAAGTCCTAGTCAAGTCAGCACACTGACAGCTGTTGTTGCCTGTTGGGCTGCAGTTTGCCTTGTTATGATTGTGTAGAACCTGTGAGGGTTTCTGGACAATATCTGTCACTGTTTTGTGTTGTTAATTGATTTCCAATAATAAATATATACATATATTTGCATGAAGCAGCATATTTGCCTACTCCCATGTCGATAAAAGTATTAAATACTTGACAAATCCCAATTAACTACAGATAATCATGCAGTTAATCAGATAAATATTTAAACTGATTTGACAGCCCTACTTACTATATAACTTAACTATGATATGGAACCACTAATACTACAGACTTTAGGTTTTAATTTGATGCCTACACTTTCATTTTGTGTGAGTCAATTTTCAAAGACGATAATCCAAAAATCATCATATTTGCAGTTACTGACTCATGAAAATGCTGTTTATGTTTATTAATGTAATAATGTCATAGTGTTATAATGTATGTTTTTTACAAATTCATACTGAGGTAAAAAGTGCTTTTTTTTTTTTTTTTTTGAAAGAACTCAGAGTGACATTTGCATTTTGGGGCTTGAGCTAACACTGTTATCCAGAGCGACTTACAATGACTGTGACAGCACAATAAGCTTAAACTCCTTACTGTCAGATGACAAGCAGCCAGGAGTAAGAAGTACAAGGATCAGGGCCACAGCCAAGTCCTGTGACCCTGCAACGGCCACATGAAATGCAACGGCCACCATTTCTCACTGCACCGGGCCTGAGTGAGGTGAATTTAGGCATAATTAGCTGCAAATATCTGCTACTGTTCAGCTGATGCAAGTACCGAGTAACATGGAGGGATCTGGGATGAATGTGGGAACGAAGCCTGAAGGGACAGTGGTGAAAGGAACTGAACGGTCCCGGTGTCAAGAGAAGCAGATGGCTGTAACGAGAGACTCGGGCCTTGTTTGAAAAACATGATTAGCTTTCTGTTTGCCGAAAATGATGTGTCACAGTGCGTTTAAGCAGTGAATGCGTATGCATGACGGCAGGTCTGCTGTGTGTTAACTGTGTGCTTTTCTGCATGAGTAGGACAAGGTAATTATAGTTAAAGATGAAACTAGAAATGAGTTTCCTACACAGTCTCAGTGGCATAATTACAAGCTCTTTTCTTGATTTGTGATATTGTTTGGTTGATGTTGTGTCTCCTCTGTAATACTCACAATATAGCACATTGCTCTCAGTAGAGAGATGATGAGATTCTGAAATCACAGAAGTGTATTTGTATGCATTTTGGAGCAGTAAAACAACATGTTTCAATAGCTCAAGTTATGAGGAAATCTTACAGTAGACTATGAGAGGTGTTATGTCCATACATAAATCTTCACGCATTCAGAAAACAGACTTTTTTTCCACCGTACAGACAGAGTGTGTGTGGAGGGAGGTGGACGTGGGATGCCAAAGCTGAGTATTTCTACAGGAATCACAGCCCTAATTCAACTCAACATCTGAGATAGGAGGTGTCCACTATATATCTAATATTGTATCTGCTTCCTCTCTCCCCTCACATCTTCTCAGTGTTGGCCCTGTGCCCACATCCAGGATTCAGAAGGACCTACATCGCTATTATTGCCAGAAACTCCTTCATTATTACTTTGCATTCAAAATAAAAATGGTGTTATTGTTGAATTTGGTCCAAATTTTTGGACAGGACTTGTTGCCTCTGGCACCCAATTCAACTGTTACCAGCTTGTTAAATAAGCTTCATACAGTAGATATGGGTGGATAGGGGCCTGCTACACCTATTACACTGGAAAAGTGAAATTTAAACGCAACACGTTCTAACTAGGAATGTTTAGAAATTGTTAATCGCAATTAATTGTATCTACAGTTTTTTCCCGGCAAAGTTTGGAGCGATATTTAACTTTCTTCCTGACAAGCTAATATGACCTGGTTGGTACCGATGGATTCACAGGTTTTCTTCTTTCATATGATGCCAGTATTTTCACTCTAGCTTTAAACCGAGGCATTAAAACAAATGAATTAAATGTCATGTTTTGACCAAAAAAAACCAGCAGTTTTAGGCATCAAAACTGCAACCACTAAACCACTTAGTTAAGTTTAGGGAAAAACATCCCGTATTGGCTTAAAATTAGAGGTTGACCGATTAATCCTCACAATTTTTTTGACATTTTTTTTCACAATCAGCATTGGCCGATGTCTGAGCATATTAAGCCAATTAGCAAGCAGGCACATGTGCAGGCAGCCCAGTGGTGTTGCTGTAAAACATGTGTGGCTCCGCCCCTTGTGTCAATCAAATTGCCATCTGCCAGCAGACCTCAGTAGCTGAAGCCAAGTGGGCTACTAACCTCCGTAAGAGGTGAACGACGTCCTAACTGGGAGCAGACACAAAATCCAGATTAGGGAGACAGACTGTAAGTATTGTTCAACAAATGTTTAGTTAAGACATTTTCTGTATTATTTGTTATTATTAAGCTCTTATATTTGATCAGATAGAGGAAAAAAAAGAAAACAGCCAAAGATATCTGCAACAATAATCGGCATCATACAGTATACATCTGAAAAGTGAAAGTGAACACAAAGAACGAATGCACATTGTTGGTGTCACATCGAAGGCAAACCCTGCCTGAATGCTGCTTTTGCTCCAGTCATAATTACCACAATCACTAGATGTCGCTGTCGTCTTCTTTTATTCCCTTTTCAGTGATCCCTCATGTGAATAGACGATAAAACCTACTGGTGGATACAGCAGGCCCCCTCCTGACCCACATCTATGAGGCTGATAACCAGCGATTACGCCCATTTTAATGACCTGAACAGTTTAACCGTCTGCCTCCGGCAACTGAACCAAAATGGAAATCTATGCTGACTTACAAAATGAGGTCAAACTAAAAACTAACAGCAGAACGAGCCTCTACTACACTATGAAGGACAGAGATATCAAAAAGAGCATCATTATTAGGACTCCCCTCAGAGGCGGCTGCTCTCTGCTGGTGTATCAGACAGCATTTAAGTATAGCCACCTATAAGAAGGAAATCTTAATCTTTACAGAAAGGGTGGGTCGTTACGGCTGCCACCTGCTGTTTGAACTGCAGGTACTTAAATCCATTTGCAGTCAATGAATTGGCTGGTTTGCACATTTCGCTTTGCCTAAAATTGTTTCAGTGAATTGCAGGATTCAGAAGAGTTTTTAACCTGACGCATCAGCTCTGATTGGCAGACGTTACTATATTAACTGGCTTGTCTTGGGCTAAGGACTGTTCACAGAAAAGTAGCAGGCGTGTACTCATTGTACCTTCATCTTTTCATCTTTCCACATCTTTTATGAGTGCAGGCATCATTGTGACTGTCTTACAGCGTTTTAGTGATGTGATGCAACAACTCGCTTTACTCTCAAAGCTGAAGCTCCTTTGTCTATGTCCAAAATGATGTTTTGGATTTGGAAAAGAGTTAAATTGCATCGTCTCGCTCATAGTGGTGCAAAAAATGTCTGATATATGAAGGTCTGAGCTTAGCCAAGTTTGATAAATTGAGAAAGTACTTGTACATGATGTAGGTTGACACTTCCTTTACAACACTCCACATCACACCAATCATTACAGCCCATAAATCTTTATGCACAGTATAAACTTCAAAAGCACTACATGGGGAAATCAGTCACACTTATGATGTGATTATTTACACTTTCAAATTAAAATGTAGGATTACATAACCCTTTGAGACACTATTGGTTAGTTTAGTTAATTAAGGGTTGAGGAATTTAGTACACTACTGGAAGACACTGGTATCACCACAAATGAAGTGCATCATGGGATGTGAACACATGTTATGATTTGAGCATATTTTTTATGCTAAATGTCTTTGAGGGGCTCTGGATAATATTTGTCATTGTTTTGTGTTGTGAATTGATTTCCAATAATAAATATATACATACATTTGCATGAAGCAGCATATTTGCCCACTCCCATGCTGATAAGAGTAGTAAATACTTGACAAATCTCCCATTAAAGTTAATTTTGTACATATTAATTTGCGATTAATTACAATAAACTACAGACAATCATGCAGTTAACTTACTATATAACTTGACTATGATAGGGAACCACCAATGCTACAGATTTTAAGTTTTAATTTGATGGCTACATTTTCATTTGTACTCCTGTACGAGTAAATTTTCAAAGACAATAATCCATAAATCACTCATATCTGCAGTTACTGAGTATAAAGAAATTAATGTAATCCATATCACACCAATCAGTACGGACCATAAATCTTTATGCACACTTCAAAAGCAGAAATAAAATACATCAATCACATTAATGATATGATAACTTCCACTTTCAGATTAAAATGAATGACTACATAACCAATTGAGACCGTACACTATTGGAAGACACATCACAAATGAAGTGCATCATGGGATGTGAACACTTCATTATGTTATTCACAAAACAAAACAAATGTCTGTGAATATTGTGAGGTATGTTTTATTTTTTTTTAAATGCCAAAAATACACTGATTACACGTGATTACACACGTGATTACCGACGGCCCTTGAACGTCTCCCTCAGGAAAGGGGTTGTAAGTAATAATGTAAGTAGTTCAATGCGTATAGCACATGAAGCCCTCAAATATTTTTTAAAAATATTGGTAACTCTTGTGAGTATTTGGAAAAATATTGCATTTATAGATTCCATTTTTTCCTATTTTTGTAAAATAAATTATCAAAGAAATTTAGGATTTATGGCATTAAATGGTGTTATAGTGCACAAAACAAATTTTTAAGTTCGCTCACCTTCTAGCCATGATTGTGCTGTTTCCATAGAGGTGCAGGATTTACATATTGCAGTGAAATATGAGACCACAATGACTAAAATCTGACAGTATGAATGTAAAAAAAATAATTTCAGTCATTTTCTCTTATATATCAGCTTTAGCCATCGTTAGGGGACAACAAACTGATTCCATGAAAGTCATTTTAGCAAACCCTGCTGCTGGGGAGTTTAATATTAGCCCCGCGGTTTCCTGTAGCCGCCCCATTCCTCTTAACAAAGGTCCAGTACTAATTTTGTTTAACGGCTACCCTGTAGTGGGTCCAGCTGGACTACAGTGGTTGTGTGATGGAGAGAGGGTGGAGTGGGAGCAGGTGAAGGGGGATGTTAAGAGGCTTCCGGAGGTGAGGGCGATGACAGCTCTCTTGGGTGAGGTTACAGCCGAAAGGCACTTCAGCTGGCGCGGCGAGTGTGAAAAGCACAAACCAAAAGTTCACATTAAGCACAACAATAGCTCGGATGCCCTCAGACGCTGCCATAGACACACACTCCCACTTGCACACAACCTTTCAGCCACTCATTCAAATGGTGGTGCATTTTGTCTTTTTTTTTTTCAGGGAGTGAGTATTGCACTCAGTGACTTTTCATACTTTCCACATCACTTTAGTTAGCTGACTGGCGGCAACATGCAAGCCCCGCTATAAAACAAACAGCTAGTTATCTCGGTAGTCAGTCCGATATCACTCAGTAAAGCACCTTTCCCACTAAAAGAAACCCCACTAACACTGTAAGGTGTATGTAGCAGCTTCAGCTCCAGCTGGATGGAAACATGACATTGGGAGGACCGGCTAATTTTTCCAACACAATGCTATGATGCTTGTCGCCTCCGTTGGCAACTTCAGCAACTCTTTGTCATTTTAAGCCACAAATTCGGTGCATCTCTGTCAGAGCGCTCGAACATTGATCCAAATTGGTCATCACCAAGTTTGAGGAGAGACTGAGCTAGTAACAGAAAGAAGTAACCACCATAGGGAGGCCAATTCTGAGATTTTCTTAACCGAGTATTACCCGTACTGTAGCAGCCACGGTGCTGCGTTCACTGTCTCCAGTTCACCGTCAGGAGAGTTACTGTAGCAGCCACGGTGCTGCGTTCACTGTCTCCAGTTCACCGTCAGGAGAGTTACTGTAGCAGCCACGGTGCTGCGTTCACTGTCTCCAGTTCACCGTCAGGAGAGTTACTGTAGCAGCCACGGTGCTGCGTTCACTGTCTCCAGTTCACCGTCAGGAGAGTTACTGTAGCAGCCACGGTGCTGCGTTCACTGTCTCCAGTTCACCGTCAGGAGAGTTACTGTAACAGCCAGGGTGCTGCTTTCACCAAAGCCTTCACTGTCTCCACTTCACCGTCAGGAGAGTTACTGTAGCAGCCACGGTGCTGCGTTCACTGTCTCCAGTTCACCGTCAGGAGAGTTACTGTAGCAGCCACGGTGCTGCGTTCACTGTCTCCAGTTCACCGTCAGGAGAGTTACTGTAGCAGCCACGGTGCTGCGTTCACTGTCTCCAGTTCACCGTCAGGAGAGTTACTGTAGCAGCCACGGTGCTGCCTTCACTGTCTCTAGTTCATAGTCAGGAGAGTTACTGTAGCAGCCACGGTGCTGCGTTCACTGTCTCCAGTTCACCGTCAGGAGAGTTACTGTAGCAGCCACGGTGCTGCGTTCACTGTCTCCAGTTCACCGTCAGGAGAGTTACTGTAGCAGCCACGGTGCTGCGTTCACTGTCTCCAGTTCACCGTCAGGAGAGTTACTGTAGCAGCCACGGTGCTGCCTTCACTGTCTCTAGTTCATAGTCAGGAGAGTTACTCTAACAACCATGGTGCTCCTCATCTTTTTAATTAATTATTAATATTTCTTTTAACCACTTAACCAATAGAATTTTCATGTTGAAAGAGACACACCAGAGAAAACAAAAAGAAAACAGAATAGCATACTTGGTTACTGGCAATGGGAAAGGAGTCTATCGTCTACACATATACAGATATTTTTGTAATAATACTTGAAAATATCTCCATCCACACTTGAATGTAAAGCCAGCTGCCAATGCTTGCTGTAATGTTAACATGTCACCATACGTGAGATCACAAGTTAAGGGCTGAGGAACCGTGTTAGCATCCTTCTCTCTCCCTTTCCTTTGGCTTCATTACAGTCCATTGGATGACATTTATTGTTATCAAATATCTTTTTACATGCAGACATGTGGAAAGGGAAGTCATTCAGGTTTCAATCACCATCCACACAAATACAAAGAAAAATCTGCATGTCAGAGGGCGTTTTCAAAAATACCCATTTTTGTAACCCAAAACTCTGTTTGCGTGTGGACGAGAGGCCAAAACATAGACGAAAACACCCGTTTTTAAAAACACAGTGTAGACAGGAACTTAGCACACTTTGTTTGTTTAAAAAACTGCATATACGTGCTAATTTTAGTGGAAAAAAAGGTATTAGATTGTCATGTTGTCAGGCTACGGAGAGCTTGACAAAAAAAAAATGCCATCACAGATACTTGGACAATATACTTCAAAAAAAAAAACCCCAAACTGAGCAAATCTATTGTGGCTGCTGTCATCTTAGGAGGCGTAAACCAATCATGGGAGCTTTGTCAGGATTCCTGTTTTCTGTCTGTCAGCACTGTGAGTGTGTGTACATGTGTGTACGTGTGCACATTTTTTAAAAAGTGGTTTAACGTCAAGCTTAAAATCTGCTGTGCATCACATGTTTCACAAGCCTGTTTTCCTGATCCACAGGTACGACGCAGACAGCTCGATGTACGACTTTTCATCCTTCCAATCAATACATCAATTCATATTTTTACTTAATTTTGGTTTCCCAGAATTGTTACAAGACCTGAAAAATTGTCTGTCATTTTCAGTCCTTTGTGCACCCTGCAGTGGTTCCCTTGGTTTGGCAGATTGCTTTGGCTTCATCTGCTCAGTGCTTTCGAAGAATTATTGACTTTTTTCAGTTGACAGACACCATGGGCTCTGCCATAGGAACAATTAATTATGGTCACTGCACTTCAGTAATGTACTTTCAATGACTGACAGCTTAAAACGAAAGGCTTTTTGCTAAGATGAACTTTTGGAAATTGCTAGAAACTCCTGGTTTTCAAAGATGTCCATGAACTTTGGAGGATCTACAACATCTGCAGGTTTTTAATTAATATGCGCTTCATTTATGCATCTATGGACAGTTAACAGTCTGATTATTACATTGCTTGTTTAAAATGTGACACCTGCAAATGTCTGCCATTCTGTAGATCGTGTTTTTAGCTGTGCTGAACATAGAATATATGTGAAAAATCACGCGTTATTATATCAAATGATCTGACAAGCCAAATGAGAAAATCTCAGACACTAATGCGAGCTGTGCCTCTGACTGGTCAGCTTTTGCACCACTGTAAGGTGAATTATCTGCAGTTTACGTAATTTATGGTTTTCTTCAGAGCAATCAAGCCGACTGGAGATAAAAGCATATATTAGGCCCTTAGTATGAGCCTGTCAGAAAAATGGCTGTACTTCAAAATGAGTATGAAAAAGCTCACACATTGAAGCTTGATATTTTGTTCCCACAATTCGAAGCTAATGCATCAGCAATTAAAACACCGACTCATCTCTCTTCAGTTGTAGGTAATTGTGTGACATCCACAGATTGATAGCATCGCTGTGCTGAACTAATTATCAATAAGACTGATGCATCACTGGTTGATTCAGATATCTACGACTACATATTATCTGCATAGATAGAAAAATCAATTCTGCGTTCCCAGATTACATTTCCCAGTGGCAGCCGGTACCGGCGAACGCTGGCCCTAGAATGGGGCCTTGGGGAAACATCACATCTTATTAAAAAAAAAGGAATAGTTCAGCATTTTGAGAAATAAGCTTATTTGCTTGCTCAACGAGAAGTCCAATACCAATCTCATGTTGTTTGTCCAGCATGTACTGTAAGGCTACAGCCAGCAGTCTGTTAGCTGAGCTTAGCATGAAGAGTGAAAACCAAGAGAAACAGCTACCTCGGCTCTGTCGAAAGGTAGAGCTTAAATCTCAAAGTATTAAAGGAGCAGTGTGTGGCATTTTGCAGGATATATTAGCAGAAATAGAAACTAGTGTTCATAACTATATTTTAATTAGTGTATAATCACCTGAAACTAAAAATTGTTTTTGTTAGCCTAGTATGAGCTGTTCATATCTACATAGAGCAGGTCCTCTTCATGGAGTCCGCCATATTGCTCCGCCATGTTTCTACAGTAGCCCAGAACGGACAAACCTATTTTCACATTTTTGCGTTACCTGAAGGCCACTGCAGTTCTCCAACATGCCTGTGAAACTGCCAATAACGTGAACCACAGAGTGCAAAACCGTGGTACCGTCAGCCGCCATGTGACTTCTGTTGCTCCTATAGCAGTGTTGTTATGGTGAGGATGGCCTCTGGGTGAGGCGAACGGTGTTATCACGTTTTCTTTGCACTCCGTGGCTCACGCTACCACAGTCCTGGAAAGGGAGGAGTGAACAGCAATCTACAACCACACCACTAGATGGCACTACATCCTACACACTGTACCTAAAAACATGTATTTCATCAATGTTCATTCATAAAATCCAGAACTTTTCGAAAATCCAGGAGATTGATTTTAAACTACAATTACTGCTTTATAGATGTATTCCTCTGCCAACCTGTCAAGTTGTAGTTTACATCCATGTCTGTCCATAGTGTCATCACTTCATTTTATCCTGTTTGCTATTTGTGTGAAATTGTGATGGTTTGCATATGAATTCCTGAGTTATGGCCAAAGACACCAGTGAAATCTATTCAGTTCTTCCTCGTGTCTCAGAGGACTTTTGTGTCAAATTTGAAGAAATTCCCTCCAGGCATTCCTGAGATATCACATTCAGGAGACTGGGACGGACATACTTTATGAATAACCCAAAAACATAATGTGTCCGGCCACGGCTGTCTCCGTCATGGAGGCATAAAAATTGGATTTTGAATGGGACTACATTTTTAAGGTATCACAGTGTCAATTTTCAGCACCAAAGACAAGGTGAAAGAAAGAAGGGGATGATTTAAAGTCACAAGCACTGCTATGGAATACATTTCTCTACTGTAAGATGAAGAAGATAAGTGCAAAATCACAGTTTCTGCGTCCCTTTATTGTTTGTTGTTTGGAGTTTTTCATTTGCATTTTTTTTTTTTTAAATTTGGTTTGTCTCTGAGTTTTAGTTTGCTCTTTACGTAAAAGCTTAAACAGCTTAAAGGTGCAGTGTGTTGCGTTTGGCGGCATCTAGCAGTGTGGTTGCAGATTACAACCAACTGAAACTTCTCTGGTGTGCCAAGTATGTAGCTATGGTGGCTGACGTGTGAATGTCCGTCTCTAGAGCTAGTGTTTGGTTTGTACAGCTACTGTAGAAACATCTCTGTGAAGAGGATCCGCTCCCTATCTACATAGATAAAAACGGCTTATTCTAAGGTAACAAAAACACAACATCTCCTATTTTCAGGTGATAAGACACTAAAGAAAACATTAATATCATATTCCATTTCTGTCAATAGATCCCTCTAAATGTTACACACTGTTCCTTTAAGGCAGACAAACTACAATAGTTGAGAAATAATAGCTTAACTGGCCATAAACAGGAAAGCAAATAGTGAACAGGGCGTGGTGTACCATGAGTGATGATCACTTCAACATCTACTTCACTGAGCTTCAGAGCAGAGCCACCACTACACTGAAGGTCACTTCTGATGACGTTCACTCGCCGTCAACTCTCTCTTTACACTTCTTCCATTTTTTCACTGCTGAAAGTTTTTCCTGCCGTGAGGGTCATGAAGGACAGCGGGAGTGATATGCTGTACAGATCGTAAAGCTCCCTGAGGCAAATTTGTGACATGTGATACTGGTCTATATTAATAAAGTCACAAATCAAAACAGATGAGGGTCAAATGAGTTATTGGGGGGCTTCATTTGTTCTCTCAGTGGGCTACCTCCAGGTCTCAGAAGTGAAGCCAATGCTGAAGCACCTTCAACTTGCATTCTCTGTAACAGCCAGCAGGGGGCGACTCCTCTGGTTGCAACAAGTCTGATTGTATAGAAGTCTATGAGAAAATGAGCCTACTTCTCACTTGATTTATTACCTCAGTAAACATTGTAAACATGAGTTTATGGTCTCAATCACTGCTTTCGAGTCTTCTTCAATTCAGCATGATGATCATTTAGTAAGTTCCCATTGGTCCCATTGCTTTAGGGCGTGGCTACCTTGTGATTGACAGGTCGCGACCACGGCGTTGTCCAGTCTGGGAGTTGTCCATGTTTTCATCTTACAACTTTAACCCTTTCACATTGTGTTTTCAGCTCATGAAAGTTAATTCTAACTTTTTTTGTCTAAAAATTTCGCATTTGGTTGTAGTTAGCTCCACCTATTTCCTGTTTCCCAAAAAACCAAGATGGCGACGTCCAGAGCACCAAACTCAAGGCTTCATAACGGCAGTCCATAAACCAGTAGTTGACATCACAGTGACTACGTCCACTTCTTTTATATCTTATATGGATCCTACACAGATTGTAAAGCCCCCCTGAGGCAGATTTGTGACGTGTGATATTGGGCTATAAAAATAAAACTGACTTGACTATTCACAGACTATGGTTCTATTCTCAGCAGTTCATGAAAGATTCAAGGGTAGAAATTGGATTCAAAGCAAGACATAAATAAATAAATCCCAGTTCAGCAATTGTCTTTGAGTTCTCCACTCCTCGTTACAATTTCATTACTGTCTTTAATGCGGCTAACACGATTTAAAAAGGGAACAAAATGCAGGACATCTTGCAGATTTAAGTAAAAAATCGACTTGGACAGATCAGAGTTGAGAAAAAAGGTTCCTGTTCTCCTCAATTAAAAATGTTTTCTAATCATAAACCTTGGTGATTTAAGGTGCTTGCTCTGCAAAGCAAAACCCATCAAAGTAATTCAGCTTATACCATCATCTGTACAACTACCATTGTAGCTGCCATGCAGATATACACTACAACTATTTACAGAGATAATATTTATACTTCCAGGAGTGAAATCTCAGCCTAACAATCTTCATCGTACCCAAAATACATTCATATACAAACACCAACTTCTGGTGTTGTTTAATCTACCTACCAGAGTAACCAAAATCAATAACCAAGTCTCTGACTTACCTCTCGTCGCCGTGACGCCCAGCAGCTTTGTTTGATCTTCCAAACCACGGCAGCCACAAGGAGCAGGGACAGGAAGCAGCTGTGGACAGATGGGGGGACGAGGAGACATTAAAAAAAGGAGAAATGACAAAAAAATGGGAGCATCTGAGATCTAAAGTGCATGAGTACTCGTATCAGATAGTGCCACATGCAGATTAATCAATGAGCACTGATTTTCCTCGTCGAACTTATGTATATTCATGTGTGTTTTGGTCTGACAGCGCTTGACAGAAGAGGTGATTACACTGGTCTGTATTATTATTTAATGAGCTTGTGGACCAACTTTCAGGTTTCTTTTTGCCTCCTGACAAAAAACACATTAACTCCTGCTCTGCCGTGACAACCACGACCTTTAACAACACTGCAGTTTGTTCTGTCCTTATCCAACAGTGTGTTTTCACAAGATGATCACTTGTCCTTCCCTCTACAAGAAATACAGGGAATTTAAGGCAGCACTCAAAACTCCAGCCTGCTCTGCAACAGGATATAGTATAAATATTAAAAATATCTTCACGGTTACAGTACATAAAATAACTGAGGATGATGTCAGTGGTTCACAAGATGCGAGGTGTTGGTGTAAAATGCTGCCAGACGGAGGAGGCAGCTGTCGAGAGTGGCGGAGAGGCCAACCACGCTTTGCACTTTCCATAAGTCTGCCAAGAGGTCTGAGTAGGGTGGTAAATCAGACATGCACGACTGTTTCCTGTGTTAACACCTTTACAAGCATACATTCACCTCCGTTCCCGAACAGACTTCAACTGTGATTTCTCACATGAAGGTTATTTATATCCTGTGTTTATTCCTGGATGATTCCCCTCTGAGTTGTGATGTTAATTAGTGTCTTTGTCATCTTGATTTGTTTTCTCTTCCTTTGACTGTTAGGATGTTTTTAACACTTAACAGAGTACTTAAAGGACCAGTGTGTAGGATTTAGTGACGTTTAGTGCTGTGGTTGGAGATTGCAACCAACTGAGTTTCCCTTTGCTGACTTGTGTGTGTACAGTTTATCTGTTGGTGAATAAATGCTACGAGACTACAAGCTACAACTTCTCAGCTGGAAGTCCAGAGCCAACTTCCTGTATCTACGCCGGCTCTCTCTTAAGGTGGACCAGCTTATTCCTTAAAGTGACGAGCCACTCCTCTGAGTTTTTCTCAGCTTTTTAATTAATTAACCAATAGCATTAACCTGTAAAAATGTTTAATGTCAGTTATTGGTTAAATGGTTAATTATTAACATCCCCAGTCTTTTCAAAATAAACCTCTGTGTTCACAGAAAAAGTACACTTTCTACTCATTGCGTGCACACAGTCTCTTTTCAGAATAATCTTCCAATGTAGGTTTACTTACACAACAAAAGCACTTGGTTAGGCTAAAATAAGTTTGTTACATAACTGATGTTAGTTAAAGCTTCAAAGGCAAAATATATTTGTCATCACTGGCCAAAGAAATCCATAATAACCTTTCAGTATATTGTAATTCAAGTGTTTTGAGAGAAACTATGGCTGTTTTCAGGCTTTAGAAAATGTGACGGGAGGCTTTGGCCAGTCACGGGTCATTTCAGAGAGAGTGTTCCTATTGGCTGAGCTTCGGCTGGTGGGCGGTGCTTGGTGTTTCCTCAACTGATCTCAACACGGCTTTATTCAACATTAACTTTTTAAAATTATATTTGACTCCATTTCTTCCCACTGCAGCTTTAAGTATGTTTGTAATGAAGCAAAACTAAGGTAAAATAAGTTCTGCTCAAATCATAGTAACTGGACAATTACTTATTGATATGATGGACATATTTCTGGCTTTACTTTTCTATTATGTATATACTAATTTATTTGTATTAATACTGTTTTTAAATCTATGCTTCTTGTCTTTTATTGCACTATCCACTTGCTGCTGTAATGTGTGAATTTCCCCACTGTGGGACTAATAAAGGAATATCTTATCTTATCTTATCTTATCTTTCATGTTGACTTGGTTTCACACGGTGGTCTCCAGGGTGAAAATGCTGTTTGTTTGCCCCCATCCATCAACCCCCTCCTGCTCGCCCTCCACACACTTTCTCACTCTTTATACCAACTGGCACGGTTGGTTATACATTGGAGTTAGTTGAAAGCCCGGTGCATCTCATGCAGACATTAACGGGTGTGTTGGTATCAGACGCCGAGGGTGAGAACGGGTTGGTGGAGGAGGATCCGCTCCCTATGTCGACATAAATGGTTCATTCTCAGCTAACAAAAATACAATGACTCATAGTTTCAGGAGTAATGACTACTGTTTTCCATTTGTGCTAACAGATCCCCCTGAATCCTATACGCTGGGCCTTTATTGTTTGTTTTTCCTTCTCCATTTTCAGTGTTTTCTACGTGTGTGAATAAAATATACAACGAATCAAAACCCTGAGTGTTGTTTGCACTCTAGACAAGATCACCTTGAGGTGATGAAGGTAGGGGTGACATGTCTTGAAGAGGTGGCTTTGTTAGCAGTGTCACTTGTGTGTGTGTGTGTGTGTGTGTGTGTGTGTGTGTGTGTGTGTGTGTGTGTGTGTTCCCTGCCATCCTCCACTTCCCCTGGCTGCTTTCACACTCGCATTTAGGAAGCTGTGAAGACGACAGGTAAGAAAACCACAAAAATAAAGGCAAAGACAGTGTTTTTTGTGTGTGTGTGTGTGTGTGTGTGTGTGTGTGTGTGTGTGTGTGTGTGTGTGTGTACGGATACATCTGAGACAACATCTCCTGCAATCTTAACTTCATTCTGTGCCTGTTGAGCCTTTCCCTGATGTCCTGTCAGCGTTCCAGTGGCTGTGGGCCAGACTTCCTATATTTCAGCTCACGCCAGTGTTTGCAACTGGCTGCTGATGAGCAAAATATCAGCAGCACGATGGCAAAGTGCCTAAACACCAGTGATCCAAACATCAGCACAGATTTTCCTCCAACTAAACAGACACTTCGGGGATGGCTCAAAAACACAAAGTTTTAACTGGAAAACCGGGTGACGGGACACTGAATTATAAAGTCACAATGAGACCAAATAACTATGAATATATTATGTTTATTTAGGGTCTCACACACTAATGAGCTCCATTTTACATCAATAAAAACAAACTAAACTAAAGAATGCATCCTCATAATAGAAACTCTGTCCTGTCACAGCCTGTGATCACTGTCAATGCAGCTGATGTACGATTTATCTCAGCAGCAACAGCACGAAGGAATACTTAGGATCTAAATCACCATTCATACAATTAATACCCTGTATTTACATTATTCATAGCGCCATGGGCAGGAGCTCCAACAGCATTTCACAGAGGATGAAAAGAGGTGATACAGCACAGCTGGTATGAGGAAAGTAAAGCATTTTTTTTTTAACCTTAAAGGATGTAATAATTTAGGACTGTCAAAATGATAATAATGGGTTAACGCATTAATGTAACTTGCAATTTTTACGTTGGTGCGGCACAGTTTTAAAGCCAGAATAAAGGAATTTTTGTAAAGGAAGTTAAATATCGCTCCACACTTGCGCTAATATTTTGGCGAGGAAAAACTTTCATGACCATTTTCAAAGGGGTTTCCTGACCTCTGACCTCAAGATATCCAAATGAAAATGGGTTCTCTGGGTACCATGGATGTATAAAGAGAACTGGATGCAGCATTGGGAGGCGGGGTCCCGTTCGTTCCTATGAGAGCTGCTCAGTGGCGTACTCCCATGTTGATAGTAGTATTATATACTTGACAAATCTCTTATTAAGGTACCTTGTGAACAGATAAAAAATGTGTGTGATTGACAGCCTTAAGAAAGAAAGTATGCACCTGAAAATGCTCTAACAATCTAAATAATTTTAATTTAGCCCTATTTTAAGTTTATGAAAGAAACACCATGCATATACGTATATATAAAAAGCTGTATAAAACAACAGTTGCTTACTAAAGAGACACAGTGCTGAATTGGCTGTTTACAGCCACACAATAAATCAGGAAAAGTGGAGAATAAAGTCATGTTTCAAGCATTACTCTCTTTTATTCTTTTGTGTAAGATCACAGGAATAATGTACGTGAATTGTCTTTAAAGCGTTAGACTGGATTTAATTAGAAACCCCAAGCTGAAGGATAACTTCTCCAGACATCCAGGCCTTTCAGCGCGACACCTCGCAGATTTTTCTCCAAAGTTTGACCACCCTTTCAATATAAATGCCTTTGCCCATTTTAATACTGGCTGTGGTACGTTCAGATCTTTGTTCATCGCCGCCGCCCCTCCCTCGCCAGGCTGATGAGGACTCTTAAGAGATCCATCTGTTCAGCCATCTTATTGATCTGGCTTTCTGCTCACCGCTTAAAGAGCGACACGGTGCTGATGAATGACCCGCGTGAATAGATATCAGCTACGCATCAAAGGCCTCCCTGCCCAGCGGGGTGGGAGGGAGACGGAGAGACAGAAAAGGATGGGAGGAGGGGAGGGAGAGACAAAGGGACGGAGGGAGATGGACAGTAATGGTGAAAGACAGATAAGAGATTAAAGTGCAAGCTGAAGTCAGAACAATGGACAAAGAAAGGCAGATATGAAAGTACATAAATGAAAGCACAAAACAAATTCTGAGCGCTACTCAGTTTGCAAGTCAACACTAATAAAAGCCGAGTGTGCGATCCCGACTGTGCACACGCTCGAGTCTGATCGCTCTTTTTGAGACTAGAAGAGGTTGTTATCATTGCGTCACTGCGTCATTTTTGACCAGTAAGCTGCAACAGGACACGTCCCCATCAGGACGTACAAGTTAAAGTCTGCACATAGAAAAAAAAGTCAGCTTTTGAATATAGATTAGTAACCAAAGGACTATTTATGTGGTTTACGTATTTTACGCCTTGAGCCGACAATTTCAGTTATTATTTTTGGGGGCGTGTGGATCTGTACTGTAGATGCTGGTGGCCCAAATGATCAGCTGTATAGTTGCCTAATTTGTTCATACCAGTATGTCAGATGCTGTCATTCTCCACAGCCATAAAAATGTATTTTTATTATTTTTTTTATTTTTGATTGGATTTAGCTTCATTAGTTTTATTAGCATTAGTAGGGATGCTAATTTAGAATTTTTTTTCTAACCAATAACCGACACTCGTTAACTGATTATTAACTTTAATTACACAGCTGTGTTTAATACTTGATTCTGATTGGTCAATCATGACGTTCTACAGTCTGTTATTTATTTATAGCAGAGCGTTGCTATGACTCCGACGGACCATTGCTGTGTCAAATTATTGATTTCTGAAGTCAGTAGTCGTGCAATAAGTGGGATAATGTACAGCTAGTGGGTGACTGTTGTGAAAGAAGTCCACCCCTTTGTTGTCGGGGTTTCTTTCACAACAATGACTGGCTCGCTGTAGATAATCCCTTACTTTACACTAGGTGTGTGCTGGTCTCTGCAGGCTCTGGTTGAGGGTGTAGGTCCAGGTGTAGCCCTCATCATAGAACCTTCTCCATGCAGATCGGGATCTCTCTCTCCATCCTCTCACACACACCATTCACGGCGAGGCTGGTCCTTGTTTTTTCCTGTGCACTCATGCACTCACACACCTCCATGCACGCCTACACCACTGATTACTGACACTGATCTTGGCATTTAGTTGTTGATTTCTTTATGTAAATAAAGTTGATGTTATTTGGCACCGACCTCGTCTTCACTCCCATTTTTGTTGCAGCCTAAGAGGCGGGTTGTAACACAGGAACGCCTGGAGGGACTTTCTTCAAAGATGACCTGATAAGAGTAAAACTGCAACTTGGCTGGTTGGCAGAGGTACAGAACTGCAAGTCAGTAATTCTTGGATCAGATCACAGTAAACCCATCCAGCCAGCGTACTGCTCAAAAGTGACAATGAGCCTCATTCATTAATGTTTTCTTATTATGGTTTCAATAGTTTTCTCTGTGAAAAGTTAATGCATCGCTGCTTTTGACTCTCAGAATTTGACTCTGGCTTGATAACTAGATCATTTGCTAACAAACTGAATGTGATTTGAGTCATTTAGTGTCAATGCATTTAGAGTTTTATGATGACATAATCTTAAAAAACAGCTCTGTCTCCATGTGATGGTTAAAAACGCTGCTATCCCAGCTTTCAGTTTTAAAGTAGATGGAAACTGAACAGGTGACATTCTGCTCACGGTTTACGCTCTGGGTATTCAGACTACCAAAAGTGAAGGCGTGCAGCTCTGATCATTACGAGCGTGAAACTCCTCGTCTCAGATGCAGTTAAAGAATTCCTCTTGAATGCTCAAATCCTCGTTATGATCAAGATTCTGTCCTCCCTCGCACACAAATCTAATTCTTCTTTAACAAATCCCCGATTCTATGTAGACTCGCGAGATGCACTCAAATTGGTTTTGAGCTCTCTCCCAGCCTTTCCATGTCAATATACTTCCCCTAGCGACAGGCCGAAAGACTGAAAGAGAAACATAGAGAAGCTAACAAAAGAGAGACAAACTCAAATGCAGAGAGAAGAGGACACAGATGTAAACAGACAGAACAGTGCGCTTCATTTGATCTCAACCTCCACAAAGGAAGCTGCCCCCCCCCCCCCCCCCCCACCCCCCACCACCGATGCTGCCTCACCGCTACCACCCATCATAATCACACTCCTTGTTTGAAGCGCCATTGTCAGATTAAAGGGATTTAAATTTAAATGTGGTACTTGGCTGACTTGGAGGTGACTTTTATAATTTGTGTTCCTATTGTTTAATCAGTGCAATGCTGCACATGCCAAATATTCACCTAAATTCACAACTCACATGAAGTCCTAGCAAACCAAACACTCTTTTAAAATCCATCCACCGTCAACTGCTTATCCTGTTAGGGGTCGCAGGGGGCTGGAGCTGATCCCAGCTGGCACTGGGCGAAGGCGGGGTTCACCCTGGACAGGTCGCCAGTCCATCACAGGGCACATAGAGACAGACAACCATTCACACTCACATTCACACCTACGGGACAATTTAGAGTCAATCAAGTCTCAAGTCTAAGTCTATTCAAGTGTTCATACCGGTGAGTACAGAGGTTTCTTTCCCAATGCGTCTTTCTCCTCTGTCATTATGCCTTTGCATTTACTGTATTATATTACCCGTTTGCTAAATTATTAGCCTCATTAGCTTCTAGACGCAGACAGTAATGTTGATATTGCTGTTGGTTAGCAGCGGTGATCTTACGACTTAACCATGTGAACCCCTGCATATTGTGTTCACCAGTGGTCCCCAACCTTTTTTGTGCCACGGATCGGTTTCCTGACAGTATTTTCACGGTCCAGTGGGGTATAAATATGATGAAAAAAAAAATGATGCTACTGGTATAAAACAAATATTGAGTGCGTAAAAAACCTTACCATTACGCTGAATTAGTGGGAGCCCTGAGTCTGTTTCTCTGCAACGAGCCGGTATAAGATCAATCTAGGGTCTAATGGGAGACAATGACACCTGAAGTGATCCAGTCTACTACTACTGTCACTGCAGAAAACCCTGCTTCTCAAAGACAGGATGTTGGAAATGGAGGAAGTGTTTTCAGTGCTTTTTTGGTGATCTCAGGGTATTCTGCTTGATTTTAATCCAGAGCATCAGCAGTATTGTTGTCTAAAACACACTTTTAAGGCCTTTTAAGGTCTCCAAGTGCCGAAGCAGTTTTGAAGGCTTCATTGCCTCATTTTCTAGCCTGTTGCCACATGTTATGCAGAGCGGCTTGGCATGTGAGAGTCACCTGTAACAACAAACCTGGATTTTAAGTAGGACTCCTGATATTGTCTTTTAAATGCAGCCTTCTTTTTCTTGAAGTCTCCTCATTGGGTCTTTTCCTCTCTCCAAAGATGCTCTCAAAAGACCTTTGTTTTTTACTCATTTTTGCTGCTTTTGGACTTAATTTTTGGGGAAACATATCATATGTCCAAGCTGAGCGTCTTGACGTGTCAAGAGGCAGAAAAAGCACAGACGGATGTATCCGGGCATTTTTCAAAACGAAACATCTTTCGGGCTCTAATAATCAATTAATATTTTTTTATCCATGCTTTCTGTGCAACGCGGTGCCAAATGGCCCATGGTACCGGCCCGTGGCCCGGTGGTTGGGGACCCCTGCTGCACACGACTCCCCATGTCGTAACCACAAGCTCACAAGTTTGAAGGTAACATATGTTCAGTGATGTATTGTAGATGTTTTCTTGCAATATATGATACCATGTGATGCTATATTGATGATGATACATGATACAATGGTGATACCATTGCTAGAATGGATAAAATGTTGAATTTGTTTAGATCTGTGAGTTAGTCATTCCTGGCTTGGATTTAAAACACAGTTCCTTTAGCTGTTCAATGGGGAAAAAGTAGGTAACTGAATACAAAAAACTGGCAAAAACGGTGTGTCAGGCAGACCTTTCTTGACAAGATCAGGTTAAAAAAATGATGGGAGCTGTCTGTTTCAGTGACAGACTGGAGTGTGGAAACTAAGAGAGCAGGACAGAGAGTGTATTATATCCACTGCTGAGGCCAGAGAGGTGAGCTCTGACTTGGCACTGGCTAACCTGACAGCGAGACAACAGCCACAGGGCAAACACCAACAGACCGGCTCTGTTGTCTACAGCTAGCTGAATACTAATCCAGCAGCCTGCCTTGGCGCTGGCTTTTACCCCGAGTGGGAAATTAAACCTGCTCACCAGCCAAACGCCATTTCGTTTTCACTATAGCCGATATAAGTTTGTGCACTGAACCGCACACAAACCAGCAGTTGCTCAGAGGTCCCATTCTGCCCTGCACTCGTCACCACTAAGCCCTTCAGGACTATGGGTGGTGGGACACTTCCAGGCAGTCTAACCCACCTGAAACAGAAGCATCGCTGAACATGTCGCAGAATACAAATTTCTGTATAATCACTTCAGCTTTGTATAGTTTGTCTGCTCACTCCTCGCACAATACGAGCTGGGAAATGTGACCAGGTTGTCTTTTGGTAGGGGAGACAACAAGCTAAAATCAATTATGGCATGATCCTACAGGTAATAAGGCAGGTCAGGATCAGTGTGGTGTGCACATGTTGTCTAGCTTTTTAAAAACAACCTTGTTCACCGTCTCCACTGCCAATTCATGGTTGTTAATTAGCTGTGAATAATTAAAGTCAACACCAACAGTTATTTTTACACAGTTATTATAGATTTCACTTCTTAAAACTTGTTAAGTCGACACGCTACATCTAATTAGAACTGCACCTATTGTGGTTTGAAAATTGCAACTTTTGGACGCTCAGTAAAAGGACACAATCATTTTGCCCTGATACACATCATTTATACTGTGGTGCACATCTGGTGCTGGAATGAGTGCGCTGATATTTACCCGTGGAAAGAGATTCAAGACTGACAATTTGCTAAATGTGAGTTTATAGGGAGTATACGGCCCATCAGAGATGTAAAGCTTAGTTAATACATGCACGAGGCTCTACAGCACACTACGGCTCGCAAAAGGTGTTTATGCTCAACGCTTTGTTCATTGCAGTATTATCTGAAATGCAAAAAGGTGTGCAAACAAAATATTTGGTGAAGAAGAGTGTTACCAGAAAAAAAAACGCCATAAACCAATCGAACTGTGGTTAACTGTGAACTCGAAGCTCATACTCATGGACATAATTTATCACCTAAATACAATCCCTATAGAGGAGAGGAGTCAAGTATTAAACCTATTATGATGAAACAAAGGTTGAAAGGTTTCATATCCTGTAAACAATTTGATTTGGCTGACAAAGAATTTACTCAAATGTAGATTTCTAAAGCATTAAATACAAATTTTCCATCTTTCCATTTCAGTATTTAACTTCTTATTTTTGCCTTTGTCTTGTGGTAGTCATGTCTGAAAATGCCCTGCGCACAATATGTGATGATGTACGACGTCCACACACTACGAATTCACTGATGACTTGTCCTTTCCATATATCCTTTTTGTTGTATTTAAAGAGATGTGGTTTGTTTGTTTAAGATGGTGGAAATCAAACAGGCTTATTTGAGACATATTGCAGTGCTTAAAAGGGTTTTGACGCATGATTTGTTGTCAGGCCTGACCTGACTGACACCCCAGCAACTTCAAAGGAGGAGTGTTTGTGTTCTGGCGACATCTAGTGGTGAGGCTGCAAAACCAACTGAAACTTCTCCCCTGAGCCAAGTGTGTAGGACAGTGCAGTGGTCAACACGAAAACTTGGTTTGATTTTTATTAGTTGGTGCTATAGCGACCAGCTAGCCTTCCTGGATCCACATTAAGCACATGCAAAAACAAACACATTAAGATACTATGCAAATATAAATACAAAAATAATACCCTTTAAAACACCTGAGATAGCAGACCAAACAACAAACACCACCGCAGCAAACAGATGACATCCATCCATCGGCAACCACTGAATCCCATCAGGGTCACATTGGGCGAAGGTCAGGTCGCCGGTCGCCAGTCCATCGCAGGGCACATAGAGACAGACAGACAACTATTCACACCTACAGGCCATTTAGAGCATCATTTAATCTAACCTGCAGGTCTCTGGACTGTGGGAGGAAGCTGGTCCGGATTCGGACCCTCTTGCTGTGAGGCGACAGTGCACTTCTGTGAAGCCCCAAACGGATTACAGTCTTTGAGTTTCTTTTTAAATGCTGATTTACTAACAATACAGCAGAGACTTTGAGGCTAATTATTAGAGAGAAATTAGTAATAAGTAAAAGATCGCAGTAACCCATTAGTTCTGGGACAAAGCAGTACAAGCTGACGCTCAAAAAAACAGGAGTTTTGCTATTATTGATGATGAATTAAAGTGTATTGAATAATGACCTGTTCTTAACTGTAAACCAGGAGCCAGCATATGATTCATGCTGGACCTAAGTGAACAACCCAGAACCAACCGTTCTGCCTTATTTTGTGCAACCTGGAGCTTCCTGAGCTCACTCTCTTATCTTTAGGTGATTATACACTAAGAAAAACACACTTATTGATATTATATTTCTGCCAATAGATCCCCCCTAAATGCTCCACATGGTTCCTTTAAGTCTCACACTGCTACAAAGTAGAAGCTGTGGTGATAAAAACTCAGAGATAAAAACAAAAGCTGCAGTGAAAGAGGGACAAAAGCAGCTGAGGGAATATGAGGATTTAGAAATTGATTGGTGAATAAAGGAGCAGATTCCCTCGAAAAACAAAAAGTAAGCTGAGCGTTTGCACCTTTCATTCTGAACAGGTAAAGAGATCAGACCAAAAACAATAAAAGAACTGAAAAACGAGGGCTTTTCCACAAGTCCTATTCTATTTCACACAATCCTATGCTGGGGCCCGGAGCATGAGGAGTCCAAAGACGATGCTTCTCTTCAAACAAAAGCAAAAAACAAACAAAAAAAACCAAAAAACAGATGAATGAAGATTCCAGAGCGAGAGCGCTGCAGCCCTTAAGACACAAGCAAGAGGCATGGAGCGAGGGAACGGACACGAGGCTGATGGGATGGGAAGAAGAGACTTGGCCTCCCTCTTAGGACTCCCCAGGAGGGCGTTACGGCCCAGTTCACGCTCCCTTTGCTCTCCTCCCTACTCATTACAGGTGAGGAAGAGGAGGAGAAGGAGCGGAGAGTGGAAGCGCAGTCAAACCAACTGATCTGACTCATTTATTATTAATCGGACGCCGAGCGGCTCTCAGCTCCTCACGGATCTATCGGGGGGGAGGTTTAGCTGTGAGGCTGTGCACTCTATCTGCTCCATCTTCCACTTGTATCTCCCTCTCTCCAGCTCCTCGCTGATGACCCGGCAATGAGGTCAGATACAAAGAGAGAGTGTTAAAGAGTGCAAGAGTGGGGAGTAAAAAAAAAAAAAAAAAAAATTGGTAGATGGAGCAAACGTTGAGGGGAGAAGAAAAAGAGGCAGCGAGGAAGACGGCAGACGGAGGAGGAAGATGAGGAGGAGGTTGGGAATGTGGAGGAAATAAGAAAGAAGGTAGACAGAGGCAGCAAAGAGAGAAAAATAAGACGACACACTAAGGCAGGGAGGTAAATGGACAGCAACAAAGGTTCAGATAAAGATAGAGAGAGTGAGACGAGGCAGAGCCTCTCGGAGAGAGAGAGACAGAGAGAAAGAGACAGAGGACTAGAAAGCTTGGAGAGCTGGTACAGCACCTGCGGCAGCCCCTGCTGAGAGCCCGGGGAGGCCCCTTAGGACAGGCAGGCAGGGTTTGAATGCAAGCTAAGTGTCTCTCTGCCTCTCTCTCTTTCTCAGGTGTCTCAGGGTGGAGAGGGAAGGAAGGAGAGAGGGAGAGAGAGGGAGAGAGAGGGAGAGAGAGAGAGAGAGAGAGAGCATCTGCTGTCAGTCAACATAACAAGGAGCAAGCTGAGGGCAAACACTACACTGTGCACACTAGGTGTGTGCAAGTGTAAGTGTGTGTTTGGATGATACCATGTGCAAACTGTGTGTATGTTCACGAAAAAAAGCAGCAGGGCTCCCATACAAATATGTGTTTTTACATTTTAATGGTATGAAGAGAGAGAGTAGGTGAAGGAGGGAAAGGAGAAAAGCTGCAACTAGCTGCAACTTGCAACCTCCATGTTGGGTTTAATCTAGAAACTGTAAAGGTTATAATTAGTGCTGTCAAAGTTAATAATAAGGTATTAACACAAATTTGTTTTAACGTAACCCAAAATCCTTTGACGCATTTAAGCAACTTGAGATTTTTAGGTTGTAGTGACTCAGTTTTAAAGCTAGAGTGAAGATACTGGCATCATATGAAACTAGAAAACCTGAAGAGTTTGTGCCAACCAGGTTATACTAGTTCATCAGGAGGGAGGTTAAATAACACTCCAAACTTATACTAAAGTTTGGCCAGGAAATACTGTTATGGTCATGTTCAAAGGGGTCCCTTGACCTCTGACCTCCAGATGTGTGAATGTAAATGGGTTCTCTGGGTCCCCACCAGTCTCTCCTTTACAGACATGCCCACTTTATGATAGTCCCAGTCAGTCTGGATCAAGTCATAGTCAAGTCAGCACACTAACAGCTGTTGTTGCCTGTTGGGCTGCAGTTTGCCATGTTACGATTTGAGCCTATTTTTTTATGCTAAATGCAGTACTTGTGTGTACTAACAATGGACTACCATGCGATTAATCTCAATTAAATATTTTAATCAATTGACAGCCTTATTTAAAAGTTAATAAAACTATTTCCCAGACCTTAGGGGTGTCATGTTTTGTCAAACCAAAAGTCCAAATCCCCAAAATTTTACTTTTCCAACAATTTACTACAATATAAAAAAAAAATGAGAAAAGCCACAACTTCTCACAGCTGAGAAGCTGAAACTAAAAACTGTCCAGCATTGGACTTGCTTGATATATGAATTTAATGGTTATGGTGAGGATTATTATGAAACAGTCTCAATTAATAGTGATGCCATTATATGACCTATATAAGGTCATTAACTCAATTACAGATATCTATAATTAAATTTTGACATGTTATAATTTCAAGTCAGCGGTTTTTAGTAGTGGAAATGTTCATCATTGATATCTGTAATACGTTTACAACTACTCAATGTTTACCATTGACTTCTTGAAATCAACATGATGAACTCAAAGCTTCTCGTAGTAGCTTTAAAAGCCACTATGTACAGACTTTTCTTATTATGGGAGTACTACATCTTTCAGTTCAGGTCAGAAAAATCCACTGCACACAGTGGCTTTAAACCAATATTAAAATTACTGAGTCAATTTCTATCAATCACACAACTGCTGGCAGTCAGCTACAGAGAGTGAAACTTGATACATACAGTAAAACAGTATTTTTTGTTTCAGTTTCAGGTGCAAATTATGAAACATGGCAAACAACGAATAACTCTTAAGAACAATTTGTACAAATCAACGTTTTTTTTTCTTTTAAATACGTTTTGTTGTTTGTACAACCCAGCATCTCAAAAGTTTGAAAGACATTTGTTTGACAGTTGGATGAAATCCCAGCTATGCTTCATGTTTTTGTGCAGCAGAGTCCTCTACACTCTGTCCTGCTGTCAATCACCAATCACCCGCCCTGTCAGCGCTGCCGGTGACGCTGATGGAGGCCGACGTTTGTGTACAAACACGGGCGTGTGTGAGAGACAACAGCGAGCCTGCACGCTACAGGGTGCATATCACGGTAGGGGTCAATGTCACTTTCTTTTCCGCAAATCACAGTGATGGATCTCTGTCTGAATTTGAAGACGGAAAAGCTCTCTGCTCGATAATGAAGCCACTGACAACAAATGCCACGGGGAAATAATTGGTAACGATCTGTCGCTAGTAAACTGCTGCAATATAAATTGACATTTGGAATTGACTGTATTGAGCTGACCCTAACACTAATCACGCAGGCTTCAGCCCAGAGCTGTGAAGATACAGTAGAGAAAGTGAAGAGCCAGTCGGTGAGACTATCTATAGTGTAAGTGAAGGGCATTCATACAGCTCAGAGGGCACACAGCACCGCTGAGTGGCCAGTTGCCTCCTATGTTTGAAAACAAGTTTGTCTGAGCGTGTGCACAGAAGACTGAGCGTGTGCACGGGAGGGAGTTACCGTGCCAACGTCTAAACCTGCAGATGTGTTGAAGAGGCTGAATAGTGAGATGATGATCATAACAACAGAATTATTCATGTTCTGTTGCCGGCCACTTCAAGCTGCCAAAATATGCATGAGTGGCCACCACGTTGCCCTCAGAGCCCGGGACCACCACAGTGTGTGCACGCGTATGGCAAGCCCTGCTACAGCCAAGTAGTGCTAACAGCAAACGTACATAGCAACATCTGCTTTTTGACCACTTATAATCTCCATAATGCAACTTTTATTAGTAGCATTTCTAATTAAATATGCCAATAGCTAATTTCACACTAGTGAAAATGTTGAATTATTGATATCAGCAATTCATTTTTTTCTGGTGGAATTGTTCATTGTTCATATCTGTATGTTATCAACAACTAGCCAACTTTTACCACTGACTACCATTCAAAGTCGGTTAGAGATATCTATAATTTAATTTTGACAAGTCGACAATACTCTGTACATTTTTAACTGTATATGCAGCTTATTTGCAACAGATTTATACAAATAATTAAATTTTGACATGTTATAATTCTAAATTGACAGTTCTCACTAGAGGAAATTCATTCATTGTACATGTTTGTAATTTATTTACAACTAGTCAACATTTACCATTGACTTCTTTTCAGACTCAATTACAGGTATCTATTATTCAATTTTAACGTGTTATAATTCCAAGTCAACTGTTCTTACGAGGGCAAATGTTCATTGGACATACCTTTAACTTTATTACAGCTGCTTGATGTTTACCATTGACTTCTATTCAAACACAAGTACAGATATTTATAATTCGATTGTGACATGTCATAAGTCCAAGTCAACAATTTTAACTCTTGGAAACGTAGATACCTGTAACTTAATTACAACTAATTGTTTACTATTGACTTCTATTAAAACTCAATAACAGATAGCGAAATCAATTTTGACATGTTAAAATTCCAAGTCGAGAATCTTTGCTAGTGGAAATGTTTATCATAGATATCTAACATGTTTACAACTCATCAACATTTACCATTGACTTCTATTCAAACTCAATTACAGATATGTAGAATTTAATTTTGATGTTGTAATAACTCCAAGTCAAAAATTGTTACAAGTGGAAATATTCATTGTGCATATTTGTAACTTAATTATAACCAGTCAACATTCACCATTGACTTCTGTTCAAACTCAACTACAGATTGCTAGAATTTAATTTTAATGTGTTACGGTTCCAAGTCAACGTATCTATATATACAATTTTGGCTATTTGTGATTCTAATATATGCATATACACAACTCACTCGTCACAATATTAATTAATGATATTAACAATTCAGTTCTCATTAGCGTGGGACTAATTCTTACATTACAGATATCATAAATGAAATTTAATTTATGAATTCCCACTCGTCAAAATGACAGTCATTGTAGATATCTTACAGTCTTCTAACATACATATTCAAAATGCAATTGCTGATATCTCAAATGGGGAATTACATTTCCAATTTCACAATTGTTTTCAACATGCAGTTGATATCTTACAAGTGAAAAGGGAATAACATGTATCTATAATTAAATTAAAGATATCTGTACATCAGTTTTGACCAGTTGAAATGTAATTTCAATTTGTGTAAATATATTTGTAACATGTCAGATTTATTTTACAGATATCTTGCATTAATATTTTAACCAGTCAAAGTTACCTTGACATGTCGAGATGCCATTTCCACTGGTGAACACTGAATCGCTGCTCGTCAGCCCCACTGATTAAATGTTAAAAGGGCTCGCCACGGTGTGTGTGTGCACGGCCGTGCACGCGTATTTGGGAGTGTCTGGTCAAACCTTTACTTCCTTCATAAATAAATAACTCCCCACGTTTAACAATGTTATGTGTAAACGGCTGCTGCTGAGTCCTCAAAGGCAAAATCAGGAGAAGTACAGCACTCCAATCAACACTGCAAGATGCAAAAGCTGCAACTAACCATGAATAAATAATTTAACCGTCCTTCTCCTGATTTCAGGCCAGTTCTAAGCGGCCCAGTAAACCTGCTTGACCCTGGCTGCTGTCAAGAAAAAATGCACTTTGTCACTTTTACCCATTATTTTCCAAAAAGCTGTCAATGCAGGCACAGTTTAGGCAACTGTACTGCTATGAAAGTCTCATTTTAGCACCTGTATCAGAAAAATACGCAGGGTTAAAGGTCCTGCTGGGGAGGATGGGAGGGGGAGCAGAGGGGGAGTTGACAGTGGGAGGTGGAGAAAGGTGGAGAACGGTGGAGAGCGACGTACACAGCCAGCATGCTGACTCGAGAGACCCGGGAGTGACGACACTAATCACCTCTCCGCTATAACGAGGTAAGTGGTTGAGAACAAGGTCAGCGAGTGGAATAACACTGCTGCTCGCTTCCTGCTGCTGCATGCTGATGGGGATGCTGGCTCTCAGGGTCTGATAGCATTAGGAATTCATTGTCGGGTAGATTTTGATGATAGTGCTTTCATACTCGAAATCACAAGTGAACATAAGCTGAGAAGCAAACAATGCAGTGAAGACCCGATTGACCCCAGGACGGTACAACAGTGAGGACCGAAGCCTCAGATGTTGACAGAAAACTCTGATGTACATTTGAATCTGTCTCTCAGCTCGATAGCATCAGGGTGATTCATTCATTTTATCGAATCCCAGCCACCCACTCACCCACCCACCTACCCAGACTTGGCCCAGGGCGGGCAGCCTGCCGGGGCCCCTTCTTTTAATGCCTCCACTCCCAACCAAATTACGCCTCCCCTCTGTTCAGGCGGCCGGCAAAGCAATATAAATCACTAATCAATCTTGAATACACAACCATGATAACACGCTGCAAAGTGAGGTGAATTAAGATTATCAAATGTGTTTTAAATGTTAATAATTCATCATGACATTTTTCAAGGGTGTTGAAGCTGCCTGGTGCTGATTCACGTGAGCTGTGTAGGTCATTACCGTTTACTGTTATGAAGGATAATGTCACCCTGTGTTACCGTGTGGCCCACTAATGGGTTTTATTGTACTGCTTCATGGTTTGTGACAAAGGAGCTCTACGGCACAAAGGAATAAGATGTCAGGTTTCTGATACACAGAAAACACTTGTTCGTATGATCAAGTCATTGTTGATTTTGGTCTTTTGCAGTATCCCAAAGTTCCCTCCGGGGATCAATAATGGTTCATCTTATCTTATTTGTTGACTATGAGAAACATATAAATCATTATCACCGGACTTATCCTATTAATAGTGTTCCTGTGGGCTTCAGCTGCTCATTGTGTCAATGCTTTGCAATTGGCATTCTCAAAAACAGGCTGAGTACAAAGCGTTTCCGCGACTAAGGTGTACATTTGTTGAGGTGTCAACTCAGGTGAGGTCCAGAAACAGAAAACCAGTCTCAGGTCACACAAACCAGACTCTGTGACAAATGTAAACGCCAACCACTCCATATACAAGTAGGTGAACATGACTGATCTATATAACACATACGAGACTTTATGCATTGATCTTGAAAGAGTTTTCAAGTTGTAAGAGCCATGCTTGACATTGATTTCACCATTTATGACAATTGGTGCTCTGTTTGTCATGTTGTGAAGCTGTTGTCTGGTTGGTAAGCTCACTGCCGCTCGCTAACGCCGCTCGCTAACGCCGCTCGCTAACGCCGCTCGCTAACGCCGCTCGCTAACGCCGCTCGCTAACACCATAACACAGTATGAACACTGCCATCAGCTCATGTCCATGTAGCCATCCTTGCGGAAAGCCTAACCAGAGCTTTGAATGTTTAGGAATGAGGTGCACTTGGACGGCCGTGGTGAAACAGATGTACTGTGGGAATTTCAAAATAAAGGCCTATCTTTAAGATTATATGTATTGATGTTTTCACTTTGTATCAATGATATCAGATTGTTGATCATTCAATTGATATACTGATCCAGATTGATGGATTGTAACACTCCTATTAGAAAGAATGCAAGTCTACGGCACTTCTGCACTGGCTTCACCTATCAGAGCTGCAGGTTGCCGCCTGATTAAAATAAACTGAAATCAGAACTTATTCTTTAAGAGTCTGAAGAAATAGACTCAAGTGTCTTTGACTGGTGACACTTTTAGGTGCACAACACCGCCAGCATCAGGGGTTTTCTTCCCACTGGGACCAGACGCACTAAAAATATATGTAAGCACTCAGGTTGGATCTAAGTGCCCGTCAAAAAGCACAAGTATTTTAATATTAGCTGTCAGCAGCACAGATACGGCAGCGAGGTAGTGCTCTCTCAGGGGAGGCAGGATGTTCTGGGACATCAGGCCTCGGCGCTGCGCTGACTATTAGAAGGTTAAGTCATGTTTTTTTTAGGAATAAACGCCACAGCGGGCCAACATGTGGTCAGCGTGCTAGAGGAAAAGTTCAGAAACTGTTTTTCTTCAGTTACTTTGATGTATCCATCAAAAATAGAAATAAACAAGTCCCACAACAAAGAACCAGGATCCCACTGCAGGTCAGACGAGTTGTCTCAAAAACCTGACAGTTTTATCAACGTGCCTTGACCTTGTTCCCGGACTGAAGTTGCATCAAAACATTATTCCTCTCTTGTTTTGCCCACACTGCTGTTAAAAGGGTCAGAACTCGCAGCTACACTGAAATATGGACACTTGGCTGAAAAGGACATGAAAGAGTTTTCTATTTATTTTGATGAATTATATATTTGAGCACCATCATTTCTCCAAGACACAGTAACCTCTGTAGGTTAAGTTCCACTTCCACATGCACTTTTGCTGAAGTGAACAGTGGCTTCATAAACCACATAAACTATTCAGAAAACACACAAACTTTCTTTCCCTCTGAAGGAGCTAGTTGGGTATGAGAGAAATGTAGGCAAGATGATGCATAAAGTCCGACTTCAAAAATAGCCACAACGGCAGTAATATTTCCATGACAAATATGTCCCAGTGTGCAATGTTTAAAAAAGTTGCATTTCATGATCGCTCTTTTAGTTTCCTCCATGCAGCAGTTTGGACTTATGTAGCCAAGAAATTTGTCATTCAGGTCACTGTGACTTCAAAGGGTGCTCGCTTTAGCGGCAGTCGAGTTTTAAATTAGAAAGATGACAGTTTGAGTGAAAAAAAAAAAGAAGCTCAAGAATACATTTTTATTGCGTTTCCAAAAATATTTTGGAAATTTTGTATTCTCGAGGGATTTTCTAGGCCTGGAAGAAAACATTCAATTTGCACAACTAGAGACAACATTCAATTTGTATGACATTCATGAAAAAAGTTTTCCATAAATGTTTGGACGCTGAAAGTTCCTGAGTTTGCTCGATTTTAAACAGGGGAGGAGGAAAAGTGTTGATTCACTTTTAAAAGCCATGATTCAACATAATGAGGTGGAGCTGCTGGACAGCTGGACGTGAATAAGTGAGTGCATTTTTATTGTGGTTAACGCTGATGTTTAATGCATCTGTTTTGCGGCTGCAGGATGCTTGTGGGGTATCTTTGCTGGTGCTGCAGATAACAGGATGACACCACCTTCATCTGTCCCCACAGGGAACACGACACAGAGAGAGAGAGAGAAAACACTGAGAGCAAGAAAGAGTGAGATTAAGACACAGAGAGAAAGTCAGAGTGAAGCAGAGCAAACAATTTCCGCGTTAATTAGCATCCCTCTCCTCCCCCGCAACACAAACAATGCAGCGCCCAAAAGAACCAGAAGCAAACAGGGACAAGGCTGCGAGCTCGCTAACTTTAGGTCTACTCATCTGTGCTAAATCAGTGGCAGGCAGCACACACATCACAAAAAAAAAAAAGACTGAGCTGTGGGATTAAGAGCAAGTCAGCGGGGGTGGTGGGAGGAAAGAAAACAGAGGAGAGGAAGAGAGGACGATGGAACGAGGGAGACTGACAGAGGGAGGGAAGCGAGGGACAGAAGAGAGGAGGCAGACTGGAGAAACAGGAGGAAAACAGAAGAGGAAGCTCTGGAAAGAGATGGAGATGAAAGAAGAGGATGAGGGGGAGGGAAAGAGGGAGAGAATAAGGGAGAAGAAGAAGGAGGGTGGATGTTGAAATAATGAGAAAGAGGGACAGAGAAGGAGAGGAAAAGTGAACAAAGGGGGAGATGGTGAGAATAAAAAAGGGAAAGGAAGGAGGGAAGGTGATAAAAAAGATAGAGGGGTTGCTGTGTTTATGGATTGCTGTGGTGCTCGCTGCACACAGCAGGCTGCATGCGCCGAATGCTGACATGCAAACATTCAAATGCTGACGCATGTGTATATAAACATACGAGCAGAGTAACTGCAGGCTCTGCATCTATATGCAAACGGAGCGAGGTGTAGTCCTGCTTCTGCAGCTGAACGCCATCCAAAATAAACCAGCGTGGAGGTGATTTATTCAGTCCATGCCGAAACATACTGTTATTGAGCATGATCGTATTGGCAAAGGGCTGGTCGCAAAAAAATAATAAAATAAATAAGAATCTTTCAAATCAACCCCATCAAGTCTCTCTGCCTGTACATGCCGGCCGGATCGATAAAAGCAGTACGACTTGGAAAAAGCCAGCAATTCTTTAAGGACACTGCGGAGACGACACGAGCGTAAAAACGTCCTACATTTGTCCTCTGGGTTCGAGGCAACACGTAAACACTCTTACAGGATACACAGGAGGAAAAGGATGCAGTCAAGCATGCATGGAACACACTTGTGTGCCCAATTTTTAGCCCCTCTCATTTTTACCAATCGATAACACATTACAGCAGTTCCTGGGGTTCGGGGATTCATCACAGCTCCACGCATGCACGCCTGTTCAGCCCTACCAGCAAAACCAGTGTCTCCATCTTTACAAAGCAGCACATTTCTCATCAAGACTGAAAGGTTTCTAAAGACATCAGGAGCTGTATGTCAGGATGAACCGCGGGGGAAATGTGGGCGAAGCAAAAAGATACCAAATACATTTCCATCTCATTTTCATCATGTGGACCCAAGGGTTTGAATATTTGACCCACTGTTGAATAAGCAGAATATACTGTCGTATATGGTGATGTAAGATTGTAGTTATAATGTAGGCTCTTTAAGCTCATTGCATTTAGGATGATTAATAAAGGTTCATCTTATCTTATCTTATCTTAAAAAGAGCGATAGAGACCACTAGGGAGCGTAGTAATTACTGTTAAGGAAAAACTGCTCAGAGAGGGGCCTTCCCCCTATGATTCCATCAAACCCAGCTCTGGTAAGGAGTCGCTAAGACAAACTTAAAACTGCACTTACCAGATTCTCCAGTTTTATTGGAATCCTGCTGACAACGTCAAAATTGTTAAGGAAACTATTTAGACCAATTAACTGGAGACCGAAGAAGTGGACCAGAGACCCAGACTGACTGACCCAGAATGACTCAGCAATACAGGTCAACAAGTGTGTTGCCAACTCTATTCTTGCGACCCCACCGTGAAGTTTTGGCGACCCCTAATGAGGGTTGGGACACCAGGTTGAGGACCAGTGGTAAAGACAGTGTGAAACTCCATATGGAAAAACACAGAGCTTTCCCGCTAGAGACCAAGGTTCGCATGGCCTGTGAAATCAGTAATGTGTAGTTGTCTTTGTGTTTACAGGTGTTCAGTTTTGCTTTCCACAAACTCACCTTCAGTGAGCTGATAACAGTCGAATCGGGTGGCCCTAATGTAAATCTAGCAGGCAATACATTAGCCATGACAAAATTAGATTGCTTTATATACCAGCGCTGCGTGTCTTTCAACTCAATAGAGGCCCAAAACACATACAGCTTTAGGGAAAAAGGAAAAAGCCAGAGATACAAACTCAAATTGGATGTGCTACTCTCCTACATGCCACATAAAAGGACAGAAATTATGTGCTGCTGACTTAAATGGGAACAGATTTCCAAAGAATACTGGAACACACATTCACATTTCGGAGCAGTTTGATTTTTAGTAGACCTGTGTTTCACCTGCTGCCAATAAAGGAACACTTCAACCACAAAATGACCACTTGTACATCAATTACTGACCCCGTGCTACTTTGAATTTGGGAAGAAAACATTGTTTTTCTCGTATGCCTTGACGTTGAACAAATAATCAAAAAACGCTGAACAGTCTTGATGAATTACAGTAAACGAGAGCCGCATTCAACAACAGTAAAACTACATGAAAACATCCAGTTACAAACTCACAGTTTAATCCAAGTCTCACTTATCCAGCTGTATGCTCATGACTCCCCAAACACATGCATCTTCACTAAAACCTCTCTATTTATAACACTTCAAAATAAACAGTCTTGTTACTTGCACAGACGCGCTACAGGAACGTGCGTATCCGAGGTGTTTAAATGGTAACGTTTTAGCAAAGATGCATGTGTTCAGATAGTAGTTTTGCTGTTGTGAAACGCAGCCCCCATTTACCTCAATTCATCAAGACTTAACCGCTTTTTGTATTCTCTGTTCATCGTGGAGACATGCAAGAAAAGCAGCATTACCTTCAAGAATTCAAGGTATCACAGGGTGATATACACACGGTCATTTTGTGGATGAAGTAAGTGTTTTGCGTGTGCATGATGTGGGTGAATAAAATAAGGGATGCATGTGTGTGCTGACAGCTAACCGGCTGCTATAAACCAGGGAGCTGCAGTGCTTCTTCATAGAAATGACTGGTGCACAGAGGCACAGCGGAGCAGCTTTGGTGATCCATCAGCGTGGTTCACACTGCGTCACACACACGTTCACATACACAGAAACGTGGAAGGCAACCGCTGCCACTTTAACACCAACGCATCTGCAGTTTGGAGTAAGTGAATCGACATGAGGGGGAAGAGGAGGGCTGCTCACCTGAAGAACGTGACAAAGAACTGCACCAGATCCATGAAGTTACTGTGCTGCGAGAAGGCGATCTGCAAGAGGGAAAGAAAGGACAACAGAGTCAGAAATCTGCTTTAATAAGGGAGATTTTAAAACAGGAGGTCAGCATTATACACTCATAAACATGCAAGCTTTAGACTGGACTCGACCTTGTAGGTCTGACATAAGGCAAACGAGCAGGACAGATAATGCTGCTTGCAATGGCAGACAGTGCATATGTATTTTAAATTGTGGATATGTATATTTATGACACCGTGTTGTCATCCTGTGCCTTCACTTGCATATTTTGTAGTGTGTATGGATTTCTAGTGGCTCACAAGTTAAATGACTGTGTTGAGATAAGGGATTTCAAAGGGCTTTTCCTTCCTTATAGTACTCCTTATTACTGGGAGGTTCCTAGTCTGTCGGCTTATCTGTGTTCCAGACTGAACGACTGTCAACGTGACAACATGGCAGCAGACGGACCTCTCAGCTGCCCACAGCCTGTGCAAAAAAAAAAAAAAAATAATTCTTGCACATGTGGGCAGAAATATTCACTATGTAATCATCACAAGAGCAATTGCACCAACGATATCCTGTCTTAATCAAGGTTGCCAGGGGTAACGTTGGCAGTGCCGTCCCCCCCCCCCCCCCCCCCCCCCCCATCCTCCTCCTCCTCATTTCTACTCTTACGCCTACAACCCCCCCAAAAATGCCTCATAATGAGCACATTCCTGCAACAACACAACACTGCCCCTCTCTGGTATCATCAGGGTACTGTGCCTCCAGCCCACAGCAGAATTCCCCTTACACATCTTTTCTCCGAGGTGACACCTTGGACCAGGACTTATCACCACCACTCCTGCTTATTATTCCTCTGCAAAGCAGGGATTTGCATATGATTCCAGTGGGAGAAAAAAGGAGAAGGAGGAAGGGAGAAAAAAATAGACAAAAGCTGTGAAACCCAGCTGTGTGTATGTCAGATTAGTCTATGAATACTTTACATGTGATCAAGAATAAATGCATAGAAATGCTTGACGGGTCACAATGTGGATAGATCCACAGTGGCTTTATACAAGAACAACACAGAGGCCAAAGGCATTGGCCTCTGTGGGGAGACGACAGGGGGGTGGGAGTGTTTTGTGAACGGCCCGGGGTCTAATTTACTGGTGTAGTCAGCACCATCTGGCTCGCTAATGTGTTGCTGTTGATTACTGTTGAGCGCCGAATCCTCAGTGTGATCATTTTCCTCCAGACTATTGAACACGGAAGAGAAGTTCAGGGAGCCGAATACACCCAGAGAAAACTTTTAAAAGATGTCAGCAGTGCAGATCTCAGTGGGTAACCGACGCCAGAGTGGACTGCTGTTTAATTCCCTGGGTATGGCACTGAAACGTGGCACTAATGCTGCCAAGATCAACCAGGGCACAAATACTGTGTGCCAACAGCGGCCGTGAGCTTTCACCAAGCAGCGACTGTCTTATTTTTTTTAATTAGCAGTTTATTTTACAAAATGTCTTTGTGGAGAGGACGCTCTCGTTTTTGGATGCTGATGTTTTGAGGCATTTTAGGACCTTTAAATGATTATTAGTCTTAGTTATTTTTATATTTTAAGCTAATGCAATAATAATGTGTAATTCGTTTTAATGCCACTAATAACTCTAGTTTTAAAGCTAGAGTGAATCATCATGCATCATATGAAACTAGACAACCAGAGGAATCCATTGGTATTAACCATGTCATAACAGCTTCTTTTGAAGCAGGTTAAAAAACGCTCCAAACTTGCGCTAAATTTTAGCAAGGAAAAACTCTCCTTGACTTGTGTTAACTGATTTTCAATAATAAATATATACATGCATTTCCATAAAGCAGCATATGTGCCCACTCCCATGCTGATAAGAGTATTCAGTACTTTACAGATCTCCCTTTAATGTAAATTTTGAACAGATACAAAATCAGACCAAACAATTTATGGCACACAGGTTCAGCAAAAACTCCTTGAGCTCAGACCAGGCAGCAACCTCCAGGTCTGAAAAGTGTCTCAGACTCTAGCGGGACCTCCGGCAGTGACCAGCCCACCGCGGACAGACCCAGATCAGGCTTCGAAGCTGCCTTCGACCTGCAGTCGCAGCTTCGACACCTCGCTGATGGAGGCCCAGCCCGTGTTGCTGGGAAGCCCAAGACCGTCAGACCCTGGTGCAGTAAAATGAGGTTTTCTGAAGGGACTCTGTACTTGGGAACACTACCACTTTTGTCCACAGGGACCGACAATATCAACACAAAACTGCAGTTCCTCATAGTAGCTTTAATTGTGATTTTCTGGCATACTTTGTGTTATTTGACCGATGTTGTTTGGCTGTAACTCATTATTGCTGCCTCTCTTGCCCAGCATACTCTTGATTTTGTTTTAACCTTTAATGAGGCTCTACTGGTTAAATTAAGGCTTAAAAATGTCTGACAACAGTGAAAATGGGCAAGAAAACGCCCAAATTGATGTTGTAAATCAACTTTTTATGTCTAACTAACAGCTCAGTACTCAAATACATCCAAAGTATAGTGATATGAAGCGAAGAACTGCAGAAAATCATCACACTCGCCAGGCTGGGACCAGCGGGTGCATGCATTGTTAAGTGACTTAATCAATCTACTCTTCACTTAAGTACTATTCTTAACTGGGGGGATCAGAAAATATGGTCAAGATAAAAATATGTAACACGGCCAGAACAATATTTTTTTGATTTTTCATAAAACGTCTCTCTCAATCACAGCTCCAATGTAACCAGCATCAAAAAAAAAAAAAGTTCCCTGTACCTCCACACAACAATTTTTTGGAAAGTTGGAGTTTCTCAGAAGCCAATTTGGCACTTACAATTAAGAGAAAATGGTTTGGAGGGAATATTTTACTTCTTGTGCTCATGAATGTAAATGGGAGGTAAAAAAATTAAAGGATTAAAGGAAAACTACCAGAGAGTGTGAAACTGTGAGTGGCAGGGATCCTTTTAAGAGCAAAGTAAAGAACGATCAAAGAGGCCATGTCAGCCGGTTTACTGAAACCCAGAATGCTTTCTGACAGCGGCCTAAAAAAAGCCATCTCCTCCTCTAGGTGATTAGAAATACATACAGTAATGCTCTCTGCTAATGACACACTCGCCGCATAACTTATGAACATTACTGTAGCAGGTAATCTCAGGTGTCAGCCGTGTGCGGTACCGTGTCACCAAGAGGCGGGAGGCCCAGGCGACGCCCTCGTTATGTGCCCAGCAGAGGGTGACTCTTTAGGGGCCGCAAAGGATGTGACAGCGGGGCCTGACAGCCTGCCAGATGCCGGGTAATCTGCCTACAATGGCTTCTGACAGCTGCTCGGACTATACTCTGAAGGAAAGTGCCGTTATCAGTGCGAGGGACGGCTGCTCAACAGGTCGTACGAAAAAAGGACAGAAGGATTTTTAATGTTTTAATATGTGATGTGAGAGATGCAGGTATGTGGATGTGCACTTTCCAAGTTTATCAGTGCCAGACGGTTCTGAATGACAGAACATCCCGTCTTTGGAAAACTGGTTTAGCCATGAGCCAAATGCAGATTCATGTTTTATTGCATGTTTTAAAATCTATTGTTAACATTTTGAATATTCTTAGCCATGCTAGCAGTGTACGGTAATATGGTAGTATCGGTCTGTCCTTTTTGTTTGAAGCATGTTTGAGGGGATCTACTCGCAGCAACACAAACATTTCCCTGATGATTTTTAAACGTAACGCCACTACTGTGATTTATTTTCTGTTTGTCACATAATTATGCCGTACAAATAATTCTGAACAAATCTAAGTTCTGTCAGATGTAACACCTAATGGTGAAACACAGCTCATTGCCTTTTGAATTTAATAATATGACAAACATTTTTGTAAATTTATCTGATTACTTTTAATATCTTACATCTCATTTTTAAATTACATTTTATATATTTAAAGTAAGACTATTTAATTATATCTGTTTCTATATTTATTAATGCACTTATCATGTATTTAATGTTTTTATTTGTCTGCGTACTATTTAAATAGTAAGTAGCTGGGCGATTTCAGGTCACAGCCACACTGGTGAAATGCACAGTTTGTGTTTTCTAACATCCCTGTGTGATCAGTATCTCAACACACCCATCAGGCAGCCATGCGTAGCCCAGATAAACACCCCATAAGTCCACACAGATAGGCAGAGCGGCCCAGCCAGCTGATCGCCACAGCTGCTGCTACTCCACAGCGGGGTATTAAATTGGAGGCTGTTCTAATCTCTACCATATCATGACATGTTCACTAAGGCACGGAACAGGAGATCACAGCTCTTTAATGTAATTAGTCTGGGATTTGCGTTTCATTACAAACATCATTAAATTCAGATCCATTCTTCATCAGGAGAGGGGGGAAAAGGGAAAACAGAGGGGTGGGAGATCTCCTCACTGACTAATCTCAGCGCTTTGATGATCTGAGCTGCTCAACGGTAATGAAGTCATCACAGATTTTACTTTGGCCATTGCAAAGATCTCAGTTTTGGTGGGTCAAAGTGATTATATCAAACTGTTATTCCTGCAATCCAGCATCTGTGCTTTTCTGATGTTTTGCATATTGTACCCGATAGGTTTAAAATTGTTATATATTACAAGAGCCTTTCACCTTTCAACATATTGTAATTCAAGTGAGAGAAAACTAGACTCTGTTTTCAGGCTTTTTGTATTGGTCCAGTCTGTTAGATCTTGCAGATGCCATTAGGAGCACCAGACGACACAGAGAAACAGGATTTTTTTTTTTTTTGCACTATTGTCAGAATATAGTGACCGTTTTATAAAAATGCCTCTTTTTTTTTTTTTAAGAAATCAAATGTGCTCCATTTCTACCCACTTTACTGCAACAGCCTGAGTGCTGAATGCAACAAGTGGAGTCAATGCAAATGGGCAAAAACAAACTCTCCTGCAAATGGCATGCACGCCGTTTTAACGCTACTTCCGACCACGTGAAGGCAAACAGAAGCAACCTTGAGGCGGCGTGAGCATGAGAAAGAGAGACAGCTCTGTACGGCCGCACGCTAAAGCCGGGAGAGAGAGGACTTAGCTTGCACACAGCCCACTCTGAATGCAGCATGTGTTTCAACTTAACATTCCACTTTGCCCTTGCTCTTTCTCGGCTGCTGTTTATGAACCGCTTTCCGACACTGCCAATGCTGGAGTAGCAACTGCCTATGATTACACACACACACACACACACACACGCACATATATCCCAATGCCAAACTGCAGTAGTCCATTGAAGGCAAGGCAAGTAAGAGAAAGGCAACAAAGGAAATATGAAGGGCTGTTGTTAAGAAGAGATGACTTGCAGATGAGCAGCAGAGGCAGAAAAAGAACAAGGAAAAAAAAAAAAACAGAAAATGTTACCTCGCTGGCGAAGGTAAAGCTCCATGAGTGCAAGGAAGAAAAATGACACGCTAGCAGACATGCATGCTTTAGTTTTAAGGACAGGGGTGATCTTCTATGTGATCCCACCCAGCAAGACAGAGGGTGAGGTGGACCAGAGGAGGCTCAGAGGGGGAGGGCTCTCTCAACCCAGCTCAGCTCTCTGTTTCGACTGTGGAGCTGCACTGGAGATCTCCTGAGGCTGGCTGGCTGGCTGGCAGCAGCTGGAGCTCTGAAGCTGAGAGAACTAAAAGCCCTCACAAGGGAGGACATGGAGGATGGAGACAGGAGGAGGGCAATGGGGGAAGGAGCCTGCACGAGGCGACCAGTCAAATCACTTCCAAAAGTGATCGGGGAGGCTGCACGGAGTGCACAAAACCCAGGGCCCAGAGCGCCTCACGCTCCCAAACCAGCACCAGCCAGTCCCTTCGTTATCATGCTGCAAAAACACCCGTGAACTATGCACAGTATGTACACATATCATTACAACTCCGAAGACACTGAACAGTAACACTGAACAGTAATTGAACAGAGAGGAATCTCAGGAAAAGACGACCTCCGACACGGAAAAGTGCAATGAAACGGCCGTTCAAGATGGAAACTTGGGCAAGATTTATCCAGCCTGAGTTCACAGACATAAACACTCCTGACATCACAGCAACACAGTGGTGCACACGGTGATTTATCTTGTCGTCAGTTTTTACTTTATCTAGTGTTTTATGTAGTGTGTCCACTCGTCTGTTCCCACGGATCCTTCAAATATCTTCAATAAGATTTTCAGAAATACTTCCCCACAGGATTTTCTAGCTGTTAATTTGTCAATTGCACTGTGGTAATTGATATACAGTAGGTCCTCTGTAGATGCCCATTGGTTTCACATTAACCCGTAACCTGTCTCAAGGCCACAATTAAAACAAATACATTTAAGACAATAAATCCTACCATCATGAAGCTTTTTTTGTCTAAACTATTTCAGAGATGATTTGATTCAACTTGGGCTGCACGGTGGTGTAGTGGTTAGCGCTGTCGCCTCACAGCAAGAGGGTCGTGGGTTCGATTCCAGCTTGCGGCTCTTCTGGGTGGAGTTTGCATGTTCTCCTCGTGTAAGCGTGGGTTCTCTCCGGGTACTCCGGCTTCCTCCCACCGTCCAAAGACATGCTGTTTAGGTTAATTGATGACTCTAAATTGCCCGTAGGTGTAGATGTGAGCGTGAATGATTGTCTGTCTCTATGTTGTCTGTCTCTACGTGCCCTGCGATGGACTGGTGACCTGTCCAGGGTGTACCCCGCCTTCGCCCTATGCCAGCTGGGATCGGCTCCAGCCCCCCCGCGACCCCTAATGGGATAAGTGGTTGACGATGGATGGATGGATTGATTCAACTTTATGGTCATCTTGGAGGCTGTAGTTTCTGGCGCTTTTGAATACTGTGTTAAACTGAGAGGTGTTTCTAATAACTGGGAGCCACAGTGATATACAGGAAATGGGGTGAGGGAAGTTTAGTTAGGTGTACCTAATAAACTGGCAACCGAGCGTAGCATATTGGTCCAGAACAATATCCAGAGGTGTGTGGTTGTTATGGACACCTCCTAGCCAATCAGAAACAAGCATCGTCTGTGACCATGGTATAAACAGAGTTCACACAACATAGAATAACTGGTGTATGAACGTGAATACTGGGAATAAACTGACTGACTTGACTTTCATGTTGTAATTTACAGGCATTAAACAGCAGCATCACGTTGGCGACGCATGTCAGCGGCTCATCTGAGTGCAGCTGTGACTGTAGCTCGGCTGTAAACACACACCGCCGGGATACAGAGGCCTATTCACGGCTACAGCCAAGGAGCCACATCAACACTGGAGAAAAGCTCCTGCTCACCAAAAGCAGGAAATCTTTTTTTTTTCCTCCCACTGACCACATTTTACTGGTGACTGCCAACATTTACATTCTGCCATTTTAACCAGCCAACTTTTTTCAGTTTATAGAGTAGAAAAGAAGGTTGTAATCAGACAAATTGACTGCAGTTTTGCTGCATTTTGATCCAAAATATGTGGGCTATGAGTGTATATTTATTTGCACACATACGCACCAGCCAAACATGGCGTAACTCTGTACATGAAAGCACATCGCCTGATATGCAATTTTCTAGATCCTTTTATTCATAGTACATGAATGCATATATTCTCAGCATAATCAGCGCTGCTACAGTCGGCGAATATTCAGGACAAACTTTGTGCTCATGCTCTACTTGAGTAAATCATGCTTTCATCATATTTTATGCTCTTAATAAGGCCGCTGCTCTTGAAATGTTTATGTGTTTTACTTGAAGAAGCAACATGACTTTTCTTTAAAGCAGCAGTGGCTAAATTACCGCATTAGCATAATGTGAGATACACTGGTTATACTGTGTAACATTTCATTCACATTCCTTCCAATCATCACCTCCGATTTCCTGTGTTGTCAAGATTTAAAGCGTCATATCGAACCAGTCAGCTTTCTTCCCCTGAATCAACACATCCATCAGTGGATGCTAATCCTTAGATGTCATGTAAATCTGGCCAGTTAGGATGAATCTAAAGCATCACAAAAGACTGGGGATGAGTCTCTGCTGTGGATTGATTTTAGCCCCTTAGTGCAGCTTATGGTGGCAAAACATACATTTTAAATAATTGATTATGAATTTTGGACAGTAACTGTCATAATTTGAGCAGGATGTGTTGTTTGTAGTGTCTTCGCCTACCTTCTCCTCACAAATGTAAGTGTGCGCATTTATTACAGTGAAGCAAACAATCGATGGTTAAAGTGCAGCTTGACTACAATGTCAAACGATTCCTCTGTCTACTACATCTCACAGTATTTCAATGTTAAAAATCAAACTGGCAACCACTTGAGTGAGACATCTAGCAGCTGAATGTTATCAATGTTATCAAGCTGAAGCAAAGTTTACTTGAATCTTAATGGGCCACGTGAAGTTGCTGACGTAGACGAAGAAGGTTATGTTCGGGCTGTTGCGGAAATCGAAGTTCTCGTTGGAGAAGCTGTCCTTGAACTCCTTGATGTTGCTCCTAGAGACGATGGGGATCTCCTCCCCGGTCTGAGTACCTGCTGGATGACAGAGAGACGGACACACAAGGAAACAAGAGTTAAGACTACGAAGGAGGAGATTGATGAAGAGACGGAAGAAGCAGTAAAAATAAGAAAGCCAATAAGGTAAATCCACAAGGTAAAGGCAGATAGATGAATGAAGAGCCGGAGATAGACTTTTTATATGTTTAAACACTAAAGAAATACTTCACCCATAAAATTTGACCGTTTGTATATCAATTACTCGCTGTGTGTTACCTTGAATCCTTGAAGTTTTTTTTTCTCTCGTGCCTCCACGGCACACGAAGAATCCAAAAACAGACAAACATCTTGATGAATTGCAGTACTTCAATTCATCAAGACGTTTCTCCTTTTCTCTGATTCTTCTTTCACCGTGGTGGCCTTTTGTGGGCGAACTATTCCTTTAACTATAGTGTTCACTGGTACGCTGCGTAAACTCAGAGGAGATGAAGTTAAACTATGAGCTTCTCTTTTATCCAAACAGGATGGATAAATCAAACATGACAGCACTGTCTGTATATGATAACCCCGTTTTAGGATACCAAACATATTCCTCAATAATTAAATGCCATGAGGAGAAGTAATGAGTTTCTGAGTTCCACCTGCCCTCCTACATTTAGCACACAGAACCTCATCTGACTGCTCCTTCGTCAAATTAAACTGGCAGACGCCGATGACGATACCTGGCCATCTGAGGACAGAGGATGCATGAAAACTGCCACCTGCTGTCACCTGTTGGTTATTTTGAGGTAAACTGTTTTGTTTGTCTATAAAATGTGAAAAAACAGCCCATGGTGACTGCTTCAGACTGTCTGACAACCAATTAAAAATCTTCCAATTAAGGCCGATCCACACTAAAAGATTATCAAATCTTAACGTGTAAAATGTGAGAGAGCCCACACATGACGACGTGTTCTGTAAAATTAAACAGTTTTGATCCTGTAGAGTGTGGAGAGCAACAATTTGGCCAAAACAGCACAACACACACTAACAGATTCACTCATGAGCAAAATCTCTTACGATCAAACGTAACTTTAGTGTAAACAAACATGGAGGATGACGGGCAGGAAGAATTAGTGATGATAGTTTTTACTTTGTACTGAAAATTCATGAAGGATGGATGGATGAAGTCATGGAGACACGTTAAATAAACACTTCAACATGCTGGTCCTCCATGTCTGAGCTCACTCTTACTGCTACTGAAGACTGATTGTTGTCCTTCTGCTTTGGTCAGGTTCTCTATTAGCTGTCGTTCTTTCCTCCCCCCACACAAAAGTAAATATTGATCATGTTTAATATTTACAATCTGAGATCACCGCGGCCAGGATGGACTGCCGAGCTAATCGGGAGGTGCAAAAACAATCACTCTTAACATACCTCACGCCACAGGAATGTAGGGAAAGATAACCTTTAGAACCATCAAAAAAAATTATGGCTTTGCTGATGACTGCCAAGGAATCGGGCCAAAATCAGGTCCATTACAGAAAAAAAGCAGAAAAATCCTCACGTCTGGGAAGCTAGATCCAACATAAGTTTGACATTTTTTGCTCAATGAATGATTATTCGATTCAAAATCGGTGGCGATCAATTTTCTGACCTGGTCTAATAGTTTCAGCACTACTTTGGTGTTTTGTTGAGACCTACCGGTGAAGCTAGTGGCCCAGGTTATGTTCAGGTTGAAGTTCTTTGAGGCATTTATGAACATGTCCAGATCCCGGTTTGGCTGAGGAGGGAGAGAGGACACAGAAAGCATGAACTCATCATCATCATCATCGTCATCATCGTTGTCAACATCGTTGTCAACATTGGTGTCATTGTGCTGTATCATATAAATGTGTGGGAAGAGGATGAATCAGCATTTTTTAAATAAAAGCAGAAGCATGTACAAAATGTGCCACACACACACTAGTTTGCAGCTGTACAAACAGCTACTGTAGTGCAGACTAGAGCACATTTGCACAGCTAATGGATGCTGCATTAGCAAAACAAATGTTTGAACAAGGGTCCATGATGAAAATGATGTGCACTGAAATACTGTAAGTGCAGTTGCACAGCGATACTGGCTTTGATAACGTCAAGTAGGTGTAAATTAAATCCTAATTACTGTTTACTTACTAATTGAAAGGAAGCGTTTGTTAATTTTCATTTAAATAGCTTTAGTGGAGATGATTAAAGAGGCTCTAAATATTCTCTTTATTTAAAGACGTATACTGTAGTTATTTTATCTATTAGTGCAGCGTTGTTCGGCTCACTGAATAGCTGCTGAGCATCACACAGACGGTCCTCAGTCACCAAGTTACATTTCTAGTGGATATAAACGAAATCAGAGGACCTAATATAAATGTGCACACCTCTGACTGACAGAGGGATCACAGTTCTTCTAGCTTTATTTTAATCATCACATACATTACACATACATGACACTTGACCTCTGCATGTAACCATAAGGATTCAGGAGCAGTGAGCTGCTGTAAAGCGCCACAGGAGCAACCTGGGGTTCAGTGTCTCTGGACAGGAGGAGCCGAGGATCGAACTGTGTGATTAATTGGTGACCTGCTCGACCCCCTTAGCACCGGCTGTCCGTTCTGCACCGGTCAACCATTTGGTAAACACTTTGTTGGGGGGAGAACACCAGCTGGAAGACTAAATCAGATCCTTGCGTTTCAGTTTGGGCTCCAGATGTTGCACCCAGGTAGACAGGACTGGACAAGCTTTCATTTACTGGGAAAACATCTGTGTGATGAGCAAAGTTCACAGTCAGATGACGACATTACGCTCCAGTCTGATGTCATTAATGTAATAATTATTCTTTCAACTAGTTCATTATGGTTGATGATTAGTTAACCGAATTATATTAGTTTAATTTGTTCTGTTTAATTCTGTCTCATTATTTATATTTATTTTTAAGGCTTTTTTTGCTGTGCTATGTTGTATACTGCAGCTCTTTGGTGGCTTGATATATCGTAATGAAACATTTTAATTATGCAGTTATACCTTTTCTGTATTCAGGTCTCCCTACAAAATGTGCCTTCCCTAACTTCATAAAGATTATGATATAATACCTCTTAACTGGGTTGTAATGGAGCAAACGGGGGAACTACTCCCATCATTATGACTGGTGCTTGTTTTTCCTTTGAAATTAAAATCTCTCTGCCACTTCGAAGTGTTTTCTTTAATGATTATTGTTTTAAGATTATTTCTTGGGCTTTTTCCCGTTACTGATAGTGAGAGTGACAGTTATGAAAGGGGGAGAGAGGGGATGACATGCAGCAATGGACTCGGTTAGACTTGGTAAATGGGGAGCACGCTCTACCAGGTGAGCTACCGGGCCGCTCCAGCTAACGACTAGAAATTATTTATTGTGAATTTCTGTGCGTTTGCTGATGCTGGTGTCTGTCCAGTGAACAGCAAGGATGAGCTGGTCTTTCATGGGTTTGGGAAATTCTACTTAAAGGAGCCATATTTTCAGGTTCGTACTTATATTATATTTTGGGTTTCTAGTAGAAGAAGGCTGGCTCTGTGCTAGATTGTTGAGAGGAGGATAAGCTTAATGGACGACAGTTCACATCCCCTCCACGATCTACTGGTCAGACAGCAGAGTGTTTTCAGTGGGAGGCTCCTTCAGCTCTGCTGTACTAAAGGCCGATGCAGGAAATCCTTCCTGCCCACAGCCACATCAACATACAAGGACTCTTCTCTGTCGGGAGAGGAGACTTATCTGTGTGGCAATGCACATTCAATCTGAACAACACGTTTTACTTTCAATTTGCAGAGATATATTAGGGTACCTGAAGGTTGTAAGAAGTAAGATTTAAGATGTTTTTAGACCACTATGAATGCAATTTGAGGCCAACTTCACATCCACACTGCCAACAAAGTACTATGGATAGGAAAGAAAAGTGGAACATCAGTATCATCATTGTTGCTGTATGACTGATGCTTCATCACACAGTGTAAAGTCCAGATCAGCTCAGCTTTAATGTAGGTGGAGCTCCAATCGCTGTCTGGAGGTCGACTGGAGTTGATGATCCCGACGTGGAACAAAACTGGCTGACTGCAGCCATTTGCTGCTGTTTTTTTTTTTTTTTTTTTTTTAAACAAACAGTTTTATGTTTTTCTGACTTGACATGTGACTCCAAAGACATGATGCCTAACGTTCCAGGTTTCACAGTTTTCTTGCAGACGGAGCAGCGAGCTTCCAGGTACCTACTTCCCTAAATTCACTGATCTCATCTCCAACCATAGCTAAGTGAGCCTGAACTTTTTTACTCTGTGTCTTAAGTTTGGTAAAAGCATGTTTTTGTGGTGTATGTAAATTGCTGCTGTAACACCTCAATTTCCCTTCAGTAAAGTCAGTAAGTCAGTTAGTAGAACATGTTTACATCCTTTACTGTTCAAAAAACGCATTATTTTTCTCACACTGTCTGTCTGAATACACCTGTATTAGCGCCTGTCTCTTTAAGACCCCGTCCTGAAAACGACCAGTCTCTGATTGGCTTGAGAAAAAAATATGGAGCACCTTTGCAAAGGTAGTTGGTTGGAAAGTGCATCCTCACAAAGCTGAAAACCGGGTTGTTGCTACAAGGTTTTCACAGGATGTCAACATATATTTGTGCTTGTGCACAGATCTCTCTTAAAAACTTGACTTATTATTATTATTATTATTATTATTATTATTATTATTATTATTATGTAATAATCAGCGTTATTGCCAAATGCAGTTACAACTGGAGAAGTGTCTTCAGAAGAAACTTAGTTATTTGACAACAACCTAGGTGAGAAAACCATTATCATCACCTGGTGCTGGCTTTACAATCTTTAATCCCAAAAAAAGTGACAGCTGCTGTGACGGCGGGGCGTTCGCGGTCAGGGACATACCTCCTCAGGTGTGGCCACGAAGTTGATGGCGGTGTAGTAGCGGTCGTCCTCCTGCGACAGGCTGAAGGTGAACTGGTAGTCGATGAGGAGCGTGTCTGTTTGAAGTGATCCAGCCGGCGGTGTGGGGATTAAAAAAGAAGAAGAGGAGCTCGATCAGTCTAGTTTTGAAAGTCACCCAAGAACAAGTTTTCACACAGTGCTCGGGGCAGGAAATTACCCAATTCCCCTTTCTTTTTATTTTTCAGATTCTATCGACTTTTTAGGATTGACCCACAGATTTTAGTGTGACTGTCTGTGATGAAGGTCATGAAGGAGATCAGGTTATGTGGCTCTATGTAACAGCTAAGATCACCGTCATTAGACCGTGATAATATCTAATATCTTTACAAACAGAAAGTCACACATTTACCAAATGATTTCCACATGTGCGTCAAACTTTTATGTACATTTTTTTTTTCGTGATCTGGAAACTTAATGATCCATTCTCTTCCAGGCTTAATCGACCTGCACAGAACAACTTATTTCCTTTCACACATACTGGCTACTGTATTCCAAAACCTTTGTGATCCCTTCTCATGCTGGTTTGACTCAATGTGGGAAAATTACACCTTTCCACCACGAAGACACATTTTAACCTTTGGGTTGATAATACTCCTTTCATACTGAGCATGCAGCTGAACCACTCAGCCAGTCTCCTCCTCTTTTTCCCCAAAAGACAGAGAAAAGCAGCAAATCCTTTGAGAAGCTGTAACAATCCAAGATTTAAAACTTACTCTTTAAAACTAACTAAATAGTCAGCGAATGGTTTCAGCACTAAATACATATATTATGTAATTCACATTATAGAAATGCCTGTTCAGTAAAAACAGGCAGCGACCGACGTGGGAAATGATCAGAAAAGCGGTTACAAAACCACGCTGGACGACATGAGTTGACCCATTTAGTTTGACAGCTGATGTTGTGTTTTTATTGACTCCACCAGGTCGACTATTATTTATAGCTCCATCTTCATTACAGAAAAAAACATGACTAGATTATAAAGTAATGAGGAGAAAGTGTTTGAGGACCATGGAGGACAAAGTCAGTTAAATCCCATGGTTTCTCCGTTGTCATATTCTACAGTACATAATCGCAGTTGACAAGAATAATAATGACAAGAGAGTAATCGGCAGCGTGGAGCACCATACTGTAAAATGGCTGTCAGAGCAGCAGGGAAAACGAGAAAAGACGGCCCTTCAAAAGCTCCTCTACGTTCTTTGGCAATTCACTTTTATGTGCTTCTCTCTTTCGATTCTTCCCACCTGTGACGTGTTTAAAGAAGCCGTTTCTCTTCTTGCTGTTATTTCTTTAAACATCAAACTACTTGAGACCTACTTTGATTTAAGAGCCATGTAACTGTCTCGGCATCGACCTGAACAAGGGAGAGGAGCGAGGCCTCACACTGGTTTCTTAATGCGACCCTGCGCACACACACCTTCACTGAAGTTGGTAATTGGAATTCTACTTACAGTAGCATGTGCCTTTGAGCGGGTTGCCTTGGTAACGGTTCTCCACTTCACACCTGAAAAGAGAGAGAGGTGGACGATAGATGAAGGGAAATGAGGCAAAACACGGGAGAAGAAAGAGAAGAGGGAGAGGGAGACAGGCGAATTAGGACAATTTAATTGCCGATAATAAGACAAAGCGGAAGGAAATCGTCACACGCGGAGCCGAGATAACACACAGCTGTGAGTCTTAACCTTCAGCTGCAGCAACACCACAATGAAAAGAAAACAGATAACGAATGAAAGAAGGCCAAAGTGAAGCTGACACACATCTCTAACAGACTCTTTCTGTCGACAAACACTCATGACTCATGAACACTCTGTGATAGTGTATCTGGAGTTTTAATGGGCTTTGAGAAGCCCTATGGTAACGACGCCCGGGGCAAAGATTAGAGTTGCTAGCGCTAACAAACAGCTGCTATTACACTGTGCGAAAGGTAAAAAAACAAGTGCGTAAAAGCACATTGAGTTCAAAAAAATATTAGCACGTTTGCTTGCACTCTCTCACTCACTCATCGTCAACCGTTTATCCAGGGTCGGGTCACGGGGCCAATAGCTCCAGAAAGGGGCCCAAAACTTCCCGGACCCCCCTTCCCGGACCACATTAACCAGCTCTGACTGGGGGATCCCGAGGCGTTTCCAGGCCAGGAGAGATCTCTCCACCCAGTCTGAGTCTCTGGGTACCTCCCTAGGGAACCTGGGAGGTTCCTCCCTAGGGAGGTACCCAGGAGGCATCCTTACCAGATGCCTGAACCACCTCAACTGGCTCCTTTCAACGCAAAGGAGCAGCGGCTCTACTCCGAGTCCCTCACGGATGGCTGAGCTTCTCATCCTATTTCTAAGGGGGACCCAGCCACCCTCCTGAGAAAACCCATTTCGGCCGTGATCTAGTTCTTTAGCCCTCATGACCATAGGTGAGAGTAGGAACGAAGATCAAGAGCTTTGCTTCCCAACTCAGCTCTCTTTTCATCACAACGGTGCCGTAAAGCGAATGCAGTACCGCCCTCGCTGCTGCGACTATTCGGCCGGTATCCTTACTCGCGAACAAGACCCCGAGGTACTTGAACTCCTTCACTTAGGGGTTAATGTTTGCTTGCAGGTTTTTGTAAATGTACATTTCTGAACAAAATCCTTGAATTTCAAGTTGTTACAAAAAGTTTTTGGCTTTTGAGGATGTGCAGATTTGTATCAGTGATGTTCACACAACTGAGTTTTAGCAGCCTCAAGGTTTTTGTAAAAACACAAGCAAAGTTTGAGAGGTCATTAAAAAACTCCCACTGACCAGGTCACAAATACTGCATGTGAAAAGACTAAATTTAAATGTAGAGGGCTGAGATATAAACCACCTCTGTACCTCACAACCTGACAGCGGCTTGACTTAACAAAAAATATATAAAACAACGGCAAAAATACACCGTTTATTGTAGCCAGAAACTGCAGAAACAGAAATTACTGCCGGATTTTCAAATTTCATGGAACAAATCATATGTGACCAGTGTCTCAATCAGGAAAAATAAACAAATCAATGCTTAAAATAGTGATACTCATATCACTATATTTTTTATAGTCTGTTTTTGTCAATAGTGCATATATTGTTCCTATTTTTAATATTCCCCTTGTTTTTATTGCTCCTATTTTTATATTTGCTTCTGTTTAAATTGTAATATTTTGTGTCTGTCCACTTTTGTTTAGCCTCTTGTTTTTACACTATCCCCTTTGCTCCTGTACACTGCAAATTTCCCCACTGTGGGACTAATAAAGGAATATGTTATCCCACCAAAATGGCTTTATTATAAACATCTCACTTAAAATGTTGCCTAAAATAATCCATTTGCACTCACCAGATTAAAAAACATTAAACTCTGAAACTTTGACCGAACTGCAGTTGTTTACATGGAGCAGAGAGGAGAGGTTGTTAAATGGAATAGTTCAATATGTGTAGCGAGTGGTCACGCCCATTTCATTTTCCAAAAGTGATAACACTTGTGGGCACTTTTGTAAAACAAATCATCAAAGAAATTCAACTTTTTGATTGGATTATAACAGGACGTTTTTTGAGTTCTCTCTACTTGATGATTGTGCCGTTGCAGCGGTGCAGGACATACTGCAGTGAAAAATGAGGCCACGGCGAGTAAAGTGTGACCCTGAAACTGCCTGGGGTTCAGAGGGTTAAAACATTTTCCTGGACAGGACAGAGGAATGAACATGTGAGACTCACAGGTGGCAGCGATCTCCTTTGATGCCTTTAGTGGTGCAGAAGCACTTCCCGTTGTTGGGGTTGCACATGCTGGCATGGCCGTTGCACTTGCAGGCTGAACAAAAGACGTGAAACATAAGAATTAAAGCACATCAGTAACTAAAGCACTGCCATCACAGTTGTTTTTTTTTTTTTTTTTTATTAAATGATTGCGAGCATCCTAAATATCAAACTGCTGCAGAATATGAATGTATTGTACTACAAGGAAGATGACTGATTGACTCTAATATGAATGGGAGCTCCTTTTTTCTTAAATAATAAAACCAAAATATCATATTTAGGGCTGTCAATCAAATCACACGTGTATTATCTGCTCAAAATGCACCTTAAAAGGAACATTTGTCAAGCATCTAACAATCTTATCAGCATGGGAGTGGGCAAATATGCAGCTTTATGCAAATGTACGTATATATTAATTATTGGAAATCAATTAACAACACAAAACAATGCCAAATATTGTCCAGAAACCCTCCCAGGTTCTGCACTTAGCATCAAAAATCTGCTCAAATCAGAACACGGCAAACTGCAGCCCAACAGGCAACAACAGCTGTCAGTGTGTCAGAGTGCTGACTCGACTATGACTTGATCCAGACTGACTGTGATTATCATAAAGTGCGTTATGCGTTAAAGGAAGGTGTGGTGTTAAAACAAATTTGCATTAATGTGTTATCCCATTACCTTTGACAGCCTTAATTATATTACAGAGCACACTTCATTCAGCTCAAACAACTCATTTAGTACAAAGATCATGTTTGTTACACGTAGACATAAGAGCTTTTCCTGTACGTCTGTTATGACATGCTCAGTGGCAACTCGGCGTTCCTGAATGTTTCATAGGGGTCAACTGTCTCATTCTCCAAGGAAAGGACAAGAAAGAAATAAAAAAAGGTATGGTCCCAGAGCCACTTCTGTGCATGGAGATGAACGCCAACTTTAACGCTGCTTCTCCCACCCCGCCAAAGGTGACTTTTCAACGTCCCGAGAGACCGTTTTTGTGTCCCTTAACAGATGCCAAATGTCTATTAGGTCTGGTAATTTTGAGGACCAGTTTTATAACACCTGTGTGAATGTTAATGTTTGCCGTCCTTTGCATTAAAATTAGTTATCATTTTTAAAGCCTCCTAGTGTAAACAGCTGAAAATGATGTCCAAATCTGCACAACAATGGAGGACAGCTGTTGGAACAACAAGCCATATTATGTTTTTATCCTTATTTATTAGCATGTATGTCCTCTTTATTATTTAAGGTATTGATTGTGCACTTTTTGCATATGCTCATAAAGCCTCCTGAGTCATATAAAGAATGTCATGATTAGCTGTCAAGTAAAAGACGCTTTTAATGTCCCTGGAGGTGAGGCGCTGCAAGCAGGAGGCAGAAATAAGAAGCATAAACAATGATGAATAATACTGACAGGATGACGATATGCAGAGAGGCTGGTTTACGGCTGTCACAGAAATAAATATATATTCCAAAGGGACACCTGGAATTAGAGCGTCAAAATATCCAAAAAACATACACCGTGGTTGCATGTTTGTATATTGGGAAGCTAAATTAAGCTGTTGCAGGAATGGACGATTGATTTGCTGTCTGACTGACTGACTGTCAGCGTTAGCCGTAGAGCGGAGTAAATCTTAAATATCCCACAGGAATGCTTTACTGTGCAGCCAGGAAGAAAACAGCAGACATAAAACTGAACTGTAAAATACTGACAAGTTAAATGAAGCTGTGCACGGAGAGACCGGCTGGCTGATTTAACGTGGCCCACGGATACTCACGCTGGCAGCTGCCCCCGTTGGTCGGATCTCCGTAGAAGCCGGAGATGCAGCTCTCGCAGTGCCGGCCGGTTGTCAGGTCCTCGCACTTCTCGCACACGCTCTCGTTGACACACTGGCTGTGACCGTTACACTGACAAGCTGCCGGAGAGTAAACAAAGCATACACTGCATGAACGTCGCTAAAAAAAAAAAAAATTACACTGTTTTAATAAACAGCCCCAGGCCCAAACATTTGTATGTTAATTTGCAAGTACAGAAAGTAATTTGCAGTCTGGGATGTGTGTGAGTTCTGAACTGTCCATTGGTGCTGCACGTCACAAATAATGTTATTATGATGTACTGATTTACTACTCAGAGCTATTCATTTGAGAGAAGTCACAGTAACCACTAACAGCTCATTGGCACGTATTTCTGTTAGTATTAGATTATAGTGAAAACAATACCTCTAACAGTTTCATGTATTCTGGTGTGTTCGACAAGTACGTACTTTCATTACAAGGGCACTTTAACGATTTAACATAAGGATCAATTTACTCATCAGGACGAGTTCAGCCTGAGAAAATGGTTTTAACTTGGCTGTGACGGGAGGCTCTTTGTTAACTGAAAGCCTGCACAACAAACTGGACATGTGGCGAAAAATGACATTTTCGGCGGCAGTAGCTCAGTCTGTAGGGAGTTGGCTTGGGAACCGGAGGGTCACCGGTTCAAGTCCCAACATGGACCAAGAACTGAGTGTGAACTGGTAGCTGGAGAGGTGCCAGTTTACCTCTTGGGCACTGCCGAGGTGCCCCTGAGCAAGGCACCAAACCCTCAACTGCTCGGGGCGCTTGTCAGGAGCAGCCCCCTCACTCTGACACCTCTCCAATTGTTGCATGTATATGGTCCTGTGTGTGCATGTGTGTGTATAAGTTAACAACAGAGTGAAAAAATTGAATTTCCCCTAGCGGGACTAATAAAGGACTATCTTCTTCTTCTTCTTCTTCTTCTTCTTTATGAAAAAAGCTCATTCAAAGCTCCTGTATATAAAAAACTGAACTGTGTTCTTCTCTGATTTCTAGAGATGCAGCGATCGGTTGAAAGAAAGAACTATAACAGATTTAAAAAAGTAATTTATCATGCAAAAATGTCAGAAAACCTGTTTTTTTCTATTTTATATCACATTAAGTCAATATCTAATATGGGATGGACATTTCTCACCATTTTTTACACCAAACGATTAACCAAGCAAATAGTTGCAGGCCTACTGATTTACCTTTAAGTGTAAACGCATTCACAGAAATAGCATTTATACCATACATTAATAGAAACGAGAATTGTTTCATCAAATGATTAGTATCTAATAGCTAATTGTTCCCTACCTGGGCAGTGGATGAAGGACCAGTTGTATTTGGCCTCACTGGGGCACATGCTGGCATTGAGGGCCGGCTGTGGGCTGGCGGGCAGGCCGGGGAGGGTGGATGGGGCCGGGACCGAGGTCTGGAAGGGCCCGCGATACGAGCCCTCGATGCACTGGCCTTTGCCCGTGTTGCTGGGGTCGGTGCACCAACCGCAGCCCGGCTGGTCCAGACACTGGCCACATGTTCTGTACCCGGAGCAGTTCTCCGCTGCAGCACAACACACAGCGGTTAGAAAACAGTGCCGGATACTTAGACCTCTGAAGGCTTGCTTGCTACCAGTGGAAAGAAAGAGCTTGTTCACAGTGCGTTTCCTAAATGTAACTAAAGGTTTCAGTTCATAAATGATTGTCCTACAGTATGACGCAAGTGGAAGTTGGTTATTGGGTGTTAGTAAAAAAGGCCCAGCCCTTCCAAAAGTTTAAATTAATAACACCCTCAACACCTCTTCAAGGCTCAACGGTTAATTTAGCTCCGTCCTGATCCTTTGCCTATATTTTAATTCCTAACTCTCAGCCCTCCGGGAGGGGTTTCTCTGCCTATGGCTGTACGCAACAATTTGTATTTAATTGACCTGCCAGGTTAAATAAATGAAAATTGTTCTCTGCTGCGCCGTACACAAAACAAAGCACCAGCCGGAGACTAAGTTATCAAACTATTAAACCAGATTATTAATCCCCATCTCATCTGCTGGAGGGACCACAGTTTAATGCGCTGGGACAAAATGAAGGCTAAAAAAAGCAAACATTTAAAGATGCTCTGCTCCAGAGAGCCTCAGTTATTTAAAATGTGCATTTTAGGGTCTGATGATCACTACATATGCTCAACTGGTTGAGTACATTAACTACAACTGGAACAGGAACGTGAGCAGACTTTAGATGTGTGCTTTCGTTTTCGGGTTGAGCTTTTCCTCCTTCCAGAGATTGCATAGATTGAATGGATAAGCATGTAGCCAACGCAACTTAACCTTAAACAGTATGCTGCGTGTTCATGTGTCAGAGAGACAGTGTTTCTGCAAAGTGGTTTTCCACAGCAGTAATTAGTTTGAAATAAATAACAAGAACGGGGTAACTGGTATAAGAAATGCATGGAGAGATTTGTGCACACTTAAAAGTTCACATTTTATGTACAGTACAATCGATGGGAGAAAGGTGTGATGAGATCAGTGAGTCAAGTCAACTGGTGAAAAGACATCATAGATTACTAAAAACTATCCTGGAGATGTACTTCAAGAGATGAACTTGTTACCAGAGCAGAGAAGAGCCTCATTCTACGGGTCTCTAATTTCCCAGGAGGTTTCCTGTGATTTGGTACTAATTATATTAGAGTAAACAGAACTGTCCTTAAAAGAAAAGCTACAGAGGAAAGCCCCCGAGGACAAATTGTTTTAATAAAATAAATCTGACTTGGCTTGACTAGTGCATTTACTGAAAGTTATTCTTGACATTTTAACTTTATTCCCCAAATGTAATTTTTTTTTTATAATAATAATAATAATAATAATATTTTTTTATAATAATAATAATAATCGTCCAATAGGGCCTGACTTAAGAAAAAATAAATCAAAAGAGGGAGATTTTTTTGCATTTTGTGAATAAAGTCAAAATGTTAAGTGTAAAGTGAAAATACCATTTTGAGAAAAAATCAAACTACTAGTTTTAGTGCATTTACTGCAATTTCGACTTTATTCTCGACATTTCAATTTTATTCCCCAAATGTAAAATAAATTTTAAAAAATGGTCCAATAGGGCCAGACATAAGTTAAAAAATAAATCAGAAGAGGAAGGGTTTTTTTTTACATTTTGAGAATAAAGTTGAAATGTTGACAATAAAGTCAAAATGCTAAATATAAAGGGAAAATACCATTTCGATAATAACCATTTTGAGAATAGTGGTAGTAGTAATAGTAGTAATAGTAGTAGTAGTAGTACAGTAGCATTAGTGCATTTACTGAAATTTCAGAAAAAATAAATCAGAAGAGGAAGATTTTTTTTTCCCTTATGTCTGGCCCTATTGAATGATTTTTTACATTTATTTTCCATTTGGAGAATAAAGTTGAAATGTCAAGAATAAAGTAAAAATTTCAGCAAATGCGCTACTAATAGTCAAGTCAAGTCAATTTTATTTTGTCAAAAATAAATATCTCACTTTATACTTTACTACTAGTGCTATACTGAAGTACTGAAACTTTACTCTCTAAGTGGAAAATAAACATAAGAATCTTCTGTTAATTTGTTTTTCCTTATGGCTGGCCCTCGTACTCCTCTGTAGTTTTGCAATGGCTAAAAAATAAATTTATTATTACATGTACCCATTGAACACAGTCTGTATTTTCCCTGAAATTACAACCAAATCACATACTGCTTTCCAGTAAACTACTTGGAAGGAACATTACAACAACTGTCTAATCATAAAGTCGTTGTTGTCAACACCTCTACTACTAACAAAGATGTACTCAATGTGAAAAATAGCAATGGCTGGACAGTGTCCTGCCTCCATGAAGTGTCTAGCCACAGGCTGTTTTCATTATTTCTTCTGACTTCACTTCTGTGCTCTGATGTTTTGGGATTTTCTAATTTAGTCTACACACTGCTGTATTATATGTAATGATGTACTGACAGGAAATGATTTTCAGACTCTATATTCATTCTCTTATATATCTATGGTGTGTTGTGCCAAAATAAAAGAAAAGAATCACAATGATTGCCGTATTAAACCTGTGAACTAATATATAAGAGGGACACAACTGAAGAGAGTGAGGTGTCTTACGTGGACAAGTGTTCATGGTGTACCACTCCATGCACTGTCCGAAGGGGAAGGACGCCACGTAGGCGTTGGAGTCAACGCACTGCTTCATGTTGCTGCACCACATACACTCGGAGCTGCTGCTGGTGCATTCGTTGCAGGTGGTTCTCATGGCGCACGGCGTCCGGCACTGCTTGGCACTGTGGTTGGCTGGAGGACATTTTCAACAAGTTAGGATAAAGCCCTCTGGAGTAGGAATCCACAGATTTTCAGCTTGGATGCCTCAGTGTGAGTCAAACCCCCTCTGGTAGTGCTACGTCTACAGGACTATGACAGAGAAGGTGTTACTATCTACAGAGAGCAGAAAAAGATGTTTGGCAATCTGGATAACATGCAAAAAAAGCAAATAATGTCTGGTAGCAGTTAGACTTTTGATGCAAAGCTGATTCTTTTTTATTATAAGTTGTATAATGAACCTCAAATCTATCTATCTGCTACTGTACACTAATATAATCATTCACTACTTATTGCTGTGCAACACACAGTGTGAAAGCAGCTGGTAGCACTTAAAGGATACTCCAGCAGTTTAGTAATGCACTTCCACTTCCATAAAGTTAGACAACTTGCAAGAGACGCATTAAAAAACAACAGTTAAAATTGATGCGGCAGAAGCGAAGATATCCTCACTTAGTCCTCAGTATGGATCACGCTCCAGAAACACTTCAGCTGCTTCATTTCACATAATTCAACTCAGCTGAGTCTTTACACTGACTGGTGTGTACCCACTCATTTCATTTTCATTGTGTTTATACCATGGATGTATAACAAGAACTGCATCCTTAGAAAGTTGCTCAGTGGCGCATGAAGCAAAAAAAGTTTGACTGCCGAGTGCTAAAGAACCCGGATCTTCCAGTGATCACTACGCCCATCAGGCCCGTAGAGCAGGAGCAGTAGCGTCTCCTTTATCTACGCATCCCAGCCCTCGCTCCAGCCTCCGTCTGGGTCTCCATGGACAAACAGAGGAAGGGAAATAACGCTGGATTTGGCTATTAGTGCATTTTACAACTTTTGGGGGACTCAGTGGATCCTCACAGTCAAACGGCCGTGGCGTAGTGGACTATTATTAGCTTTTTATTTCTGGCTACTGCAGATTCAAAAATCATAAAAAGTGTTGTTTGTGAAGATCATCTTGCTGGAAAAAAAACCCTGTAAGTATCATGACCGTTTGTTTGCCACAGAGTTTTTTTTCTGCAATAATCCAAAATCCAATGGAAAAATCCTATTGGCTTTTTGTTGAGTGAATCAGGGCGATGCTAACTTCCTGGTTGGCCTACAAAAATACGTCACCCCTGGAGCACTCTATGCTGTTCATTTAGTATGACATCTGTCCTACTTATCCAAAGTCTGGTATGTATTTACCTCACATTTACTGTACATTTTTGGTGACTGTTTATTCAGGTGAGTTCCCATGAATCAGCTTCTAATCTAAATCTCAATATTAATGTGAATTAATATACTTTCCTCCAGGATAATACACCACTTTTTGTTTCATTAAGTCTTGTGCAGCCATTCCTAAGGTCCTGACAGGTGTCTCGCTGTCCTTAAAGTTTATTTCAGCTTTGGTGCTGCATTCCTATTCAACGAATATGCAGTGTCTACTTGAGGATAGATATCTTAAAAGGACAGAAGTGCCAGTTGGAGAAGACAATGAGAGATATAGGACTGTGAGTATTCATGGAAAGGTATAAATACAGCTAAAGAGACTCAGGGTTCTCAGCCTTGAACATTTCACATTGATGGTTGTGTGTGTAATAAAACTCAGAAAGATACTGTTTTTTTTTTTTGAGTCCTATTTTAACAGACGTTGCCACTACAGTTGTGAACCCACCTGGCCGTTCACACAGGCTGCCGTTCACCGGGTTGATGCAGGTTTGTGCTTTCAGTCCGCTGGACGCCGGCTCGGCCAGGTAGCCACAGAAGCCGGCGTCGCTGGGCTCACCGGGCAGCCACTGCAGGGTGGTGTTGGTGAAGGGCGACATGTCCTCCCAGCACCAGTAGGACACGTTGATTTTCCTGAGCCCCACCCAGGGCGTCACTGTGGCCTTGTACTGCAAACACACAACGGGACGCCAAAGTCATTTACACATTGTTCTCTTCAAAGTTTAACTTTGTTCAAGTTCAGTCAGATTTCTATATTGCCTCCTTTTTCTTCTTCTCTGGTCATTTTTTTCCTTTAAACACACAAAAGAGCTTGAGAGACAACTTAAGAGCCAGATACTCCATCGCTGAAGACCAATAATGCATTTTATTTCTAAGCTCCTTTCAAGATGCCCAAGGACATCTTCAAAACAAGATAAGACAGTCTGTACAAGAGTACAGTGGAAAGAACAAAACTACATTTTAAATAAATACAGATAAATGGGTGCATTCATAATGAACGCATAATGAAGTACCGTTAAAGTACCATGAAAAACCAACGTGATATTTGATCAAAATTAATATCAAGAACTGATAGTGATAGACTGACACTGTAGATAGCGATGTTTGTTTTTGTCAGGAATCACAACTTTGCAGAAAGAATGATGTCAACAATATTTCATCTGAACCGACATAAATTCCCATCTGGACTGACTGAGCGGCAATGAAAGCAGTTTTACTTCACTTCGCTTGGGAGGCTCTGTTATCCATTCCATCTCTAATCAATGGCCACGCTGTTGCAGTAGTAGTAAACAAAGAGAGCTCGATCTCTCGCAGACGTGGGTCGAATTACTGCTCCATCGGGATTTAATTGCATTTTTTGGCTTGATTGATTCTGTCTGGAAAGAGCTGGAACTGCTAAACAGCACAAACAGTGTCAATATAACATGGCACAAAGACTTGTGAAGCATGTTTCTGTGTCTGCGCAGCATTTTATTGTTCAACCGGACAGTTTGAAAACCAAGATAAATTAGGTTTTACTTCTCCTCTGCCTTTAAGCACAAAGATTACCTGGAACTGACCAACAGAATTGAATTGAGACCAACAGGGGAAATCTACACAATTTCATTAGTATGGATGGAGAACACTCTTCAATTCCAGCCCCGCTTTGTGATTTAGACTCAAATGTTTTTGTCTTATTTCAGCATTACATATGCCATGAGGTGGCTCCAGGGCACTTTGTAGGATCGTAAGAGGATTCAGAGGAGGATGGCAGTCAACCCACATAGAAACTAAAGCAGGGCTGCAGCTGTGGAGGACACCATGTTTCACTGAAGTGCAGACCGGGTCGTCAGAGCTGTAATCTCGCAGTGCTTTTCACACATTCTGGATTATGTAACGCCCTTCAGTGAACTCGACTGTAGACGCATACCAAAATACACTGCTCAAAAAAAAATGAAGGGTACGGTTAATCATCCCAGCATAAGTCAGTTAAAATTCAGGGATATCAATCTCTCCATTCAAGAACAAATGATTGTGAATCACTTTCACCTGCTTTGGTGCAAATGAGAGTGACAGCAGGTGTAACGGAGATGCAACAGCACGACAACCCCCAAAAAGGGAGTGGTTTTACATGTGGTGACTCTCTCCTTGTCCTTCCTGACTGATTCTTCTCTAGTTTTGTGTTCTGCTAGTCCTTGTCACTACTTGGAGTATGAGGCGGTACCTGCAGCCCAATCAGGTTGCACAGGTAGTCCAGGTCTCCCAGCACAGACTCAAGAACATGGAGATACCAGGAGACCGGCCGTTACACGAGGAGGGCTGGACATGGCCGTAGAGGGGCATCAACCCAGCAGCTGGACTGAGGAACAGGACCTGCCAGAGGCCTACAAGATGACCTCCAGCAGGCTACTGGTGTGACATGTTTCTGACCCAACTGTCAGAAACAGACCGACGTCCTCTCGAGGGCACCGTGCAGCTCCATTGGCATTCACCAGAGAACACCAGAACTGGCAGGTCCGCCACCGGCGCTCCACCCTCTTCACAGATGAGGTTCACACTGAGCATACGCGACAGGTGTGAAAGAGTCTGGAGACGCCGTGGTGAACATTATGCTGCCTGTAACATCATCCAGCATTACTGATTTGGTAAAGCGATGGTCTGGGAGGCATATCCTTCACAGAGACCTCCATGTCATAGCCAGCGGTACCCTGACTGCTGTTCGGTAGCGGGATGAAATTCTCAGAGCGATTGTCAGACCTGAAGCTGGTTCAGTGGGTCCTGGGTTCCTCCTGGTGCAGGACGATGCCTGGCCTGGATTTCACAGGCTGGATGAAAACAACCAATCAGAGCAGAGCTGGAGCCTGCCGTCTCTGAACAACTGTTAATCACTCGCAAACTCCGATCAAACGGTCAAACTCGTCAGCGCTGATCAAATATGAATCAATATTCTGTTACTGTAATGTCTATTTCTCTCCTCAGATGTTTTCACATCTTGTAGTTACTGTTTAACTGTAAAATGAGAAATGACTCAGCACCAAGCACCGTCCACCAGCCAGAGCACAGCCAATAGGAACGCTCAATAGGAACACTCTCTCTCTGAAATGACCTGTGATTGGTCAAAGTCTCCCATCACTGACTAGATTTTCTAAAGCTTGAAAACAGAGCCATGAGGAGGTGCAGTAGTCTAGTTCACATGTACCGTGAAATATAAGCTCATACTGGAATTCTTGATTATAAACTTCACAAGCAACTACGAGTAAAGCTACAAGGCCCAGAACAAATCTTCAAAATCAAACACATTCAGGTTCAGACTGCTTCAATCATTGACCTGTTATATCATTATCTGTGTTATCTCCGTGTACAAATTAGATGCCCAGATTAAAGCCAACACTGTGCCCCTCCCCGTCATTCACACATCTATCTGTACATATGTGACCTGCATCTGATGATAGAAGCCGAAGGCAGCGCTGGTTAGTCGATTGTTGGGATAGATTTCTGCCTATCTGCTTTAATGGAGCGAGTAAGAGATGTCGGAGCTCTGGAGAGGAAACAATCTGTTAATGGAAGTTTTGTTTCACGCTTAGTGGTCCAAAAATCGCAGACAAAAACAATCCAAGCATAGCTCACCTGCAGATAGATTTAAAAAAAACAAAACAAACAAACAAACAATGACAACCGAGAGCCGAAACTAAAAACGGGTAAGATAACAGATAGCAAATAAACATGTTTATTTGTGCAATTTTATAGCTTTCTTTCTTGAATCAGCGTGTCAGACCTTGTTGGATTATTCTTTTTTTTGTTTCATCTGTACACATTCACCTCTGCTTCAACATGAAAATGTGCCAAAGAAGATGCTCTGATCAGTATATTCGTATTTATTTAGCTGTTAAATAAGAGTGAAAATAATAGTCTTGATGTTGATGTTATCTTCTTGCTATAACTGTTTTTTTTTTCACCACTCTCACTCCGTCTTTGTGTCTTCAGTGTTATCAATATCTTTTTTTTTTTGCTGCTGGTGTGACGACCCAATTTCCCCAAGGAGAATATTAAGGTTAAAATGAACATCTTACCACTACGCTCATAATCTGCAGCTCCTTCAGGACAAAGTCCACCTTCTTCTGCGTGGTCAGCGAGGCCAGGACGGCGTTGTGGCTCCTGCAGGCCAGCTTGGCGTTGTCGTACGAGTCCTTCGCTGTGATGAACTTCAGACAGGAGTTGCCCACCAGATGCCAGCTTTCACCGCACACGTTTTCTGGAACGGAGAGAACCGATGAGGAGTCGTGCCAAAGACGGGTCGGTCAGTTGACGGCATGTCAGTGGGGCCAACTGGGATCTGTCTGTTTTGGTTATCCAACTTTGTTATCTATACTTCAGGGGCTGGAGCCAGCTGGCATTGGGCGAAGGCGGAGTACACCCTGGATGGTTCACCACCCATCGCACATAGAGACAGACAACCATTCACACTCACATTCATACCTACGGGACAATTTAGAGTCATCAGTTATCCGAATTAACCGGATTCAAATCTGTGACCTCTCTTGCTGTGAGGCGCCACCACTGGAATCTCAGTCTACAAATAGTATAACATTAATAACATCTATGTATGTATGCAACTATGCAGAAATAACGTGTTCAAACAGAGTGAACAAATGCAAAAAAAGCATCTTTCAAAAGTTGATTTTAAATTTGAATAAAGTTATGAATAAAGATTTGAACTGATACATGCTTATGAGTGAAGCGTCAAATCTTCAAAGTATTCAGTACAGCCCTATTATCCACATATCAATATTTGACCATCAAACCACGTCGTCTATTCACGATGCCTCCCCACATCTTCGAAATTAGTTGGTGCATACATTTTTCTCATACCTGATGAAATATGGCCAAATCTATGAAAATAACTGTATTACACCCAAGTTGAAAAAAAAAACCTGTATGTAAGTGTGTGATGCTAATATTTCCTTTTCCTAACCACCACAGTTACCTGGCAGTGAGATGCACTCCTGGTTGCGAGGTTCCCACTGACAGTTCTGGTCCACAGCGCAGCTCTTGCAGCTGGTTTTCTTGTTGCACACATATGAGGGGTTGTCCTTGGGGCAAACCTCATACTCCCCTATGGCCCCCTGGGACAGAAAGAGCAGAACATAAACAGACGTCATCCAAAGATGCTCCAGAACAAAAGATGGTATCATGTATTTCTGTGTTTATATTTTCTTTTGCTAAAATTAGACATTTACACAGATAACAACCATATTTAGCATTATGAAAATTAGTTAGCTAGGGTATTAGCGGACGTTAGTTGATGAAAATTTAAATTTAATTTTGCCAGATCTCACGAGAGTGAGTTGCAGAGACAGAGAAAGGTCGCAAACAGGTAATTTTCTCATTATTTGTCTGAAAAGTGCCATTTTAGTGTCACAATGTTTAGAAGACATGTGGCTGGTGAAAAATGGGTCCAATATTTAGTTTGGTGACTGTGGGACGAAACAATTAGTCATAATCTGTGTTCACGTCCATTTCCCCCATTAGAGTTAATAGACTCAGATACAAGACTTTCAGTGTCTCTGTGTCAACGCTTAGGATTCAAAGTACCAAATTATTACATAAGTGACACTGGAAATTAAACGTTATATCATCAATAATACAATTGTTTGTGGCCATAATAACAAAGAGTCTTATGTCTAAATTTAAATTTCTTTTTTCTTCTCACTGATAATGCAGCTGTTTGTGTAGAAACCAGGTTATCCAAATTATTACATTATCAAATTATTACAGTCTGACCCTTATTACTCAAATATTTTAGAGACAAGTGCAGATCAGAGTCCTGGAGGAGACAAATTAACTGTCATATTTCATCTAAATGAGCAGTGATTTAACGGTAGATTGACAAATCAGATTCAGAGTTGGAGACAAGCGTGTGCCTCATCAGTCCTTTATCTTGTCATCTCTCAAATTTTGATGAAAACGCCCCGATTCATAAGACATAATAACTCTGGGAGGAAATAAAAGGGAGGGTCGTCACAACAACATTTGTGTATCCTACTCAAAACAGAATAAATCTGCCAAGGCTAGCGGAGCCAAGGCTACCGATCAATCTGTTGTGGTAACAGCTAGATGTGGACACACAGTTAGCTGTGAAGTGTGATGTGTGGAGCTAGTGGGGTCAGTTTTCTCACCGTGGTCGAGGTGCAGTTGCTTCCCAGAGACACACACTGGCCTGAACACCACTGGCAGCCGTTGGTGTTGGCAGTGCAGCTGTAGCAGTCGGTGTACTGGTCACACCTCTCGTTATCGGCATCTGAAAATATGGGGAAGGACGTGGTATGTAAATGGTTTTGCTCTAAAAAAAATCATGGCCAATTTTATGACAATTTTAACCCGACAGTGCAGCTTCCAGATGCTTTGTCTGATGAATAAAAGTACCAGTTTGTTTGTTCTGAAATTATATTTATATTATTATATTTACATAACAATAAAAATGTATATAGAGATTTAAACTGTCATACTTTATGTCTGTCTACTTTGTTTTTGCACTATCCCTGTTACTGTTGTACACTGTGGGACTAATAAAGGAATATCTCATAAAAAATGTGTGCAGCTGTTTAGTGTTAGAGTTTACCAGACAGCAGTACAGGAAGTACTCAGTAACACTACCACACCAAGTCATGCACTGAAAATCCCATTTAAGCAAAATAAGTATTATCAGCAAAGTCTCAATGCAAAAATTTAGACTCAGATTGAGTATTTTATTGTTATATATCATATTTGTTTTTTTTTCAATTACTCATGCATTCATGCATTGTACTACTGTAGAAAGCTCATGGTGGAGCTAATTTTAATGATTTTACATACACTTGAGTTGTATTATCTCTACCAATAAATCATTTTCTAAGCTCATGTTATATAAAAACTATATAAACTCTCTAAAATATAAAATCTGTAATTTAACTCTTAACTACAGCTGTGAAATAAGTGCAAGTACCTGAAAAATGGATTTTGGTACTTAAGTTAACTAGTTAGTTTCCACCACTGTCAGACTTCTCACAATTTAATGTTTATCTACTGTTTTAACTATTGTAATTTCTCACTGAGACCTAAACTGGAAGCACAGTGAATGTATTTATTCATTTCTCATTCGTCCGTTAAAGTAATTCAGCGAACTGCAGATCAGTCGACACTTCCTGGACGTTCGGTTTCTTCTGGGGAATCTGGGGCAGGGTGACTGCCAGACGGCGGCAGAGCGGGAAGGCCTCCCTGGTATTAAATGTGGCTGAAAGATATTCAGGGGCGCGGTTTCCATCTGCCGGCGCCTCTGTAGACGCCGACGCCGGAAAATGAGAGCGGCCGCGTTGAGGGGAAACCGAGGATTTTTTGTGACAAATGGCAAACAGCAAACAGAAGAGAATTCTCAGCGGGAAACGGAGGGACCTGTCTGAGCTGTCCCCGATGATTACATCTTCCTGTCCACACACACACACACACACACACACACACACACACACACACACACACACACACACACACACACACACACACACACACACACACAGAGGGTAGTAAACCCTGAGAACTGGGACACGCTGTCATTATGAAGAAAATAACATAAATGCAGTGAAATGTGCTTATAGGACACATGAAGAACACACACACAAACACACACACACACACACACACACACACACACACACACACACATACGCTCAGGTAATCATCCAACGGCTGAAGCTAACAATTATTTTTAGAGCTGTCAAAGTTAACACAATAACAATGTGTTAACGCAAATTCGCTTTAACGGCACTAATTTCTTTAACGCATAAACACACGGTTGTAGTGGGCTCAGCTTTAGAGTGAAGATACTGGCATCACGTGAGACCAGAAAACCTCATGAACCCATCGGTACCAACCAGGTCATGCTAGCTTGTCTTCACGGCGTCACTGCAGCCTGTACTGATCGTGTCAACTACACTTCTACCGGAGACTGTATAGTTGTGATATCACAACCTCACAGATGTCCTGACGGCTCATTTAAAGTTTCTACTACGGGACCTTTATGTAATGATAGTGTAAATAAAAAATATAGCATCTGGAATACACCCAATGAGCATCAGGATCCCAGAATTTTCCCATTTTCTTGCTGATGCTTTGCTTTTGTCTTCTTAGAGGTTCAGTTTTTCAGTTTGCCAGCTTATAAAAACTTAGTTCTGGGTTCGTTGCCCTTTTTGTAATAGCAGGTTTTAGGCGCTTTTCTGTTGTTTGCTAGCAGACGAAAGTGACAAGGAGGTACCTTCACACGGTACAAAGTCACATGATTTGTTTCCCCCTCCGGTGTGGGAGGGAATTAATTGCGGTCATCTCAATGGTGACATTTTCAAAAATCTTATTTTGTCTGATCAACGTTTCAGAAATATATTCAATTTAAAACTGAGGAAAGCAGAAAATCCTCACATGCAGCTGGTGAACGTTTGGCATTTTGGTTTGACAGATGACTTAAACGATTATCAGAATTGTTTCTGTCATTCAACTGAGCAGCTGATCCCGGTTCAGCGGCACATACTCACACAAACAGAAATGACATCAGTGACAATGACAGCAGGACTGTTTCTAAAGCTGCGTGAAGCCCATGTTTTCTACATTTAACAACCTCACACACATGCACACACACACACAAAAAAACACCCTGGTGACACATTTATTTGCCATTTTCTTCTTCTCTGATGTGCAAGACTGCGTTGGCAGTCTGTGACAAACAAGCCGTTTCTGCAAGTTTATGCGTGCCATCGGACATCAGCGCTGTGAATGCAGATGAGTTCTGCAGACACTCAAGAAAAGACAGCGAGGATCTAAAATAATCTCGGATTAGTTTCACACGGCAGACGTGCACCAGCGCATGATTTCAAAGCGAAGGCGGCGTCACCTACATGATCGTGTGTTACAGGAGGCTGGGAGCTGAGGCTGCTCGCCTCCGATAGCGTTGCTCTCCCAGGGCAGGCAGGTCCCCTGGGTGCTGTTCCAGACGCAGTGGATCCCGGGCCAGGCCAGGCTGCAGGACGTCTGGCTGGAGAAGGCCGCGCAGCTGGGCGAGGTGTACATGAGGACGTCGCTGAGCAGCAGGCTGTTGAAGCCGCCGAACACGTACATCGCACTGCGAGACAAAAAGAGGAGAGGTGGAGAAAAGGCTAAGGAGGAGGTGGTGAAAAGATGTAATGGATTCAGGAATTAAGACCAGCCGCTGAATGCCCCGCAATCTTCCCCAGGTTCGACCTTTTGTGCACAGTGAGAGCCAGAGCAGCTTAGCCTGAGTGCTCTTCTTCTTCTCTGGGCTCCAATCTGCTTCACATGTCTGCTAAATCCCCAACAAGCGCTCTCTTCCTATGCGGATGGACCTGACAGGCCCCCTGCTGTGTGTGGGAGTGAGTGTTTGGACGCCCGGTGGAGGGCGTTTCGGTCTCTCTCCACCGGCCTCTGTTCAGCTGCATGGATTTGTCTGTGGCTGTGTGTATGTGGGTAATTTGCACCGGTCAGATCAAAAGTCCCTTCGGATCATAGAGGGCACACTTCAAACTGTTCGCACTGGACGTCCTGCTAAGCGCCCGGATCAGGAGGAGAACGTGGGCGTCCTGATCGGCCACATGAGTGAGCCGCTTCCTTTATTTCTCATTTAAAAGATGAGAGTTATTGCGGAGAAGCAAAGGACGACCGAGACAATGAAAGTTGGTATTAAAGTCAGAAAAGTTAAAAGTGACAAGGCTCAGACAGGCCTAAAGCTGACCCTGAACGCTGTTTGGTAATCGATGTCCAAATCAGTTTGTTTGAATGCATTGCGTTTTGTTGTTTTTATGCATTACCCCAAAAATCCACAATAGCCTATGAAATAAGGATTAGCAATCCCACATTATTCATTATGCATTCAAAAAAGTTATTCTCAATGTAAAGACGCAACAGCAGCAGGGGTTTTTATGCCAACACCACCTGCCATGAGAAAAAAAAACTAAAAATTAATTCTGAAATCCACCGGAGGCTAACGCAAAGAGGCTAAAATGGGGTTTCACTTATTTTACTATTTTCCATTTAAATGTATAATATAAAGGAATTATCTAAAAAAATGTATAGACTGAAAATAATCCCTCTCGATTTTTACTTACATCAATCAGCCATAACATCCTTACGCTTGCCCATTTTTTCTGCTTCCTATACATCAACTTCAAGGACAAAATGTTCACTTGCTGCCTAATATACCCCCCCCACTGCCAGAGGAAGTCTGTTTCTTCAGAGACTCTGCAGCCCTGTATTTTCTCATTTTGCTGTGTTCAAGATGTTTCTGGGCTTTAAAAATAACGTTATCTTTGTCTGATTCGCTGCTTTGTTCTCACTAACGCCGCTCCCTATCTTCATTCGCCGTATAGCTTGCTCCACCTTTGCTGCTCTGTCTCCCTCCATCCCTCGCTCATCGAGCTGAGGAAAAGAGGCCAACTTTGACAATTATGTGTTTACAAACATTATACCTTTAACAGTCAAACTAAAGGTTGCCTTTATCTTTAGAAGGACTTCTTAGAGTGAATCTTTGCATACCCTCTTAATTGCGACCAGTTTCCTCCGGAGTACAGTTTCCTTTTTTTTCCCTCTCTATCAGGATTTCATTTTTTTGTTATCAAACTTCACTGTAAAGTGCTTTAAACATTTTCTTCCCAAATCAAAACTGTTCAAATAAAGCTTAATATCGCTGCTCTAAAGTCTGTCTGCTGTTGCGCTGAATCTGAATCGGATCAATGAACGGATGCTTGAACAAACTCTTAATTGCTCCTGAGGAATAGGAGTCATCAGTGAGGATTGACTCAAACAGGGCTGGTGATTCATGTTAATATTTGATGCGTTCTCTACAACAGGATGTATAATTTAATATGGATTGCTGTGTCTTGCTCTGCTAGTGGTGCAGATAATACTTACCGATGAGTCATCCCTTCTCTTCGCAGCACCATCCCCATCACAATCTATTCATATCGCAGTCTAATAATGAAATGTCATGTATGAACACACAGAGGATCATTTTCCAAGGTAACACCTTTTATTTTTTTCCAGTTGTACTGACTTTGTCAGTTGGCCTCAGTTAGAAGTGTTTGCCTTTTTTTCCCCTCTCAGTTTACAATAAATCAGGCTATGCAAGAGTTCCCACATTTCTTTTGTAAGCAAATAATCAAGAATTTTGAATGTTTTATCCGATCATATAGACATTTTTATAAGATTATTCATGCAATCAGAGGGCACCTGCACACTGGAAATTTAGAAATATTTAAAGGAGCAATGTATAGCACTGTATGGCAAATACATGGGTAACAGCAGCAAAAATTCAAAACACCAGAGCTGTCTGCTCCTCTGGTGTGACTGATACAGTCAGCAAACAGTTAGCACACATTGTCACAATTTGAGGGTTACCTTCTTGACGCAACTGAATTAGCCTCTAGCTAGCAGTAGTCAGAATCGATTCATCAGCTTTGTGTCTCAAATTCTCGGTGCCTTGATAATCGACCCAGTCTCACTCACAACTCGTCAAATGTCAAACACCGTCGACTGGGCAGCACTCCTCGATATCGGAAACTTACTCACAGAGGTACCCTTTTGTGACGACTGTTACTCGTTGGTTTAGTCAGTCCCGTGAGTAGCTAGTCAGTGAAGTTAACATCAACCACAACTGTTTCCTAACCCTATCTAAGTGGTTATATCGCCTACACCTAGCTTCCTGTGAAAACAGAAGTTTATTTTGAAAGGTCCATGCGGAAGTAAGGCAAGATGGATACCCTGTGCATTGCTCTCCGATACCAAGGGGCACTGGTGGTATTTGACGAGTTGGGAGTGAGAACATGTTGTGATAATTCAGCTGCACACGGACCACAGAGAGATGTGCTGAGGCTTTTCAGAGGTAGAGTCTAACATTAACGTTATCTCTGGTGATCCAGTCGGTTCGTTTGCAAAACCAAAACAGACGTTCTCGACCAGAAAGGAAATTTAAAAGGAGAACATACTGCCAGAGAGAAGAGGCCTGTATTTCAGTTCAGCATGTTTCCTTCATCTCTGATGACATATTATGGACAGTAAATATATTACACATTGGTCTTTAAAACTACAAGGTCCACTGAGTGGAAACAGCTAAACAGAAAATGATGAAGGGTATAAAGTATTTGTGAATATCCAAACTAATAACAAAGAGCACCATATGTAGATAACATTAAATAATATAATTTTAAGGATTATAGTTGCATGCACTGGGACTCTGCATAAAAGAGACATTGAAGTGATCATGGCGTGTTGTGTTGGTCTGTCATCAAGTGATGTAGCGCTGAAGGTTTTGATCCCGCAAAGTGACAACATGTCGATTTTGAGAACTTCTTTCTAAATGAAATCCTCCAGCCAGCACTTGTAAAAACAGTCCTGTAATCTGCTGTCAACTTTGTGGCTCGTCTGCCAGCAAAGCTTTCATTTCATAACTTCAGACACCCGTAATGAGCTAACTTTCTCAGGAGCAATCTTTTTTTTTTTTTTAACCACCAAATAGTGAATATCAGAGAGTTAACCCTCTGCTGAAAGAGTGCAGTTTGAACATTGCTCATACACTTGCGTTCCACGTGCACAGAGATCATGAATAAAGAACCAGGAGAGAAACCAAGAAAACCATTCGAATCTCCCATTAGGAAAGCTGAGAATTCCCATAATGTAAAACGTATGCATATGAAAATCTACATCCCAGCTCATTTTTACATCTGATGCAGATTCGTACTGAACATGCTTGTTTGTGTAACGTGTCTTTAAATACCAGGAGTGCATATTTAAATATGAGTGGGCCTCTGTGGAAATAAAACCTGTCAGCCTGGTTTACATGCACTCCAGAAACAAGGTTACTGAGAGAAATCAGGTTAAGACTGAACATCTGAGAACGTGTTTATACGCACTGCAGATTTCTGCCCTACCTCAGCCTACCTATTCTGACCAAGAGGTGTATATTTCTGATGTATTAGTGACAGATTTTATGGAAAGACACAACATAAAGTATGGGAGTTTTGGGCTGGTTATCTTAGGTAAGATCTTATTTTGTTTTCATTTCATTTATTAGTTCAGCCAACATACATTCCCCACATTATCCATAAAGCCATTCTGTGCAGCGTCCTTACCTGTCACTGAAGACTGCCGAGTGTCCAAAGCGGTTGACGTCGTGGTAGAGGTCCGGTCGAGGCAGCACTGTCCACTCGTCGCATGCTGGAATGAAAAGACGACACGTAGAGGTCAAACTGTGTTGACCTGCTCCCACACACTAAATCATATGTGCTTTGAGCGCTTGGAAATTCAGCTGACGTGCCATGGGTGGTTAGCGAGACCCTGAACAGATGACCTTGTGTCAATCAATGAGTCACTCAGAGGCAAAGTGTCCTTGACCGAGACATCGAGGGCCTGACGGCCACATGAGCAACAATCACATTGAGAAAATGCAGCCAGGGCTGTGTGTCTCTGGATATGTGAAAATAAATACATCTCATATAAAATGGCTTCATGCTGTGACTAAATGCAACACAGATATCGCTGCTAGTTCACAGCAATAACTGTGGGTTTAATTCCCAGCCTTGGGCATTTCCATTTTTCTTTTTTAAGATTGTTTTCAGGAGGCATTTTTGCCTTTCTTTCATAGTGGATTGGACAAATGCCCCCAGCCAGGATCAGTCGGTAAGACTGTTTTCATCTTAGACATTTTGCCGACAATGATGTGCAGCCACCTCTTTGGCTCCTTCCACCCATGGGCTGGCTAACAAACAATGGGCCCCTAGGTACAGACCCAACCCCAAGAGGACAGCTGGGCTTTAAAACAAATTTGACATAGAGGCCAAACGTGTCACGTGATGTTGTGAAAAAGCCTCTCTTTGCACATCCATGGTACAGACATGTAATCTCTCCTGCAAAGAGGCAAGACACACCAACTTTATAGTTGTTCAGCCTATTTTGTTGCTGTTTTGTGTCTCTTTCTGGTCATGTTGTCTTTACCGGCTGTAGCTCAGTGGGTAAGGCAAGGTTGGTGGTTTGATCCCCGGCTCCAACAGTCTGCATGTTGAAGTGTCCTTGAGCAAGACACTGAACCCCAAATACTACTTTACTTAGGATGGGCATAGGATATACATAGGATGTAGAGGACAAATAAAGGCTTCTTCTTCGTAGGTATTTTTGTCTGTGGTTGTTTTGCCCATTTTTGTAGTTGCTTAGCATCTCTTCATGGTCATTCTGTGTCTCTTCATGGTCATTCTGTGTCTCTTCATGGTCATTCTGTGTCTCTTCATGGTCATTCTGTGTCTCTTCATGGTCATTCTGTGTCTCTTTGAGGTCATTCTGTGTCTCTTCATGGTCATTTTGTGTCTCTTTGAGGTCATTCTGTGTCTCTTCATGGTCATTTTGTGTCTCTTTGAGGTCATTCTGTGTCTCTTTGAGGTCATTCTGTGTCTCTTTGAGGTCATTTTGTGTCTCTTTGTGGTCATTCTGTGTCTCTTTGAGGTCATTCTGTGTCTCTTTGTGGTCATTCTGTGTCTCTTTGAGGTCATTCTGTGTCTCTTTGAGGTCATTCTGTGTCTCTTTGTGGTCATTCTGTGTCTCTTTGAGGTCATTCTGTGTCTCTTTGAGGTCATTCTGTGTCTCTTTGTGGTCATTCTGTGTCTCTTTGAGGTCATTCTGTGTCTCTTTGTGGTCATTCTGTGTCTCTTTGAGGTCATTCTGTGTCTCTTTGTGGTCATTCTGTGTCTCTTTGTGGTCATTCTGTGTCTCTTTGTAGTTGCTTGGTCTCTGCAGATATTTTGTGTCTAATTTTGAGTCTCTTTGTGTCTCTTTGTAGTTGTTTGCATCCGGTTGTAGTTGTTTGTGTCTCTCTGTAGTTGCTTTATCTCTCTTTGTCTTCATTTAGAGTCTCTTTTGTAGTTGTTTTGTGTCTCTGTGCGTCTCCTTGTGGTCATTTTGAGTGTCTTTGTTGCTGATTTTTTTCTCTTTGTAATTGTTCTCTGTGGTTTTGTGGTTGTTTTCTCCTTGTTATAGTTGATGTGTGTCTCTTTGTGTCTCTAGTAAGTTTATGTCTGTTTTATCCCTTTCTGTGTCTCTTTGTGGTCATTTTCTATCTCTTTGTGCATATCTTGCCCCTTTCCATAGTTGGTGTGAGTCTCTTTGTAGTATTTTGTGTCTCTTTGTAGTCATTTTGTGTCTCTCTGTAGTCATTTTGAGTCTCCTTCTGGTTGGTACGTGTCTCTTTGAGTGTTTTGTAGGTGAAGACCAGGAGGACACCTCAGCTCCTTGGGCCTGTGCCCTGTAGGCTCGTTCAGTAATCTATCCATGCCTCCACCTGACAAAGTGAAAATCTCTTAACTGATCACAGTGGTTTGCTCAGTTGTTTTGCTGTTAGACTAGCAGCCTGATCAGGCCTTTTCCTCACCTTCCTCTAGGGTCGGGTTCTGGTAGCTGGATCAAATCGGTATCCGGTTCCTGGTTGGCAAAATAGCCAGATTCATAAAGATCCGATGCCTGTGGATCTATTATCGCCGCCTGATATGTTTTAATGATCCTCGCTGTAATGTACTGTATGTAATGCAAGCATATTCACATAATGTTAAAATGACAACATCACCTGGTGGTACATTATGTCAGATATTAATTAAGGGCTAAATGATGTCTGGCTGAGGAGCTCTACCAGCAGGTCTGTCTCATTTCTCAGTTTGCTTTCAGTCAGCTGGACAAATTATGCATCTGACTGCATCGCATCAATCTTCGGAGAATCTCTGTTAAACTTGTATGCTTATCATATCAATGTTTTAAGCTTGTGGACTTATTAATTCTGCATTAGGACCTGCAGTATTTAGAGCAAGCAGCTTGTGAAAAGTAAGATTAATCTCCTGTGCTGCTCCAACTCATTTTCAGCTTGTAGCTACAGGTTCTGGACATTGATTAGGCTGCCGTTAAAATCAGTAGCGTTTCTGTCTTTTCAGCCAACAAAACGTGACAACAGACCAAAATCTGTAGTCACTTGTTATTCATAACTCACCTGCAAATGTTAAAAGCCAAACGTAAGAGAGCTTCGATAAGGGATTTGAAAGGATACAGATTCGATAAGCAGATTTTCTGGATTAATTTGATAAAATACTATTGAATGCCAATCCTCCCAGAGTCGACAGGCCCAACAGGAATTAGATGACCCTGAACAGGATTAAGTATTGCACTATAAGCAGTGATTTAGTGAACTGCAGGTCAAACGACAGCTAGACGTACAGGTTACAAGCAGACCTGATTTAAAAGTTTAAGTTGTTTAGATCAGAGGTTCTCTGCTGTTCTGCTTGTGACACCTTATCAAAGCTGATGGCCTTAATGTGGACAGAAACTGTAAGCGTTTCCCTCTTTGGTTGTTTTTAAATGCACCAAAAACTGTGAAAGTAAAGGGGGAAAAAGAAAAGATAACAATAAGATAACATAAAACACAACACTTATCCATTATCATCTTGTGATACTTTATTTTTATTTTAGGACCCATTTGGGGTCCTGACCCCCATCACTGTCTACATTAGATTTTGTTTAACACTATTTCAATGACTACTTCAAAGAATACTTCACCCACAAAATGGCCGTATTATATCAGTGACTCACCTGTGTTATCTTCACCTAACTTCACCTTCTCACATCTCAGTCCAAAAAATGGAGAAGGCTTGATGAATTGAAGTAAATGACACTGCATTTATACTACGCCAAGACATCTCGTGCAGTATAAACCAAGTCTCATTTATCCAGTCATATGCTCACTACTTCCTATTCACATCCATCTTTGCTAAAAGCTCCCTGGTTAAAACACTTCCGCAGTATCACTGGTCCCAAGTGTTAAATAGTAAAGTTTTAGCAAAGATGCACACATTAAATGAGACTTGGATTATACTGCATGAGTGTGTGAGAGTTTGTAAGCAGACATATTGGTTTAGATCTGCTGTTGTTGAACGCGGCGTCCATTTACTTCAATTCATCAAGATTTTCTCTGTTTTTTTGATTCTCCGATCACTATGGAGACATGTAAGAAAAAATGTTTTCCTGAAGAATTCAAGGTAATACGGGGGAGTAATTGACATTTAATCAATAGTAATCATGTGGGTGAGTGTGGACCAGAAGGGCAAACGCTGCCTCGTGGTGGCCAAGCGTTCATAGCGCCGACACTTTCTGATCCTTCGAAGTACTAAAATTGTGTCACTGAACCGCTGTTGAAACAACAGGTATGTGTAACCTAGGTGTCAGAAAACTTTCATTTGACAAGGTTTTCACCCAAATCTTGAAAGACCTCCAAATCATCACTAGTTAAAGAAATGAATGAATCAGGTGATGAAGTCATATATGGTTGTATTTAAATGAAGCTGCAGCAGTATGTGACAGGGTGCACCTGTCATGAGTCTGTCCAAACAAAAGAAACGACAACAACAAGACCCGGCACGGGTCTGAAAGTCAAAGCTTCTGGAAGACAGAACTGCAGTTCATCACCTTCAGTCGGTACAATGCAGTGCAAGTCATCATGGTCTCCCAGAGGAGAGTGGGACATCTCAGAGAGCTCCACATCCACAGGTAGACACTGCCCTCTGGTGTCATGAGCCGGTACTGCAGGTGGCATGGTGCATCGACCCTCAGAGAGGGGATTTATGACAACACCATCTACCAATGTCAGGACAGTGGACGGCCCTTAAATTCTCCTCTCTAATTGAGTTCAGCTTGTTAAGGTGGGGCGATTAGTCCTCGACGCACAGCCCATCCCGGCTGTAATTACCAGACAATTACAGAGCTGCTGCTGCTGACACTGACCCTGCAGCTGGCTGGTGGGGGTGAGGAAAATAGTCCACTAGTCTTTTCTGTCCAGTTACAAAAATCATACAGAGGAGGAGGAGCAGGGAGGAGAAAGAGAGGGAGACGTAAGAGCTGAGGGAGGGAAAACAACACTTGAAGTTTTTAATTTCTAAAGTTCGACTCAAATGTGAAGTCTCCGGGGAAATCATGAAAAACAATTTGTTTCCCGCAGTGGCCGGTGTGAGAGGAATTACTCTCATTATGCCAATCAAGAGAGGACATGTGGCGAATGCAGAAACAGGACGCTATGCTAAGAATTAAATGAAAACGTGATGCTGTGGCCGTCGCCGTCATCTTCTTCACACCACCAGGACGAGCTGCAAAAGGCGGACGCTTGTTGTGGATGTTTCAGTCCCAACATGCACTTCTCATGAACAAAAGCTGGTTGCACAGGAGAGGGAGGGGAGAGGGTGCTCATGCCCCTGAGATTGTAATTTCCCTGCCTGTCAATCACCTTCGTAATGACACAGAAATAACAGAATGTCCTGGGGCCACTTGGCAGCCTGCAGGGAATTCTCCCTCCCATCCAGACAGACTGAAGCCTCCCATTAATGAGCAGCTCATGACAGCAGCACTGCGGAAGGAGGCTGACTCAATTTACAATATTTGCAGGCAATTTACAAGATGAAGATGCCGGTACGGTTTCTGACAAAGCTGCGCTCACTTCTATTAGACACATCACAGCTCTTTAAATGGGATTATAATTAGAATGCTCAAAAAGGTACACGGCAATCGACAACAATCAACGTTTGATCGTCACGTTTAACCAACAGACAGAAAACATATTTTCCATCCCACAATCTGCTTGTTCTGCATTCAGATACACATGGAGGAGTCGTTCTGTACTTTCCTTTCCTTTACTGTGTTATATTATATATGCATGTAAACAGTCTGCAAAGTTGCAAAGCCTGAAGTCCAGGCCAAAGGGAGTTACTCTCCCCCCACAGAAACACCTCGCTTGAAGTCCTGCCTTTTCTTACGTAACACAGTGATGTCACCAAGTAACACTTTTGTATAACGAAGAAGTCAAGCGCAAACTGCAGCTCGAGGGGATGTTGTACAAAATTTGATCTGCCAATTTCCTCGTAAAGACCCAACTTTCTTTTATGGTACTAATGCGAATAAAACACAGATATCAGGTACACTAATAAAAAAAACTCACTCACAGCATCATTTGTTCTGAGCAGGAGAATACGAAGCTTTGAGGATCTTTTTGGGATGGTTTTCTGTTCGGTCCTGCTGGATGTAGGGAGCAGCAGAGCCTCTAGGGGGGCACTCAAAAGGATTTTAAAGTTTGTTATGTCTGAAAATCAGACAGACAACTAAATATACTGGCAACCGACATACCTGAGCAAAGTATTTGTATACCTGAACATCTCATTCTAACACCATGGGCATTCCCCTGCTGCTATAACAGCCTCCACTCTTAAGGCTTCTTTCCAAGAGATGCAGGGATTTGCTCCCATTTAGCCAAAAGAACATCAGTCTGGTCGGCTACTGATGTTTGGCAATAAGGCCTGGCTCACGTTGTCATCTGTATCTCATCCTCAACTCTATATTACAGCACAAAGCTACTTTTTCATCAATTAATACGAACGGTCAGATAAATCGGAACGCCAGTATCTGTGTAGTACGTAATCATTACAAAAACAAAATGTAAATCCTTCTGAAGTGCATTATAAGTGTGGTATGGTTTACACTGCATGGATTAACCTCGCGGCTAGCACTCATAATGTTACCTCTCCTACTTGCTTTAAGTCACTGCATCTCCCGACAGAATACCACGGTTGCATTGCAACCTACAGGCATGTACAGTATGTTGCTGTTGAAACAGAGCAGCTGATATTGGTAGCAAGCTAGCAGACCGCCGAGCGGCATCTCAGCTCTGCACAGACCGATATACAGATGTCAGAGGAGAGGAGAGAAACAGTCGTGCCAGTAAATGACAGTAAAACGCAGTAAAGACTCTCACCGAGCTGAAATGAAACCAAACCCCCATTATGCATTTATCACGACATGAATGCAGAATCTTCCATGTCCACATTGAGTACATGCAGCTTACAAATCAAGTAATTTCCACACCTCTACTTTCTACAATACAGGAACTTTAACTGGATGTTTTTGACCATTTTGTCTGTGTCTATCAGTCATCATCAACTGCACAGAGCACACAACAACCCTTTTGGACGAACAGTGAAACATCTTGATTTGAAGCTCCAGTCCAGTGATTTCTCCATTACTTCAACGTGGGCTGCCGCTATTCCAGCGCAAAATGGCATTAATATGCACATAAATAAGCCAAGAACCAATACTCAGCTTCACTTCCTCTGACCAGGAAAAAACCCTGTCACATATGAGTGCGTCCTGCCTGCAGATATTACAAATGTTAGGGCGAACATGCAAAGACACTACACTGCTGGAAAACTTAAGACCACATTATTGTGAGTACTATGCGTGAAAAGCGGCCTGCAGTTTATTGCTGGCGTACATCAAGCAGCGACATCTGACCTTCTCCTGCTCCGGTGGAGCCGCTCAGTGTCCAACAACAAAACACTGCGGTTGTACTGAGCAGCTCCCAGGTGTGAGTCTGTGCGACTGTATGAATATAAAGCAGCTCAGCGCAGAGTAAAAAAAAAAAAAAAGATGATGTATGCTGAGCAGAAAAAAAAGCAAACTGTGTGGTACTGACCCAGACTGTAGGCCAGGAAGTCGGAGGAGAAACACTTGGCTCCGTGGCTCATAGACGTGTCGTTGTGTGTGTTTCCTCCAAACACCAGCATGGTCCCGCTCACTATCACTGCAGTGTGGAGGTAACGGAAGAAGCCGCTGTCTCTCAGAATGGTCCTGCAAACACACAGTGACGGTTGTCATGTAATTATTGATTAAATAATAAATTACATCATACCAGTTCGCTAATGATCCATCTAGCAGCGACATTGTTTCCAAATGGCTTTTGACTCTTTAACATAGAAGTGTTTATGTGATGGCGTACCTGTCACTATTATTTAACCCGTGTTGTCTTTTCAAAGTCAGAAGATCAATCATTGTACCCTGATTGAAAAAGGTACAGTATGAAGAGAACCCTGATTATGTATTGTTCCAACCCCCACATGCTGCAGCTGGTTTTGTGACAAAACTTTGTAGAAAACGTCACATACCTGACTTCCAGCTGACCATAAATTTAGCCTTTATCAAGATTTCATGTTCAGTTTTCACAACAGGACTTCATTGTGCAAAACTCTTCATACAAACAGACAAACTTATTGGCTAAATTCTCCCCTTCAGGAGACAAAGTAAATGAAAAGCAACATGCTCAGTTATCTAATACAGATATCTAATATTAGCACAAGTTTCAATAACTTTTACAAAACATACAGATTCAATGAAACAGGTGTGTGCAAGTATATCTCCTTATTTTAATATCATTAGGGTTTAAGGTACGCAACTACTGCCATTTATTTCAAATGTCTGGAAAAGGCAAAAAAAGGAAAAAACAGTGCAACTGATGTCCTTCTTCCTGCTACAACCTGCCATGTGTTCAGATCCTGTTACTGAACTTCAAATTGTGGTTTTGTATTTAAATGCTTTCCAGTATTAAGGCACAGTCACTCGTGTGCAAAATTAACCCCCCCCCCCCCCCCCCCCCCCCACTCGCCCCCCCGTTCACTTCCATTTTGTGGAAGCGGGGAAAAAAAAAGATTTGTTTCTGGTTGCGAAGCAAATTTGCATCTTTGCAATGGCGTGGAGTTTGTCTTCGGCAGGCGATGGTTACATTCACGCATGTGTGACTACCACTTAGAAGAGGCTGAAATATCAAATGTTTGATTTCTTGAATAAAAACTAACTTTGTGGTCAACACTGATAAGAAAAATGAAACAGATGCAGTGAGTCAGAGTCATCGTCTGGCCTTGAATGTCGCTGCAGTGTGAAAAATGTTGACTTCTTGCAGACATTGTAAAAATAAATATCTTGAGGCAATGAACACTGCAGACTCTGTTTTGATGAGAGTTCCTGTGTGTTCCAACACTACCATACTGTTTAGTACACCAGAAAAAAAGTATGTCCCACTACAAAGTGTATCAAATGTAGTACGTCAAAAATACCAGGCTGTCCTGATACATCCAGTCACATTCACAATGTTATGACAAAATATTCTGTCCCAGTTGTACACAGACCGCATGTAACAGTCGGTACTAAAAATATATAGTCATAGATTAGTTTTTTTGAATATATATTTAATAAATATACTGTATATATATTAAAATGAAGTTCATTATTTTTATTGTTTACTTCTGCCTTCGCTTTTTCCAGTTTATATTATAGTTTAATTAAAATTTGCTGCAAATGTTTACTGTTCATTTTGTTGGTTATTCTGGTTTTGTTCTTCTTATTATTTGTTATGTGTTCAAAATATATCTACCTAATCTGATCTTGTGTTAATGAAGATTTCATTTTAAAATGTTTTGATGCTCTAATGAAGATGTTTGCATTCGTCATTCCTGCATTGTGAGATTCTAGTACAAAAAATTTAGCATTAGGCATTTAGCATTAGGAGTTTAGCATTTTGCATTGGTTGTTCTGCAAATTAAAACCAAAACTTGACTCAAAGAAATTGCATTATAGCATAAACAAGCTAAATAATACAGTTTCGAGTTTTTGTTTCATATTAGTTTTGAATTTTTGGTATCATTTAGTGTGAGTGTGTTTGCTAGTTTTAGTTTAGTTTCAGTGTTTCAGAAAGTTTTTATAAACTGAGTTTTAGTTTTAGAATAATTTTACTTTGTTTTGTTAGTGGTTCAGTGAGAACTCATGTCTCCTATTTAAGGTATTGATATAGCTAAAAAGCTAAAACTGAAATTAATTTACATTTATTTATTCTTTTATTTTTTTCTAAGCCTTACCATTTCCTCTTGTCCACGTCGAACTTGTACAGGTCTCCAGCCAGGCCGTACTTGTTGGCGCTGAAGGCCTTGTAGCCTCCGTGGATGTAGATGGCTCTGGTGCTGGGGTCGAAGACACTGCTGTGGCCGTAGCCGCCCTGAACCAGAGCGCCGTCCGTGGACACCATGCTCCATGTGTTCTTAGCTGGAGGGTCACAAAAACAGTCTTTAACTGAGCAACAGAAAACTAGCTTCAAGTTAACATAATATAATGAAAATACCACTAAGAAAGTGAAGTCAAGCTACAGTTGAGTTCAGAAAGGTCTCGGTGGAGGATTCGGTTTATGGGTCCAGCAGGGATGAAGTGGAAGTAATTACATCTCCTCAGTTTACAGAGTTTTATTAGTGGAAGAGAGTTAATATGGATCTTGTATTACTGCATTACAATTACAAAAGTAGCACCAGGCTGCCATTATTCAGGTAATGATAATAACCAAATCACTTTCATTTGTGAGCAAATGGGCCATGCACTCGTGTCCATCAACCACAGTGGCAGGTTAATTCATCCAATTTTCTCAGATTGGCTTTTAGAAAAAAACGAGACCTCTTAATTAACTTTGGTTTCCTGCCAACGACGTTGGTGGATTAGAGGAACACACCCCCCAAGCACAAAACTCGTTAACTCGGTGGCCAGTGTTCATTTCAACAGCCCGGCCAAGTTAATAGAAGGGAGCAGCTAAAGGTTGGTGCTTAGAGCTCAACAGTGAGGCTCCGTAAGTCAAAATCCCAGTCACAATCTGTATAACTATCAGCCACGATGCCATAACCGTCCCAGAGAGGCTCACAACGAGCCACCAGATTGTGACACGATGGTGTTTTCTCCAGTCAAAGCCACAGGTCCATGTGATGTCAAATTTATTTTATGCTCCTCTGGGAAACAGGCAATACGTTTTACAACTAAATAAGTCAATAGTTGATAGTTTGCATACTGTATGCACAATGTTTCAGTAGAGACATTAAAATTATGACAACAGAATAGAAATAACATTGTTTTACTTTTGTGTAACACTTTGGAGCGGTAGTCACTTTCAGTCCAACATGGCGGCGGCGTAACTCTGCTGCTGGGCGCTGATGTTGCAATGGATCGAACAACTGACTTTTCACCTCTCAGAAATGTATGTTCTTTGCTCCTAAGTGTCTGCTCCCAGATTTCAAACTGGGCCACACAAACTTTCTCTCATATCACGAAAATAGTTCAATGAATTGTGTTTCTGAAAAATTTAAAGCGAGAAAAGCAGCTGCTTTGTTTTAGATCATCAATGGTTACTTCAAATGTTTCCAGAGCCTCCGAGTCCCCAATCACACTAGTTTATGGGATGAGCAGGTCCTGGTGGTCTTGTCGCTTTGTCCTTTTTGCCATATTCAAATGTTTTATAGTCACGATTAATCATGTAGCTGGTTGGTTTAAACTTAAAACTCTTTATGTAAGGATTTTCTGAAATGTTAATGGAGTGAATTAATGGCTAATTCACTTCTGGAGCTGTTCAAAAAGTGGGCAGTAACTGTGGAGCTGTTGAAGCAGCTGTGAAGGCTTAACTATCTACAACACGACATGAACCTGCAGCTTCACAACTCACCAATGTTGTACTCCTGAACCCGGCTGATGTAGCCATACAGAGGACAGTGTCCGAACATAACCAGCATGAAGGGACCGTCTCCTCCCTGGACGGGAGGCACAATGTGAGCTGAGTGTCCCACCACGGCGTACTGCTCTTTGGCCCGCGGGCTCAGGAGGACCCAGGTCTGGTTCTGGATGTGGAAAACCCACAGCTGGCTGGACACGTTTCCTGTGGAGTCGATCTTCCCTCCGTACATGTAGATCTTCCCCTGGAAGAAACAAAGAAAAAAACAGCAGAGCAGGATTAGATCATGCTGTATATACTGTACATCTAGAGGTCTCTTCCAACACTACATAATGTGAAATGTGTTGAAACACACATGGTTTTTCCACATACTGGTCTAACCACCTGTACATACTGCAGGAGGCCAGAACAGAACCAAAGCAACCAAGCAAAGAAGGTTAAATAACACTCCAAACTAACGCTAAATTTAAAAACATGTCATGTCCATGTTCAAAGGGGTCCCTTGACCTCTGAGCTCCAGATATGTGAATGACAATGGGTTCTATGGATACCCACCAGTCTGCCCTTTACAGACATGCCCTCTTTATGATAAGTCAAGTCAGCACACTGACACACTGTTGTTGCTTGTTGGGCTGCAATTTCCATGCTTTCCATTTCCATTAGTTATGATTTTAGCATATTTTTATGCTAAAAGCAGTACCTGAGAGGGTTTCTAGACAATATTTGGCATTTTTTAATGTTAACTAATTTCCAATACTAAACATATACATAAATTTTCATAAAGCAGCATATTTGCCCGCTGCCATGTTGATAAGAGCATTAAATACGTGACAAATCTCCCCATAAGGAACATTTTCAACACATAAAAAATGTGCAATTAATCATGATCAACTATGGACAATCATGTGATTAATCACAATTAAATATATTAACTAATTGACAGCCCTAGTTTAGGCTTCAAAAACAACATTTTCACTGCAGTTAAAAACTGTTTACTCACCCACATGCACCTGTAGTCTAGCAGTAATATCTAACAGCACCATAAATTATATTCATAGAAATCGTAATGAATGCAGAAATATGGGCGATGAGGAGAGGCCTGTCTATCTAAAAACTGAAAACAGCTGACAGTACGAGACCCAACATATTCAGAAGACATTACATCCCAGTCACGTCGATAAAAAAGTGGTTTGATGAAGAGTTGGAGAACCAAAACACTACGGTGCTCATGAACCGTCAATCAAATGAAATGAAATAAAGAATCTTAAACACAGCAGAAACGCTTCAGATTCTCCAGGAGGAAAAAAAACCTCTACATTCTATATAAACCAATAACCTTCCACCTCTCCTTGAGTTTTGAATAATAACACCAGCTTATTATCATCCCCTGGACCGAGTTTTCCCCTCTGAGAAACCTGAAGAGTCTGGAGGTCAGGCAGACTGATGTCTCTTGATATTAACAGCCTGACATCTTCTTGATTTGGGTAAAATTGACTTGATAATATACAGTATGTTCAGAAAATTGCAGGTAGCACTGAGCAGAGAAACTCCTGGAGACTGGGTCCTTGAGGTTGTTATTAGCAGTGATTCAGTTTGTGAGCTTCACAATTGATTTGTTCGATTTTAAAATCAATTTCTTTTGTACATTTAGTTGATTTTCCGACAAGGAGGGGCCTTTAGTTTATGTTATCGGTCAAAAAAGGTGAGACAAGCTGCAAACTAATTACGTAACACAGTGATTCTCAATGTGGGGTCCGGGGAGCCCTCGGGGTTCATGACACTCTGTCGGGGGGTCCATGAAATAATTTGAATTATGAATTATAAAACAGTGCTGTATCCATAATAAGTACATCTGTACAGTTAAACCTAAAGTGCACTTTACAAAAGATTCATTTCTCTCACGCTATGCACATTTTTTTAATGTTTACATGATCATTCCTATAGCTGAATGATAATTATTTTTAACTTTCTCTGTGCATTTGATTCTGAGAGAATTATTTCCTCTCTAAAGGCAGAAGTTCGTGTGATATTTGCAGCTCGGATGACATCTTCAGTGTTGACTTTATCTCCAGATTCAATCTCGTTGTGCTCCCGAAGTATTCCCTGCTGTCCTCGTCCAATGACGAAGAGCCCTCTCCCAAAATGTTTCCCGTTCATTTGTGCCAATAAAACAAGCATATTGAGTCCATTATTCCCACCCATGTTAGCTTTGAGCCAGTGGAAACTCTGATATGATTATGACTAAGTTTAAACATCTACATTTATTAGGACTATGCCACTATGTCTTGCTACTGTCTTACATAGTTGCTGTCAAGTTGAGTCCAAATGCAATTTAAATAAAATGACCCTCTGTTTAGGGCTGCACTGTTGCCTCACAGCAAGAGGGTTGCAGGTTTGAATCTGTTGTGGAGTTTGCATGTTTTCCCCTGTCAGCGTGGGTTTTCTCCAGCTTCTCCAGCTTCCTCCCACAGTCCAAAGATCTGCAGGTTACATACGTGACACCTAATGTAGATGGGGTCGCGCTGTTTAAGTTAAGTTCTATATTATTAACACGATTATAAAAACATAACTGAAGTATTTAGGTTGAAAAGTTTTAGAGTACATGCATTAAGAGTACAAATATGATTATGACGGGGTCCTTCTCACCTGTAAAGGGTCCCTGGCTCCAAAAGTTTGAGGACCTCCAACATATCGTATTTCTACTCAAAACTTTCTCACATCATATCATCTCAACAAAAAGTGTTTCCCGGGCCTGTGAACATCACAGCAAACAGCTCGATTTCACAAACGCTTGTTCATTTCCAGGAGCGACAGGCGAGTAGCAGCATCCTAAACCAGTCAGGGCATGTGTGTGCCTGGGAGCCTGAACTGGTACATTACCTGCGGTCGCGAGACTTACATCACTTCTATCTGTTATTTTTCAAGACCAATTTGATTCCAGATGTGTCTGGCGAGCCCACATTGACTAACAAGACACATTCACACGCCGTGATGCAATCTGTGTGTTACAAACACTTCTGCAGCTCAAACCACAGAGCAGACAGACTGCGTCTTCCTCTGTAATTTATTATTCCATCAGTGGCTGCTAACAGCCTCTCTGGCTGAGGAGAAACTGCTTCACCACTTCTGGTGCAGCATTTCAAAACCCAGAGATTTAAACAGTATATTAGTTCCAGACAAACAACATTGAAAGCATAAATAAGAGGACGGGGAGTTTATAATGTTTCTGCTGGTGCCTCCATTTAATTTAGCTGTCATGCCTTCTCTTCTCATCTGTTTGAAGCCCTGTTCATATTACACCGAGATGAGCTGCAGATGCATGTAAAATGCTCTATAATAATAAAACAATAGAGTCGTATTGTCTTAATCCTGGCTCACAGCAGATACAATTTTTCCCCTCAACATACCTCATGAAGAGCCAGTGAGTGGCCATATCGTGGCGTGACAGTGTGGACGGAGGGGTCAAGGGTCAGCCAGCTCTTGCTGCTGAGGTTATACCTGCAGACAGGAAACAGAAATGTGAGATGACGACAGAGCAGCTTAGGAGGGTTTAGCTTGCAACATGTGCGTAAGAACACTCTGATCTTGTCTGTTCAATCACTGTTACGTGTCAAACCGAATACAGACAAACTTCAGTCAAGATTCGCTATTCGAATGTAACACGAGTTGTTCTGATACTGATACCAGTACCAGTATCAGTATCATCTCCAGTACTGCCTAAAAGTCTATGCACTGATTAAATATGACAAAATTATATAATTTATCAGCTCATTTAGGCTATACAGTTAAAACAACACGTGAAAGCTATTCGATCTGTACATCCTGATCGGCACTGCGCATGTGTGAGATGGCTCACTCGTTGGCAACTTCCATCATCAGCTTCGGAAAAACGATACGGCGAGCCATCTCGCGAGGGGGGCCCCGGAACGGGAAATTTTTCTTTCTCATTTCAGTTGAGAGTTAATCCAGTTAATACAGATTGGTTAGGCGCTAGCACAACTTCAGCAATTTGGAAATATTTGACGCTGGATAATCCCACCGGTAAAACAGCGATACACTGGTCAATACTCAAAAAAAAATGGTGTCTGAACATCTCTATAAGGTAAACTGTGTTCAGCCATGCAAAGATAGATCCTGTGGGGAGCGCTGTTAGAAATGGAAACCTTGACTCATAACTTTATGGGCATAAATGACACTGGATCATCCTCTTTCTCCCTTTTTAAAGTTAGTAAGGTGTTGGAGAACAGTTACATAGTGCGAGGTGATTACATGGGAATTACATGTGGCTTAGAACTTGGATTACAGTGATCTAAGCCTACACATGTCTTCATACAATAGCTTAAAGCACAGGTGGGAAACTGAAAATCAAGTGTGAGTGATAAGGAACTCCAGACAATAAATTTCACTTGTTTTCTTGCCCAGTTTGTTGAGATCGAGACCATCCTCAAATCTTTGGGCGTCACATTTTATCGTTTGGGCGGCAGTCGCTCAGTCCGTAGGGACTTGGTTTGGGAACCGGAGGGTCGCGGGTTCAAGCAACATGGACCAAGCACTGAGTGTCGACTGGTAGCTGGAGAGGTGCCAGTTTGCCTCCTGTGTACTGGCCAGGTGCCCTTGAGCAAGGGCACGCCCTGACATCGCTCCATTAAAGCATGTATATACAGTAGGTCCTGGTTGTGCATGAATGTATTTCGGGCCTGTGTGTACTGTGTAAAAAACTGAATTTCCCCTCAGGGAATCAATAAAGCGTGCCTTCTTCTTCTTCATATCTGTCCTTGCTAACTGTCTGTTTCCCCGTTTTCAGTCTTTACACTAAGCTAACTTACTAACAGCTAGCTGCTGACTCCCTGTTACATAAACTTCTCAACTTGCAGATCCTCTCATAACCAATGTTCCTACCTAACTTAAGGTAGGAAAAGTGTATTAAACAAGCATCATAACTTCCCACAATCTTAAATATACTCTCCTAACTTTAGGATGACAACTAAGCTGTCTTAACTTTCACTTTCCCACCAGAGCTGCCTTCCTCTTAACATCTCTTGTCAGCGTCCTTATTTTCTTTTTGATAGCATCAACGCTCCATCGGATGCCACAGATACTGTGTCGGCTATCTTGGCCCACTCTCTGTCTTCTATCTCCTGAATTAGCGTTGTTGTAAATTTCCCAGAAAGAACATCTTCGGATTACCAACACCTCTAACTCATCTGTCTTAAAGAGAGAAGAGAGTCTGTTGTTGTTGTTTTTGCTCCATTTTTGGTAAGTTTTAATGTGTTTCAATAAAAAAACAATGGTTGCAAAGTTGTTTAGCTCAGCGAAATGAGTAAAAAAGCATTGGTTGTTAGGTAACAGATATAAAAGTTGATAAGTGATGTTGGAGTATTTAGGATTCCCTTACCCAAGATGAGATAGGTTGAAATAAGATAAACTAGGGATTGGCTGGTGCAGCTTCAGTGGTTTCTGCTTATCTCCTTAAACCACCACGTGATACAGCACAGACTAAGGAGCATGCTGTATCCTGACGTCATTGTAATTTTATTTACCACAACCAAGCCTCCAAAGTCGAATGGCCTCCAACAGGTGAACCCTGTTAAACCAACCTACCAACTACCCATTAAAGAGAAGTCATCACGTGCCGTCACTGTGTCTCTTACCTTTGCTTCATGGAGGTATGGTTTTGTTTTGTTTTGGGGTTTTTTTGCAGGTACATCAGGAGCAAGTTAATCAGTTACACTGAGGAGGAGAAATGTGCGATTGTCCAATCCAACTGCACGGTATGTCAAGGTGACAAACACAAGAAGTTGGCAGAATGCTCCTACCTCATCTCACATGACAGACTGAGCAGCAATAAAAATGGCCCTGGCCTGCCTGCAACCCATAAAACCAAAATATGAGCCGAAGGGATGAGCGTGATCTTCCTGGGTGGAGTTCAGGGTGAGGAGCATCAGCCTATCCTGTAATTTTATAGATTTAATTACATCCTTCACTCTGTGCCCGACACGGAGCTGTCTGTGCAGAGCAGCGCTCTTTTTCCTGTTGATTTTCAACAGTCGGAGCCGTCAGGAAGAAGCCACAGGACTTCCTGACAGTCAAGTATTACCGTAGTTTAGTACTCCATATAGACAAGACCACAATTAAGTCCCGCCCACACCCAGAGGGGAAACAATTTACAAACAGAAAATTGCCAAAAAACTTCCATGTGGTGGGATGTAGTACCAAAAGGGAAACGAAGCCAGAACTAAGTTTTTATAAACTGTGGGATCCTGACACTCCAAACGCCAGTTTTGGGCTAACTATATTCCTGTAAGTTCAAGAGGACCTATCCTATTATGCTTTTGTGCTTTTTCCCTTTCCTTTAGTGTGTCATAGACTGTAGTTATGTGTATGTAAAAGGCCTGCAAAGTTGCAAAGCCCAAAGTCCACTCCAAAGCGCTCTATATCAAAGATGATGCATTACAAGCTCTGCCAGTGGTTTGACATGGATACACTTCCTGTCTGAAGTGGGTGCGGTCATGACAACTTCATGTGGATGGATGAAAGCAGTTATATATGCAATTTATTTTACTATTGTTATTTTACTACTTATTTACGCAGCTAACAGTCATATTTCCCATTACAAAAGTTGGTTAGCTGGGGCGTTAGCGAACATCAGCTGCCAGATCTTGTGAGAGTGTGCTGCTGAAACAGAGAGAGATCCTGAACAAAGTTTATTTCCTCCTGGTTGTTTTGTCTGTCATCCTAGTGTCAGAATGCTGAGAAGAGATATGTTGCCTGTGAAAAATGGGTTGTTTGTTAGCACTGTCGCCTCACAGCACGAGGATCGCAGGTTAAAAATACGACTTGCTGCGCTTTTGTGTGGAGTTTGCATGTTAACTGTTAACGTGGGTTTTCTTCGGTTTCCCACTGTCCACAGACATGCAGGTTAATTGTTGCTGTAAAGTGCTCGTAGGTGTAAGTGTGAATGGTTGTCTGTCTCTATGTGTCCGCCCTGATAGACTGGCGACCTGTCCAGGGTGAACCCCGCCTTCACCCAATGTCAGCTGGGATCGACTCCAGCCCCCCCGCAACCCTGAAAGGGATAAGCGGTTACAGATGGATGGATGGATGGCTATGGGGCATAATTGGTCATAATCTGAGTTCACATTCACTTCTCCCATTTAAGTTAACAGACTCAGGACATGCTGTAGGTCTCCCAAAGGGGCGGGGCAGTAGTAAAACCCATGTGACACAGATACAGGAAACACTGCTCCTGCACTGCCTGAAATCAAGCCCCTAGGAAGCACACTGTTCGATGATCCCAACATGGTCGCAGTGGCCATTGGTGGTACTGTGTCTGTCACGTGATGCCATTGGGTCCAAAAAGACTTGTCTCTATTGTCTCTGCATCTCGATTGATCACGCTGACGAAGGCTTGTTGATGAAACGTGTTTGTTTGTTTGCTCAATATAATCAAAAAGACACTTTATTCATGAGTGCCGCAGATTTTGTTCCTTTTGTTCTTGCTGCTACCTGGTACCCGACACTTTTCAAGATTTGGAGACATGCTCGCTGTTATTTTCCATTTCATCCAAAACAACTTTTTCTCATAGACTTACATTGAGAAAGAGACATCTGTAACTCGGCAGATATTTTTTTTTTTGAAGTGAATCAATTTCCCAGTATGAACACTCTAATAACCCTTATTTAAATCAATAGGTGTAAAATGCTCCAATAGCCGCATCCAGAGTTATATCTTTCCTCTGTTTATATCTACAGAGACCCAGACCATGACGACAGCGCAAGCCATGAAGTGGGGACCCCTTGACGGACACAACTGCACATATCCAACATGCGTACTAGGCCCAAGTAAGACCTGGAAGACCCAGAAGATCTGGCTACTTTTCCAAACCCAGAAATCTAACCACTGACTTCATGCTCCACTGAGCAGCTTTCATAGGAATGAACAGAGCCCCACCTCCAACGCTGTATCCAGCTCTCTTCATACATCCATGCCTGAAATGCTTGAAGTCCTGCCTTTTCATCTGTAATGTGGTGATGTCACCAAGTAACGTATTTACATAATACCTGCTTAGCAGCTAGTTTGGCAGCCTCAAACAGAAGTAGTTAGAGCAGAGCTGGAGAAGAGAGTAGACTGGGAAGCATGGGTGGTAAGAGAAAAAAAAAAAAAAAAATCTTTAAATATTTAAGCATGTAAACATGCACAAGTATGGACCTGAACAGGTCCTCTTTAAGGTAAAGCATTCTGACAGTATGCAACTTGTGTTATTGTGGAACGTGAATAAATCAGAAAGCTATGCAGGTTTATGTGCACAACTTTCAGGTTGCATGTGGACATTACTTAAAAACATCCAGATGATGCAGAGGAAGCGAGTTGTCCTGTAATGCAGGAGTCAACCTTTTACAGGCTCTGTTGAGTATTATGAGGTACAAATTTGTGTTTGCATAACACCATTATCATGCTACTGTCAAATTGTTTTAGTGTGATACCAGTCACCCCTGTGGAAACATTAGTATAACTGTCTTCTATAAAAAAAGTGTCTGTTTCTATTTTAATGCATGGTTGTTGCTGTTGTGATGCTTTTTTAATGGAATGTGAGTCTGTCAATAAAGATTAACTAAATAACTGTGTATGCTAAGTGCCTTAGCTAACTGCAGTATCTTGCTAACTTGTCTCATCATCATTTTTGTTACCAACAGCACCCCTGGTAGACATAAGGTACTAAAATAACCCTTTGATGTTTTTATCCAGCTACAGGCATTTTGTTAGTGTTTCAGCTCGGTTGGTTTGTGGTGCCGACTGTCTTCCCCTCTGGTGCCAGTGGTTTTCAGAGTATGACGCGTTTTACTTTGTCTCTATAACAGACATGGAAGTTAAAAATATTTAAATTTCTGCAACAGAGAAAGGCAGTGTTTGAAGAGCACATTCCCTCCAGTCGCATAGCAACAGCAGGACTCATGTCTCGCAGCTCTCTAGGATGAGAGCAGCAGCCAAACGCCTAAAATGTGAGTGGAGATGCTCCCACGGGAGACGAGAGTGCTTACGCTTTGACCATGTGGTAGTCGGAGGCGTTGAAGACGTAGCCTCCAATGACCCACATGATGCCCTGGTCCACCACGGCCTTGTGGGAGGCCCTCGACAGCCCGGCCTCGGTGTACTCCTCTCGGGTCCAGAAGGAGGAGTTGGCAGGCACTGAGACGAAGCAGTCTGGACCTGAGGAGGGCAGGAAACACGAGTCAGGGCTCCAATGGGAATTAAGTGATGCAGCAAGCTCAGTTGTTTTATTGCACTTATATCTGATAAACACGATAAACAAGCTGCAGCCGTTCAGCGGAACATATAACCAGATTTATGCTTTAAGAGAGACTTGTTTCCAACAAAAACAATCAGCATAAAAACAAGAAAAAGTTATTTATATCTTGTGAAGAAGTTCCTACATTAAAGGAGGATTAAACTTTCAGACCTCATTAGTTCACTTTAATGTCCTGCAACCAGGCAGAGGGTATAACAAAAAAAATCTCTATTATTGATTTCTGTTGAATTATGAAAGTGAGAGGTCAAATGAAAGGGCAGGGAGCTTAGAGAAGCATTTAAAGCTCTGAGATAACAGAGGCTGTTAATGAAGCCTGCTGTCATGCCTTCAGCGTAGATACGAGGCGCATCAGACTTTCTATTCACTACAGTGTAAACACATCCGTGGCAACAGTAAAGGCTCAGGGAAAGTGCCACGATGACGTAGTTTAAAGAGTCAGAGAGACAGAGGGGGAGGTGGATGGGTCCATCAAGCACAAGGCTTTCATCCAGGAGACCGATGTTCACGTCCCCTGAGTTCAGTTTCATTTTATAATCAGCTGATCCTTTGTGTCATTTCAGCATTTTTTTCTTTCCCAACACCGATACTTGAACTTGTGACCAATACCAAGTACCAACCCGATACCAGCATGATGTTTTCCACAGTGAAATATTGCCAAATGGTTGACGTTTTCAACGCTCAGACTATGTTACTGTCCATCAGCACCGCACTGCTGTTGTTTGTGATCGTCACATGACAAACTACCTGCAATCAGTTCTTCTTCGTTGTTCTAAAACAGACCTGTGTTATTGTTGAGGTAAATGTTAAATGTAAGTGCTGAAGTTAAGTTTTGTTCATGGAAACGTTACTACCCTCGACAGTCAGTCCTGTACGGTTCAAAGACTCCTGTATATAATGTCATTTTCTTAATAATATGCTGTTTAGGGTGATTTTCAGTATAATAAATGCTGAAAAATAAGTGGCCAGTGTGTTTTCTATAGTGATGACATAGAGCTTACGTCTGACAGTATTTGTTTGGCGTCCCCAGGAAAAACAATTGGCCACCCCTGATCTACAACGTGCGTTACAGCATGTTTATTGTGTTCTGGAGAGATTTAACTTTTGAACATTCTTTCAGCAAACAATAAACCTGATTTGAGTTTAATGACTTTTAAAGACAGACGGCCCTGGCAGAGCTGCCTTCCCCTGTTACAGGATGAGAACAATGACGGCACCATAAACCGGAATCGCTTCTCAATGAAGAGGAAAAGATTCTTGGCAAACAACTGCCAAGCCTGAAATAGACAGATTGGCCTCGTCCTGGTGATCTTCTGAAAGGTTTCGATATGGTTTCAGGGTGGTTTGTTGCTCCTGTTTATCTGCAGTCCGTACGATGAAAAACGCAGATAAAACCTGCCTGGAATCAAACATTTACAAAGCAAGTACTGCTATCACTTCATCTTAGAGCAGAAACAGGATGTTAACCACTGGGGGAGTTCCTTATTGATCATTATCCAAACATTGCAAGTGGCCACGTGACATAACAGGAAGTGTTCACTGTAACAATCAAGGTCCGTAAACCTATTCTCCTTTTTGTTTAGTCCAGTCCCTTGTGGCTAATATTCTTCCAGTGCCACCGTTACATTGGTGGCATTTCCATAAATAAAACAAAATGCAGCCTTTGCCTCCCTTAAAGACCCAATTTGTTGAAGGCTACCCATCTGTGAAAGGGAGATTAAATGCAAGGCTGGCTTGACTAAACAGGCATCTGTCTGCTTTTTCACTGGTTGGTGTAGAAAATGAGTTCATTTGGGAGCTGGCAGCACCAAGTACACTGAGTGTGCTATTCCTCGGCTAACGCACCATGACAGGGTAATAAAGGCTAAAGAAAATGCCAGTCTGTTTCTCAACTCCCTCAGCTTTGGTAATTAGATCGTGAGCACACGTAGCTGCTGATATAAGTGCAGTTAAATTAAGCCAGTGTCTCTGATTAGGCAGAGTGGCGCAGCAGAGCCGTTTAACAACCAACAGAGCTGTTTGAACGGCCGATTCAACAGGACACAGTAATATCTGGTCATCACCAAATAATAAAAAAGACTCGGTATTCATGACTCATCAAAAAAGATCCATTAGCTGATACTGCAGAAAGTCCATGTGAAGTCCAACAGGTTACAGCAGATGGGTGTTGTGGGGGCAGCAGGAGCCTCAAATAGTGGTGGAGGCTTAAAGCTGAAGAGGCACCGGTTGAATCACCAGATAAACAGGAAAAATCTGGACGGATAAAGTCAGCAACACTCCTTACTAAACCTCCAACTGCTTCATCAGAGCAGCTCAGCTGCACTGGATATTTACTTTCATATATTCCTGGGTATGTTTTAAAAGAAAATAGCCGGAAAGCACTGATATCCATAATATTATAATATTGTTAGACACGGACACAAAAAGTATAAAAATATAATCAACTAATTAGGTCAAAGAATGGCTTCCATGATGAAAAAGGTCAGGTGAAATGGATTCATTTTTCATTTATTTTTTAATGCCTTGGTAGCAGAGTGGTTATAGCAATATTGGCTATTGCTCATGATGTGTAACCAATCAGATAGCGCTGTCGGCTGAACCGTGAGCCAAACTACACAGTGGTGAGCACCGATAGAGATGTTGGCTACATCAGGGGAGGGATGGTGAGGATGACATGCAGTAGAGGGCCACAAGTCGGATTTGAACCTCGAGCTACAGTAACTCAGAGGTACAAAGGTAAAAATGCAATACAGAGTGACATCTTTTTAAATTAATTTATCTAAAAGTCTGATAATTGGTCGATACCTAGGTTTAACAGACCATCATGTAGTCTGGACTTCGGCCCGATCGCTTCCTACCTCGCTCCCCCCACTTCCTGAGCGTAGCTTCATGGCCTGCTCCAACTAACAGACCTTAAGACGGGCCAAATTTCTTAGTGTCCTTGAGCGAGTCTGAACCCCAACTCACTGGGCAGTTTAGCAGATTAGTTGACCACCGTAGTTATATATTAGCCAGAAAACCACACAGAGTTGCCCATTCATTCTATATGAATCACTGAAGATATTCCTTTTATTAGTCTCACAGTGGAGAAATTCACAAGTGGCGGATGTAGGCGGTAGTGCAGGTGTCAGGATATATGGTTATATATGGGCTGTAGTCGCTCTGTGTTCTCATATCAAACAGACATTTTCTTTACTACTGAGCAAAGCATGCCTGCTCCATAAAATAATATTGAAAATAGGAGGAAGGCACACTGCACGTCTATGAATTTCCTGTATTAATAAATTCTGGCTTTTCAAAGTGAATCTTGGCAGATACATGTATGATTTGCCCGCCTGAGACCAGCACCACTGTTTATTCTGTACAGAGATCGTGGAGCCAGAAACAGGCGTATTCAAGTCACTGAGGAGGGTTTGGAGCGAAGCCGATGAATTTGTGGTCATTCAAACCAGCACAGTGTATGAGACAATGACAGTCGCAGTGATGCTGCAGTAACAGCCCACCTTGCCATCCGGTCTTGCAGACGCAGGTCTTGCCCTGGCAGCGACCTCGCTCGGGGTAGCCACAGTCCGCCAGGCAGTAGGGGATGTCGCAGGCTCCCCCTTCCAGTTATCTTCGCACTCGCAGTACACCGAACCGGTGGAGTTCATCACACGACACTCACCACGGCCGGAGCAGTTGTTGGGACATGTGTTCACCCTGGGAGTAAGGAGGAAACAGAGAGGCTGTGAAACCAGGAGTCCTGAAAGACAGACTCTGAATAAAACATCAGGAACATATTTCAGCATCTGAGTTACATCTGCTTCTGTGTTAGCAGCTCCCCAGCTGTCTCCAGGCTTAAAAGGCGACATATCATAAAAAACTCATTATTTCAGTGCTAGGTCACACACATTTGAGTATCTGGAGTGCTTGCAAACAAAAGACAACTCAGTCAGTTTTTTGTGGGTTGCCTGAATCAGAAAACAGATTTGGTTCCCCTTTCCATGTCACATGCCGGCTCATTAGAATACATCAACCCCTGATCAGAGTATCTGAGACACCGACTCCCTGAGCGTCATTCACTCCCCCTTCCCGCATTTCAAAATGTCCTTGAGCGAGATTCTGAACCCCGACTTGCTCCAACCCCACGATCCTCATGCTTCGGACGGTTAGATGCAGAGGTCACATGTCAGTATGTTTTGTGGAATGTAAAAGAAAACTACCTTTTCAAAAGTGAGACAGGTGCTAAAAACAGTGTTTCATTAAAAAGTCCAATATTAAATAACAAAACATCAAGTTACTCAAGTAGGTGAAAATCAGACACCAACATTAAAAAAAATTCAAACTTTAACATCAAGAATCAAGCAAATGAATGGATTTGTTATTAAAATTAGATAATTTACATACACATTTACACATACTACATAATTATATAAATACAGTGGGATTTAAATGTCGACATTAGAGTGGTCGCATTTCATAATTTGATATCCTATAGATTATAAAATTTGAATAATTTCAGCACTGCTTTGCTTCCATACACTATCATCCCATATTGTAGAAACTGTGCCTTTTAAATGTGTCCTTGGCATAAAATGATTAAAAGCAAATTAATGGCACAATTTTTTATTTGTTCAAAATGTTAAAGTATTAAAGTATTAAAAGTATTTAATACTCTTATTGACACAGGAGTGGGCAAATATGCTGCTTTATGCAAATGTATGTATATATTTATTATTAGAAATCAATTAACAACACAAAAAAATGACAAATATTGTCCTGAAACCCTCACAGATACATTACATACATTAGATACATTAGCATAAAAATACGCTCAAATGATAACATGGCAACAGCTGTCAGTGTGTCAGAGTGCTGACTTGACTATGACTTGATCCAGACTGACTGGGACTATCATAAAGTGGGCATGTCTGTAAAGGGGAGACTGGTGGGGACCCAGAGAACCCATTTACATTCACATATCTGGAGGTCAGAGGTCAAGGGACCCCTTTGGAAATGGCCATGACAGTTTTTCCTTTTGAATTTTGAAAAAATAAAATATTTAAAGACCGGTAAACGCTGACCAATCAGAGCAGACTGAGCTTTTTCTGGAGGGAGTGTTAAAGCATTACTAGAGTGTGAATACAGGTGTATTCAGACAGTTTGAGAAAAATAATGTTTTTAAACATTAATGCATGTACACATGTTCTAGCAGAAATCCAAAATACAGGTATGAACCTGAAAATGAGCATTTGTCCCCTTTAAAGCTTAAAATGATCTCTCATCAGTCGCTCAAGCACCTGCCTCAACACTTGTCGTTCATCTCAGAGGACCACTGGCACTGAAACAGCATCCAGCTCGACGCTGAGGTAACTAGCAGATGTAAAGTCACCACAGAGACCGAAGAGCAGATGGTCAGCTCAACCAGTCTGCAGTAAAACAGCACTGCTGACGTTCTCCACGTCTCTCAATAGGTCATTACTGTTGCACATTGAGCTTTTCTGTTTCTGGGACCCATTTTATGCCAAACAAATCAAACACATCATATTCATGCTGCAGGAATTAGAGTAACTCTTTCCACTGATAGCATATCTCATACCTGTTGCAGATAAACATCTAGAAATCTGGTTTTAAACCATTAAAGAAGAACTGACGATTAAGCACACTTGGCTTCTTCCAACACTATTTCAGGTGTCAGTACAAACAGGAACGGAGAGGGCGACTCTGTTCCTGTTTGGTTTTGACTTGCCAAGGTGCAGAAGTGACAAAAACACAACAAATTCATCCTGGAAAGAAAAAGCATCAGGGCTCAGGTGTCGCTCACAGCTAACTCCCTTACTACGAGCATTTTCTGAGTTAGAGAAGCGATAAAAACACTGGATTTTGAGTGTGCTGATGTTCAAAGCTGTTTTTTGAGATCTTGGAAAACAAAAACTTAGTAATAAGTTTTCTGAAGATAAGATAAGATATTCTTTTATTAGTCCCACAGTTGGGAAATTTGCAGTGTACAGCAGCAAAGGGAATAGTGCAAAAACAAGAAGTTAAATAAAAGTAGACAGACAAAAAATATGACAATTTATATAGAAGGAAATATAAAAATAAACAAGGTGAAATATTAAACAGGAACAATATATACAGTACTGACAATAAACAGGTTAGCTCTGATCTTAGCTAGACTGATCTTTAATGAAAATAGTTGTTTTTTTATTGCCCTACATACAGTAAGGCACTAAATGGATGCGTTGTCATTAAAAACTTCTCCTGACACTTTGCCTCTTCGTTGTCCCATCAGACACAAGTGTTTTGTGCAGTTTTTCCTATGTTGCTGGGCAACCACCAATGAGTGCTAACGTTATCTAATTATGAGCTGTGCATGATGCAAATAGTTAATAGTGCAGTTTAAATTACTGAAACCTTAACCAAAATCTCATGTAGGCTACTGCACTAATTAGCTTCCTGCTGTTTTCTGTTCAGATCATGTAACTGTGGTTGGTAAACTCATATAGCTCAGAGTATCCAGCAAAAGTCATCACAGTGACAAAAAAATGCTGATGATGTCTGGAGCTTTTCCACTCTGAGCTGAATTTTTTTCAACTCGAGGCGTTCAGGATCATGCTGTATAAACACAAGACTCTCAGCAACACAAAAGCAGCACGCAAAACGCTTCAATCCCGTTGAACAACAATCCAAAAAGCCGTCCAAGGCTGCTGAAATGCACTGTCTGAGCCCTAACACCCTGACAGGAGTCTTGGGTATAAAATGAGAAAAAGAGAAGCAGAAACAGTCCCAACTTCATATTTCGTCTTTTCTCTTAAAGGTTGGTGGTTTCAGTTGAACCAGCCGTCTGTACACTGCTGAGGCCTACAACCCTCACAACAACACCTGGCACACCGTGCCCTCCATGCTGAGCCCTCGCAGTAACTTCAGCATCGAAGTGGTCGATGAGCGTCTCTTTGCGGCCGGGGGCTTCAACGGCTCCCATGACGCTGAGTGCTCTGATGAGTGGTCTGTGACATGGAGTAAGTGCATTTACAGAAGCAGCACAATGTCAGTAGTATTGCCTCAAAATAAACTACTGTGTGTGTTCATGGTAATGATGCCACGGTGGGGCTCACTGATGTGATTTTAATAGTTTTTGGACAACAGAGGCACAGAGGAATAAATTATATCAGGGACTGGATAATCACCTGTTAGTCAATCAGTTACGGGTGTGACGATCCACTCAGCTCACGATACGATACACAACACTGGGTTCATGATCTTGATACTATATTATATCAATAAATTTAACTAAATTTGAATGACGGACATGTATGACTGAAAAAGTAGAGTTTTATTTAAAAGACACAAAATGTAAAACAATGCTGGTGTTTGGCCTTATGAAGAAAGCACATTTTTAAATTAATTTATTAATATCCCCAAACTATTGCGATACAGTTTTTCTGTGTTCACATTGCAAAATATCACAACGGGATATATTACACACCCCTGCAATCCATTCATTGTTGGTTTTGGTCCGTTTATGGGATCAGTTTTCATAGGAAAATACAGGATACTGCCAGACTTTAATATGGAAAACACTGTAAGTTACGTACAAGACAATGCTCTCAATGTTTCTTTTATAAGAGGAGTAAACAATGTCAAAAGTTTGACTGCAAACGTATTATTATCCATTAATACCAGAGACTGAAGTGAGATGTTTTTTCCCTCCAGAAGACAAACATGACACAAAGGGCTCTCGTCATTCTTTCATGTTCCTTCGGCTCGTGGTTTGATGTTTTCGGCTCCACCACCTCCCCGAGACACCAAAGACCGGGGGCCCCGGGGGCACTTCACTTTCATCCGACTCGGTGCTTCTCAGCCCAACTTCAATCCCATCGCCATGGTGACGGTACCAATGAGCAAAGGGGGGGGGTCCACTGTGTCCTTTGCAGATGTTTGGAACGGACAAGCTTCACTTGGTTTTTACAATACTTTTAGTTTTTATGCTCCGGAGACAACGGATGACATTTCTTGTCTCTTTCTGACTTGGGTGAAGTTTATTTGATCTATCTGTGGGTTTGCTGCTACGCAACGATATGTGGATGTTTCACACATTAAAGGAATGACATTATATTTTTGTATTAGTGTGGGTGGGAATTAATACATTTCTGTTTATCTCACTGAATTGTTTTTAATGTAAAAGACGGTTCTCGCAGACTAACACGAACTGACAGCTCACAAGAAAGGAGATCACGCAGGATACACATGAACATGGATGGGGATGGATCCTGGGTTCAGACACTGCTTTACAGTATTTAAGAGCACTGCTGTTATGATTCAGCCCAGTGGGCTGTTGCAGCTGATTTATATTGTATGTGTATTTAAGGCTGCCAGTACCAGAGTTACCCAAGATCTCCCTTATAACAATCTAAAGTATCAGCACCAAAATATAGTGAATCCACACTGGACCCACAAATGGAAAATATCAGTACTGGATTAAAACAAAATAAATGCACAGCACATGTAAAAGTAAAGTACATCGCTTGCTTACAGCTTAGAGGAGTGATTCTCAAAGCGGGGTCCGTGGCACCCCCAGGGGTCCGTGGCACTCTGTCAGCGAAATAATTTACTTTTAATTTTAAAAAAATGTGCTGTATCATTAAAAAGTACATATCTACAGATACGAACATTTGTGCCAATAAAACAGGCCAATAGAAACTCTGACTGTGACCCACAGCAATAAGTTCATTATCTTTAAGTTGAAGCACTTACTGAGACTCAGCTGGTAATTTGAAATATCTGAATTTATTAGGACAATGTCAGGCTTGCTACTGTTGATTTTCTGAACGCTTTTAAGATCACTTATTTGAAATATAGGCTATAAGTCCTGCCAAGGTCAGTCCAAATGTGAATAACTTGAATAAAATCACTCTGTTTAAACCAGGGGTGGGCAATTATTTATACTGTATATAATAATATATAATTATTATACTGGCGTGGTACATGAGAAACCCAGATTGTTGCCGGGGGCCAAACAAATACTGTCAGCAGCAACCTCTATTTTATCACTATAGAAAACACAGTTATTCTTATTTTTCAGCATTTATTATACTGAAGATCACTCCAACAGCATTTTATTCGGAAAATTACATGATATGTAAGAGTCTTTAAACCGTACAGGACTGGTTGTTTTTGGTAGTAATGTTTCCATTAACAAAACTTAAAATTTAACTCAACATTAACACTTACATTTAACATTTGACTTAACATTAACACTTACATAGTTACTTTGTATGCGTCATCATGTCTCAACAAAGTAGGTCCTTCACCTGGATAAGCCTCAGCAGCCGGTGAAACAGAAATGATTTGTACAGGAGGTTCTCATCCTGGGTGTTATTTAGCAGATACTTTTATCTGCTGACTGACACCATCATAAATGCATGCGTGAACCCGGAGAGATGCAAAAACCCTGAGGTCTGGCAGCACCTCACATTAGCTGAATTCATATTATTTAAGGTAAATGACAACATTTCATTTGGAGGAACTAACCTGTGGGTGGAGTTGACTTTTTGGAAGATGGTTTGATGATATTGCAGATATTAAGATAAGATAAGATATTCCTTTATTGGTCCCACAGTGGGGAAATTAATTGCACTTTTGTATTTCCTTGGTTATTTTTAAATTAATAATCTTGAACACTTTCATTTAAATACATGCCTGATTAAGCAACAAGCTATCACCAAATGGTGATCAAGCCTAGGGCCCACTGATGAACTGGGAGCCTGTGGCAACATTTCCATAAAAAATACTGTATTAAGTTACTGCTAATACAAACTGAACATTTTCTAGTGCTGCAGCATCTCATTAAAAGCATTTAACTAGTAAAAAATGAACTGATTCTTATTATATATTATTATTTATATATTATTATGAAGCAGTCACAGGAATTAAATGCAATGTGTTTGTCAGCGAGCTTGACACTGACCGCTATCGTTCATCAAAAATGTTTCTGCAAAACAAGACAACCTGCACTGTTTGACAGCAGATCAGCAGGGAGACCAGCAAGGGATCCAACTACTTTCACTTTCACTGTTCACAGTCGTGTGCAGCATAAAAATCAGATCACGGTTGCTCACAGAATGATGGAAAATGGTCAATAACTTCCTGACTCTCTGAGTTTGTGTTGCTGCCCCCAGTATTGTGGGACATTAGCTGTTACCACTAGTAAACAGGGTGTCGCCAAGTCAACCAGGACTGAAATCTTCACCATTACCACTTCAGTGAACAAGAAACTAAATATGCTGTGCTTCTCTGACCTGTAGGAAATGTTGAAGCCAGTCAGGTTGTAGGCAGCATCGCTGAAGAAGTGCAGCAGGGCGTAACCAGACTGAGACACCACCTCAGGAACCGTCTCATTCCCATAACGCTCAGGAACTATCAGACCGCTGCAAGCAAAACAACACAAAAGTGACATTTAGCACATTTTATTACCGTTTATACATATTTTATATTCCTAAACTGACATTTATATGATTTATGTAAACGTTTAAGAGTTGAGTGACGGTTTCTAAATCCTTCTCTCCATCACGTTTCACACAGTTTTCTCTACCACCGTAAAACAGAGGCTCTTCTGATCTGACCAGAAAATTACGAGGGACAGAGGTGAATACTTAAACCAACATTTGGATTAATTTGTTTAATCAGAACAGAACCTACAAAACTCAAAAAATTAAATCAATTATTAAATAAATAAATGTCTTAGCAAATGAGTAAATGTCATTAAATGTAACAAAAATCTTTGTATTAATTCCCTTATTTATTTACTTTAATTACTGTTTAATTTTCCCTTTTATTTATGTATTTATTTTTATTATTATTATACATTTATTTAAATCTATATAGTTAGTTTTTATTTGTCTTTATTTTTATTAAAATAATACACTTATTTGAATGTATGTAGTTATTTTTTTTATTTATTTTATATTTCTTTTAAATCTATGTATGTCATTTACATACTGAGATAGAAATGCATCAAGAAATTTGAAAAGAAATGTGCAAAGAAATGTATAACAAAGAATACAGAAATAAATAAGGGGTGAAATGCAAAAAGAAAATCGTGCAGAAATAAATAAATAAAGATATAAATATATAAATACATAAATAACTGCATACATACATTTTAAAATTAAGATAAAATAAAACATAAGTGCAAAAAATAAACAAATACAAAATAATTGCAAAAATAAATAAATACATTTCAAAATGATTAACATTAAATGCATACATAAATACATGGGAAATTAAACAGAAGCATAATAAATAAGGGAATTAATACAAAGATGAATAAATAAAGAAGCAAATTAAAACCAAAATATTAACTTATGTCACATTTTATCAATTAATTAATGGGCACATTTATTTTTTAACATGATTTTTGCTACATTAATGAGATATCTATTTATCTATCAATCAAGTAGTATTTATAGTAGTATTTGCTCTTTTTTTTTTTTTTTTGGCAGGTTCCGTCCTCCATAACACAGAGGCGACCTGAATTCAAACGAACCCGCAGCAGACGTACCTGAAGGCAGCGAGGAGGGGGGCGTAAATGGAGTCCCCGTCATAAACATAAAGGTGGTCCCAGCTGCACTCTGTGGCAAAGTGGTTGAACCGTAGTCGCAGTATGGTGTTGGGCCTGGAAAACACACAGAGAGAGGAAGACCGTGAAAACGTCTGTCTGGGTTGGTCATAACCACGTCCCCCCTAACTGCAATATCAGAAGTCCAGCTGTATTATCAGAATAAGCTTTAATGCAATAAATATGTTTTAACCCAGTGAGTACAAAGACACAGTTGATTAGCTTGCAAGTTGGTGCAACAAGCACACTTTTATACCTCTGACAGCTTCTACCGTCCAGTATTATCATTTAACTTCTGCAGTCTAGCATTGCAGTACTTTTTAAACATATTTCCAGCAGGTCCGACTCTGAGGAACCGGACAGAAACAAAACTTTTCAATGCTCAACTCAAAATTTTGCAGATTATGCACTGAATGCTGATTTGATAACTGCATAAGGGAAACTCTGGATATGAGAAGGCTTGTTGTCATCTTTCCTGCTTCGAATTCACCATAAGAACCATAAGATCACTTTACAGCTTATTTATTGATATTTCTAAAAAAACCCGCAATTCCCTGTTGTTCACTCGTTCACGTTCACTGCACACAGTATTTGAAAGTTACTGTTTCACCAGCTGAGAACATAACAGGTGGATAATTAACAGGTGATATGGGAGAAACTTTCACCACCTACAACTAAACTCTACTAGCATTTGTCCTCCCGCCCTCGCTGCACACACAATACAATAACATTATGGAAATGAATGTATGAATGTAAATGAACATAAACAACAGCGCTACGTAATGTCACACTGAACCGCTGACACGCCCCCCCGAAAACGTAAACAAAAGACTGTTCCCGCCTTTTCATATTGAAAGAGCAACGACCAATGAGGAAAGTCCAACACCCGGCCGACCAATAGTGTCACCTCATCACTCAGTCGCTCAGGGCCAATTCAACCCTACTACACCCTGTCCCTACCCACTTCCACCAGGGTCCGCCATATTAAGGGCCATCCCAAACTAATTAGCTGGGAGTGGATGTTATAAGAGTTAGAAGCCCATTGTGTGGTCGCTGTGAAACACGCTCCAGTGTAAGTTTTGTGGGACTACACGTACAAATACTTATGTAAACAGCTCAAGCTAGATAGACAATTTATTCTACTTGATTGTCATGCAGATGTTAACAGCTCAGAGTCAATAACTTGTATTTAGGATCAAATATACCCTTGTCTAGTCTAGAAAACGGCAGACATGATAATTAGATTAACTTTTGTATACTTAAACAGTAAACATACAACATTCACTATATAAGCAGCTAAACCCCATAATTTATTATATCTTCAACTCTGCAATACTGACTAAATAGTACAGTAATTTAGTACAATAATTCAGCTGTGCAATAATCTTGTTTATTTTGCATTTACTCATAAATATTTATACTTCATCTTCATCGTCAACCTCTTATTCGGGGTCGGGTCACGAGGGCAACAGCTCCAGCAGTATGTGTTTTTACACAATGGTGGATCCTATTTTTCAGCATTATTATTTCCACTATTGTTATACATATTTCTTATTTATATTTTCCTACAATATCTCTAGGCTATGTTAATATTTCTAGTTTGGGAGCAAAACGTATCTCAGTTGATTCTGATATTTATTAATTTCCTTGCCATAGAGAGGGAAGTTCGTCCCAAAGCTGGCTGCTGTAGTTATACCCTCCACCTTGACGAAGGATGCTTCATTCAGCTGAGCGTGACTACAAAAGGACTGGTAGTGTGTAGGGACCGGACCGGAACTGGGCCTCGCTCGCTCAGACTGGCCCTCTGCAGTCCGGCCAACAGCAACTGTCCAGCTTACTTTGAAAGGAAGTCCTTGGTAATGGACAGTCTGGGAAAGTTTCCTCTGGATGTTTTCCAGACAGCCGTCCTTTACCAAGGACTTCCTTTCAAAGTAAGCTGGACAGTCACTGTTTTCATTGTTATTTTAATATTCTATTATTTTTCTCCTGTGCTATCTAACAGATAGAGATTTTATACAATACAAAATTAACCGTCATTTACAGCAGAGGTCACGAACCACCGGGCCGTAGACCGGTCATTTGGTACCGGGTCGCACAGAAAGAATGGATAAAAAAATGTTTTTTTGATTAGCAGAGTCTGAAAGATGTTTTATTTTGAAAATCGCCCAGATACGTCCGCCTGTGATTCTCTGCCTCTTGACACACGTCAAGACGCTCGTCTCGAAGCCCACAAGCAGAAAAAATGAATAAAAAACAACCGCCTTTTGAGAGCTTCTTTGGAGAGAGGAAAAGACCCAATGAGGAGACAGAAGGAGAACATGCTGCATTTAAAAGACAATATCAGGAGTTTATCGCTACAGGTGATTCTCACGCATCAAACCCACACTGCATATGTGGTGACAGGCCAGCAAATGAGGCTTGAAGTCTTCAAAACTGCTTCAGCATACTGAGAGATTAAAAGGCCTTAAAAGTATGTTTCAGACAACAAGTCTGCCGGTGTTGTGGATTAAAATCAATGCAGAATACACTGAGATTGCCAAAAGACAACATCCTATCAACAACAACTTCCTATCTTAGCAGGGTTTTCTGCAGTGACAGCGACCAAAATGAAATTACGGAATAGACTGGACACACTACGGGTGTCACTGTCTCCCATTAGACATTAGTTATATCTTTTACGCACTATATGTTTGTTTTTATGACGGTAGAATCACTTTATTTCATCATATTTATCCCCCACACCTTGAAGGCTGGCCTGTGAAAATATTGTCTGACATGAAACCAGTCCGTGGCGTAAAAAGGGTTGGGGAACGCTGCTTTTCTGTACAGGAGAGCAGACAGAAAAACATGCTAAAAAAGCATGTTTAATCAGTTGTAGATTTTAGACATTCCTAACGTGTTTCTGCTCTAAATTTGGTTAACACTGCAAAATCAAATCAGTCAAAAGAAGCAGGAAGAACACACAGGACATTTAGATCCGTGTTGAGGGTACAAGATGTACAGGACATGTTGTAATGAATGGTCACATTTTTCTCTCCACGGTTTCATTTATTAGAGTGACGGTATTGGTAGCGGCGACGGTTCTTCCTCCCTCCCCTTGCAGACAAATAAATGGAGGAATGGTAGCAGCCCCAAGGTTCAATTAGAAAAAGAAGGCATGTGACTGGTAAATAATGAATCGGAAGTGCAGAGAGATCTGACCAAGAAACAAGCAATTACAACTGAAATCACCGGGAGCATGGCGGCGAAGCATCATCCCTTCGCTGCCTTGGTTGAAGTCACTTCAGGCCACTGCAGACGCACTCTGCTGCAGAGAGGAAGCTCAGAGTGAATGTATGTCCGAGGCTGTGAATGCTCTTGTCGTTTTGGTGCACGTGTCACTGCATTAACCTCTTGTTAAGGTCTCAAGAAGGCACATTAACGTGCTATTAGTATGTAATGAAAATGCTGGGAAGACAGGGCGGCCTGGTGACTGGAGAAGCCATACAGGAAGAGGTAGGTGAGAAGTTCAAAACGCTGTAACGTCTACACGTCCTGTCCGAGGAAACATGAGCGTGACCTCCTGAGCCCCGATAAAGTCACCCGTCGGTTAATCCCCCCTGAATGAGAATACTGGAAAAATGCCTGAAATGTAAATGCAGTCAAAGAATTTATGGTTCAGATGAGCTGGCGGCCAAAAAAAATTAAGACTCATCGCCGTGTATCGATGCCCTGTGGCACGATTATGCTGACGATAGATAAGGAGTATTGAATTCCTCGCAATTACTTTGTCATTTATTTTCATCCATCACCGTCTGGATACAGTAAATTCCTACTGCTGGATGGCGTTTCAGTGCTGTACAGACTGTGTATATAACAATCATTACGAGCACGCTTATAATATTGACTCGCAGCCTCGGTTTTCACAATGCATCTCTCAACCGTCTCATGATTTTATGAATCATTACTTGGCCTTTTATTCTTAATGGCAGGAGCTGATTTAATGGATGAGATCAATAAGAGCATCAGTTGTATGTAGTTGTTTTGGCTACTAAGGGACCAGATGTGCGGTGGGGGGGGGGGCTGTTTGAGCAAATCTATCACTTTTGGATCACAACTTAAAATGTGCACAACATATTTATACTGTTTCAGGAAGTCTTTAAAGGGCGAGTCTGTCTGCCTTCTGTTTGTTGACACTGACATAGGTTACCAAAGTAAACCAATAATGAAGCTAATCAATAAGGTTACATTCTGTAGAATGTGAACAACGTCAGCGTCATGGATGTCTTAATAGGACTGGATACAGCGTTGGAGGCAGGGCTCCATTCACTCCTATGAAAGTTGCTCAGTGGTGTATGAAGTCAATGAAGACAATTCGATATGCGTAGTAGTGTCCGCTCGGTCACATGACTCAGTCAGGGGGTCCCAACTTCACAGCTTGTGTTGCCATCACGGTCTGGGTCTCCATAGACATAGACTCCACAGACAAGAGGATGGAAATAACTCTGGATTCAGCTATTAGTGCGCTTTACAACTTTTAGGACCTAATGACTTAAATAAGGGCTACTAGAGTGTTCACACTGGGGAGGTACAGACGTCTGGTTCTCAGTGTAAGGCTATGAGAACAAGTCTTTTGTGCACAATGACAACATTAGCTGTGCTGAATTTGGAAACAGCTGAAAAGGTTAGTAACCTTTCTGTTTTTGTGACTGGAGTCTGGTGGTTCTGAACAGAGCGATATAACGGCTTCAGTTCCCCGTCAGAAAGGGCTGTCTGACAACTGTATTTTAGACACTTAAAAGAGGACCACCATCAGTTTAGTTATACGCTATATTTATAATATTTTCAATGCTTCATATTGCCATCACACAGCCCTTTCTGACGAGGGACCGCAGCTGTTATATAGGTCTCCAAAGCCACCAGACTACAGTCACAAAAACAGAAATTTTACCTTGCAGAACACTGGAGATGCCGTTCTACCGCTGCATCGATCGGTTAGCTAGTTTGTGTTATTGTACGACTGAATGCGATGTTAATACACTGACTAAGGAGGATGTAAATACTGTACAGCACAACGCATGTAGCAGTGTCATCATGCAGAAACCTGTGTCAGGTCATAGGTCAGAGACACTAAAACATATAAACTGCAACCAAAATTTGAATACATAAAGAACAACACTGGGAAGCTACAAGTTAAAAAATTGTGGACTGGTCCTTTAAAGAGCAGCATAACTGTTGCACAGTCCTGGTCTAGCATTTCTCCCCTGTTGTTGGATCTCTACTTACTGTCCCTCGATCAGCCAGGTGCACTTGGTCTTGTACTTGTAGTTTCCTGGACCGTCAGTCAGGTGACCAGAGGGCCCCGTCAACCTGAGAGCGAAGAAGAGGAGCAGAGAAAGGAGAAAATCAAGGTTACACATGAAGACGTAACATGATGTATTCTTAGCTAACTAAAATCCTGGAGACCACGTCCTCTACTCCTACACTCGTCCAGGTGTGATGTGATGAGGCAGGTATGAGGTGAAACCAAACCCAACTGCTGGCACCACTGAATCCCTCACAAGCACAGCGAATATCACCAGGAGAGCGTTTAGCCAAGAACGCTCAACGTGCACACTGACAAGTCTGTGCATGTGTCCCATTAAAAACAAGACAAAGCCAAATGGCTCACTATAAACAGGAACTTTTTTTTACCTAATCAAACTGTGGACTGTTGAATTAATCAGTCAATTTGATCTCATTTGAATTTAATGCAAAATAATTCAGTGAAACAATTGACTGAAGGTGCTCCCTACAACGTACATTTGGACAGATGAAAAATGTGCAATTAATTTGCAATTAATTAACTTAATCATGCAATTAAATGTGATTAAGTATTTCAACAGATTTACATCTTCAATATTTTTGGGGTGCAGAAAAAGCTGTAAAGTTGTGCTTTCATTTTTCACCTTTTTTCCGATTTCGTAAGGACCGAACTTCAAAAATAGACGTTTTAATAAATAATAAAAATATTCACCTGCAGCCCTACATGTCATTTATGTAATTTCAGTCAAATGAATATCAGTCAAAGTCAGTTTGTTTGGTAAACTTTGTGATACTGATATCTGTTTCATTATCTAAATACAAAACAGTGAATACAACATTGTTGTTGCAGTTATGATGATGAGAGATGATTACACACAGCGCTGTTACACAAGAGCCAGGCAGCCGAGCAGAGAGAGAGCACAGATAAACACTAACTTCTGCCACTTCATTTTTCTTGTCCGTGCAGCTCCGCGGTTGAGCAAGCAGCAAATAGGACAGGAGAATGATTAAACCTCGCAGCAAATTATTATCTCAGGCCAAAACACCACGACGGACAGCCACAAACAGTCTAATAGCACGGTGCGGCGCCCGGCCGCTGTTATTGCCTGATCAATTCCAGCTTGATGACACAGCAGCAGAGAGCAGCCGAATTACACAGGGGACACTTAAACGCAGCCAGAGATTGTATCATTACTGAAGTACAGTCGGTCTCAGGGTGCAATGACTACGAACACACCCAGTCAGTCTTGTTCCAAAACAGCCTCTCAGCAGCACTTCGGACTAAAGTCTGCAGAGATCACAGAAGATCTTTGCCTCACGATAACAACCTTTTTAACAATAAAATAAAATCTCATGTGTACTTTGTCTTGACTTAATGTGGATGAATTTATAAATCAATCTACATCTTTACACTTCAAAAACAGGATGTTCCTCTTTCATAACTTCAGCACACAATCGATAATATCAGAACATGCTGGAGTCCCTGTTGTGTATTGCACAACAAAGTTTTCGATTTGCATCCAGGCAACAAGTGAGCTGCGACGTCTCGTTACTGAAAACTTGAGCGTGCAGCCACAGCTGAAGGGCAGGCCAGCAGGCCCAGCTGTGTGGGCTGGGCGGCTCAAAGTCCAAGGCCAAGGGTGTTGTTAAGTTAACGACGACTTTACAGGCCAAACGTATGACTCTCTGTAGCAGCAGAGCTCCTCTGCAGCGGGTGGACTAAAGAGTCAGCGAGCAAGTGAAGAGTTTAAGTTTAGAGTTTAATACATAGAAAACGTCCACGATGCTTTGCTGAATATTGCTGGCACACTGATTGTGTTTTAAGAGTAGTTTCAGCCAGCTCTCTTCACGTGGCAGGTCTCAGCGGTTAGCTAACAAGTACACTAACGCTGTAATTACAGATCGCTCAGTGCTAATACAGCCTGGGCCTGCTGGGACTCTCACACAAACAGAGCTCCCTCCGAGGGCCAGAGGCTCCAGACTCTCCTGAACCCAACACATCATCGCTCTCAACCCACAACTCCAACTGATGCATGAACAGACTGTACCACTACTACTACTACTACTACTACTACTACTACTGGGGTACAAATATCCCTTTGAAACACCAGCAGTTTTATATTAGGGGTGGGAATCACCAGACCAGAAGGAACTATATCTCTGGCGCTCACAGATTGTGCCTTTTTTATTATATTGGGCAAACAAACGTACGTGTTTCGGTAAAAAGCCTTCGTCAGCATGAACAATAAAAACGTAAAGCCAGTTTTAAATACTCAGGTGAGACACAGCGACCAATCAGGGAAGCGAAGGGAAGGTTACACAATAGTAGACGCACCCAGACAGCGCCTCTAATAACTAAGGAGGTGTGGCAACAACAGTGGAAATAACCAGCAATACGATAATCAACATCTAGAAAGCCCAAGAACAAAAAATATAAGAATGGTAACACGTAAAATCCAACAATAATCATAAACATTTTCTGTAATCTAAATGGAGAAAAGGATCCAACAAATAAATAATATATGCTTGTAAACTGTACATCGTAATGTCATTAATCCTCAGTGGCTGGTGGGCCGAAGCTGCCAAATAGCACAGAAAAATGAAAATAGAGGAAATCAATGACATGAAGAGTAGAATTAAGAGCTACGGCCCCGTAAAAAAGTAAAAACCTCTTTCAGCCTGTACAGTAAAACTGCAACAGAAAAATATTATAGAAAAATGTATTAAAATATACAAGGAAATATCCATTAGGGGTCATTAGGTCTCCTGAATATCTGGGTATAGGAGAACGTTACTCAGTTACTCCAGAGGGGGTATACGAACACTGAGGTATGCTGCATTAATTTAATGACCTCTGCAGATTTGCTCCAGATCAACACCAACATGAACAGAACCTGACGGTACTCCATGATTTACGATATCCAGCTAGGAGTTAGGAGGTTTGTTGTCTTTTTTTGTGTTTTTACCCTCCATCTGTCTGGACTGTTTGAGTTTTACCTTTGTGAACATAAACCAGACCAGCTGTAACACTGAATCATCCTCGCACTGGTGTGGTTCAGGACCTGGACCTTTAGGTGTTAACCAGACCTTGACAGATTATTAAAGGGTCAGTTCCAGTTCACCCAGATCCCACATACTGTATGTTGACTCTAGCAAAGATTTTAGTGCTAAACTAACAACAAATTGGGGCACAAGTAGACAAATATATGAACAACTTCCACACGTACGAATGTAACCAGGCGTATAATTTAAATCCCCACTTTGAAACGCTCGCTGCCATCATAATGCAAAGAACGTAAATGGAATTGACATTTGAAAGATTACTCAGCAAGGCAACTTCCCACAAGAGCTGTCTGTTATTCAGGATAATCTATAAACCTAACTGTGGTTCATAGGGACTGTTATTTTCTCAGAAGAAAGAAGAAGCTCTGACACTGAGGTCTGTGGATCATCCACAGTAGTGAGGACATATTTCCAGCTGCTGCTGTGTTCATAAAGTCAGATTTGAAGTCTCAACATCTGTTCACATGTTGTCCCTGGCAGTATGTATTATGGCCATTTACAACCATGAGGAAGTAAAAAAATAACCATGCTGTTTTTAATATGGTGAAGTATGCAAAGGGCACTGTATCTGTCCCAGACACATATTTAGCATCTAAAATGAGAAATAAAAGATGGCAACCATTTCCAAAGCTTACTGAGCCTTTGATCTCCTGTATTGATGCAATTTTCAGCAATTTACTTACTCAATCATCGGCCATGTCAACTACCAATAATCTATGATTTAAAGCATATGTAATACTTCCTGCAATACGGCTTTATTTTTGAGTAGCAAATTAAATGTGATGACAGTTTATTTTATAACCCAACAGTTATGACAGCAATTAAAGATTATTTTCCAATAATAATAATAACAATAATAATAATAATAATAGCAACAATTTAGTGATTAATTCATAAGCTGTTTGTTTGGTCTATAAAATGTCAGAAAAAGGTGAAATGTAGATCAGTGTCTCCCAAAGTCCAAGATGACGTCCTCAAATGTCTCGTTTTGTCCACAACTCAAAGGTATTCAGTTTAATGTCATAGAGAGTAAAGAAACCAGAAAATATTCACATTTAAGGAGCTGCAATCAGAGAATTTACACTCAAACTGATGAATTGATTATCAAAATAGTTGGTGATTATCAATCATCAAATCTAATCAATTTAAAATTCTATTGTCAATGCCACATGCAAGCAGCGACTGTTTTAAAAAAATCTTTTTCAAGGATCTTTCAGCATTTGGGTTGTCGTATAAGAGTAAAATTAGTAGAAACAAAAGTTTGTCTGGAAGTTGGTCAGTAAATGTGGACGCATACAGTGTCCCACGAAAGTGACAGTTACTGTGAAGCTGAAGTGATTATAGTTGAGTTACATGTAAAAACGTGCAGCACTGCAGCCTAAAAATACAAGAATCTGAGGGAAAACTGAGTTCCTGTGATTATGCCCACTGCCATGTTAAACAGAAGACATAAAAAATGCCCTGAGATAAAGAGCAAACCAGCAGATGCCTCCACTTCCTGTTATTAGACCCGCTTTACACAAGTTGCATCAACAATGACGTCCAGCGGCGTCTCTTTCTCGTGCAAACAGCATCCCTGCAGCAAAGCCAAGTGGTCTGCAAACGGCAAAGTGGCGCAGCATGAGAGCAGAGCAAACAGCATGTCTCATCAAAAAGGCGACGACTGTCCACTTCAGTGGCGAAGAAAAGAGCGAGCTCAGAGGGAGAGTTAAAGGCTTCCCCTCAGACGGACGGAGGGAAGCTGCTGATGGGAGATTTTAAATCAATTAGGGAATATCTGTGGGGGAAATAAAACTTTTATTGCAATGTTATATACCAATAAAGTGGTGGATATAATTTGCTAAAGTTTTTGCATGCTAGCAGAAAGAAAGGTACCTTCAGGAGTTGACTGTGTGGAGTTTAGGGTCAGGTATGGTAGATGATAAACGCAGTAAAAGAAAAACAGCCCACGGGATGCTGTTGTCAACAATAAATATGCTCAACATTGAAGAGATACAAGATGACACAAGATGATAAAAAGTTGATCAGCAGCAGCCACGGAGGAGGAGAGCTGTGAACCAAACATGCCAACAAATCTACGAAAGCTGCCAAAACATGCTGATGAAGCTATAAGTCAGTTATACTGTGTGATAAATATTTCAGAAATTATGAGCGAGTGGATATATTTCAACTTACTGTGCTGCTTTCACACCTTGCTGAGTTGCAGCTGCACTTAAAGGAGAGTTTTTCTTTTAATGTAGTGTAATTTATCCTTTTATCTGGCTTAAAAAGCATCCCATCACCACTGAGACGCTGCAGATTCACCTCATCTGCACAAACAAAACCCTTTTCAGCATCACAGACAAGCGGAGTGCAGTTTACTGATGCCAACTTAAAAGATTTCTGTGTTGACTTTTGGAATAACTCTCGGCCACCGTGGGCCAAGACGAATGTATCCGCAGGAAGCTGAGCTCACTGAAGCTGTGAGGAGTTGTAGCTTGTAGCCTCGTAGCATTTATTCACTGACAAATAAACTGTCCACACACTGTCTGCTACAGCTACGTTCACAGCTATAACACCACCAACAAACCCACACTCACCGCCGCACGCACGCACGCACGCACGCACGCACGCACGCACGCACGCACGCACGCACGGTCTGTCGGAAACTCGCTGAAGTTACACTGTGTAGATGGACTACAACGCTAGCAGCTGCTAACGTAACACACACACTTTTTGTTGGACAAAAGGCATCGTTAATCCGGGCAGACACACAGCTGACAACCTGCTAAACTCAACTAAATGCGAACTCTCTGATTGCCTTAAATGTGAAGATTTTCTGGTTTCTCTACTGCTCTATGACAGTAAACTGAATATCTTTGAGGTGAGAACAAAACAAGACATTTCAGGACGTCGTCTTGGGTTTTAGGAAACACTGATCCACGTTTTCACCATTTTCTGACATCTTATAGACCAAACAACTCAATTCAACTCATCAGTTAATTGAGAAAATTGACAATGAAAATAATCGTTAGCTTACGGCCTTACTGTGGAGAAATGTTTTTAAGAGCAGGTCCTCGTTTTTTGTATCTCGTGCACTCACACAGAAGCACTACTCTACTGATGGACAGTTGGTGGTAACAGTTGAAGAAATGTGACAATACCACTGCTAGCAAGCAAACATGGATGTAAACAATGCCCTGATTGGTTTTACCAGCGAATTAAATAAAAGCAGGAGCTCCAAATAATGTCATTTTACCTGACAACTTATCAATTAGTTGATTTTATTGAGTTTTTTCACAAAGAATCACTCAAAAGCACCACTTTAAGTCTTGTTTTTACCAGAGATGTGCTCATAAGTTTCTGTAAATGAAAAGCATGAAACAGATCATAGAAAAATGACTAATCGACCAAAGAAATATTAGTCGACTACCACCAAAACAAGGGGGCAGCCCTACACAGTTGACAGCTGCATTATGGGAGCTGTTAACATTGCAACAACACGTGAATGATGGTGTTGATGGCATTCATACAGACGTTACTAAAAGATAATTCATGCACCATCTATATCCAACTGAAGATGAGCAGCAATTTCATTAGGTGGTGCAGAGTTATATAATAACTGCACTGGACTTTGGGGGAGTCAGAGGTGGTGCCTGACATGATAACCATGAATTATAGTACAACAAGGCATTTATTCTCCATCCCATCCCCCCAAAAAAGGCTCATACTAAAAAACTGGCAAAAGCTCCATGCCATGATCAAAAAGTACAGTTGCGTGTTTTTGGGACTCTTCGTGCCAAGAAGTATAAAGCTGGCCTTTGTGAAACCATAATCTGATCAGAGCGAGAATAGATGGGTTAAAGTTCAGCCTCATGGCGACGCTCAGCATCAGTACGAGCAACACTTTCAGCTAACGGGAATCCCCACTGCAGGAGAGACGCAACAGAGACGTGGGCGGCGCATAACCGCTCTGATACTAAACCACATAATAGCCGCTTTTCATATAAATATAGAAATGACATTTTACTGTTTTTGGCTATCAACAATATAAATCAGCAGACAGCAGCTCAACTCTGATTCGACAGAAACAGGAATGATTTCCTGCGGACACACTTGCCATTAACAATAAATGGAAACGGAACTACGGAAAATATTAGTAATGAATTAAAAAGCTGAGAAAAACTCAGAGGAGCGTCTCGTCACATTAAGGAGAAAAGCTGGTCCACCTTAAGAGATACAGGAAGTTGGCTCTGGACTTCCAGCTGAGGAGTTGTAGCTTGTAGCAATTAATCGCAAGAATTGACAGATTAATCGACAATGAAAATAATCTGCAGTCATAACTGTTGGGTTATGAAATAAACTGTCATCACATTTAATTTGCTACTCAAAAATAAAGCTGTATTGCAGGAAAAAATATTATATAAGTTTTAAATCATTAATAGATTATTAGCTGAAATGACTAATTTGACATTTCATAGACCAAACTAATGGATTAATGGAGAAAACAATCAAGTTAAGGTTTGGTAGTGGAACAGACCTTGATTGTTTTACATATGATTTTGCATACATACTGTCATACACATATATCAGGACAATATTGTGATATTAATTTCAACCTTATTGCCTCACTGAGTTACACACAACACAGAACCACCAGCAGATCATCTCATTTTTATGCCATAAAGCAACAACAAAACACACAAGTCTGTTTTTGTTCCCCTCCTCGGTGTTGATTTTGGCCCTCACGGCTCGCCGGGACTCCATCTTGGCAGGATGCTGCCACAGAAGGCTGCTTTTACCAGCATTCAGCCAGCCTTGTATGGCAGCATTGTCTGTATGCTAAACACGGCCTCGGACCACAGGCGCTCCCCGAAAAACTATCGGCCCTTTGACCGCGGTAACAAAACCACACAGCCCTGACTCCAGGCAAATCTGGCATCACGGACCACATGGTTTACCGCTCCATTTAATGATAATTAGCCCGACGCGGTGAACGGCGCATACTGACGAACAGCAGCGGTGAAGCTTGAGCTGCTAAACATTAGACTGTACTGTCGGGGCCCTGCTGTGTTATTAGTGAAGTTCAGGGTCAGACTATCAGTCCTCCAGCAGACAACCTCTCTGAAGGCACTGACAGGAGGGGAACACTGGGCTCCATTTCTACACTTTTCTACACAATCAAATGCTGCTCTGCTGCTTTTAAAAGTAGTAGGAAGAGAAGACAAACTTAATAGCCACTGACAAAACCAAAGTTCAACTTTAACAATCCCCACAGAGACTTTCATCCTCGTTCTACTAACTCAAGCGTTAAGGGTCAGCGTCTTAGCCTGAAAGTGCAGCAGTAGGAGTAAACCCAGCCATTCAAAGTGAAACTCCACAGTGTTTATGAGTGTTCATTAAAATGGTTTCAAATAAGTGATTATTGTTGAATAGGGCTGGGCAATATATCTATATTTTATCAATATCATGATACGAGACTAAATATAGTTTTAGATTTTGGATGTCATATTTAGAGCTGCAGTGACTGAATATTTATTAAGAAAATAAAGTGAAAATTCTCTGATTCCAGCTTCCTAAATGTAAATATGTTCTGGTTTCTTGACAGTAAACTGAATATATTTGAGTTGTGGGCAAAACAAGACATTGGAGGACGTCATCTTGGGCTTTGGGAAACACTGATCCACATTTTTCCCTATTTTTCAGCCCTCGTGTGATGGTTCTGCCCAGCCCAGGGGGTCTCAAACAAACCACACAATTTTACTTACGAAGCTAAAAAAAAAAAAAAAAAAAAAAAAAAGGTAAAGAAAATAGCTTTTGTTTTGAAATGCTTGTGTATTGTTAGCGTGCCTCTTCCTGTCTTACTTGACATTGATGTAAACTGATGTGAATCATGTTTGAAGTAGAGCTGTGTGCTTAGTTTGCAACATACATGTGTCTGTATTCAAAGAAAACAACTTGAACGGTCACTTTGAGACAAAACATGCAGAAAAACACAGAAAGCTGTCTGGAGATGAGAAGGAGAGGACAGCTGAGGGGCTGCTGGCTGAGATACTAAAGCAGAGAGGACTTTTTACAAAGCTGCAGGAACCACAGAAGGAAATTTAAGTGTTGATGTTAAGTTAAATGTGAAATGTAAGGGTTAATGTTAAGTTAAATGTCAAATATAAGTGTTAATGTTAAGTTAAATGTTAATTGTAAGTGTAAATGTTAAGTTAAATGTTTGGTTTTGTTCATGTAAACATTTCTACCCTAAACAGTCAGTCCTGTACGGTTCAAAGACTCCTGTATATAAAGTCATTTACTTAATAATCTGCTGTTTGAAGTGATTTTCAGTATAATAAATACTGGAAAATAAGTGTCCAGTATGTTTCCTATAGTGATTAAATAGAGGTTCTGTCTGACAGTATTTGTTTGGCCCCGGCAACAATATGCATTTCTCATGTGGCCCCCAGGAAAAATAATTGCCCACCCAATATTATATATAGTTATAGACCAAACAAGATTAATCGATAATGGAAATAATAGTTAGTTGCAGCATGTTAGCATTGTCATTGTGAGCATGTTAGCATGCTGATGTTAGCGTTTAGCTCAAAGCACTGCTGTGCCTAATTGAAGCCTCACGGAGTTAGCATGGCTGTAGGCTATCGGTCCTGTTATCTGATAAGTTATTAACCTGATGGATCAATGTGTGCTCAAATGATGAGTGGAAATGAATCAGTCACTTATCAAGCAAAACCTTATCAAATCATCATATTTTAGCTGCTTTTTGTGAGTTTATATACATTGATCAGCTATAATACTAGAGCAGGGGCACCCTGACCGGTCTGCAGCTATGCAGCCCCAAACGCAGCTTTCTATCTAACAGCATGAACTTTTACAGCAGTTCTTCGGCAATCTGAGCTGCAGCAGCTCTTCTACTGGCTCAGACAACATGGTCCGCCTTCACTCCCCACCTACATCTATATACATCCATGACCCTGTCGTCGGTTCACCGTCTTTCCTACCTTGGGCCATTTTTGGTAGGTCCTGACCACTGCAGACCAGGAACATCCCACAGGAGCTGCAGCTCTGGAGATGCTCTGACCCAGTCGTCTAGAAATCACAGTTTGGACCTTGTCAAAGTCGCTCACATCCTTACGCCTGCCCATTTCTATATATATATATATATATATATATATATATATATATATATATATATATATATATATATATATATATATATATATAATAAATATATATATATATAGTGTGTGAGTGAATGAGCATTGCAGCACTTCTTAATTTCTGACAATCAAATTACTCAACAACTAATCACACTTAATGCTAAGCACTGAGCCACCATATTACCCAGAATGAAGCTGGTGATGATTTCCCATAGCGATAGACTGCTTCAATTAATACCTGAGTGCAACGGGCTCCAAGTTTTTAAACCACTACCAAGACGAGCCATTTCATCCAGAGAGCACTCAACCCTGCTGTTCTGAAATATTACATGCTCAGCAGCCATTCAGACTCCATTTTACCTGTTCGTATAGGCTCGCCAATCAAGCTGTGCTAATGTGCAAATAGTTCCAGCTTCCCTTTCCTCGACCATGACCGATTTCCACCCGTGTGGAACACTGCAGGCCCCCTACCAGCTCTGCGTTACCACCTGGCAGGCTGGCAATGAGCTGAGGCAGCTTGACAGAGAATATCACATTTATAAAAAGTGGAAAAAACACCCTGATTCTCAAAAAAAAAAAAAAAAAAAAAACATGTAACTGAGGTCACACCCTGATGGACACAGTTTAGACCTGCTGACTCATCACAAAGATGGAGATGGAGCCAGATCAGCTTAACAACCAAGAAAAGAAGGATAGCAGGGGTACAATGAATAGATGGACAGATAGATAGATAAATAGATAGATAGATAGACAAATAGTCAGATAGACAGACAAATACACAGATAAACAGATAGACAGACAGACAACCCAACGCTGAATAAGAACATTTTCAGGCAACCAAAAAGGTTATAATTTACTCTGATGAACTTGAAATACACTGTGAAAGGGTTAAAGCTGTAAGACGAAAACATGGACAACTCTCAGACTGGACAACGCCATGGAAGCGACCTGTCAATCACAAGGTAGCCACGCCCTAAATCACCCCCGGCTTTATGATCTATTTGACTCTGAATGGGACCATAATTTACTAAATGAACATCATTCTGTATTGAAGAAGACGTGAAACTAGTGATTGAGACCATAAACTCATGTTTACAATGTTTGCTGAGGTAATTAATCAAGTGAGAAGTAGGCTCATTTTCTCATACATTTCTATACAGTCAGACTTCTTTTGCAACCAGAGTAGTCGCCCCCTGCTGGCTGTTAGAAACAGTGCAAGTTTAAGGCACTTAAGCATTGGCTTCACTTTTCATACACAGAGGAGTCCTCTGATATAAACTGGCCAATAGTGTGATCGTCACTGTCATCTAGTGTTGCAGACAGTTTTCCTCACTCGAACATCACTAACACAAACTCCAGTAATGTGAAGTGACACTTAAATGGCCCTGGAGAATGAGATGTGCAGCACTGATTGTCCGATTATTCTTATTAATTGACATTTGACCGCTATCAATTGCGTACTGCAATTGCCATCACACAGTGTGTAGTGTCACTGCGCTTTGTCTAAATTAAGGTGAGCGCCTACACAGAGAGCTAACATAGCTGTGTGCAGAAAGGAGGCGAGAGAGAGAGAGAGAGAGAGAGAGAGAGAGAGAGAGAGAGAGAGAGAGCGGATGTGTTATTGCTTTTATCAAGTGGTCACTTTCCTCCCACCTCTCAGATGTTTCCACGAGTTCGACCGACAGCGCTAACCTAGATGATGGCTCAGCTGTGAAAACGCAGAGCGCTCTCAGTATGCGTGCATGCATATTTCCCATGCTTTGACCCTGAACTGCCGTTGTCCTTTTAGTGGATAACTGTTATCAGTGGGTCATGCGCCATCACACCATCTTGCTGTATTTCAGAGTCCTGTAAAGCCTGGACAACACTAAACAGTCTAACCAGGTCTGATAAAACACTGAACTGTGCTCTCTGCTGAGATCTCCAGCAGCCATCACCTCTGTTCTCACCCAACAGACTGACAAACTCATCGTCCTCACAGATAGCAACACCTGGGCTTTGGGTATCAGCCACTACCGAGTACCGACCTGGTTCCAGTGTTTAATTAATAAGCTGTATGCCTCACTGACTGGGATCATTCTTTTATGTGTAAGACAACATCAGGCTTGAATAAACATCTGTTTCCTAACTTTTTAAAACAAAAAGGTAACTATGTGTATTGTTATTTATTGTTAAAATGATAAATCGTACACCAACAACATGGCAAAAACCTTCAAAATTGACAGAAATTACGATTCAAGTGTACACCTTTTTAATGCAGTAACAATTGGTGAAAAGTTATGATATAAAACATAATATTTACTTTTATAAAGCACCTTTAAAATAAAGGGTTTGAGTGCATGACTGTGATTTAATGCCTAAATGAATAGCTGATTAATAAATTAGTCAACTAAACAATTTAATCATTTAAAGGAAAAATGTGTAAGAATTAGGGGGATCTATTGGCAGAAATGGAATATAATTTTAACGAGTATGTTTTTATTGGTGTATAATCATCTGATAATATGTACTGTTGTGTTTTTGTTAACTTAGAATGAGTCATTTAAATCTACAGCCCAGAACGGACAAATCAAACTCTGTTCACTTTTCCGGTTTAGTATCGTTACTATTGTCGCCGTTGCTCTCTCTCTCTCACTTCACCACTCACTTCCCACGAACACACACTCAAATGGCTCTAGAGAGGGCCATTCGCACGATCGCGTCGGCCACCGTAGCTCTCCAACATGCTCGGCACACGCTACATACCGCCAGATCCTACACACCGGACGTTTAAGTATTTACTTGGTATAACACAAATCCTGGTGGGAGTTTTGCAGCCTTTCCCTGTTTTATGTCATTTTGAACACCAAGAAACAAGCAATCAGATGACCTCTTCTTGGCCTCTTGGAAATTGCATTTTGACACAACAACAGTTAATACAAAATGTCAGAGAATAGATAAAGAAAAACAATCTCCAGCCCTGCTACAGCAGCAGCAGCAGCACTTTAAAAGTCAGTAATGTGATGTGCACAGAAATGGGGTGATGATGCTTGATTTGGTCATGATGCAACACATTTGGGAAAAGATGGTGATACTAATGAAGATTAAAAGGCAGTGAAGCATCTGTAAGCCTCATATAGTTTATCATAAGCATCCACATTACAGTCGGTGTCTTTAAAAACATGCAGGTACTGCATTTGGACCAGAAGGTGTGTAGTAGTAGTAGTAGTAATAGCCGTAGTAGACCGGTGTTTCAGTATCAGGTGTCCACTGCTCAGCAGCATCTCCTAACTAGCAACCCGGGCTGTGAACTAGTAAACATTAGGAGCAAAGCAAAGCAGCCGTAGACGAACAAACACGACCATCCGAGTGATAAAAGCAGCTTTATGCTGCCCGTGGGCTCACTGTACCTGAATCGCCCTCCGCAGTGCTGGCATTGGTCCCCGACCCAGCCGGGGAAGCACACACAGTTGCCAGTCGCGGCGTTGCACTGCCCGTTCATGCACGGTTTGTCGCATTCCTTCGCCTCGGTGAAGCCGGGAAGCCCGGAGAGCAGTCCGACAACCGAGAGCAGGAGCGCGGTTGTCAGCATCAGCAGGCTCCGGCCCCGGCCAGAGCCCGAGCAGGCCCGCCGCGTCGCCCCGTACATTCTCTCACAAAAGATGGCTGCTTTAAGGCAAGCGCTCCGCCGCTTCGGGGATAGCGACTCAGCCAGCTGCGGGTGGTGCGGCTCCGTTCACGGGCTCCGAGGTGCGGTTTCCCCGGCGGTAGCGTTTAGTGTCTTCGTTGTGGCTGGTCTTCGCTGGTTACTTGGTTTACAGCTTTCCAGTGGTTCCGTTTCCCAGCGCCGCACCAAGCCGCATATTGACATCCAGAAGTGACGTAATGGCAGCGGAAATGCGCAATCGGGGGGCGGCGAAGCGCGCAGGACTTTAAACTTTTATTTTGAAAACAGAGCAGAAGCCCCGCCCCTTTACATGCTAGCTTGTTAGCTTCTTTTCCATAACATTTTATTCTACTGTGTTTATCCTGTTCTGTATAAATAAAACATGACACTGGGTTTTTGTGTCCATATTCTAAGATTATCACTATCTGAAGAACTTTTTTTTTAATATTAAGAAAGATGAAAAGATTATTTTAGCATTTACACTTTAAAGGAACAAAATAATTGCTAGGTTTGAAAGTTCATTGTTTAATTTAGAACTAGTTTAAGTAAATTGTCTTAACTCATGCTACACACTTACTAGTTTTTTTATCAGAGCTTTCAACCACATTTTCTCAGGGTCTTCCTCGGCAACAATGATGTGAGCAACAGTATGCAACGTAGCATTAGCATGCGCCACCCCCTTTATAAGCTAGCTTTGTTAGCTTCTTTTCCATTATATTTCCTATTCTGTAAAAATTAAACATGACACTGGGAATTTAGGTCCATATGCTAAACAAAGTTAATTGGCTATACACTGCCTGAAGACCTTTTTATATTAAAAAACAGTAAACGGTTATTTAATTAGCATTAGCAACTAGATCTTCTTTTCCATAATATTTTCTTAAAAATGGTGTCTTTCAACAGTTATTCTGTAAAAATGAAACATGATTTTGTGTCCATATTCTAAGCTAAGTTAATTTGCGATCATCTACAGGAATACCTTTTTAAATTATAAGAAAGGTGAATTTATGTAATTAGCATTTACACTATGATACTTTAACGGGGCACATATTTGTGTAACACATGGGAGCAGTAGGCAGCTGCATCGATGCTAACGAAGTACCTGCGAAAAAAGTGAAAGTTCATAATTGACTTTAGACTAGTAGTTCAGCTAAATAGTCATCGCACAAGGTCCACTTACTTGTGTTTTTATTTATTTATTTTTATTCATGGCTTTCAAGCACATCTCAGGGTCTTCGTCAGAGAAAATGACAAGTGAGCAACAGTAAGGAGAAAGAGATAATAACAATCTACTGATGAAGACCATGAGATGTGCTTGAAAGCTTTAAAAAAAAAAAAAGCTATTAAAAGCTAGTAAGCTGCCCTTGTATTTAGATTATTTTGTTTCTAATCAGCAATAACTTAAAATATGTGTGTAGGGCCTTTAATCACTTTATTTAAAAAAAACACATATTCTAATTACATTTACTGTACTATACATATTACTGTACTTAAGTAGGCCTATAATTTTGAGGTACTTACTCAGTTATTTACTTGAGTATTTCCATTTTCTGTTACTTTCTACCGCTACTCCACTACATCTCAATGACAATGTACTTTTTACTGTACTATATTTAGCCTGCCTGACAGCTTTAGTTACGTTAGACTCATTATTAAAACAAAATCTAATTAACTAAGAAAGCGTGTTTTATTATAGATTAAACTACCCAGAAGTATATAAAGTAATGAAGTAAAATGAGCTCCACCTTTACCAGCTGTGACATTAAAGTCATTAACACATGAATGCATCAGTAATTATAATACATTATTCTGCATAATGAGTACTTTGCTTTTGGTGTTTTCAGTACATATTGATGCTAATATTGTCATACTTCTGGTTAGGGATGTTTTTGAATGTAGGACTTGTACAGAGTATTTCTACACTGTGGTATTAGTACCTTTATTTTCTTCACTATCTTTACAGTCAGGTGTGCTTCCCTGTAAGGTACTCAATTTAACAATTTCTGCATTATAGGATAATGTACGGTTCAAAATGGTGGTTGTATTTTGTTGTATATTCTGTAGATATATAATTATTTATTAAAGTAATTCATGTTTATGTTTTCAGAGGTCTTTATAGTCATTTTAGAATGATTGCTTGTTATTAAACTACTCGTTACATGTGCTGAATAAACACAGCTTTACATAAATATATCACATATGCACATAAAGCAATTTTAAGGCGCACCAAACCAGTGTAAATTATTCATTAGGACCAGTGCTTAAAGAAACAGTTCTGCTTTTATTACAGTCTTAGCTGTGGTGGTTGTTTGCCTAAAGATGGTCAGGCAATGAAGGTCTGAATGATCCACACCAAGGACACAAAACTGTACAAACGGTATAGAACAGTTTATTAAATTTAGACTTGTAAGAAGTCATCATATTCCAACGCGCTCCATCGCATGAAGCGCATTCATAATAACACCAACCCAAAAAGGATTGATCTCGGCATCAAAACATAAATAAAGCAAATGAACATATTTACAAATTCAACATGGACAGAGAAAGGGGGGCGTTGTGCACAAAAACAGGCAACTACGTATCCAGACAGAGGCGTCAGAGATCGAAGAGGGGGTCTGATTTTTCAATTGTAACGCTACCTGGACGGCAGGAGTGGAAGGAGGATAAACACAGTTCAACAAAGCATGAAAAGAGTTAAATCACATTTTCTTGGTTTGAGTGAAAAGACGAAAATCTCTACAACCTCCGATAATACGCTATAGTCAATAATGCTGTTAACTCTTAACGGGATAAAGCTGACAAGCTATTTACTACTGTAGGTGATTTAAGTTGTGAAAGTTTCCTTCTTTCCTGTTGTAAATTCTCCAAAAACAAGTACAGTCTATAAAATGGATGACAAAAAAAAAAAGATAATTTTGTGGGAGAGACAAATTTATCTTGAATCCATTATTTCAATTCCTCTGAAATATTTAACATTGATTCTACCAAAAGGTGTAATGTTGTTATAACAGTACCCAGATACTGTCGTTCACAAAGCCACTTCTTTTGAATTTGCAGCATGAGTTTTCACATTTCCCCTCTCCTAACTTGAGGATAGGCCTTTAGGGAACCAAACTTTTCAGTTTCCACCCTTGTCACGGTGGGAGTGGTCGGTTTTAAAAGCTCAGAGGACAGAACTGATCATTTTTCAACGAGAATGACTCATCAGTGGGCTGAGTGGATGGATGGACAAACATCAGTTTGACTTCTTGTATCAAACAGTCAAGACTTTACAGTAATCAAAATACCCTGCACGACAATCAAAAAACTGCGCTTATTAAAAAAAAAGAGAGAGGGATAAAGAGAAGAGCCTTAGAAAAGTACAATCATTGAAAGCACATTACAATTAGCAGTTTGTGTGTGTGAAGTTACAAACAGGTCATGTGACTCTCCCAGCACTTCTTATGTACATAAAACAATGCTTATGTGGATCACATGACCAACATCAGGTCCAGGTCCCCAGTAGACAACGTAGAGGGGATAAAACGGTATCATCTTCTCGACTAAATGCTATTGTTCGTCATCACGGGAGGGCTGCAGACCTCAGTATTTGTTCACAGGGAACACCAGCTGGATGGGGTTGGAGGAGCACAGTAGTAGTAGTAGTAAAAAAAAAAAAAAGTGAGGTGGGTTATCAGTTACAGAAAAAGTACACTTAACTGACTTTCAAATGGCACTCTGGTCCTGGAGGTTCTGGTGCTCGAAGCAGGGCGAACCCCGTCCACTTGGTACCCCACGCGCGTGAAGACAAACACTGAGAATAATTTCCAACAGCTAGAACTGGTGACCACCATCGTCTGTCTCTGGAGGTCACACTGTAACATTCAGCTATCCATTAATGGCAGAGTTCGGCCCCTCTTTGTCCCCTCCCCCACAGTATATCACACTATCTTACATGAGAAAGCCATTTCCAAGCAATGGCGCCTTACAGTATGTACAGCATTGATCAGACATATCTTCTGAATTAAAGAAAAAAAGATATAAACAGATTTTTTTTTTCCCTTCAGTTATGTACACAGAACAAAGAGGAGGTGTTGTAAAATGATTGAGCACCTCAGTCATTGTGTAAATTTACACACAGAAAAACTGCTTCCAAGTACTGGCTTTAGGATAACAAACTCACACTCACCCCTTCATTTTCCTGTCGGGTACATGCAAAAAAGACGGGAGCCAGAGGCTCAGCATTCATTCAGAGGAGGCCGTGGGCCCCTTTCTAAAGGCAAATCATATCTGATGATCTGGATTCATAAACTCTTCTCTGCGCAATACATCACCTTCTCTCACTTAAAAAAACACATAGGAAAAAAGATGGTCTTTTTTGGTCTCCCAAATCAGGCATATTGGGTGTCAGAACACCAGATAGTGCTCGTACCAGTGATCAGTACTGGTCACTAGTAGATAGGATGATCAAGCATCAAAGGCCCCTTTGGAGTGTCCTCTTGGTTTTGATACCTGAGGTGTAGCGTGGGTGAGTGAACACTGGCTGAATGTTGGGAGCGAGCAGGGCGCTGTGACCGGGCTGGCGTCAAATCATATGCTAAATAGTTCTTAGTGTGTCTGTCAGTCATCTCAGAGCACCAGATGGCTGTCAGAGCGAGGAGAATGCCACTTGTTTAAAGACAATCATAGGTAAACATTTCAAAATCAATAATAATAGAGTCACTGAGCTGACTGGCTGCAGCACACGCTGCCCATCTGGTGCTCAGAGACATTTAAAATAACCACCAAGAATTATTTTGCTTGTACCACTTGAGCCAAGTCTGGTCGTGAACATAACAGAACAGCTGTTGCTTCTAAAATATTCATGCGATTAAAATTGTGAATATGTAACGGCGTGTGTGTTTGCCAAGGAGAGAGCCGGACTTTGTGTAAATCCCTGCACGTTTGTCGTACTTGGCGTTTAAAGTCTGAGGCAGTGAGTAATGAAGGGGGGCGGGGCTGAGGTGTTTTTTGGGCTGCAGACCAGCAGGGGGATATGAAAGGAGGTTTGTGGGATGGGTGGTTACATATTGCGTCACGGGGCTCTCAGGTAGTCGACGTCTGGCGCGAGGGACGGCCCATGGACGAGGCGCTGTACGTGCGGGAGCGCTGCCTCACGGCCAGTCGGCATGGCAGCTCCAGCTCCTGGAAGAGGGGAGTCCCTGTGATGTCAGCCGCCTCGGGACGCTCGCCGGGGCTCCACGACAGCATCTTGCGCACCATACTGAGCTGCACACAGGGAGCAAACACAGTAGAGGTCTTTCAGAGCAGCGTCATGCTGCAGTAATGCTACTGCTAACATTGTCATCCAGCAGTGCAACTGATTTGTCCCACTTAAAGCTCATGTAACACAGCAGAACCTGGAGAAAATGTAATTTACAAACAACTCACACTGAAATAATACATCATAACATTCAGACAAACACACTGTACAGGACATCTTGTATAACAGAAGAGTACACCACTAGTAAAGTGGGATACTGGGATAACAGGGTGAGGGGATTTCCTGTGTTGGAGAATCACAGATTATGCTATGGGATTATGTTAATCTCATTAGAAAGTAAACAGGTAAACAACGCAATGTGACCAAACAAGTGACTGGTGCCTGGTAAGGTAGTAAAGAACACAGGTAACTAATAAAACTGTCCAACATTTATAATATTTAATCGCATGACTGTCCATAGATAATCACAAATAATTGCAAATGAATCACATATTTTTATTTGATCAAAATGTACCTTAAAGGGAGATTTGACAAGTATTTAGTACTCTTATCTATCTTTCTATCTATCTATCTTTATCCTTTTTTTCTCTGTTCGTTTTGCTCTCAACTTCATAAAATGAGAAGATACTCTTTATAATACTATTATATTATCATATAAAATATTTATTGAATCATCAGAAAACCTGATATTAGGGCTGTCAATAAATAAAACATTTAATCAAGATGAATTGCATAATTGTTCACAGTTAATTGTGATTAACTGCAAATGAATCACACATTTTTTAATCCGTTCAAAATGTACCTTAAAGGGAGATTTGACAAGTATTTAATACTCTTATCGATGGGAGTGGGCATATATGCTGCTTGATGCAAATGTATGTATATATTTATTACTGGAGATCCATTAATGACAAAACAATGACAGATATTGTCCAGTAACCTCAAATCATAACATGACAAACTGCAGCCCAGCAGGCAACAACAGCTGTCAGTGTGTCAGAGTGCTGACTTGACTATGACTTGATCCAGACTGACTGGGACTATCATAAAGTGGGCATGTCTGTAAAGGGGAGACTGGTGGGGACCCAGAGAACCCATTTACATTCACACCTCTGGAGGTCAGAGGTCAAGGGACCCCTTTGAAAATGGCCATGACAGTTTTTCCCAACAAAATTTAGTGTAAGTTTGGAGCGTTATTTAGCCTCCTTCATGACAAGCCAGTAGGACATGGTTGGTACTAATGATTCCTTATATTTTCAAGTTTCATATGATGCCAGTATCTTCACTCTAGCTCCACTATTGTACTCAGCCTGGTACAGTCTCCAGAGGATTGATTGCATTAATGTGTTAAAGAAATTAGTGGCATTTAAAACAAAGCTGCGTTAACATTTGCATATTTAACATCATATCCTGTTGATTTGGGAGCAAAATAGTCCAACTACACCTACAATTGAATTAACTCAGCAGATCTGACTCACCGAGTGGATAATGTTGGTGTGGACGGGTCATTTAAATGTGTGACAGACTACACACTGAGAAAGCACTCCGCTTGTCCCACTTTGTTCAACTGCTTGTTCTCAGGATGGGGGCGGCAGTAGCTCAGTCTGTAGGGAGTTGGCTTGGGAACCGGAGGGTCACCGGTTCAAGTCCCGACATGGACCAAAAACTGAGTGTGAACTGGTAGCTGGAGAGGTGCCAGTTTACCTCTTGGGCACTGCCGAGGTGCCCCTGAGCAAGGCACCAAACCCCCAACTGCTCGGGGCGCTTGTCAGGAGCAGCCCCCTCACTCTGACACCTCTCCAATTGTTGCATGTATATGGACCTGTTTGTGCATGTGTGTGTATAAGTTAACAGAGTGAAAAAAATTGAATTTCCCCTAGCGGGACTAATAAAGGACTATCTTCTTCTTCTTCTTCTTCTTCTTCTTAAAACAGTTTTATTTTTCTTGGTTCGGGTGCAGTTTGCATTCTGAGCCACTAGGTGGCAGCAGATGGCCACTCACCTCCTGAACGTTGTTTTTGGAGAAAACCTCTGGGAAGCGCAGCGCCCTCACCTCCGTCAGCGTCTGGGAGAGAGGATGTAAACACCTGTGAGTGGCTAATCAGGCCCTTTGTTACAGAGACAAAGACATCCCGGTTGAACGCTCACACGGGGGCAAAGACAATCCACCGTTTAAACAGACAATAATGATCATTCAAATGACAACAGTGATTATGTGTTACAGTTTCCCCAACAGAGTTTTCAGACAAACCAGAATAATTAACTGAATAAAAGAACGGACAGAAAGATAAACTGGCTCATTAGGAAGTCTCTCTCCTCTCCAGCTTAATAGTTCAGTTTGGGTAAATACTGCCTACAACATCAATTCATTCTAAAAACTGATTTTTTTAACACGCCACAAACCAATGTAACTGTATTATATAGGGAACAACCAGACAAATACAGTCTAAATAGACTATAATAACCATACTGTATGCCTGGTGGTTCTAAATGCAGAGTTAAAGGGTAATTTATTGCTGTGTTACAACCCTTTTGGGAATCGAGTAAAAGCAGAGAGATAATGAAGAAAAATGAAGATGTGATTATGAGCCTGTGTGTTTGCTGACTCACCCTCACTCTCTCCATCTGGGTCCTGAAGGGATACAGCAGCTCAAACAGGATCAGACCCAGAGAGTAAATGTCCACTTTGTGAGAGTACGAGTTCCCAGAGAGCTGCCGGGACCAAAAGGAAAAAGATCGAATTTGAGATGTAGACCAACAGAAATCAGATCTCATCATAGTTTCTTCTTATCGTAGTTTCTCTTTAGGTTTATTGTTCTGGGTGGTGCTTTCACAAGCCAACATTTAGTCTGTTTTAATTGAACTCTGGTGCAACTAAAAAAAAACGGTCCGAGACCACTTGTGAGAGTTCGTCTCGGACTGCTTCAATTGTTTTGGGTTCCAAGCGGATAAAAATGTTTTTGAGATGGACGACAGGTTAACATGAGTGGGAGAGGACTGACCTGGACTGACCTTGACATCAGGGCTGAAGACAAAGTCCACAATGTCATAAATAAAGTCCACAAAAACAGTGACGTTTATATAGTGGAGATAAATGGAGGAGAAAAGATTCATGCGCACAGTAGATAAATTCACTCCTTCATAACTATTTTTTAAAAAATTTGTTCTGCTTTAATTTGTGCACTGTGAAACTGAACCAGACTAATTAGAAAATGAACCAAAAGTATCAGTTTCAGTCTGATTCAGACTAAACAAAGTGACTGTGGCTTGTGAAAACACCCTTACAGTACACCATCACTGGTCTGTCTGCTCACCTGCTCTGGGCTCATGTAGAGCTTGGTGCCGACCTGGCCCGTGTGTCGGGTCAGGAGCGGGGCGGGCGTCAGGGCGCTCGGCTCGTCCTCGTCCTCCTCCTGGTCCATGGCCGTCACCAGGCCGAAGTCTCCCACCTTCACCACGTCGTCCATAGTGAAGAAGATGTTGGAGGGCTGGAGGACCGATGGTGAGCGAACATTAAACTCATGAAGGCAGAGGGAGTTACTAATGCATTGCTAGACTTTTAAGCAAAGTCAAGCATATTTTCTTTAACAGATTTTGAGACAATAATCGATGCTTTTATTTCTTCTTTCTTGGATTATTGCAACGCACTGTATCTCATGCCTTCAAATATGGTTATGCTGTATGTCCGTTAACAAAAACTCACACACATCATCAAGCCATGATGCTCATGATGGAAAGTGAATGATTTTAGTCAGTCATTGTAGTGGTTACCAGTGAAGTTAGAGCGGTTTGTAAAGCTTTTGATAAGCTAGCTCCAGCAAATCTCAGTGACTTTTTACATCCCCACTGTCCTCCTGAAGCACTGAGGTCATCGGATAAGCTGCTGCTTTCCATCCCAGATAGTCGTTCGTAAAAGTGACCATGCCTTTTCCGTGGTCGGGCCCAAGTTGTGTAATTTCCTCTACATGTTTGATCAGCTGATCTGCTATATACATTAACTGACTTGATTTCATTAACTACCATCAGCTAATACTCCATCTGACAGTAAATCCCATCATATACAGCGATTCCACCGGGGATAACTACGTTAACGTTAACATTACATAAACTTCTACCTGTTGAGTGGACAGTGTGTGGTGTGTGTGTTCACCTTGAGGTCCCTGTGCATGAGCCCCTTGCTGTGCAGGAAGTCAACAGCCTCTGCAATCTGGACGAAGATATCTAGACACTGGTTGTGCTCCCTCTGCTCCGGGAGGCAGCGCTGAGCCATCCAGTCCTTCAGGTTCTCTTTGCGACAGAGCTGCATCTGGATGTACAGGTACACCTGGAGACAGGAGGACGCCGTTTCAGTACTTCACCATTTACATCTGACACCGGAAACTTAATATTTCATTTCTGGAGAGTCATTTTTATGAAATACATGTTTTGTGAAATTGTATTTTTAAATATACACATGATGCCATATCTTATCAAATATGTGCTAATTTGCATACATTTCGAAAACATAAATCTGATAACTGGATAAAGCCAGGTTCAAAATTCTGTTTTCACTTTGTCAACATATTAGAGTCAAAGGTGTTTACAGAGGGGAATTTTGGATATCGCTTTATATCACTATAAATAAGAAAAAAAACAGCCATAATAAATCCATGTTCCTCATGTATTTCCAAATAAAATGTTCTATAAATCAGGCTATGGATGATATATGAACAACCACCTCAGTAAAATCCTTCAGAGTATAGAGAGGAATGAAAATGTAAAGTTTGGAGTTACTCAAGTGGAGATTTCTGGCTCACTATAAAAATATGGATTGTAAAATTTCATACATTTTGAAGACACTACAGGTGACCAGGGTTTAACTAATAGATATCACCGTGAAATTTCCCCAGTTGACCACTTACACTATTTGGTGTATTTAAAGTTTTCTGATATGTTGAGTTTAAATATATAAATAGGCATTATCTTACGCTAACTTTTGGTGAATATAAGAGAGATATACAGACGCAAATTGACAAAGTAGTAAAATAAACACCTGAATGTGTATTTTTGATGTTTTACTTCTACTAGTCTGAAAGATAATATTATGGAGGCAAAATAGCCCAAAAAATTCAAAATTTATCACTGCATGAAAAATAATGTTTTTGCCTGTAGTGTCTCGCCTTGAAGTAGTGCAGATGTTGCTGTTCTTCCCCAAATAATAAACGTGTCATTGTGAGCCAAAAGGCTAATAATAAAAATATAAAACCTCAGTTTAATAATGAATATTCTCATTATTTTAGTGTTACTAAAATACACATCAGCAGGTATCAACATGTGTCTTTAAAACTGGAAAACAAACATTCTCCTCAAGCTGAAGCTTAATAAAAGTCTAAAATAAGGGTGTGACAGCAGACTGAGTGAATGAGTGACTTACCTTGGGGGAAGGCTGGACTCGCTGGGTTGGAGGACTTGTGGGGAGAGCCAGGGTGAGTGAGGTTGGCCGTGGGGGAGAGGAATTAGAGGGTGGGGCAGCTTCCTGTTGTCTGGTGTGCGAGGAAGATGAACTGTTCTTCTCCGTCGTTGTGCTCGGACTAACCGCACCAGAAGCCGAGTCTGTGTCTGCGTCGGCGTCTCGGTCGCAGCCCGAGTCCTCGAACACGATGTCGAAGGAAGAAGAGGTGCAGTCGCTGGGGCCGCGTGGAGGACACAGCTCGAAGGAGTGGGGGGTGTCCGAGGCGTCGGGGTCGGCCTGGCTGTCCCTCTCAGACATCAGGCTGTCGTGGCCCAGCAGCGGGTGGAAGGACAGGTCTCCGTCGTCAACACCAAAACCTACAGCGCCGCCAGCACTGCTGGAGAGCAGAGCCTGAGCATCGATGGAGGCATCCAGAGGGTCTCCTCCGGGCCCAGAGACAGGAGACACTGAGCTGGACACTGGCACTTTGACTGACAGTGCCTCCATGTGGTCAAGGAAGCTCATTGGCCAGTCAGTGGCACTGAAAGAGAGAAAGGAGGGTTGTTACTGCCAAGCTTACTACAATCATATAACTACCATATTAATATTACAACCAAACATTCAAGATAACTGTGTAAATGTGCATTAAAATAGTTACGACAAAACAGTTATGACAAAATACTTAAAAACAGAACATGTCCAATTCAGAGTGCAACCACACTTAAAATTAATTTTCCTTAGCATGAATACAGGAAGTTGTACTAACTTACAGCATTTGTGCCTCAAAAGAGGAAGAGGATGATTTCTAAGTCTCAGCACGGTTATCTGGCGCTACTTTTGGCTCTAATCTGCCCAAGTAAACTAAAACTTCTCTACTATCTCTTTAAATTAACTGCTGCAAACATGTTCATGTGAATATGCATTTCCATCCCCTCACATTTAAACATCTGTCTTAATCAACCTGTGAAGTGAGCTGAGCGGTGTGAAGTCTGCGGAGTAATAATTCCTCCTGAGTGGAGGATTACATTTCTTTGCATGGACGCCATCCTTGAATAACAGACCCCTGTCAGTGCTCCTGCCATGTTTGCTGATCTGCTGAGCTGCACAGAATAATACCCTTAAGGTTCCCTGGCTAACCTGGTGTCTTTCAGCCACCTCTGGTCCATCTCCTCTTGCCAGCCCTCGGGAGGGCTCTCCTGCCAGGCGTTGAAGTAGCGGATAATCCCCGGATGCTCCAGCTTGGCCAGGGCCTTCACCTCCCGCATCACCTTCTCCCGGGCCAGCTCCCTGTATGATGGAAAACTGAGCTTTAGAGTTTCATTCACATTCAGGACAACCATTTCCACTTTTTCAGTAGCTGGGTCCCAAATCTTCAGGATCTCAAGAAACAAATCCTATGAACTCCTAATAAGACTTTGCTGTTTATTAGACTTTTGTATGTTTAGTGGTCTTATTCATACACTTGATTCATTGTTCAAATGCATATATTCTTTAACTGTTACGCAATAAAAATATAAGGAATTGTTCCATTACTGTCCGTAATAACCCTCCCTTGATAATCCAAGGGCTCAATAAGTGATTCAACAAAAACACAGGGCATAAACATAATTTTTAATTGTTATGCGCTGCATGACGTACCAGTCAACGATAAATATAATAAATGCAGAGCTGCTGTAGCTGAACACTAGATTTCATGCTTGTCACAATGAATATAAATGCATGGCTATTATTTGTACCAAACTGTCATTTGCACCTCTGTGTGGTTTTCTGTGTTTATACAAACAAGCTGCTGCTTACATAATTCAGTCTAACACTGTCAAAGAAAACAGAGATAAAGGAAGTGCAAGGAAGTCTGCGTTGAGACTGGCGAGGCGCGCTACCTGTTGGGCAGACGGATTCTTTTGATGGCGTAGTTGCAGTCATCCACTTTGTTGCGGGCTTCAAACACAACACCGAACCCCCCGCGGCCAAGGCACTGCACCGGCTCAAAGTCAGTGAGGTACCTGGGGGGAAGACACCGTGGTTGTCAGTTTGTAAAGAAGCACTCTGCTCTCTGTGGTAGAAAGGAGCTCTGTGTGACAAGTGTGTTATCGCCTACATCCCTCACAGTTTCAAAGACCTGGGTTCAGATGATTCGCTGTGGTCAAGGAAGCTTATTAAGGGGTGAAAGGTGATTACCAGGGAAAGGATTACTAGCAGCCAAATCGCAGTCAAGGTTGGCTGCTGAGCTGGCAGGTAACCAACATACAGCTAAACAGTATCAGGAATTTAAGCTAACAGAAAAACACTCGGCGTCACTAGACGAAGGCCTGCGACATGCTCACCATACACTACATTACTTACATTAACTTTGTTTTGTTGCACAATCAAACTTTTCAAAACAGAAGAAACAGAAACACATATAACATATCTAAAATTGCAGATAAGCATCAGGTAATTTTTCAAGTAATGAACAAAAAATTTGGGCCGCACAGTGTTGATCATCTTAGTCATTTACAAAGCAACACCATATCTTCTAATAGCCTAACAATAAAGCTTATTTATACAGTACTAAAATCAAGATGAATCAGGTAATTTGTATTATTAGTATAACTAATGGGCTGCTGTTTCCGATTATTGTTTACATGTTTATTTCGGACAGTGATCCTTGTCTGTCTTGTTTAAATTCATAATGAAATGTTCATTAATAAAATAAATAAATCAATAAAGATAAGCATCTGTGTGTCTATATGAATGTTATATTTGGGGTTAGCTGGCTCAGGGTGCCATGGTCTAAAAAGGATCAGGACAAGGGCTCTACACCCCATTGAGGTATCCCTTCTCAGGCTCCTCAGGGGATTGAGGGCTGTCTTATTAGGACATGTGTGGGCACATGTGATTCAGGCCTTGATTCCTGATCTCTATCTCCCTCCTAATGATCCTGACTCATGCCTGTCGCAGCTGCTACAACAGCCACCAGTTTTATTTAGGGAAACTTATTCGGCTAAAGCAATTTGCATGCATCTGAGCAGCAGCTTTAAAGGAAAGGGGAGGGCGGCTGTTTGTCATTTTGGGGTGGATCAAAAGAAGAGAACGTGCGAGTGATGACAACAGGGGAAAAAAAAAGGCAGTTTAATGAGATTTTTGCTTGTACTTGGGGGGAGTAGAGCCATATTATTCAGCTAAAGAACGTTAACATGCAAACTCCATCGATCAGATGACAGGAGGCCAGTGACAGCCCATAAGTTATGGCCACTGATCTTATTTGGGATGTCCAAAATAAATAAAAAAAAACTTCTGACAATGTGCTGACAGTGATGTAAAATGACACTGCGACCCTGCGGCAGATGCTGCTGGGTCGGGTGGGGTCTGCGGGGGGCAAGGTCATTTTCATTTGATGGCAAACAGCTGAGTTATCCAATCATGCACTACTACGGCTGGTATCTCCCATCTCTGCCTTGTCCTATAAAGGCAGGCTGGAAGACCAGTGGTCACCATGGTAACAGTGCCGAATCCGTAGCTACACCTTGAAAGAGTGAGACTCTCGTTGCAACTTTCAAGTGTGAGGATGACAACTCCCAGCACAGCACAAGTGTTTTGTCAAGTTCTCCTGAGTCATGACAAAAACCATTCACAAGCATGTGTGTGTTAATAATAATGATGATGATGATGATGTACCTGGACACATATTCGCTGGAACGGGTCTCCATAGCAACCGGCTCTTTGCATTCCACAACCTCAAGGTCAAACTTGCAGTCTGTCTGGCACTGTGTCTCCGACTCTTTCCGTTGCTTTGAGAGACAGACGGGGACAGCAAAGACACACAGAAATGTAAGAAACAAGATTGGCTTGTGTGGCATGCTGGTCTAACAGGTAACCTATGACATACAGGACAGAAAAGACATTCCTACAAAAAGCAATGCACTTATGTTAAAGGAAGTTGAGTGTAACCATGCATACCAGGGCCATTGTAGGTTAAAATAAATCAATCTTTATATGAGCCGGGAGAGGGAGGTAGTATTCAGAGAATTTCAAAGATTAAAGTCATAAATTTACAAGAAAAAAACTCAGATATTCTCTGAGATTAAAAGTAAATTTACGAGATAAAACACATATTTATGAGAAAAAAACTTGAATATTCTGTTAGATTATAGAGCTATAAATTTCCGAGAAAAAAAATGATATTCTCTGAGATTAAAGTAGTAAAGTTACAAGAGAAAACACGCGAATATTCTCTTAGATTATAAAGTTATACATTTCTGGGAAAAATTTGGGTTATTTTCTGAGATTCGTAAATGTCTGAGAAAAATAATCAGAAATATTGTGGTTTCATTGCTTCACTTTGTGAGATTAAATCAACATTAACACACCACAGACGCTGCCGTTAAATGGGGAACGCCACACGCGCATGTTGGTGAGGAGGTGCAACTGTATAGAACATGGCTTTCTCATCCAAATCAGTTCTTCTGAACAGGCCCAATTCACAGCAATGTCTCTTTATTACATTTGTCATATACTGTACATACAGGTACATATATGAAATTTGATCTCTGCATTTAATCTATCCTAAGCATTTAGGAGGAACTTGGGGTTCAGTATGGACACTGACATGCAGAAAGTAGGAGACAGGGATCAAACCGACAGCTTTAAAGGACGAGCCGCTCTACCCACTGAGCTACAGACACCCGTCAGATGGTTATGATAAAATGGTGATTCTGGGTAAAAATCAGGGCCACTGCAGGAACAATACACAGCAAGCACCTGTGTCTGCGGCGGGATGAGGTTGATCCATCCTTGTAAAGTGAAGCAATGTCATTCCTTGTCGTTTCTTGTAAATCTCTGACTTTACTTTTTAAAATTTTTAATCTCAGTAAATCAGAGTTTCGCAGTCTTTCTTTTTTCACCTAAAATGGGCCTTTTACAGAGTCAATGCTGAGGTTTTTCACCTAAATTAAAACAAGGACATCTATGGACAAATGACAAGTTTCTTCAGTGAGATTTTGAGGACAACTTTGACAAAATCAAATGAAGCCTTCATCCACACTGAATCACAACCATAATCATGATGAATCATCTCTTGTGTAGAAGTTGTTTCTTATACTGTATACTGGTTTCAGATGTTGCATGCAGTGTCTAACGTTGACATTATATGACAGGAGTTACCTCCAGCAGTCACTGTATGGCTGTGTCTGTGTTCTTACCCTCACATAGGCCACCGGCGTGGGAGGATGGAAGAATTTGCGGACGATGTAGGTGGTGGCAGCGATGCAGAAGACGATGGTGCCGAGAATCTCCTTCCACCAGGGCAGCAACAGCACGGGGTCCTTTCTCCTACGACTCTCACCCCCCGCCCCGTTTCCCTTTATAAGGCTCACGGCACTGTCGCGTTTTTCTCGGTAACGCTTGCTGTAGGGGAAGTAGTAGCCGTTGTCTACGGAGAAGAAAAGCAGAAATCAGTGGGGTTCATTTTGCCCCTCTCTGCTAATCCACTTTTCTCTGCCTATGCTGCCGTTTGTCCAGTTTCAGGCTCTTACCGTATGGATACTGAAGGATGGACAGGGCTCCGTTGCTGTATTCGTCGTGGGAGAACTTGTCGTTATTCAGACACTTGTCAAATTCATCAGAGCCGACCAGGGCTGGCGTCCGAGATGGGGAATCTGTGTCGAGGACAAGATGAAGAAGTTGTTTGATCTCGGCAGAAAGAGGGATCAAAAGATTCGGAATAACTACCCTAACATTAATGGGAATGAAAACAAAGCTCTGAGCAACAGAGAACGAGACCAAAAGGCTTCTAATTAATTCAAATATTTCTTGAAAACAAAATACAGTTTCACTTTGTGTTGAAAGCAATGCTAATGAAGCCATTGTTTAGTGATTAGACGCAGCACCTAATGACTAAGGAGGAGTGGACTTACGGACTAGAGGCTTCCACTTGACTGTTGGGAGAGGAATTATGTCCTTGACCGGTCCAATAGCTTTGGTTGGGAACTTTTCGCTGCTCCTCACGGAGGACTGGAGGTAGAGCTGTCCCTGGAACATCCCTGACAAACCATGTGCAAAGGAGTTACAAGTGTCCTGGATTCACTGGTGCCTCAACTTTAGAGGGTTTGTGCTCAAAAACGTCACAGAAATTGCACATAATTCAACTAAACATTTGGAATGAGTACAAGCAAGCAGTGTATGATTTACCAAGGTAAACACTTGACTCTTCAGCGGCTCTGGCCTTCCTCGAATCGTCGTCGTCATCCTCCTCATCGGTTTCTGACTGGTTGCTGTAGGCGTTGTCGTCAAACAGGGCGATCGGTGTGACTTTACCGCCACCCACCAGCCAAGCCGAAGCGATAGGTGTGCAGAACTGAACAACACGGGGGACACAGAATGAGTTGATATCAGGCCTGTTAATCAATTAAAATATTTAATCAGGATTAATCACAATTGTCCAGAGTTATTCACACTTAATTACAAACTAATCACACATCTTTTATCTCTTCAAAATGTACCTTAAAGGGAGATTTGTCAAGTATTTAATATTTAATTATTGATGAAGGTGGATTTTGTCAGTTTATAATATAATAACTCACCTGACGCTCCCAGACCAGCTGTCCCTCCGGCTTGGTACTGAAGGCCATGACCTTCCAGTCAGGAACGGACACTTTGATGACCAGGTCCAGATTGTGGTTCTGCTGTTTCTCCGTGTGCCCTCTGTCGTTTGGCTCGTCAGTGATGACCCGCTGACTCTCCCTCCAGGCGTCACCACTCGCAACTTCTCCCTCCAGGAAGTTCAATCCAGACTGCGTCTCAGGAAGGAGCTTCAGCTCAAAGTTTCCGACACTGAAGTTCCACCTGGCAGCAAAAGTGATAATATAAAACTGAAAAAAATGTTGTAACCGATAATCAAAATCGGGGGTCAACCAAAAGATTGAGAAATAATAATTGTTGATTATCATTTTGTTTAATAAATGAATCATTAATTACTGGTGGTAGGATGCTGACAAAAAAAATAAATAAATAGATTATGAAACTCCTTTTTCAGATATCAAATTATTCATCCATCTGGTCAGTGCTGTAAAGCCAGCAGGTAAAAAAGAAAATTTCTTTGGAGTTACTGCCAAATTACCCCAATATTTACCTCAAAATTTATCGAATCACAAGCATTATTTCATAATTATACTCCGCTATTTCCTGCTAATTTATTTAACATTATTCCAGGAAAAGAATGTGATATAAATACAATAAGTTAATTGATTTATTTCCATGTCTGCTGGCATATAAATAATAATTAGTGAATAACATATTTGAAATATCTTAAAAAAAAAAACTCCCTGAATCATGACATTAGTTTTGGTTTTCCACCTCCGGTGAAGAGCAGCTGCTTCTCAAGCCTGAGAACCCTATTTCAACAATTATATGCTATTTCAGCATATAATTATTGAATACTGTTTATAATTAAGTTATTTTCAAGACATTTTGAGGTGAATATTGGTGAAATTTGGCAGTAATTTCAAACAGATTACTTGCTAATTGTCACCTAATTACCATGATATTTGCGGACCTATAAAATAAATTGTTACCAGAAGAAGACAGGCTAATGTTAATGTCTAGTGGCTGAAAGGTTAACTGACTTTATTTAAAACCGCTGACGGAAAGTCAATCGAGTGGCTGTGACCCTTCCTGGAATACCACACAGGCTACAGTAGACTGCTTCATGATTCAAATTGACTGACTGACAATGACAGGTTGATTGAGCGATTAAATAAAGCTCACTTCTCCATCCCCGATCGGGGCCTGATGGCTCGCACGGTCTTCTGAGTCCTCTGCAGCAGGAGCACATCTTCGGCCTCCATGTCCTCATCGCCCCAGCGACTGCAGCCCACCGCAGAGCAGATGTACCGAAGCTGGGGCAAACAACGTGAGACGAAATTACAAGACAGGTGATTATACTGTGTTAAAGTGACTTTAACTCACTCTCATTTAAATATTTAACTCTTTAAAACGCATCAACATACTACGAGCTTTAGCTGAAGGGATTTCACTGACCTTGCCAGTGTAGGCCCCCAGGCCATAGTTAGTAAGAGATTTGCCCCCAACCAGGACTGTGTCTTCCCCGATTCTGTATGACGAATCCAGCAGGGACTCCACACTGAAAGGCACTGCCTCCATACTCTCCCTGTCCCGGTTCCACTGGAACAAGGCACCGTCCAGTGAAGGGATCACCATCTTATTGCCAAACACCTGCAGGAACAAACAGGTTGCTTTGAAAGTGTTGTCGTTTGCTGATGTGTCACGTTGGAGTTGGAATAGCGCACATACCAACAGAAGAAAGGGTAGGGGTTTCTCGTTCAACACCAAACCACTTCAAGTTCCTATCGAAGATTCTTTAAGGTTTTTTGTCTTGGTTATGCCGTAATATAGCTATGGATTAACTCCTACTTGAATCTGGCAGCGCCAGTGATCTCACGATTCACACACACCTTATTATTTTAAGGAACATGGCAGGTGAGGAGCTGTTTTTTGTCCGGTGCCAGTGTTCTTGTAAAGTTTTTAACATTTAACTAGTTTGCAAAAGCAGTGGCGTAAACGGTAAGTCAGCAATTCAAATACGTCATCAGCGGAGTCTTGTGATTGGTTTGCTTGCTCCACGTGAAAGCGTCTTTCAGCAGACAGACGTAAGACTTTACGTGCTCATCGCTGCAAAGTTGACGCTTTCATTCACAACACAGCCGTACCGGCATTATTCCTGAAGTGTTACTACGTCTTGAGGTGTGAAATTGGCAGCACATATTTCTCTGATTCACACATGATCCAGGCTGGAAATGCTCCTGAACATTTCAGGGATGGACTTTAGCTAGCTAGCTTCATGGAACTTGTCGCATACAGACGATCTCTTTTGAGTTTGAAACTTCTTGACCTTTATCAATTTGATGAGGCAGAGCTTTTGCAGTAAAAGATAATAACTTACTGCTATGAAATGTGCTCCACAAACAGGGTCATCAAATTGCAGAAATGTTTTGTGATATTTACTTTGATTAGCTTAAATGTCATGCTAACTCTTTTTCTACAAACCGATATCAGATCGCTAGTAGCTTATCCTCGCTAATGTTATATTCATGTTTTGTTAGCCGATGTTGGTCTTCGTCCCTGAATGTTACGTAACCTTGTGCTCTGCTAGTTTACACCATGTGGATAGGGCTACAACTAACAATTTTTTGTCAGTTAATCTGTAGATTATTTTCTTAATCTTTATCAGAATTAATTGATTAGTTGTTTGGTCTAGAAATTGTCAGAAAACAGTGAAATGTTAAGATGAGATGACGTCCTTAAAGATATTGTTTTTACTGTAAGCAAGGAGCAAAGTGGTTTCTTAAAAAATGACTATCAAAATCGCTGGTGATTAATTCAATAGTTGACGACTAATTCATTATTGTCGCAGTTCTGTGTGGTCCATTCATGTTAGCTGACATTTTCCAACTAGTGGGCCAAGAATTGCAGTAGATGATGCTGTGCCACACCTGGACCCCCCCTACCAACGCTACCGAACAAGCTCCCGACACACAGAACAGTTGCTGCAGAAACTACATAACAACAGTACGCTTCGGTGTCACTAAAAGAACCGATTAACAACACTGTCCTTGGAAAAAGAAATAACTCTGAATCTAGTACTTCTGCCTGATGCCGCTCTGCTTTAAACACACGTCAAACGTCCTGGAATATCTTTTACAGTTTGAAATGTCGTTTTCAGCTCAGGCAGACAATAGTTCAAACACAAAACCACCTGCCCACGCAGACAACACTGGCCGACACACAACCGCCCACACAGCAGCAGCTTCAGCCCCCGCACACTTGGACTCCACAGGCTTGCTGGGACCATTACACAACTAAGAGCCTCGGTAATTAACCTGGATCTTTATAAAAGTAGTGTGTGTGTGTGCGTGTGTGTGCGTGTGTGTGTGTGTGTGTGTGTGTTTATGTGTGTGTTGTGTGTGCTCACTGTAGGGGGGCAGCAAGAATGACATCATTGCAAAAACCTGAGCTAATCCTGATTTAACCTCCACAGCTTCAGCTGGTGTCAGGATTATTGTTTTCTTCAAGCACTTCAGGCATTATTACACAAAAACTCATCAAAAATCAGTTTATGCGGATGCCCAAGTTGTGACTCATGCTTCTCAACAAACTGTTGGGTGACACAACAGCAGTGTTTGGACCAATTAGTGATTCCAAAAGGGACAGAAACATCACATTATGTGCTGCTGGTGTCGAACAGTTGACCTGTCACATCACCTTGTTTTGGACATCCTATCAGACTCTGTAAAAAGTGGTCTCTTTGTGGTGGATTGAAAAGTGCCGGGGGGGAAAAAATGTGGGACAGGATGATTTACTAGAGAGGTGATGTCATCCTTTCAGGTGGGGTGGGGGGGATTTGGAGACAAGACAAGGATAAATTTAGCAAGTGAAAGGAGGAGGGGTTAACAATCTGACCATCACATCACACCCTGCTGATATGGCTGAGGGGGGTGTAAAAGGGGGGACCTCTCAGTGCTGTGGATGAGTCATCCTGCTCCTGATGCCTTAATCCATGTGTCTGATCCAGCAAAGTGCTCCAACACCAGTTACCCTGGATCAGGTCTCCCATCTGCTCGTCGAACCATCTCCTCCACGGCCACAGACATACATACACTCCTGGTTCCTTACCACTGATCTCTAGACTGACTGAAAACTCCAGATCAGCAAACAGTGAGACTGAGGGAAAGTAAGTTCAGACAAGTAAACACCTATAGATCTGTCAGGACCCAGTTTAAATAATGGATGATTAATTCATACACATGTCAGCACTAAACTCTTTTTGCTGCTTCTATCTAAAGCTGTTTTATATGTATAAATGTCAGTACTGTTTCTACCGCTTTAACAACTGTGTGTCCTTTTTTAAAATCTTGTCTAATATTTAAACTACATGCCCTGTTTTATGTTTTCGTTCTTGTGTATTTCAGGATACTTTCTGTAACACCTTGGCTAGGGATAACAGATGAAAAATAGCCTATTGGCTAATTTTGGCATTTTTTTTAAATACTGTGTATTTATTAATGTGCACTGTGCTTTCACAAATAAATGTAACAAAATTAAACTAAAGTCGTCAAAAGTTACGTAGATGTAAGACAGAACTATTCAAACAGCAAATCCCAGCTTTGTTCAGCACATTGCATTAGGGTTCAATGTCAATGTTTTGTGGGCAAAAATCTGGGCTGCACGGTGGGCAGAGGTTAAGGTTAGCACGGCGGCGCAGCGGTTAGCACGGCGGCGCAGCGGTTAGCACTGCGGCGTTAGCACTGCGGCGTTAGCACTGCGGCGTTAGCACTGCGGCGTTAGCACTGCGGCGTTAGCACTGCGGCGCAGCGGTTAGCACTGTCGCCTCACAGCAAGATGGTCGCAGGTTTGAATCCAGCCCCTCTGTGTGGAGTTTGCATGTTCTCCCCAGGTTAGTGTGGGTCTTCTCCAGGTTCTCCGGCTTCCTCCCAGAGTCCAACACAGTCATCAGTCCTAAGTGATGACTCTAAATTGTCATGTGTGGACCTGCAATGCCCATTGACCCACTTTTGCTCAATGCCAGCTGGCAGTGGCTTTTTTTTTTAAACTTATTAGCAGTTATCACAACAACTAAAATTAATTGATTAATCTTTATTGAAGTAAATGAATCAGAACAATGAATCTGAAACTTCACCCGCTGTTGAAAAAATGACCCCATCTCATACACATTGCTCTCAATCTTGCGTCACACTCCGCAGTAAGTTTCACCCACATCCTCCAAGTGCACCCATTAATAACGCCTGTTTCCAGGGTAATTGAAAAGCTTGCAGCTCCTAAACTTTGTCTGAAAGCGAGACAACTTTTATCATCAGTTCTGGAAATTTTTTTGGGGGCAAGTCAGTTGCTAGATTTCCCAGCCCAGAGGCAGTTTATTCGCTCCCCGGGCAAGCGGGCAATCTTCTTAACTGAGCCATTATTATTGATCGTTACCATCGCATCAGCTCTTTAGAATTTGACAGGGATGTCTGGTAAAATATCAACCATTTCTCTGTTGTAACAAAGTTAACAGGACCTCGAAACCCATTAAACCTCAGCACAGCATAGTTAGAATGAGTCTAGAGGTGTTTGTGTCATTTGGGATGATTCACTTTGACATATTTTGACAGCTCTTGAATCATAAAGCAGTCTGTCTGTCTCATCATAGAAGGCAGTAGAGTTTAGTGATTAAAAATGACAAGATGAGACTGAGATGACTTCATACAGCTGAAGGACTTTGTCAAAGAAGAAAAAAATAGGAGTGCTGCACCGGGTCAGGATACTCAGTGTTGGTAATTTTGAAGTAAAAAACAGGTGGTCTTCAAGGATGGGGTAAGCAGTCAAATATCAATAAAAAACAGTTGCCTGGCTTACTTTGAAAAGGAAGTCCTTGGTGGCAGTCTGAAAAACATCCAAGGCACTTCGACTGAGAATTAAAACTCTTTTATTGAGACGTGGATAACACCAACGCGTTTCAATTCAAGTCTTCATCGGGGTGTCAGGAAAGGATTTCTAATTCACAATCCGAATGCTTCGGATGTTTTCCAAACTGCCATCTTACACCAAGGACTTCCTTTTAAAGTAAGCTGGGCAACTGTTTTTATTGTTATTTGACTTAGTCAGAGTTGACTTTTTATGGCCAGTAAAAGTTCCCCAATATGACGTCGCTTTTTATATTTCTATTGTCTTTCATAATATTATTCAACATGGAGAAATCCAGACTGTCACTTCTAGTCCCAACTCCAGATATAGTCTCTACCTTTGACTTTTTGTTCCCCATCCTTACTGCATAAATACTGATCTAATTGGAAGTCGACTGATATGGATTATTCATGGCTGATGCCGATGTTTTACAGAATCAGGACAGCCGATGGCTGATATATGATGCTGATTTTTTTTTTTTTTTTTTGCAGACATCGTTGGCTGGTTTTCTTTTATTCCTCCAACTGATAAAATACAACAGCTTCATCATAACAAATGATTTTATTTCTTATTATATTAAGTAAACATTTATTGAACAACACCTATGGTCTGTCTCTCCAATCTGCATTTTGTGTCTACACGGTTTCCCCCAGTTAGGACCTTGTTCTTCTCGTGCATCCTACAGAGGTTAGTAGCCCACTGGACTTCCTCACCTGAGGTCTGCTGGTTGAACGGCAGTTTGATTGACACAAGCGGCGGTGTCACATGTGGTCTACAGCAACAACACTGGGCTGCCTGCAGATGTGCATGCTTACTAATCGGCTTAATATGCTCTGGCATCAGCTGATGCTGATTATGAAAAAAAATGTCAGAAAAATTGGCCGATTAATCAGTCAACCTCTAGCTCTAATGCTAACCTCTTTGTTGGAATCCACTTTGCACTGTCACAAATTTTACGACTTTTGGCATCAGACATGCAGAACATTATCTCATATTTATTACTTTGCCACTAGACCCCAGTATGTCTGTTGGTATTTAGAGTACCCATGCCAATGAAACTTATAGAAACCCTGCTAAGGAGGAGGTTATTCAAAATTTGTAGCTGCACAACATTGTAGACAGAAACAAGGTTTGAGGAAAATGATGTATTTTTCTCATCAACCATTTACTTGATTATATGAAGAAAACACGAATCATCAAAGCAAGTTAAAAGAAATCCTTTGATGAACGGTGTATGAAAATATGATAATATGATCAAGGCCCCCCCCACTCTGTGTTTTCATGTCTTGATCTTGTCTGTTTGTATAAAATGGTCTTTGTTTTCTTTTTAAAAAGGGTCTCGTGTTAGATTTCATATTTTTGTTACATCTCGAAATCAAAAACAAAATAGAAAAAGGGGCTTAGATTTTGCATTTTTAACTTATGGAAAATAATAAAATTAAAGATTCAAAAGAGCCTATCACTTAAAAAAATATTGTAAATGATTAAAATACTGACTGCTCAGCACAAACCCTCTCCCTGGGTCTCTTCTGCTACAAATTTCCAATTCAGCCGATTAATTTTTTAAGAGCTAAAACTCATTCAAGTCTTACTCGTTTTTCTTTTTTTTTTTTTTTTTTTTTTGAATGTGTGAATACATAAACAAAAAGATCCACTATCAGTCCAAGACTGTTCACTTATTTTGGCTGCATCTGGTGTATCTCAGTGGCAGGTCAGATTCTAGTTTAAAGTATGGGTTTTTGCACTTAATAGTATTAATACTATATGTGCACTCCACTATGACAGTTATTAGTTCATCTTTTTGGTATGTCTTTATTAGTGCAGCCACATTATAAAACCCTCTTATTTGAGATTTTGGGCTATATAAATCATAGAGCTGGAACTATTAGTCGATTAATTAGTTAGTTGATAGAAAAACAACAATTCTGATAATAGATTTATCATTTCAGTATTCCTATAGACATTTATTTTAATTAAGGCATTCATCCAAAATGAGATGGAGCTTGATGATTACTTGATATTACTGTAATCATGTCATTGTAATC